>VZSR01000520.1:39294713-39436341 GCA_013398615.1 Brachypodius melanocephalos | reverse complement strand
GGGGGGAGCCGGGGCGGCCCCGCGGCGGTGCCCGGGCCTGCGCCCAGCGCCTCCGGCCGCGCCGCTGCGCTCGATGCTCTTCGTTCTGTAACTATTAAAGCGGGGTTGTGGTTGGACAAATCTGTCTCAGGCGCAATCCGCCGCCCGGAGGTTTGGCTCCCGCAGCGGCGGGGCAAACGGGTAGCAGGTACCCGGCTAAGGGGGAGTATTTTATTAAAGTAAATATTTCTCTAGGGAAACCGGTCCGGTTGAGCAGTGTTGGTACATAAGTAAGAGTTGTGCATAGTGTTTGCTGCTGGAGGTGGTAGCTGTGTATGCAAAGCGATACGGGGTTGCAAATAATAGAGAAATAATCCAAATAAAGACTTGAGGTGGTTCCGTGAAAAGGGAAAATGAAGGTTCAATTTTAGGTCATAAATTAAGGGAGGGGAGGAGAAAAACGTTCTATCACGTATTTTCTGCGTTCCTTAAAATTTCTGAGTGGTTACTGCCTGAAAATAAGATCTGGGTAGGGCTTTATGTTTGTGGTTTCCGCTGGTGCTGAAACCACGTGGTTAAAAAACTTGATCTCAGAATGCTGCTGTTACTGCCTGCAGGCAGATACGTTAGCTAAGCTGTTCCAGATGGAATTTTATCTTCTCCCTCTTCATTCACAGATGCCGGAAGCTGTGCAAACTCAGGACCAACCAATGGAGGAGGAGGTGGAGACCTTTGCCTTTCAGGCTGAAATTGCTCAGTTGATGTCTTTGATCATCAACACTTTCTATTCCAACAAAGAAATCTTCCTTCGTGAGCTGATCTCCAATTCCTCAGATGTAAGTACCAAAACCAGTTTGCTTAGTTCTGACAGTTGCTGAGGTGTTTTAGCAGTAGGCAGGGAGTGTTAAAGCCTATTTCTTCTTTTACAGGCTCTGGATAAGATACGATATGAAAGCTTGACTGACCCAAGCAAGCTGGATTCTGGAAAAGAGCTGAAAATTAACCTGATTCCAAACAAGCATGATCGCACTCTAACCATTGTGGATACTGGCATTGGAATGACCAAAGCTGACCTGGTCAACAACCTTGGTACCATTGCCAAGTCTGGCACCAAGGCTTTCATGGAAGCCCTGCAGGCAGGGGCTGATATTTCCATGATTGGTCAGTTCGGTGTTGGCTTCTACTCTGCCTACCTGGTTGCTGAAAAGGTGACAGTGATCACCAAGCACAACGATGATGAACAGTATGCTTGGGAGTCCTCAGCTGGAGGGTCCTTCACTGTCAGACTGGATAATGGTGAGTGCTCAGTGTTTCTGCTCATTGATGTCTTTTAAAGGTGTTTATTAACAATACATAGTCTGGCTTGGAAAAGAAACGAGATAAAATTAATACAAGTAATGTGTCACATCAGGCATAGGTTTAGGTCATATCTTGCCATTTCAGTTGGTATGATTTTGTATATATGGAATGCCTGGGTAAATAGTGCATTAAGCTTTTAAGAGTTTGCACATGGAAAAGGATTTGTAAGATTTCAACAATTCTGTATGCAGAGTCTTTAAGACTCAACAGAGTAGTAGTTATCTTCTGAAACTTGTTTGAAATACATGTAGAGTATAGTAAACTTGAAAAAGTGTAGCCTAGGCTATTTTTATACACAAAAGCTTCATTTTTCTAGTCATGAAAAAATTGCTGATAGAGCAGTGTGTTTTTAAAGAGCTAATCATTAAGTCTGCCCTGCTGCAGCAAAGTGAAACACATGAACTCCATTCTAGGTGAACCTCTGGGCCGTGGAACAAAAGTCATCCTGCATCTTAAAGAGGATCAGACTGAGTACCTGGAAGAAAGGCGCATCAAGGAAATTGTGAAGAAGCATTCTCAGTTCATTGGCTACCCGATTACGCTTTTCGTAAGTAACTTACTTGAAATGCTAAATAAGTATTACTGCTTTCACATGTGAAAATTAACGTGTAAGAAGCAGCAGTCAGTCTTTATTTGGTTAGTTTCAGTTCTTTCAGATGTTACATGGAAGATGCTCTGGGGAAATGTAGTTCTGTTACTTAAAATTGCAGTTCACAGGATTGGGTTAAAAAGGCATGTTTTCTAAGCCAATAGTGTCTGTTTCCAAACCATTAATTAGTCTAGGTGTACTGTTACGAATCGTCCAGTGTTACGAAACTGAATACTAAGAACTTAGCTCAAAGCATGTGGAAACACCACCACTTGAGTCAGCACCCAGAATGAAAGTCCTTGGTGTAGGAGGGAGAGCTTGACACCATGTTCGCTAAGTTTTCTGGCTTCATGAGGGTGCAAGGGGTACCTTAAACTGTCACTTTTTAAATATACAGCTTTTGTAATTTATGTACTGATGCTGTTTTGTAGGTGGAGAAGGAGCGTGATAAGGAGGTGAGTGATGATGAGGCTGAGGAAAAGGAAGAGGAAAAAGAAGAGAAGGAGGAAAAGACAGAAGATAAACCAGAGATTGAAGATGTTGGTTCTGATGAAGAAGAGGAGAAGAAGGATGGAGATAAAAAGAAGAAGAAGAAGATTAAGGAGAAGTACATTGATCAGGAAGAGCTCAACAAGACCAAGCCCATTTGGACCAGGAACCCAGATGACATTACCAACGAAGAATATGGAGAATTCTACAAGAGTCTGACTAATGACTGGGAAGACCACCTGGCTGTCAAGGTAAGTTCTTTTCTGGATACACAACTACAGTTGTTGTATATGTAGCTACATGAAGTATAACCTACAGCACAGAAGCTAGAAGGTTGCTTAACATGCTGCTGAACTGTGATCTATTGTGCATTGGTGTTCACAATCTGGATCAAACCTGTGGTCAAGAAGTGCAGGTGCCTTCCCAGTTCATAGTTTAGTTACCATGTCTTAATTAAATTTAAAATTAAGGAAAGTGAAAACTGATTAGGTTTGTAGTTTTTCATTGAAAAGGTTTTGTGTCTTTGTTCTGATCATGGGAATTGCTATAAGAATACGTTTGCTTTCTAAACATAAGTATGCTGTATAAGGAACTGAATGTGTTCTGAATTGGTCTCCTGACCTCATAACTGAACACTAATTCAATGTGTGTGTCTGAGGAAAGTGTTGGTTCCTGACCAGTGTCTCAGCTGCTGTGTTAATCTGATGTCTGATGGTTGCAGTTATGTACTGCATTTGAAGAGCTGAGCTGTTCAGTGGTTAGCACAGTGGAACCATGCAAATTGACTAAAACGATCATCTTGCTTTCTTACAGCACTTCTCTGTGGAAGGGCAGCTGGAATTCAGGGCTCTCCTGTTTGTCCCACGGCGTGCACCCTTCGATCTGTTTGAAAACAGGAAGAAGAAGAACAATATCAAACTGTATGTGCGCAGAGTTTTCATCATGGACAACTGTGAGGAACTGATCCCTGAATACCTGAGTGAGTATAGTTCTGGGGAAAGTGTTCCCTTAAAAAGTTAAAGCTGCTTAGCTATTCTGTAGTTTCCTTTTGTATGTAAAGAAATATGGAAGGGGGATGATTTTAGTGCTAAAGAGTTGTTGAGCAGTTAAAAGTACTGGTTAGTTCAGATTTACTGGACTTCTGTAGAGGCAAATTCATGATTTCTAATGGGCAGAGCCACCTGTAGGTAGAGTGACTAACAAAGGTAACTCTCATTTCACAGATTTCATGAGGGGTGTGGTAGACTCTGAGGATTTACCTCTGAACATTTCTCGTGAGATGCTGCAGCAAAGCAAGATCCTGAAAGTGATCCGGAAGAACTTGGTGAAGAAGTGCTTAGAACTTTTCACTGAGCTGGCTGAAGACAAGGAGAACTACAAGAAGTTCTATGAGCAGTTCTCCAAGAACATCAAGGTTTGTAGTCTTTCTGCTGAACAGTGCTCATACTTGCAGTTGCAGGTTGTTGCAGCTACTAAAGCACCACAGTTGAGTGTTTACCTGAAGGAATCATTTAGTGATTTCTCTTCCTACTTTTTGTAGCTTGGTATCCACGAGGACTCACAGAACCGCAAGAAGCTCTCAGAATTACTGAGGTACTACACTTCTGCATCTGGTGATGAAATGGTTTCCCTGAAGGATTACTGCACTCGGATGAAGGAAAACCAGAAACATGTCTACTACATTACTGGTGAGTTGGGAACTGAAATGGTCCAAAATGCCCACACTGTATGTAGGTTTACCTTCGGGGAGATTGATAAATGCTTGACAGGAAGGGGAAGCATTTTTTACCTGGCATTCCAGGAAATGCAAATTTGCTTCCAAATCAGTTAAATTGTACTAGATGCTGTAGTGTCAGTTCAAACAGCTTGAACGTCTTTGGCTGTCAGTGCCCCTTTTGTTTTTCCTGTGGTTGGGACATGAAGCACCACAGCTCTTGCACAGGCTCTGCAGGAACTGAACAAGCTGCTGTTAGTGCTGAGGCTCATCTGTGGCGTTGTTGTTTGTTGCAGGTGAAACAAAGGATCAGGTGGCCAACTCCGCTTTTGTGGAGCGTCTGCGCAAACATGGATTGGAAGTGATCTACATGATTGAGCCTATTGATGAATACTGTGTACAGCAGCTGAAGGAATTCGAAGGCAAGACCCTGGTTTCTGTAACAAAAGAGGGTTTGGAGCTTCCAGAAGATGAGGAAGAGAAAAAGAAACAGGAGGAGAAGAAAGCAAAGTTTGAAAATCTTTGCAAGATAATGAAAGATATCCTTGAAAAGAAAGTAGAAAAGGTAAAATTAGTACTTAGTTTGCCTGTGTGTAAAAGTGCAATCTAAAATGAATTTAGGGTGTATCAGTTTACTTGTTGAAATGCTTAAATTGCAAACTTGTGCTTTGTATTCCCTCTGCAGGTGGTTGTGTCCAATCGTTTAGTTACTTCTCCGTGCTGCATTGTAACAAGTACATACGGCTGGACTGCCAACATGGAGAGGATTATGAAAGCTCAGGCATTAAGGGACAACTCCACAATGGGATACATGGCAGCAAAGAAACACCTGGAGATCAATCCTGATCATTCCATCATTGAAACACTGAGGCAGAAAGCAGAGGCTGATAAAAATGACAAGTCTGTGAAGGATCTTGTCATCTTGCTGTACGAGACAGCCCTCCTGTCCTCTGGCTTCAGCTTAGAAGACCCTCAGACGCATGCCAACCGCATTTATAGAATGATCAAACTCGGGCTGGGTAAGTTCCACAATCTGTCCTGGCTCCAGTGAGCTCAGGATATTGTCTTGGTCCTGCTTGATAATGTGGAAAATGAACCCCTCAAGTGATTGAAGTGTGGGGAGATGAAAGGTTTGAGTTGAGCTGTCAGCATTAATGGGGTGTGTGTTTCCTCTACAGGCATTGATGAAGATGATACTGCTGCAGAAGAAGCCAGTCCAGCAGTCACTGAGGAGATGCCACCTCTCGAAGGAGATGATGACACATCACGCATGGAGGAGGTGGATTAAACCAGTTTACAGGAACTCATGAATGTTTCCTTGGCTAATATGAATAAGTTATATTTTGTATATTATGAATGTTACCTGCCAAAAAAATCTTTGACACTTGGTCTGCGTTCCCTCTTTATATTTATTTTCAAAGATGTTATACCTTTATTTTTGTTACATTGCTTTTTCAGCTGATGTGAGATACAAATGCCATTGAGGGAATATTTTCTTTAACACTGTACAACCCTAAACAGGCAAGTAAGGAGTTAGTTATTTTTGTCTGTATTAGCTGGTTGCAAGTGGCAGGGTTTTTGACTTATTCTTACTTGCCAGAAATGTGGAAAGAAGTAACGAAGATGGGAAGACACCAGGTTGTTCAAGTTTGTTTAGTGTTCTACAGCTCTTCAACTCTTAAGTGTCTAACATACAGTACCTAGTAACTAGGTATCTAGGAGAGCTGAATCTTTTGGGGAAGCTTTAATCCTTCTGCTCCTAACAAGGTCTTGATGTTTAAAGTTGTTTTTTATACTGTTCAAGGATTCTGGATTGCACTCTACCATAGAATAGAATCCACTGTAAATCTCTATTGTGACTTATGCAACTCTGCATGTACAGTTCAAACCTAGAACTGTAAGAATAAAAGTGTTAAGAATTCAACTGTGTCACTGACTTGTTTGTTCACACTAAAATAAAAGTGTTTGGCCTTGTGACTTGCTGCAGGATCCTGAGCTGTATAATTAATAAGGTCTGCTTGATGATCCCCCTACAAGCCAGTGCCACACCAGAGAAAGAACGGTCTCTGGAAAAATGATGTGCACCAACTTGGGCCATAATGCATGTGGATGGTTCAACTGTTCTGAAGTCAGGGTACAGGGAGCTGTAACCCCATTGTTGCGTTGTTATGCTGAGGGGTGGATGATCAAAGGCTTTTACCTGAGAAGTTGCTGGTTACCCATCACACAGCTTGCCAGGAAATCTACTTGATCATGCTGTGTTCTGAATTGTTTGGCATTTGCCTGGGAATAGCAAATTTTTTGTAAGCAGCTCCATGCAGTAACTTGCCTTTGGTGCCTGTTGGGTGCCCTTTTGTTGTTTTAAGGCAGATAGTATTTGGTATCACAATGGTTTAAGTTCAGTGAACTGAGAGGAGGAGGGGTTTAAGGGCAAATTCTGACATCTTGCTCTTCTGGTTTCCTGTATCTACTTCTTGTGCTCCATGACACAGGAGCTCCCAGTGTAAAATAATTCACATATATATGGCCATGGTCTGTTGGTGGTCTTTCTGCAGTAAGGTGAGAGGGTGGAGTTCTGGTCCTAACCATTTCACCAGTACCTAAACTCTGTTACCTGCAAACTAATTCAAAGCAACTTGCACAAGTTGTTGCTTTATAAAGAGATCTTCATGTCAAAGCAGCACTCTTGGTGGGGTGAGGAGGTGGATCCCTATTTTGTGCAGAGGTTTGGGCAGTGGATGTGCTGCAACCTGAGGAATTCATGCTGGTGTTCCTGTATGTCACCTCAGTAGACTGTGAGGTAGTTGACTGGTTGTAAATCTGAGTCCTTTTGTGAAGGTGGGATATGAAAATCAGCTCCTTCAATGCTGCTTACACAAGTGCTGAAGGCTGAACATGTCTAACAAGTGGGGCATTTGTCTTCCACACCTCACCTTCTGTGTCATGACATTAAATGTTCAAAATCATTTCAAATTATGGTTACCTCATAAAAGTCTGTAGAAGAGACTGGTGCCTACATGTCAGTGAAAGCAAGGACAATTTTCTTGGACAGGGAGAGAGGAGCTGTTGTTCCTCCACAGCCTTGTCTGGGGACTCTGGATGTGCTTTGAGCTCAGGTGTCCCTGTGCCTCAGCAGGAGCTGTTTTTGTTTACCCTGGGTGCCATGTCTGTGTGTTCCATCCCCTCCCCTCACAGTGATGGATGTACCGCTGCTGTGATAAACATGGCAGATGCAGAAAGAGTCACAGTTTCTAATGTGTGCACGGCATTGACTTTCAGTTTGGTGTATGGATGATGAGCAATGATCAGGAGGAAAAGGCTTTCTTCTGTGATGTTCAGAGTTGGAAGTTACCAGGAGAGCAGACTTCATCAGGCTTTAGGTTATTGCTTCAAGACCTCAGTGTCAAAAAATCTGATTCAATATTTTTGTATCAAAGCTAAAAGAGATTCTAAGGTATGTATGACTTGTAACTAAAATCTGTTTTACAAGATATTCCATAACATGTAAAAATAGTGAAAATACCTTCATTTAGCACTGGGATTTAAAATTTACAGTGCCAAAGCCAAAGACTTTTCCACTTGGTCAGGGGTGGCACAAGTCTTAATCTCTCTTGGAAACTTCTTTATCTCTGAGAGAATAATTCAGGTGAAACTTGCGTGTTATCTCCAGTATTTCTTGCCCTGAAAATGTGTTGGGTGTTTTTGGGTCATTCCCTGCATTACACTGAGCAGCCAGACCATAATAACGCCTGGACTCAAGGGAAATCAGAGCTTGCTGGGGCTGGCATAAGTTCTGTGCAGGGCCAAGAGTGAGGAGGAGAGGCAGAGCACGAAGCAGTGAGAAATTACGGGAATGAGCCCTCCAGCGAGCATTGCTGCACCTCTGTGACCCTCGGGCCACCCACTTCACCCTGCAGCCACAGGGCTCGGCGATGGCATCATCTGTGTGCTCTGGGAGGTGGAACCCGAGATCTCCCTTGGAATTCTCTTGTGTGACCCTAAGTGCTGCCTGGCCCTGCCTAGAAGGGAGCAGGTGTGCTGTGGGAGCCCCGGGCTGTGCAGCCTCCATTTCATCTGCAGCCCCTCGCAGACCCGACTGATCCATGGAGCCCGGGGCCTTGTTGCTAACAGCTGCTGCCTGTAAAGAATGCGTAGCTAATTTGGGGCCGGCTTTTGTGGGACTGAGGACTCCCAGCCCTGTATTTGGGTGAAGCATGATGATCGTTTGTGCTCATTCAGCTCAGCTGGTGCTGCAGGCACTAACACAGCCCTCTGAGCTCCCATTTCAGCGGTGGGAGGTGCTGTGGGGTGTTGAGTGAGATTCTTGATTGCTGTGTTTTGAAAATGGTTGGAGATTCTGAGGAGAGGGAGCAACCGTCAGATGGTTTTAGTTTGGGTAGAGAAAGTGAGAGGATGAAAAGGCAGATGTCTGGGAAGAAAAGAGGTGTAAGCAACAGGGTCTGGCTCATCTGGAGGCAGAAGTGGGGTGAAGGCTTGTGGGGCTTGTGAGCTGCTCCTGGTGCAGCTGCTGTCACTGTCACCCCCACTGGGACTTGTTCCTAATTGCTTTTCAGAGCAGCAACCTACTGCTGGCTTTAGAGTGAGACATTTGTTTTGCTGAGGTTTTTATACAGTAGTAGCTTCTACCCTATGCAGAAAGATGCAAGAAAGCCAGCAAGGAAGGATATAATGGGAAGAAAAGGAATTTGATTTGGAGAAAATAAGTAAAAATAGTTTCTGATTTCCTATAAAAAGAACGAGAAGAAAGGGAATGGAAATGTGGCTTTTAAGGGGTCAAATAAGATCTGTTTCTTTGTGAAAAACAGACCTGATCCGTAGTTCTCCAGTAACTCTGAAAAAAATACTGTTCCTGGTATTTAAAAACAGTAAAATTGCTGTGCTGGATTGCAAGTGATTAAGAAGGATGCTCGGAAAGCTTTGTGTGTCCAGCTACAACTATCCCTCTGCCACAGGGGAGATCATCTGCTCCAGCAAATCTCAGGAGGAAACGTCTTTGATCCCTTGGCTGCCTCTGGAGGGAAGAGTGGGATTCCACCGGGCTGCTGACTCTTCTGCCAGCCTGAGGGTTGTGTGGAGGAAATGGGGCTCCAGAAAACTGGTGAGAGCAGAGGGGAAGTGTCACGTCCCTAGTCTGAGGTGGATGTGTGTGCATACATACGATTTTAAATATATATAAAAACATATATATGCGTGTGTATTTTATATGCACACTCGGGACATGCAGTGACTGAAGGAGTGCAAGCCCCACACAGCCGGCGCTGCTGCAGAGGAGCCTCGCAGTGGCACCAAGGGCTTTCTTTCGGGGGAGGGGTTCCCTCAGGAGTTTTCTCGCTTCATTCCCTCTTTGTTGAGGGCGCAGCTGTCCAGGTGGAGGAGGTTGAGCGGGGCTGTTGAGGGTGGAGGTGCGGGCCCAGCCCATAAAGCCGCAGAGGCGGGAGGGGCTGGGACCGCGATGGCCTCGGCGGGGAAGAGGCAGCGGCGGAGGAAGAGGCGGGAGGGTGGGCAGGACATGGAGGGAGGGAGGGAGCCCCTGTGCCAGAGGGGAGGGGGATGTGTGAGTGTACAGGGACTGAATTTTGGGAATGAGTGGGGAACCGGAACAGAGGGCTGGCTTATGGCACAGCTTTGCGCTTATCCCTCTAGTCTGGTTGGATATCTTGTGCACAAAAACCTCCTTAAGGATTCAGAAAACTTGTAGTCTGGTATAAGCTTCTCTAAAAGAAGTTATGTTTTCCTAATGTTGCATGAAGGACCAATGAATGAAGTCTTGTTGTGGTAGAAGACAGTGGCTTCTTCTTATTTTTAAACAGAAGCTGCCTTTGCTTGAGAGCTTAACACAGACTATGTGAAGGACTGATCAACTTTTCTAGCATAAAGGGAGCAGCCATGTCTGGGCGTTTTATCTCAGAGGTTTTCTGTAATGTGCTCTCCTCCCCTTCTACCCGTTCCAGTAGATGCTCAGGAAAAGGAGGATTCTGTTAAAAGCCCAGACTGCGTAGAAAGACTGGCACGAAAATACATGGTAACTTTTCTAATTGCTGCTTCTCTACCTCCCTATTAAAATACAATTTGTTGGTTTGCCCTTGGCCTGATGGTGCAGCTGGCTGGGCTGGAAAAGAGTGCATGAAGAACAGGTGTGATGAATTAATTTAAATGGGAGGGATGGAGGCAGCTCCTCCCCTTCTGTCCTAGCCTCTGGCACTAGGGGAGCTGTTTGTTTGTAAGGTCTCTTTCTCAGCAAGAGCTTTAGAAAAAAGGAGGGTGTTTTGAGTAATTCATCTGCAGTTACATTTCTGAGCTGTAGGGTCACCAAATGCAAAGAAACAAAGAGAACCACAGTGCAAACTAAGAAATATTTTGTAAAGTTACTCACAATCCTGGAGTAACCACTCTTAGCAAGTGTGAGGCATGTTCTGGACTGCTTCCCTTTGTGTTGTTGGGGGTGAGGAGTGATGAGAGAGGCTTCTATTTTCCCCTTATGTCTCACTTGCACAACCCAGCCAGCACCACAACTGTGGAATATTTGGAAAGACAAGCTGGCTTCAGATGGGGAAGCTTTGGAGAAACTCAGCACCTGCAGTTGGTACTAGAACTTCAGCCTGAAGCTGCAGTAACTTCTGCTTTGAGTGGCATTTTTCCTTTCCTCCTCTGCAGCAGAAGTGCACAATGGAATCAAGCACAGAGTCCGAGTCTGAATCCAGGGCAGAGGTAAGGACTGACTCTGAAGTGTTTTGATGGTGATGTGATTCCCTGATGTGTATCCAGCTCTTCTTTCAGCCTCAACAGGGAGCATCCAAGGCATGTTGTGGGGTTGTTGATTTTGCAAAACTGGAAAAAACCCCAAATAACCTCAAACCCAATACTGTCCTTTCAATCAGGCTCTTTCTTACAACTGTTACTAACTTTAGAAAAGTTGATTCTAGGGGGATGAAGCAGGAAAGAGACTGTTTTAGGCAGACAAGTGCTAAGAAAGTGCTGACCTGTTCCTGGTGGTTAACTTTCAGCAGCTCTGGGATTTCTACAGCTTTGGATGGAGAATTTCCACCTTCTGACTGTCCCTTTTGAAGGAAATAAGAGTACCTCTGTTGCTGTGGCTGTTAGCTATGGATATTGTTAACTTCTTCAACATTGTTCTGTCAGACCAGTGTGTTTAGTGCTGATGAAAAAATACCTGATGCTGGAGTGGAGAACAAAATAATTTATGGGTAAAATTCTTTGGAATTGATGCTCACTGCTGGTCCATGTGAATCATGGTGCTTTTTGACTTGGAGAAGCTGCCTGCCAGGAATCTGCCATCACTTCACCTTCCAGAAAGGTCAGGGCAAGGCTGGAGTTGTCCGTGTTCTCCTGGGAGAAACCAGGCTGGAACTCCAGCTGTGATGGCTGGACAGGGTGGATGGGGGCTTGCACTGGTCCCAGCCTGAACAAAGAGCTGGTTGCTCTCACAGAGGGTGCTGAGGCAGGTGCCAGGCCAGGACTGGGGGATTTCTGTGCCCTTTGGACAAGCAGAAGAGTTTTGTGGGGGTGTCTGCCCTTGAAGCAGCACAGGAATACATGGTCACAAACGAGCTTGGACTTGAGCTCCAGTGATAAAGCCTTTGGCTTAGTGTGGAGCCCAGATTGCTGAGCCCTGCTTTGTCTCAGCTGTGCTCAGTTCTCCCCCTTCCCACTGGAAGCAGCAGGGCACTGACTGGCAGTGTGGTCTCTGAGCACCTGCCGTGGATCCTTTTCAAGAACTTTCCCACCTTTGTTGCTGTTAACCTCTTTCCCTTTGTGAGACTTGGTACCTGGGGTTTGCTTTCTGAAGGAAGTGTCCCTACATGACTTTTTGTTTTTAAATTAATAGGTCCAGACTCCAAGCACTATTTCAGGATTTCAAATCATCCCCATGTGAAAGAACAAAAAGGGACCTGAGTGGGAGGGAAGCTCTCTAAACTCTAAATTGTATCCTGACTACTATTATTTAAGTGCTGTTTTATTTTTCTGGTGGTATGTAATTACTTATTGCTCTCTTTAGTGAAATGCTTTAAGTGCACTAAGACTTACCACAGCTCTATTTTAGGTTACCTTTACCAAACCTTTAAAAGTTAGACTGAGACACAGTTTTTATTATCTTTTAGCAAAGTGACAATCTGGCTTCCTCTTCTCTAGGATTTTCACCTTCTCTGTTTTTAGTTCAGTAACTTATGGGAAAGTGCCTTATAAACCTTTGTTAACTTCTCTTCAACAGGTTGTGCCTAGCCCACTTGCTGGAGGACTCAAGAAAGCAAAAGAATACAGGGGACTACAAGTAGGTTTTGGGTTTACACAGTTTTGGTGTAGCAGCCAAAAACTAAAATAAAGGTAGGAGTGTGTGGATAAACAGAAAACATTCCACAGTAAGTCTGTCATTTAGGTTGAAAGGGATTTTAAAGTCCATTTTATGTTGCATCTGCTTTGGTTTGTTTTTATGAGGACAAATAATCATCCACCATTTATTTTAGTTTTTAGATCCTTATGACGGTGATTCAGAAGATGCAGCTGTTCACACTGACTGTGGTATAAAAGACACACCATGGACAAACAATGCCTCAAAAGAAATGCCTTTGGAGGATGTTGATACTTCAGAAGATGAAGAATTCTTCCCTCATCCTCCCGATGTCAGTGAAGCTCAGGCAGTAAATGGCTGTAAAGCAGCCCTGAGGCTTCCTGGCCCGGAGAAGGACCTGTTGCCATCACCTGAGCCACCTCCAGCCACAGAAGCATTTACCCCAGCGGGGCTGACCCCTGACCACGCCTTACCGATGGTTGTTAACCCTTCAGTCTCTGTGGATCTGCCTGCAATCCCAGCTGACACTGCCCCACAACCCCTGCTCGCAGCTCACTGTGATGGCACAATGACTGAGCAGCCCGTAATTAAAAGAAAACAAGGGATTCCTGCTCCAGAAGATGCTAGCCAAAAAATAAAGAAATTCCGTGCAACCTAATGTAAGGGATGAATAAATCATTGGACAAACTGTTCTGAAGGATCATTTTGGTAGAGATTTCTTTTACAGTGTACCTGAGCTGGACAGGCTGCCTCAGGCCTGTTACAAATGCACTACACTGTACAGTAAGCTGTGAG
This sequence comes from Brachypodius melanocephalos, assembly GCA_013398615.1. Classification (NCBI taxonomy): domain Eukaryota; kingdom Metazoa; phylum Chordata; class Aves; order Passeriformes; family Pycnonotidae; genus Brachypodius; species Brachypodius melanocephalos. The sequence goes on along the minus strand of VZSR01000520.1, from coordinate 39,423,087 downwards.
ATCCACCCAAAAAAATGGAATCAAAAGTTGTGTGTCAGTTCCAGTGAGAACTAGCAAAGGTATACCCACAGCATGACAGACAAGCTCCCAGCTCCTTGGGAAGCACCAGCCCCAGCTCCTGTGTGCAGTACCTGGAGACAGCTGCTCAGTTTCAGTGTAATTTCACCAGCACTAACAAGGGTTTGTCGAGGAGGGAAAGAAGAATGACCCCTTGCCTGCAGTTAGCTTCCAAAAGCTACGGTTTGTCTGGTACCTGCTTCATGTCACGTTTGGCTCTTGCTGTGTCTGACCTCTGAGCGTTAATGGTACAGGTTTGACTACCAACAGCTGAACTGCATCATGCTGAACTGACTGCAACTACTGCAACCCAGCATTTATTTTATCCTTCAAAGGAGGAGAAATTGTCTCCCTGCTGCTAACACAGCTGCTCCTACCTCGTTTGACCAATGTTTTTGGCAGTTTCTGTGCAGCTGCCAGATCAATGTTTACAATGTGATGTGGAACACATTAGCTCAGAGCTTCTGAGTGAAAGCAATCATTGAGGAGCTGCAGGAGTGGTGCCCAGAGATGGGAGGCTACCTAGGGAGTGAAAACTGTCTCTGATCTCCCTCTCCTGTATGGTAATTTCTTTAATCAGGTTTAGGATCTGGGTAGTCCATTTGTGTGGGAGGGGAACTACTAATTATGAAAGTATAATGATGGCTTGAAAGATGTTAGTACCAGCAGCTTGTGAAGCATTTGTTTTGTACAACTGGCAGAGATTTTTAGTTTCCAGTTTCTTTCATAAGATGGAAAGCTACTCAAAATATTATTTAATTACTAGCATTGCACCCTTCCACCTGTGTATTCATTTTATTAAAGTAACTTTTCTTTCATCCTTATTCCCCCAGCTGGAAATGTTTTTTAATCAGCTTGGAACATACATGATTTAACAGTAAGTTTCAGAGGCCTTTGCCCCAAGACAGAAGCTACTGTGGTTGCTCTGTGACTTGTCCAGAGGCAAAGGTTGCTTCAGTGAAAACAGAAATTAATTGAAAAAACTCCAAAAAAACCAACAGCCAGCCACTTGCAGCTACAGATTTGTGTGTACTACACCTAGGCTATAGCTCTCTCTCAAATAAAGACTTGAGAAAAGCTTAAGAATACAACATCGTCACACAGATGCCCCTGATTTTAAGTCCTAGCTATGAGACACCCCAACTCTCAGCCCCATCAGCTACATAAAACTGTACCCCCTGACTTCCAAACTGCAGCCAAAAACCCTATAGACAATTTCAGTTAAAGCAGCTGTTTCACACAGCATGGAAAAAACATGACAGGAGGTAAGTAAGTGGAAAGGTATCTACTCACTGGAATATTTATGAGAATCCAGCTGTGGATTAACTTGTGAACTGAAATGGCACCTTTTATCAATTCAGGCCTAATGCAGAAGTTAACATAAAAGAGCTGAAGAGCTTGGGAAGCTCAAGCTCTAGGATCTTTGTGACTCGTGATGTCCCCATCAGCATTTGCCAAGGTGGAACTGGTTTAGGCAGAATTTTAGTAATAGCCAGGTCTATGAGCTGTGCACAAGCAGCAGTTGCTGAAAGGAAGGTGAATATTCAGTGGAGCTGCCAACAGCCAGCTCTGGATTTAACCCAATGCTTGATACTGCAGCTGGTGCCCAGAGCATGCTGCTAGCAGGAGGGGCTTTTTTCTGTACAATGTAATTGAAACCACTTCCAGACTTATTCTGGTGCTGGAAAGCAAAGTCTCTCATAGAGTATGAAACAAAGCCAAAGGCATTATAGTTACAACTTATCTTGGATCATGATACATGTAGTTCTCATCTCTGTTCCTCACGACTGGGTAAGAACCACACAAAGATTACATGATTCATTGGTCTGGGATTCATATTTTGTAAGGTAACAAAACCAGCCAGGACAGTTCAATCTCTGGGATTAACTTTGCAAAACAGTAGGGAGAGGGCAGACAGCAGAATTCTGTTTTAGTAAACAGCAAGCATTGACCAAAATAAGTATGTGAGGCAGGATGAGATAGCAAATTTTCCTCCCAGCACAGGCTTGTACTACAGAACTTCTTATCACAGAAAAACACTAGAGCTGATGAAAGTCACTGCTCTCATAGGAGCAATCACTAAAGAAAGGGGCTCTCAAGATTTCAGTTTTGAAATTAGAAAGCTGTGTAGTTCCGTTCTTCATACACATCTTTGAACACTTGACTTTAGCCACTGTCAGAGAGGACAGCTGTTCTGAGAGGATGCTCAGAAAGGCAGAAATGCTTAGCCAACAAATTCAGAATCAGAAAAAGCAAGCAAATGCCCAAACCATTACAGCCACCCAAGCAATTATCAGAACTCTCAGCTTCACTAATTTAGTAACAGTTGGTCACATGTGAGAGTCTCAAATAAAATTGTAACTCCTTGTGTAAGCATTTAGTAGCCTCCTCTTGGGTTACTGAGACATGAATCTGGAGACATATTTCACCATAAAAGCAGTTTCAGAAAGAAGCTCTGTGGTCAATAGGACAAGAAAGTTTAGCTCAGGATGCTCCAGCTTCTCAGTGTATTGCAGCAGGCTATTTCAAGTAAGACCCAGTCCATTACAATAATTAATGCAAGGGCCTGAATTATCATAGCAGATGTCAGGCTTTGTGTCTTACTGCACTACAGACTTACATTCCAAGATTCCTGTTACTGGAAGTTAGCTTGAAGAGCAATTCATAGTTACACTCTGAAAAGATCATGGGTACAGGTTTTCCAGACCAAAACCATCACTAAGAATTAGATTAACAAAAATTAGACAGTTAAAATTTTTGCTGTATATTTTATTTAATATAACATAATCCATCAAGTATCACATCTACCACTAACCTTCTAAAAATCTCATTCAATTTTCCGTCAAAGAAATCTCTCTGGCCTATCAGCTTCTCCCAATGCACCATCACCTTTCCAGCCAACTTGACACAAATCCATCTGCTAACCTACCCTGATTACAGAAGTACAGGTGAGCACTACATAGAAAACTGACACTTACTATAGCATTAACCAGTGAAAATAAATGTGTTCACTCAGTGCAGAGCACTGCAACACCACGCTCATAGAAGCTGCGGGGATCTTCCTTGGTGGCTATTTCAAAGTCCACGGTGAAAATCAGATCAGCACGAGTGAAGTTCAGATAAACTGGTAAAGTAACCTGGAGAAAAACATGAATATAGGAGAGTTCTTTAAGACAGCTGAAGAGTGTCACAGGTTTCTGTAACACTATATGAGATGGGAATTTAGTCTCAGATAGCTCAATACTCAAAATATGAGGAAAAAACTCAAGACTTAATAAATTCACAGATGTGACTATAGGTATAAATTTGAGTTTTGATTTGAACAACACTGAATAGCATTTTTGGATGCCTCTCCTTTTTATCTATCTACAAAAGAAAAACATGGTCAGCACTAGGTCTGTTTGCTGCTAGTCTTCAAATCAGATGCCAGCCTCGACCAAGAGTAATTAGAGCACACCAATTTGATTTTTTGTGCCCAGTACAAGTAGGAAAAAAATTGCTAGGGATATCTAAATATTTTCATCAATACTTACAACATTTGCTTTTTTATCAGCATTTGTCTGCTTGATCCAGCGAAGCTGTGTAATAGGCAGGACAGTTGAAATAGCATTCGAAAGTGACAGCTTGTTGTTACTGCATGTAGCTCCCTGAAGCTTCAGGCCTGCAAATTGCAATACAGTTTAAAGTTCTAAGAGCTTTCATACATCCAAAGGCTGTCTCCCTCTGTATCGTTTAAGAGCTAAGTCCACTAAATGAGAAGTATTTCATATTGCAAAATGAAGAGAGAGGTTGTAGATGATACACTATGCAATACCACTTCAATACATACTGACCCCAATCTTGAGATTTATTAGCATTGTAAATACTTCCCTAATAACTAACATCAAACTAATCGGAAAATACTTTCAGAAAGTGTGTATTAACTTCTACAACAACAGTATCTTTTTCATTTGACATAGCCCATTTAATACCAGAAGCTCCTTCCTTCAGCTGAGTTTACCTGTGACTCCAAAGCTGCAGGCATCCAGGACTGCGTTCTGGGTAGTTGTAACATTGACCTCAAGACAGAGTTCTTCAAGGGACCAACTGTTTGCTTGGGCAACATATTGTCTTGTAGCAGTAATATATGCCTCTGGTACAAACAGGCCACCCAGGCACACATGGATGTTCTATTTAAGGGGGGAAAATATAGGGGAAAAAAAGTATTTCAGCTGCAGTATTAATTAATGACTATTATAAATACTTCAGCAATCTATTTACCCTAAAACGTTCCTTCTACTACTGGAACACAGTCTAACTACTAAGAAGCTTTTTGCTGTAAGGCTTTGTCTCCTGTTGTTCCACAGCACTAATGCTCCCTCTGATCCCTGTGCAGTTAGCCTGCTAAGCCTCATCACGCTGCCATCAGGAGACGCTCAGCAGCGTTCACAGACATTGCAGAGAACATGGACTCAAGTTTGTTGACTGAGCAGCTGTTAAGAAGCCCTGATGTGAAGGCTCCAGGAAGCAGTTACACAGCTTCACCAAGAAGAACCCCAAGAAGTAAGCAGAAGGTACCTTCAGTTCTTTGGCTCCACCAGATGCAGCTGCCTGGGAAATATTCTGGAGCTGTTTAATGCGCTCACTGAAGTCAGACACCCACTGGATAACAGTCATACCAGCTGGCACTGTGTAATGAGACCAGCTACGAGGCAAAATACCTACAAAGATGTGATTAGAATTAAGTTTTGTTCATATACAGGTTGAACTTACACACTATATTGAAACTCTGAAGATCTGGACTGGAATATCAACCTCTATTTTAAAAAGCCCTTCAGTAAGTGAAAGCGCTTTCAAAGATTACAGAGCAAATGGCCTCCAGGTCTACTCTGTACTTAAAATGTCACCCACTTACGACACCCTTCAAGAGCAGCTGCAGTAACACACAGCTTTACTGCAAGACCTAATCTTCAACTCTGCATGAAGATTTGAGTTCTTTAGAAAAAACTGAAGAGGTCAAGAATGTGTGTTTCAGAAAATGTTTTTTGTTCAAATCACCATGTATTACAACATGCAACATGTCTGTGAAAATTCCACATGTATATACAACCTTTAAATAGAAATTCACAGAATTCGAATATTTTCTAGGAGATTTTATAGGACCAATACTACTCATTTGGTGGTATAAATAACTTTGTTCTGTCACAAGTCAGAAATTGAGAGAATTTATTAAGACTTCAGCCTAGAAATTAAGCTGCTAATATAAATTGTACAAAAAAGCCCAAAACCATTACTATTAAAGCCTAACTATTATATTATTATTATAGCCAAACTATTAGGCTATTATCAACCTCAGCTTGAAATCTCATACCAATCCAATGAGAGTTTCATGCTCAACTTTAAGTATTACTTGTGTCAAATGGCAAAGTCTATCCACATTTTTCCACCATTTTTGTTTGGGTTTTTTTTAAGCTGCTGACCACAGCAGCCTCTTACAGAGTGCAAGAAGCAAAGAGCCCTTGGAGATGCTGATTTGAACTCCCATACCTTTCACCAGTTCATTTATCAGTGTACGCAAATAGTTGGTTTGTTTCTTCTTCCCTTCACACACTTGCACCACATCTGCCAGGTCCTGACGAACATCCTGGAGCAGCTTAGCTCCCATTTTCACCTCTCTCTCAAAGAACCGGAACAAAGGATCCTGATGGTCAAAACATTCAAAGTAAGCTGGGATCAAAGTTCTTGCTGGAAAACTGCTACGAAAAACAATCCCCAAATTCTGGGTGGATAGAGCAGTGACACTGTGACTACAAGCACTGAACATGAAGATGCAGCCTGTGGTGCAGAAAGTGATTGCAGAAACTGTTTTACAACTGTTTCTCTCCCTTGGAGAAGCAAGAAAAGAGGAGTCACAGTTGAACAATTAATGCAAAGTGCCTGGCTAGACTGTTTGCCATTGCATTTCTTCAAATACTACCCAAAAGACATAAACCAGGTTTTAGGAGCATGTCAAGAAACCCAGCAGGTCATTACGTGGCTATGGTACCCAAAATCATCATCAATATAGGTTCCATTGGCTCCTCAGCAGTGTAATTGGTATTTGCAAATCACAATGCACCTGAACTTGTGCTTTTCCTATGCCCACATTAAATAAAACATGGTTCTTACTTTAATGTTTTCCACAGTCCGCTTCAGATGGTTTAGATTTTGTGGGATAAGGTGAAGCCAGTTGGAGGCTGTGGTATGCAGTGTTCTCATCCAGGCTGGGCGTCCATCTGATGTAGAATCAGTTCTTGTCTTCTTCTCAGTTTCTGCATAAGCCAGATCATCCTCATCCTCCAGCATCTGCATTTTCAGCATTTTACTGATCATATCTATGCCTAAAACAGAAGATTTGCTGTTAGAAAAGCAGTGGCACAAGGACTGAAACATCCCACTACATGCAAGAACCAGGACTTTCCATTATTCCTAGATTAGACCTAAGATTCAGAACTGCCCAGCTGCAGGTGGCTCCAGAAGCTCACAATAAAGCTTTCCAGAATCAAGATAGGAGCTTGCCATCTGGAAGACTAAATGCAACTGGCTTTTTTGATTCACAGGCCTGGTAATCTATGGAAGACATTGCTAAAGTTCTGGACTTACCTTGTGTGGTGAGAAGAACTTTCTCTGCATTATTTGGCAGTCCCAGCCATGATGGTGTTTGTGTATCTGGGAGCATCTCAACCCACTGCACAAACTCTTCACGCCTGCAAGGCAGAGTTTTAATATTCATTAAAGGGTTTCCTCTACTAGAATGCTAAGGTAATGCTTTGCCTGACACAGATGTTTATGCAGCACAGAAATACAGGTTATGTGCTTGGTTTGTTTTTCTTTGTGTGCAGTTTTCTAATAAAACAGAAAGTTGTACATAAGAGATCAGGATAAGGAAAAAATGATACCTGATTCCATCTGGCATCTGAATATCTTTGTGTCCATCAACCTTGCAAGCCAGTTTGAATTCACTGTCAAAACTTAAGGTAGTGAACAGACGTTCCAAGAAAGTGTTTAACAAACGTTGATCAAATTCATTATCGATACGACCTCCATAGATAGACTGGGCCATCAAGGTCTTCAGTGCAGACCAGGGGATCTTATCAGGGGAAATGTTTTGCCGACCCTATAATTAGCAGGAAACAATTGTTGAATTGCCAACAGGTTTTTTGTGTCTTCTCATTTAACTTCCTTAATTTTTCCAGAACAGACTGTTTCAGTGAAGATCCAAGGTAATCTGTTACCTATGCCTAAGTACACAACAGTACTTGCCTTTGCTGTATCATCCAGCCAGGTATCCACTGTGTCACAGGCAGATCTCAGGTCAGATTCTCCAAACTCGTACTTCTTGGACCAACCCAAGGGAGCATAGCGCAGGCGCTCTTGGATAATGGCATGGAACCAGGCAAGGAGGAAATACAAACGAGCACGCTCATTTGGAGACTACAAGTGGGAAGAAGAAAACCAACACAAAACCAAACAACTGTTATTCAAGCGAGAAAACCAAAGCCTGCTAAAAGACTAGAAAGTATCAGATTTAATGCAGATTGTTACTGAAACTGAATACAGTCTACCAAACAGAAAAAGCAGCTACTACTTTATTGGGTGAGGAGAGAAAAACCACTTCAGGTACATCTTAGTATCTGAGGTTTTATCATCTGAAATAAGATTTCAACAAGCATGTTCTTCCATTTAGTTTCCTCAAGACAAACCACTGTCTCACCTTGCACATCCTAGAAACTGGAATGCTACTGAAGGTCCTCAGCATGTTTGCTTTTACACCAGGAGGAGGCTCAAACACGAAGATCCGGCCGGCACGTAACAAATTCACTGGCACCTAGAGAAGATCAGTAAGCTCAAATCCAGATGCTTTAGCCTTCATTAAATTAAATCCTAGCACAGTTTGCATAAGCTTCAAAACCTCATAGTGAGCACACAATACTGCCTTTGTTTTGGAGGTTAGCGGAATCAGCAAAAGGAACAGCATGAGGTTTACAGCTACAATTCAGTTATCAGAAAGCAAGCCTAAGAACTGCCCTGACAAGTGTGTATTTCCCTTCTTTACTGCAGAAAGGCAGTCATGAGAAAACCTTCCCTGGAGAGCACTCTTAGCTCTGCAAGCCAGTTACTCTGCCAGATAACCAAATTTTCAATCAGTGTTACCTTTGGATTAATCTCCATGGTAAGGAAGAGTCTGAAGCAAGCATGGGGCTGCAGGGAATGTAATTTCTTTTCTAGTTGCATAAGCCAGCCAGGAGCCAGGTGAACATTTTTCAGCATTACCCATCTGTGAATTTTTGAAACAGAACAAGTGCTTTTTAGTGAACAGCTTATGGATCCTGGCTGTGATCATCACAAAGAATAACAGAATGTATCAATGCTACAGATTTTCCTCCCTCTTTTTAACTTGCCTTCTAAATAGAATCAGTTACTATGTACTGTAAATGGGTGAACTTTCTTGTTTTGTAGGTACAACCTACTTCTAAAAATATTTAAACAGAACATGTAAACAGATGTACTTGCTATTACCAACTTAAATTCAAAAGATAGGCCTACTTTTTTGTTTTACTCACAGTTTCACCTCTTTAACCAATAGCTAACTTCCCCCTTTCACCTTTCTACTAGGCAGTACTCTACCTGAAAATGAAACTTACCTTCCAGATTTCACTGCTGTGTTTATTGCTTTATCTGCTTGGTTAAACCCTTCAGCAGAACCTAAAAGACAGAAGGGTTGCTAAATCTCTTACTGCTAACAATTTAATTTATGATTAGATGTTGAAGTAAGGTACACTCTTACCAATAGCAATAGAAGTTATCTGTGTATTCTGCTCAGCTGCAAGGTCTTCAACATGACCACTAGCATCATAACCAGGCACTGAACACATCAGGACAGGGGTATTTGGTTTCACCTGTGCTCCAAGAAGTTGAAAAGGATATGAATCAATCACTAGATAAATATGAGAACGCAGTAAGTTCAGTGCTCCTTCCCTCTGTATAACTAAAATCATTATGTTAGTCTTAGTTTTACTTTAAAAAAAAAAGAAAAACAATCCACTCCTCATACCAGAGAAGGGTAAGTGGAAGGAATATTCATTGGATAACAACTCATTGTGGAACTCATTCAAGGTGGCACTAAGCATTTCAAAAACAAGTAGTTTACCTCTGTATCCACAATGTGTGTCAGATCTAAAGGCTGCTCCATAATGGACATGAAAGACTCTCCAAGATTTGTTGAAACAAAGGTATGTGCCATGGCCAATAAACGATCCGGACGGAAAGCCTGGATCAGAAGCAAGCGATGAATGGCCTGTCCAATGGGAGCTGGAAAGAAGAGACATGATTAGATGGACAGGTAAGAAAACCATTCTTAACACCCTCCTCCCTTCAATTCTCCATTCAATTTCTCCTCATCTTGTTCTGAAGACTACATATTTAGAACGCTAATTATCCTTTTGGAAGATCTGACGCAACTTTTTAATGAAATGCTTATATTCTGTTTTCAATTTGACAACCGAAAAAAAATTATCTTCAGCTGGTTTACAAAATCTACAGGCTAGAATTAATGAGTGATTTTAATTTCCAGGAACAACAGATCTTCTCACATCTTCTCACTCATAAAATAATCTGGTATTCTACTAGACTTTAAAGTCATATACGCATACACAGTCTAGCATGGATAGGGTAGATAACCTAGAGCTGCTTCAATTAATGGTCCAGCAGCTGTAATAAGCAGCTAGTAAATACAAGCTTACAATCCTTAATTTAGAAAGCTACAGGAACCAGCCCAGAATGATCCAAGACAGCAAACACTTCCTAAAGTTACCTTTCAGATGGGGGAGGAACTGAAGGGCAGCAGTTATGTTCAAGTTCTCACCCTTAAAAAATTAGCACTGACAACTAATGTAGCAAGAGGTAAGACTTCATGCTTAGGTACAAGTGCAGGTCTAAACACTCTACTAGACCAGCCCTGTCCTCAGAAAATCTGTGTCTTGGAGCTTTTTAGAGTATTTAGCTATCTTCAGACTAGCAGTGACTAAGGTTGATCCAAACTACTATGCAATCGATCTAATGAGATTGTAGAATTACATTTCATCCCCAGTGGAAGACCAGATCATAGGTTAAGGTGCAGCAACCAAGTGTTAGGCAAGCAACTGCTTAGAACAGTTTGATTTAAAAAAACCCATTGAAAATAAACAAACCTCCCAAAAAACCACAAAACAATCCAGAACCGAACCCACCAGACTTGAGGTTCTTATACAATACCAACTTTATGATTTTCTCAACCATTAAGGTCCAGAACAAAATTCTACTTTAGAATTGCTTTTAAAAGTATAGTAACTGCTTAGATTAGTACAGTAGGACTAATATGGACAACAGTGCACCTTCACTTACTTGCAGGTTTTTCTTCAGTCCAGAGGTATGGTACAGTCTGTTCTGGGGAACTGCTATCCAGCCAGATACAGAATTGCTGTATTGGAAAAAAAAAAGGCAAAAACCCTGAAGCTGAGTTTCAAGATATCAGAAAAGTACAGTAAGGACATGTAAAACTCAAATTACACTTTGTCTATTATCCTATCTTTAGATGTGCCAAATCATTTCACTGCTATGCCTCATTTCACTGATAGCCTCCAGCACCCCTGATTCTACAGATCTCTATCAAGTTCAAGGCCAAGCTGTATGTTATTTCACCCCAGGCTGAACAGCTCGAGAAAAATCAGATGTAGTAAAGAGAATTCAACTTCTAATATAAAACTTAGGTGGGGCAAACCAAACAGGTACTATTTAAGATATGGCCATTAATTTGTGACATAGTTTCACAGCCAAGATAAAGATGTATTACTCTTTGAACACTTCAGTCACGAGAAGGTGCAGTGTTCAGCAGCTGAGTACTATCCAAACTGATCCCACATAGGCATGTTCAAGAGCCCACCATAATGGAGTTATGTATGGCTGGGGCTGCTCCCCTCTACTGCATAATTATCACACAATAGTGATGCAGCAAAAGATATGCAGTGTCACACTTTCTGCTACCATGAGAATCAAAGCTGGTCAACCACAAAGCCAAGATGAACGGTCAAACTGTTTCTGAATGATGAACAGTGCTGGTCTTTACAAGTTTCACAGCTGGGTTACGAAGGAAGTAAGAACATTCATTTCCACAACTACAGTTAGTTAATCTTCCCTTTCCACAGCAGGAGACCTTACTTGTAAGCATGAAAAGCTTAACAAGATAGCTGAGTGGAGGGATAGACCTTAGTCAACACTTACCTCATCAGCTTGAACTTTTGAAACAAGGTCCTTAAATGCAGGAAGGCAGCTCAACCTCATCATTGCCTCTGTTTGCTCTACAGTCAAACCATTGATTTTGGGGAGAGATGCAGTGTTTAGTACAATCTCCTTCCCTCTCAAGAAGTGCTGGAATTCTGCATCATATGTAGGCTCCCTAATGTTAAGGAAAAAGAAGACCTTAGCTAGATGCCTTCAAGACAGCCCTCCCTTTTTCAACTGAAGTGAAGCAAGAAAACAAACATTCACCCAATAGTGCCTTTCAGTTTGATCCGGGCCAACAACATGGCAAACGTTATGTGATCCTGGTGCAGCATGCCACGTGCTACTCGATTGAAGGCCACCTAGGAACAAAACAGAGTAGTAGTGTAAGAAGTTTTGAACTCTGACCCTTCAAAAATTATTAAGGTATTCCATTTAGTAATTAAAAAACTGAACCTGAAAGAGATCCTTTGTGATGATTGAGAGACGATGAGTATGGTCTGTAATTCCCTTCAGATTTGGGTTCTCATACAAGACATTGTGATAGATGTCCAAGAAAAACTGGAGGGAGTATTGGTACAGGAAATGTATCTGAAAGAGAAGAGGGTTTATTGTTTCTCCCCACAATCCTGCTGTTTGATAACCAACAGAGTATGCCTATCAAACTGGAATATTGGGCAGCACCTATTTAGCTTTAACCAGTAAACACACAAAGCTCCTGACAGGAAGAACTCAACCTACCTGTTTCAGTGACTCCATAGTAAAGTAGATACTGCTGCAAGCTGTAGAAAGAGGCAAGTACTGCTGGGAAACAGTCTCCACTTCTTGCATGACAATATCAGTCTCTTCTACTTTTCTGGTAACCTCTGCTGCTTCCTTCTTGAGGTTCTCAAGGGTAGTAATGATGGTGTCATCATCCAGGATACGTCCCTTCACTTCATTAAGTGCTTGTAGTAGGGATTTTTCCAACTGACGTAAGCGCAGCTGAAATTCACCTTAATTAGAAGAAAAAAAAAGTCACATTGTACAGATATGTTAAAGAATTATGTGAATTGTATGTACTTTGCCATTGGGCATCCTGAAAAGAGTATGAAGACGTTTCACTGTGTACTTCTAGAGTAAATGCACTGTATTCTTTTAGAATAGGAGGAAGTTAATTTTGGTAAACATACCCTGAAGCTTGAGGAGGTCAGAGCGTTTTTCATCAACATCTGGTCTTTCAGCTTTCAGGACTTCATTCAGACACTGGCTCTGCAAGCTGCTGCGAGTTACTGTGAAGTTCACAAACGTAACACGAGAGCAGAGGTCTGGTGGGAATTCAACCTGTCACAGGAAATACGAAAAAAATTTCTCAGCTCTCTTCACATGCCATTTCTACCATCAGGACAGCTTTTGAGTTTACTTACTGTTGGATCTCTGGTGGAAAGGAAGATAACAAAGGATGGTGACAAATCAATATCTTGGTCTCCCAGAGTAATCAGAACTCTGCCTCCAGTTCTTCGGACTTCACGATTCAAAACAGGATTCAGAACTGGATCATAGCTCTCCACATCCTAGAAAGACAGACGTATTAAAGACTGCTGTTTGCAAACGTCTCAAGCTAAAACTCCCAATCCAACAGGGGCTTAAAATTCTGATAAGCAAACAACTGGCAGTTGGTTTGGCATAGGGATCACATTCAGAAGGTATTTGCACTTTAGATGTGCAGTTGAGCTACACAGGTACAGAAGACAAGTATTATTAGTGGCTGTGATTTTGTTAGCTCTACTGCATGTAAACCCTATTCTAAACAGCACAAGCAACAGTTACTGATCTTTCCCATTTCCACACTAAGAAGTGAAAAACACCCATTTCAAGTGAAAGTCAATTACTCCTATAGTTGCCTATTTCTTCACATTACTGAAATTTCTCCCTTATAATCATAGTAGATTTAATTCTAGATAACTAACCATGTATTAGTTGCCATTATCTATGACTAGGGAAAGCACACAAAAACAAAGGAACAGACAGGTTGCAAGTAATTTTATAGTATGGAAAGGTCAATTCAAAATAGAAGAATTTGATCTTGAAATGGTGGAAAAGGAAGTACCTTCTTTTGATTTTGTAGCTCACTAATTCTCAGAACTAACACCACCATGTATCACTAGCTTACTTGTTAAATTGTAAATTGAAGATAAAGACACTTGCATGTTACTAAGAGAACAATTGCAAACTTTTCTAATACACAGGACAGAAGTCAAGAATTTAAATAGTGTCTACACAATCATGCCACTAACCTGAACTAGAAGTGGGTTACCAAATCTCAAAGCACTTTCCAAGTTCTTCCTGAAAGCATCATCCAAGAAGCTCGTACGAGTTATCTTACGGTCTTTATATTCATTCATGATAAACTCTGTAGCTTGCCCAGAGGGATCGATGATCAACGGATATCTTAAGTTAATAAAAAAACACTTTCATTATTTATGTTTTGACTGCAGACAGTATCTAAGCAATTTTACGAATTTACATTGGATTATTAGTTTCAATTCTAAAACCTTGTTTATTCCTTCACTAAGTTCAGGCAGGTTCAATGATCCATTTCAGTTTTGAAAGGTAAGTTTGTATTTGAGCAACAAAATAGCTCAAATAACAAAATAGTTCAAGCCAACTTATTTTAACAGCTAAGCATAACAAAAAAGGCAAGTGAAGGTGAATGAGAGCTTTGTTTACACGTGGTTGAGAAGCACTTATGAACATTAGAGGTTCGCACCCCAGTGAAACAGTGCTTTGAAGGAGCTACTGTGATTCAACAGGTGCAAACCCTGTCTGCTGCGAGAATGTTGCTAAAGAACTTCACCTCTCAGAATGCAGTACCTGTTAAAGCGCTTGAGCATGATAGCATTCTCCGTGCACAGGTCATCTGCAGGCAGAGAACTCGCCTGCCAGCGCAGCCGCTCATCGGCGTTGGAAAGGTACTCGGTCCTGGCGATGTCTGTGCGGAACTGCAGGAAGCAAACACAATTAATGTTTAACTTGACCTTCTCCAACCAGCTGGTGAAGACATTTTAAGTAAATGCAGCTCTACAAAGCTGCAACAGCTTTCCAACAGCTCCGTTCTTTACCTAGCAATCCTAAACTGAACTCCTGCAGAAAATCAATTTATGGTTAACTTATCATGACTGTATCTTTACCTGGATATTTGCTTGCTGCAAATGGTGAGACCATGTAGTGAACAGATTCTGACGCATCTGCTGATCAAAGTAGCCAGCGTAGGCAATAAAAGCTCCTGAAAGTAAACAGTCTCCTGCAATAGTGGACATCTGGTTTTTGAAAGTTTCACTTGTCTTCTCCCATCTTTCACGCTCAGCAGAAAGACTCTTCAAAAGAGCTGTGCTACGGTTTACCTAGAAATAAGCGGTGAAGTAGATTCTTTAGATGATGAAATGTTTTTATATTATGAAATGTTTTTATATTATGTTTTTATATTCTCTCAGAACATTTAAATTCTGACTCAAGGCTCAAGTTAAACTTAAAAGCTCAGAAGGAGATTAAATGCAGGGTTCTTCAGCGCTAATTTATTAAGTAGATTCTAACTGTTACCTTGTGGAACTTAAAAGTCCCAAGTCCTAGTACAGTAACAACATATTAATGATGAGATGACGTACATAGAGAAATCCACACTCCTCTCCTTGAAGTCCAGTTAAGACATTACAATCCCAGTACATCCATGCCTGTTTTCAAAGGCTTTCTACATATTTTAAACCTAATGAGAACTGTCTTGTTAATCAAGTAGCAACATGAGTTGGTATTTCTCTAACTCCAGACAGGTTTCTTGAGAGGCCTCAAGACACCCAGAAATGAAACAGTTCAAATGCACTGCACAGGGGAAGCAACCAAGTCCACTCACAAATTTGAAGAAGGATTCAATTTTGGACTGTCAAAGATTAAAGAATGAAAAATTATTGGTATATGAAGTCTTACTTTTGCTTCTACAGCAGCCAAGTCTGCCTTAATAGCTTGAGCCTCCGAAATCAGTACTGCATATTCTTCTTTGTAACGGGCAATACTGGCCTCAAGATCACGAATCATTTGCTCCACTTCGTTTGCTTTCTGTTGGTTGTCTTTGGCATCATCCTCCAGCTTCTGCAGTTCATTGCGTAAAGGTTCCACTCTTTTCAACATATCAGCATAGTTCAGCTGCAAGTGGTAAATAGAACCTTTACACTTTCTAAAATGACATGTTAACAAGAACCACAGCATTCAGGTATATACTATCGACTGCATCTTTTGAAATGTATGTACTTCTGACCTGTGTAAGAATTAATAACTACTTAAGAGAAACTCAGTATTGTTTATCACTCCCTAGGACTCTAGTTTAAATTAGGCACAGAAACATAACTAATTGCTTCTTGCAAGATCCTTGTACTGCTCTGTAGATTGACACAAAGTCATTCAAAAGGTTCAGACCACATTAAGAAGTGCACACCATTGTTTTACATAAATATTAGATGGGGTGTCCATGCCAGTATTGTGCTGATCTGTACTTCTTAGCAGTGGTATGAGTTAAGCTAAGCTACAGCTGGCCTGTTGGGAAGATTCAATAGTCTCTCCAGATCATGTCATTCCAAGCAAGCACAGTTCTAACGAGCCAAGAATTCTGCTGTATTGGAACACCGACAGGCACGTAAAACCATTCTTGGGTATCTCACTCTGGGGGCAAAATTCCCAAAGATTATTCCTTTAGGAAACTTAAACATCTGCCTTGAGTGTGTCCTACTCTGAGGCAAGACAAGTGCAGTTTCATTAAGAGGACTGCATCGCATTTTCCAGTGGAGAGTTGTCTTGTCCTGTAGAATGACATCACATACAGAAAGTATCCACCAGTGTTCATTGCAATCCTGAAGTTTTTCAGTGCTGAGGCTGTATCACAACTGGCCAATAATTCTCTGGCATGGCACTATACATCCCATAAACATTCATCTAAACCATCTACTCCATTTCTTTGAAGCAAAATAGCTTGCAATACTTAGCTGAATAAAGACAAATTCAGAGCCTTTAGACATTGCTAAGCGCCTTCTGGCTCACTCTTTTCACCTTGCCTTTGCTTCCTCAAGCTGACTTTACCTGTGCAATTGCCCATTTCACCATAGGTCCACAGGCCAGTGATGCTCTGTTTACAATTTCATAGTTGTAACTTGGATTTGACAGGTAGTTTTTCTTCATCTTCTCCCGGATGGCATCACTGCAAGGGAAAAATTTTTACAGATAGCATGAGTACACTGTATGTCAGCACACGGGTGCTCAGTATGCCTTTATCTAGCCTGCCTTCCACAGCTGACAAGAAACAACTCCTGTCAGTTTTGCTGAGTAGTAGCTGGGATGTTCAACATGTTGTTTCAGAAATTACAGCTTACAGGTGATAAAAAATTATCAATATTTTAAAATTAGTCATTCACAAACTGCTCAGCTCTACTCTAAAAAAACTGGAGTTGGAAGGGAATTCATATGTCTCTAGTCTGACCTTCTGCTCACACTTAGAGCCAGCTAGGAAGCTGACCAGCAGCCTGGTCTGTTACTGCTGCAAAACCACTTTCAACTGACAGTGTGGCTTTGGACACCGACACACTGCTTTGCAACCATGCCATTAAGTCACACAACAAGCAGCTGCTTTGTTCCAATTTTCATGATACACCCTGGCTTCAGCAGTCTAGTTTCTGTACCACCTGCATGTTCACCATGTGCAATAAGCTGGTGTCAAAAGAAGTCAAGTGCTACCAAAGCAACTACACAGAGGAAAGTCCAGTTAAGACCCTCTGTTCTTTGTAAACAGTTTGTTCACATAAATATCTCACACTTGCACTTTACCTGATTTCCTCAGCAGAGAAGTTAACAATGGTTGGAATGAAGTTCTCCCTCATGATGATGGAACGTATTTGTTTCCAGTCAGTGGTGCTTTCACCTAACAGCAGGCAGATGGACTCTAGTGCCAGCTTAACTGCTGCAGGTGGATTAGCCATGGAACGGACCTCTACCAGGTGCTGCTTCTTTATTGACTTCACAGCTAAGCAGTGCCAGAAAGATAAACAGTGTTGATTGGGAAGAAAACAAACTGTTAGCAAAGCTCAGCAGAGTACCCTGGATTTGTAAAAATGCTTCAAGATCCTAAAAAGGAACACGAGGTTATTAGAGAAGCAGATACTACTGAATAACTACTATTTTACAAGACACACTTGCATGAATATCAGCTTGCCAAATGGGCACAGGCAACTTACTCTGCTGCCTAAAAATGATTCACTCAAACTAGTGATTTGTCTTCTCAGTTAATGAATGGACAGCTTGACTGTATGCTGTCTGTTCAGCAGCAAGGCATCACTAGTCTTTCTACAGCTGGTCTGCTAGAAACTAAGCCACAAGCCATAGAAAAGGTATCAAGGATCAGATTGGTACCTGGTAAACCAGGACAGTACTCTTATACAGGAAAAAAAAAGGCACAACAATCACAGCTTTTGAGCTGTCTTTGGACTGTGAATTTAAAAGAACTCTGTTCAGCTCAACTCTGTTCAGCCCCATGCTAAGGGTCTACACTTCTATTAGACAGGACCAACTCAGATCACAAGAAAACACATTCCCATAGACCAGTTTTAGAACCAACACCACAGTGTGATCTCCTGAGGTGCTAACATACCATTCTGAGCTTCAATGACAGCAGGCTCCACCTTGTCAAGATCTTCTTTCACACTCATCTGCTTGTCTGCAATGACCTCCTGCTGCTTGTGCAGCTGTTCCTGAATCTCCTGGCTCATAACCTATAAGGAAATTTCACACACAAAATACTGCCTTTTAGAAGCTGAAATTCTTCCAGCACTTGCTCTGTAGGCTCTGTTTTGTAAATAAAATAGTTTGGTGTGCATAGAGATTTAACAAAAATTTTTACCTTTTTCTTCTCAGCTTCTTGTTGATCTTTCACCATCTTTTTCAACTTGTCGTTGGCTGCTGCATTTTTCACTTCCAGCTCTTGACTCTTTATTCTTAGGTCACGCCGCAATTCCTCCACCTAAGATCAATTTTAAGATTGAAGAGAGAATTCATATTTAGCATTGAGATCTATTTACTCACTCCAGCTCTACAGAGGGCGAAGTTTTAAAGATACATACCTGATCAACTGTTTCCTTGATTTTTCTAAGACCAACATTCAAATGCATTTGCTGCTCCTCCAGTTCACTTCTCTTCTCATTGAACAGGTTGGCGTAATGGTTGATGAAGTCCAAATAGTGGCGTGGTGTTATTGCCATTGTTCTGCCTCCTCGTTTCGCCAGCCGAGCATTGGCCTTAAGGGAACAAAGTGTTGTAGAGTATGCACTGTTTTCAAATTTATTTGGATGCCAAGGATCATAGTTTTTAGGAAACCGGTGAATGATGCCATGGCCTAGAGATAAGTTAAGCAGTGTAAATAACATACCTGGTGAAGGGTCTGATGAACAAACACACAGCTATTAACAATAGCCTCCCTGTGTGTTGGTGGCTGTGGCAGCTTATCATACACAACTGGCATGTAATCGGGCACAATGTAATTTGGTTTCTCAAGATCCATTTTGCTTGTGAACTCTTTGCCAACTTGGTACAGTGCCTCAGTTGACCAGTCTCCAAACCAGTTCAAGACACATCTGAAATATGAAGCATTTGTGAAGACTTCTCCAAAAGTAGTGTTTTAATGGTACCTGTAAAATATGTTGGAATATGCAGTAATTACCTGTTGAAGAGTGCAGGAGAGGTAGCTGCCCTGTCCTTCAGGCCCTCAGAAGATGGATTCATAGTGAACACTACATGGAGATTGCGAATGACCTGGCTGGTGAACCATTTGTACAGTTCCTCATGAGAATCTAACATTAAACCTTCTTTCTGTGCTCCTTCTTTACACTGAGTCATGAGGGTAGCATATTCATCTCCTTCAAAGAGACCAGGAACCTAATTCAAAAGATAGTTTTGTTGTAGTTTATGGTTGTAAAAAGGTGCAAAAAATACTTACTTAAAATCTTCTTACCTCTCCATTGGCTAGGAGAGTGTTCATTCTCTCCAGGAATCCAGAATCCAAGACGTTTGACTCATCCATAATAAAAGCTATTTTTTCATTTTTACAGCCAGAGCGTCTCAATACTGTCCTAAGGTCTTCATCAAAATCTTCACCTGTGTATTTTCTGTGAACCTGGTAAGAGTTAACATTGGTCATTAACACTTCAGTTTTGCTTTTAATGGGATTTTAGGGGTCAATATGTAAGTGGGAGTTTTGACTAACAGGTTTCAGAAGCTAAACTTAGCACACCAACCTTGATTTGGTAGACACTCAAACCGTTCATCCAGGCAACAAATCTTGAGAGGGTTGTTTTCCCTGCTCCACTGACTCCAATTAGCAGCAAGTGACCCTGTGGTTGACGGAAGATTCTGAAAGAGAACACAAACAAGTGTGATTGATCAGTGTTAGCAACTTACTGAAGCTTTTCTGACAACACCTAAGCTTCAAGTTAGTACCATAACTGACACACCTTTCCAGATAAGATCCTGCTATATGGAAGCTGGCAGTGTATTTTCTATAGATAACAATGAGACCATGCTCCATTCTTACTCTGTACTGAGGCTATTCTGGTTTAGAGTAACTCTAAATACTGTTTATACAAGCAGCAGTGGAAGTCTGAACTTACCGGTCAATTCTTAACACATGATCCAAGACTTCATTGAACAGAACAAGTGGTACATCAAGTTCTTCTTCATAAAATACTTTAAGCCTAGCTTTCACATAGTCTCTCAATTCTTCTTGATCCACTGGAATATAATCCTAAAAGAACCAGTCAATACAGTATAGAAATTAAGATTAAGGGAATTTGCTTAGGTGTAAATTTATGAGTACACCAAAGCAGAACTAATAGAATACTTAAAGTAGCAATCGTCTACAAAAGCTTAAGAACATTGTACTGATTTAACTTGCACAGGAACATGTCCACTGCCTAGAGCAGCAGTGAGGTAGCAGCATGGGGTTCACTGTATCTACTGAACCTACCATAGGCTGTGCCTGTGCTGTCAGTTACCAAAGAGACTGGGAAGTAGCGCTACAGACTTACTCCCTTCCCCAATTTATTTTAAACAGCCTAGTCACTACTGGTCAGAGATGGGTAGCAAGCTAGGTGGACTTTTGCCTGAACTCACCAGGATTTGTACAGCTTGCCCAGATGGATCACTTCAGATTTTAAGGTCACCAATATTGCTTAAGGGTCACTGCCTTATGTAAGAGATTCCATGAGGAATAACTATAACCTGGTAGTGTCACATTATTCTTGAGAAATATTGTTTTATACTGCTTTTACATTCCATGGTAGCTCTTACAATAGCATCCCTGGCATAACAGCTATTAGCTTTGTGGTAGAGTTCACTTCAGATAATCATAGTAAAAACTTCCTGGACATCAATTTTACAGCATGATGGGCACCAATTATCACTTTAATATGGTCACAAGAGCTGCATCACTCAGTTGCATCTAACGTACTTAATTTTGGATTTTTTTTTTTTTTTAATTTTAACTTACCTTTGACAGCCAGTTGCTGTACAAGATAGGTCTGCTCATAGCCTTTTCTTTGTCAATATTGGGGAAGTGTTTCAGAGCAACCATGTCAATGTTCTCATCAGTCCAGCGTCTCTCCTCATCTTCCACAAGTCTGGATAAAGAAGTAAGTCAGTCAGTACATGGGAGGATATAATCACACCACATTGGCAGCAGTATGACTGAAGCATATTTCTGCTTTGTATAGACACAACTCCCAAGAGAGTCAAGCTGGAATGAAAGGAAATATTCTCACTGGTATTCCAGCTATTTAACATAAAACACACTTTAGTTTGATGTTCTAATGAAAGTTGGCAAGCAGTAGGCAACTTTTTATAGTTTTGCTTCGCCAGCTCATGAATTTTTACCTGTCCTGGAAGAGACGTAAGGCTTCGTGGGCCCAAATCCTGATAAGGCCTTCAACTGGTAAGGTTTCCAGTGGTCTTAATGCTTCGAATATACCTCTCACCCACCGAGTCATTTCACGAGGTGAGTAGATGTAGTGCGGCTGCGTGTCTTGAGTGAATCTCTCCTAAAAAATTAAAACTTAATTAGTTATTCTATCTCAAAGTTGCACTATATTTTTTACAGGCCTTAGCATTGCAAGATATTACACTGACAGCATAATTCAGTCATTTTTACCAAAACTCAAGTAATTAGTTGAGTTCTTGTACACATATTATCCACATGAAAGGCTAACAACATGTGTCAAATGATTCAGCGTAGAAGAAAGCCTTCTAACTGGAATCTGGAGCTGTACTTAACAAGTTACCTGAGACATTGTGTAGAACTCTACCATAGCAGCAGTGAGAGGCTCTGCATATGTGCGAAGTGATGGGATCAGCCTCAGCATTGCACGGTTGAATGTACCATATATCTGAGTAAGCGAAGCTGGCCCAGGATAGTCCACATAAACCACAGGAACATGTCGCAAAAATCTGAAAGTTTAGCATATTACACAGTATAGAAAGTCAAATTACTATCTGTATTCTCTTCATTATCTTTTGCCAAAATTAAATAACTGCTTGATTCAAAATCAACAGCAGCAATTGTAGCTGGTTTGATTGCTCCCATTCTCAAGTGTTTCAGACAGGTGATTCAACAGCCTAAAACTGAGTCCACTGCCAGGCTGCCATGATAAGAACCAAGCAGCAGATAGTGCAAAAGCAAGGAACACAACTTCAGCACAGCTGTTAGTAAACAAGTGTATTAAGAACAGATTACATAATCAGTGCTTCAGTTTTGACTCCTATTCCATTGTTACCTAGAATTTACTAGACACATTACCTGTGTGACAGAGGTTTCCTTCCAGGATCAGTAGGTGGATTACATGCACCAACAAACTGAATTCTCTCCAGTTTCACCCATGTCTGGTCAGATGTACGGTAGAATCCTCCATGTTCCACCATCTGGAACAAAGACATAAAAATAATATCAAATCAGTGGAACATTTTATTTCCCTATAAGTAGCTGTTGTGATACAGTTGATTACAAAGAGAAACAAACCTGTCTAATGAAGGATATGACTCTCTGTGTGCCATACTTATCCATATCTGGCAAGTTGATTTCATCACAGAACAGCACCAGCCACTTTCCTAACTGCACAGGAGCCAGCACCACTCCATTAGGGGTACGCCTGTATTCGCAGTAGTGATCAAAAGTTTTCAACAGCAGTTCTGGAGTGGTAGCACTTGAGAAGTTGAGTCCAACCACCTTAAAAAGAAAAGCGAAAAAAAATTTAAATACACTAAGACTGAAAAAGTGTATCAGGAGTCCTGAGAACATGTATGTTCAGCTGTTCACAATGGAAGTACATACGCCATCCACATGTATATTACCACATATATACAGCCATACACAACCCAGATACTCTTTGCTTCCCACTGCAGGTTCATTTACCATGCAGCAATACTTCTTGCCCAACCCTGTATTTTGAACATCCTCATGTAACTGTCACTCCATCTAAATACACAGAAGGATGAGAGCTACTCTTAAACATTTGCATAGGTTTTTAACTGAACACTGAATGCAGGAAATGCTCCTTTGTTACTGAAGTGGCAAAGGAAGAAAGCAGCTTTAGGCTAAAGAACCTAAGAAATGAATTTGTATTCCCCTCAACGTGATTTTTATTTTTTGCTGTATATACAGATGACTGGCTGAGGTGAAGCTATCACTAAGTTCTGGCTAGGAAAAAGAGTCCATACTATTTTTATTCTTAAGATTAAAGACTTGCTACTACTCTGTAATTCACACATCCATGTGCACACACACACACACACACACAAAACTCTCTTGTGTACCTCCATGTCAGGCAGAGCTCTGAGAGCACTGAAGAGGGTCATGGTCTTTCCAGAACCTGGTGGGCCACAGAGCACCAGAGGTTTGTGTTCTGCCAGCCAAGTGTACAGCAATGCTTCATGGCGAACTGTGTCCAGGGTTGGCACTACAACATCAGGAGCTGCAACTTTGTGTGTTTCAACTTCAATTTGAGGAACTTTGGATTGCCATGGCACCCATTCACCTGTAATGGACACCTAGAAGCACAAAAACATAATTAGACAATTTAGAATAGGAATCCAGCTCAACCTTAGTTAAATTTTTTTCAAGTGACATTAAATTTGATGTGTTTATTTAAACACATTTTAAATAACTGCTTATTTGATGTGTTTGCTGAAGTGTGAAACTCTAAAATTTAAGACAGTCTAGCAGTTTATTCTCCAGGTTTACCTCCAAAATCTAAAGCAAACTTTTAAGTAAATGAAAGAGCAGCATTTCTAGCGCAAGAAAGGTTTACCTCATAGTCAATTATAGGTATGTTGGGTGCAGTTGGCAGTGGCACAGTGGTGATTCTCCTAATGTATTCTCCCAGCTCTGCTCTCATTTTCAAACGACTGTCTCCAGAAAGAGACCACAGTATGGCATAGACCAGGTACCTCTGTAAGAAGCAACAACAGCAAATATTGGTTTTAGAGTAATGGAACAAAGCTCAATGAGTAACTCAAATCTAAGCAAACACAAGAGTCACTCAAGAGCAGATTGTATTTACCTGTATGTAACGCTCCAGCTGGTCTATCTGCATGGGGAAGTCGGGATGGTTGGCATTGTACTGGGCCACGTTGCGGCAAGCCTGGTGCAGCATGGAGAACAGAGAGCCCAGGCAGCGCAGGCGGGTGAGGTCCATAATGTGCTCCAGCTTGAAAGCGTGTTCAAGTGCCTTGGTTACCAGCCCATTGGATGTGAAATAAGGCTGCATTATTGTTGCAGCATCTCTCTGAATCTGTTGGGGGAGACAAACACTGCTCTAAGCATTTGCTTCTCATGTGACTGGCAGGGAGAAAGAAAAGATTTTGTTTAAGGTTTGAAATGATTCATATTTTAAAAAAGAAGGAAAAAAAAAAGAGAAAAAACATGTAAAGAGGAAGTCAGCTTTTCTATGATAGGCTGTCATAAAACCTACATATGGTCTATCTGTGATACAAGCATTTTTACTACTTTATCCTGTAATGTAATCTAAGTTATACCTGCAACATTGGGGATGCTGCTTCTTCTCCTTCATCTTCTTTGCCCTTTCGCCTGCGCTGAGCTTCCTCCTCACCTTCATCCAGAGGAATGCTTCTTAGTCTGGCCAGGAAATTATTGAATATCATGTCTGTACTGAGAACATCCTCACTGAACCAGACCATACCACACCTTGACACAGTAGCCAAAGTGGCATATTTCAGATCCTGCACTTCAAACATGATGCGCACCTGAAAACCAGAAATTTAAAACAACACTTAGGAGTAAAAACAACCAACCAAGATCAAAACAACAGAATAACTCTTTCCCTGAAAAAGCAGAGACCTTTTAAAATAGGCAAATTTGCACTTAGATGCTGAATAATCAACATTAACATTATACTATCCTAAGGTATTTTCATAATTATTGACATTTACCACATGACATATAATTCACGTTTTGTCTTACAGAGTCAGAGTTAGTGTAGCATGACATTTTTCCACAAAAACTCTTTACTCCAGCAAACCACAATCTGAACACAGTATTACTTTGTTTGTGACGAGAAAGTGGCACAATACTAGTATGTATTAAATTAAACCAACAAGCTTATAGACAGCATATAAACACAATGTAAAAAAAGTAACATTACATTTGGTGGGAGGCTGAGACGTTCTCCATTTGGCAGAGTCAGAAGTTTGTTGTCATCCAGAACAGAGTTCAAGTTCTCAACCCACTCAGGGTCCACATCACCATCAAAGATAATCCACTGACGTTTTTGTAGTTCACCTCTCACATTGTCTATGATTCTATATTAAAGGAAATATTCATTGAAGTAGAGAATTAAGACTCAGTAAGGTGTAATTATCCTAGGCACAAATATACCACCCATTTTGTATTTGTGCTATTAAAGACTTACTTTCTCAGGACATGTGTAAACAAGCCATCTGTCCATTCCCTGGTATTTGGATCCAAAGTACCATAGAGGTGATCTTTGCTAATTGCTTTTGGATCTATAATGTGAGCAACACCTTCCACACCCTCCAGTCGTTCAAGGGCCTTCAGAAGTACTCTCCAGGCCATGCTCTTTCCACTTCCAGAGGGACCAACCATCATCAAACCGTGATTTATCTGTGTAATCTGATACAGCTGAAGAACCTGTGACACAAGAAATAATGTACCAATTAATTTCAGAAGTTAATCTAAGCTTTTAGATATTGTTTGTTTAAGACAAGAAAAATTTAAAAGCTTTTGACTTTTCATAATATAAAAGGGAATGTTAGTCTTATACATAAACTTCACTTCCACATTTTCAGTTTTGTATTTTACCTTTTCAACCCACATGCCACCAACTTCTTCTCCATCACCATAGGTAAGGTACATCTCCTGACACACTTTCTTAAGTTCCTCTCTCAAGGCTGTCATCTCTCCACGGTGATACTGTACTCCAGGGAATACATCAGAAAGGAGACTGAACAGCAGTGGAATGTCTTCTGCAACCAGTTTTGGTACCATAGTTTCACATACACTTTGGATCAGGATCTGCAGGGAGAGAGTTACATTTAATTGAAGATTTTTTTTTGTTACGTTCACTTTACCAAACGTGTTTGACAAGGAATACTTCACTAAATACTTTACTGAATAAGTACCAGACCAGGGTAGCCTTAGTCAAAACAACCACTGAAGTGGTTTCAACTTTGGAACTACCCAATGATTTCCTACTGATTTTCAGTTTATAGAAGCCTTTCTTACGTCTTTTCATTATGCTTTTGGCATTAACTGCTGAGACACTGAGCAGCAGTAAGTGTCATGGATGCACCACTTCATGTGAATGAGTTTTTCACTATGATTCAGGGACTTAGAAGTCATGTTTGACTTTGGTGCTTTTAAGCTATCAAATTACCTTCGGTAAATAACATTATCTTGCTCACATGGCTTAATACTAAATGGTAAACACTGAAGGGTTATATTCTTTGTTTATTGTGCATCCTCTATCACAGAAGGACTTTGCACACACGTTACCTCTTGCTCTGGCAAGTTCTCAGCGATTTCTCCCTCATCAACAACTTCACCACGCTCTTCCTTCTCCCGCTTTATCTTCTGAATCCTCTCCCTCTTCACATTACCTGCACTAACCAGCACACTCTTCAGTGCTCTCAAGCCAAAATCATAGTGACTTTGGGAGGACAGCTGTTCATCACAAAGCCTAAGAAACAAAAGAGATAAAATACAATTTGGTTCTCAGTATGAACCAACATAACACTCAGTAAATGTCATTCTTTACTTGAAATGATTGCTTGAAATGATTGCTGCACAATGTGCTTAGTGAGTTGCAAAGAATATCACAGCTTTGAACAATAAGTTCTATTGTTACTGACTGGAGCCAAACTTGTTACTACTCACTTGAAGAATGGTACTATCTTATTGGCAAGAACTTCAGCAGTACGGAAACCCTGGGAGTACAGCATGACCTGGGCAATCAGCTGACGGTCTGGTTTTGTCATTGCCAAGCTACGGAACAACTTCTTCAAATTGTCAGGCAGATTAGATCTGCCTGCATAGCCAGGATTCATGGTGATGAAGATAGCCATGTCAGGGCTCACTTTCACTTGTTTGTTCAGGAGCTCACAGGTAATGGGTGTTGCAGCTGAAAAAGAGAGTGCATTTAATTATACCTCAGTCAGTGATCCATCAGTCTGAGAACTGAAGTTATACATTATTCTATTTTAGTTTCCTACAGTAATAAGTTACATCAAATACTGAAGTTTTGACATAAAGTAGCTTCATCCTTGCATTATTTGCAAGAAACGTAGTTGAGCAGTGAAATAGCATGAAGGATGTTAGAGAAGAATTACATACTCTTGTCATAGTTAGGGTTGGAATGCTCTCGCAAGGCTTCTTGGATGCACTGAACTTGCTGTGAAACTGCAGAGAGCATTCGCTCCTCCAGTCTGTTGAACTCATCAAAGCAGCCCCACGCACCCACTTGGCAAAGTCCCACAAAGATACGGCCCATTGCCTGCACGGAGAGGGGAAAATTCACTCAATTGCATCAGCAAAAGGAGCAGAGAAAGCACTTTATACAACGCATTCAAGGCGGGAAGAAGCTGTGTTTATTTGTAGGTTACTGCATTTGTAGTATTGTAAGAGTTATGAAAGGATTCTGAAGTTCGGCTTTCACTGTTTCACAGAACCACAGAAGACAATGATAGCTCCCTACTACTCCATACCATATCGCAGTGTATTCCAAAACAGGCAAACTAAGTCCACTGCATAACGTTTTGTTTGCTGATATCACTAACATCAGGTGCAGTTCTAGTTCTTTATCACAAGGAGGGTAAAAGAATTACAAAACCTTCCAGAAGAGCAAATTGGATGGCCAGAGTATGATAAAGAACAACCTTTAAGGTAAGATTTTGCGGAAGACAACATGAGAGAGCATGATGGAGGTCTAGAATCTACTGTTTTCAGATGAATAGGTATCAATTATTCACTATCTTTTCTACTACAAGAACTTAGGAATCATCTAAAAAAAAGACAAAGAAAAGCTGCCCTTTCATGAAGTGCATAGTAATAGTGCACAGTGGAACAATTTGGTAAAGATGTTACAGGAGCAAGTGTGCAAGTGGATTTAAGGGGAGAAATGGTACATGGAGAAAGGTTCACTGGAGTGTGAACAGAGTAACACACTTCTGCTCAGACATCCTGATTGTCTTAACTGTCAGAGGGAGGAAGGGAGCTGGGGCAAGGAAGGATCACATTATCTGTGATATTAATACTTCCTAGGCATTTTCTTACAGTCACTCCTACAAGCCAAATGCTGGCTAAATGGAATCCTGATCTAGTCAAAATAGAGTTGTACAGAAAAAAAACCACACATGGGCAACCTGGCAGAGTCTGTAAAGTTTAGTGATTCCTTGTCCATGTTTTATATTGTTTTTTAGCTATACACTTGACCAAGGTTTTCATTTGATGATAATTTACTGTGTTTACAGAGACATTTTATCTGGTTCTCAGTTTGAAGATGTCATTAATCTTCAAATATCTGGATAAATTTTCTTAAATGTTGAAGAATTCTTCACATGCTGAGGTAAACTGCACAGCTGTGATGTAAAGGATAATTTGGTTATAGTATAGCTACTTCAGTAATCTCACACTCTCATCTGTTCCTCATTAAACCAGAACTATCGATGCAAACTACTTAGTTTAAGATACTTTCTTAAAGTCAGTCTTAAGCCCCTGCCCCTGTACTTCATCTTCTTTTCCTTCCATTTGCTGTTACAGAACTACCTGTTCAAAAACCCAGAATCTCTGCTCTAGCAATGTTCCATCCCATTTTTGCTTAGGCATATTTTTGTTACAAAGGTTCTATATGACCCACAGATACCAGCTCAATTAGGACTTATACATAACCATCTTGAAAATAAACACTGCTGGCTGTTTCAGGGTTCTGAAGAGATTCCTACTGCTTGTTAGCAAAGACCACATTGTTTTAATCAAACAGCTTACCTGGAAGTCAAATGTTTCGTCACAGTTGAAAACCAAGACGAAGCGGCCAAGCTGATGTCCAAGAGCTTTAACAGATTCTGTTTTACCAGTACCAGCAGGACCTGTGTTTGAAATGGGATGGACATGCTTTAGAGTTTACCATCTGAGTACCACTGCCAACTTGTGAAATCTGCCAGCATGTGGATTCTGAAGCTACCTGTCCAAGAGGGTTCACCAAAATCTAAAACTGTTTCAGCTTCCTCCAAAAGACCATTTTGTTCTTTGGTATCTTAATTTTAAGTGTTCTGCATGTTCACATTAACACTGTATTGTGGGGGTGCACATCTTTCCCCAGTTCCCCTCCTAAACCTCATTCCAGGCCACACTACAGTCTCAGGAATGCTTGTTAGGCCTTGGCCTACATTAACAGCACCAATTAGCTCCCCTGGAGCTTATCAGAAATCCTGTCTGCTCCCACAGCTTGTTATCTAACAAACTTCTGTTTTCTACTTAATAGCCTTGAGACTTTTATTTTTTCTGTCTGAATAACAGAGCAAATAGAATAATATTTTTGTTGTTGGACTTTTCAAGGAATGTTTCAGTAACCACCCAACTCGGATTGTGGCCAGGATGGAAATTTACTGAAATTTACTGACAACTGAACCTGGACTGATATCCCCACTCCTTGACACCCAAGCCTCCATTTCTGGAGAGATGCAAAGGCATCTGACATATTTCACTGAATTCAAGGGGAGTTTTTCATAGGTATATACCTTTGCACATATTTCATGCCTGTGTGCCTTATGAGTGTTGCCAATTTAAGTATAATTAAGCTTAACTTTTTGTCACGTTACTGCTGTGCTTATAGACAATCCTATTGAATCATTTTGGTTTAAATTAATCAATTATCCGAGTACTGCTATTATTATATTGATTAGGTAATTAAGTATTGCTAAATCCTTTAGACCTAAACTTGATCCAGTTTGAAGCTAAGTTTTGCAAGGGAGTCCACGCTGACCCTTGTGACCCAATACTAGTCTCCCTTAACCCTCTGCATCCCTTACTGTTATCCCTGCTTACCCTTCTGTGTCCCCAGTCTCCACATAAACCATTTTAGATTTTTTAAATCAGATTTTTCCTTGTGTGCTTTAACTATATAGTAAGCAATAGAATGAACCTTGCCATAGAATTTGTTGTGCTTTTACAAATTCATATTAAACCTACCTTTGCTGATATCTTACTGGTGATTCTTTAAGTGACCTAAACTACTCATTCTCACATATATTAGAGAAGATAAGAATTTATACACTTGTCTTACAAACTCACCAAATGGTGATCCTCCAAGTCTCGCCTCCAGGGCCTGTGTCATTGTTAGGTAGCAGCGGTCAGTGAGAGGAGTCTGTACCAGCTTATCCTGAACCCCGAGGTACTCAAAACCATAGTTGAATTTGGCATTTGCCATCTGAATGGAGAGCTGCTGCAACACATCTGTCTGCTTTGGGTCAAAGTAGAACCGCATCTGACTGAGCCACTCGAAGGATTTGGAGTTGTCAATCTTGCTTTTGATCAGTGATCTTGTAACATCTCTCTGGTGCACCAACTCAGTGATCTGGAAAAAGGAGTAACTCCTTAAGACCACAATACAAGCCAATAAAGACAGGCTAATAAAGACAGGAGTCCTACAGTTTCTCAGATTAACACAGTGAATTGCCATCACTTAGAAATCACGACCTAAAACCAGTCTCTGGTTTGAAATCTGTTGCTACAATGTTGCCTACTCTTCTTAATGACTTTCCTAGTTTACAGCAAAGCATTTTGGCCCAGTCAGCCTGTTAATCCATTACACTACTGAACTCAGTATTTTACTTGCTGGAAACCAGGTATTCCCCTCTAGAAATAACCTAGGATGATTTTAATTTCCCCCTCACCTCCAATCCCTATCTACAAACAAAAGCGTATTATGATTACAACAATAAGCAACTTAACGACACATTTTACATTTGAATGAAAAAAACCAGCAACTTCCATACATGGAAGATCAGTTTGAAGATCAATTCCCTGAGATAGCCTATAATATGGTATCATGCATTAATCTGACTAGAGTGAAAAACTACCACCACCTACAATAAGGATCAGGCCTTAATGTAATTGCTTAAATCACATAAAATCTTTTACTGGAGGAATAGTAAGCTTTAGACTGATCAATTTTATCGTTAAAATTTAAAAATGCTCACCTGTAAACCCTGAAGAGGAAAGGTTTTTACTTACCAAGTGCTCCAGTTTTCTTCTGCGAAGGGGTGGCTGCTCCATCAGCACAGAGTCTGCCAGGACATTAAGTGTGACCTCAACATTGGCTAGCACAGACTGGAGAGGACTGTTGTCTCCACCTCCACCATTGAGGGCTGACTCCACATTCTCAGACCAAGCAATCTGGGCTGACAGCACAACAAGTTGAGCCTGTGTAAAAAAACCCTCATCAGATCATTTTCCCTGTTGAAGTAAGTAAGCTGCAGTATACCTAAGTGTTCCACATTAATACCTGGTATTTGTCAATCCAAGAGATGTAGACTGCTGGATCAATTGAAGTTGCTTTTCCAAAGATTTCTACTTCAGTAACAGACTCTGCAAGCAATTTAGCAAGGGTCACTCTCATTTCCTTTTCAACAAGAGTGAGCCACTCATTGATCTTGGGATGTTCTGTGATGGAGACAGGTGTTTTGAACAGCACCTGCAAGAATTAAAGGTTTAAGTCAGCCCATACTCACTTATTTTCAGAATGTTATTTAGAAAGAAATACTGCAGCTATACCTCCTCTCCTTCACGTGAGGATATTCCAAGAACTACAGAATTGTCTTCATTGAGAATAATGCTAGAAACTCCAGCAAACATTTTCTTGAAGTGTTTCTGCAACTTAGCAACATTTTTGCTGTTTCCAATGATTTCAAGCAAGTCTTCATCACCAACAAAGTAGAACCTATTAATCACATAAAACTAGATCTATATCAGAACTCCAACTATCACTTTTAATTTACAATTTATGTTTCATCCATGGCCACTACATGGAAGTAATTGACAACCATTTCCTCAACACTGCAGGAGTGCACGAATCATAAATTTGCTAGCAGTTACACCTCATTGCTACCATTAAGTTCATGTGGTCTGTACCATACAGAAGTGTATATATGCTCCATAGTGTGGATCATTTTCTTCACTTATCCATCTCTGAAATACCCACAGTAGAGTTAGACACTGAATTGCCTATCAGCCAGGAAGAGCTCCCACTCAGTACCTCCCTCACTCTTATGTTCTCAAGTGACAAACTAGTTGAGGACTACAGGTAAGTCCAAATCCATGACCTAAATACTGGACTGTGATAATTTAGACACTGTCCTTCAATCAAACGGCAGAAGAACCGATTCAGTTTACAGAAATCAGCTGCAATGGTTTCTTAAGCAATAACCAAATCCTGCAACCAGCCACAGATGAGCAAGTAAAGGAAGTTCCAGCCCCACTGCAGGAGAACTAGCTGTAACTGAATTCCGTATATAGACAATACATATTTAAATGGTCATAACATCTCATATATATGCACCATAGAAGAATTGGCAAAGGCTTTACAAAGCAGTACACCAATTCCTGCACAGAAACATCAGATTACTTCAGGAGTCAGCTGCTTACCGAGGGAAAGAGGACCTCTCTCTTTCCAAGTATTCTCCCAGTGCTTTCTGTATCTTCCCAAGTAAGTCTGCCAGTCTCTCTAATGATCTCTGCACACCTTGGATGTTAAGAACATCCATCACAAGTGGAGATTTGGACACCTTTTTCATGAGTGCCAAAAATTCAGTGCTGATGCTGCAAGGAAAATAACACAATACATGAGTGCAAACTCAGTAACCACAGGCCTACAGAACATCAAAGTTACTTGTCTCTAAATGACCACCCCACCTCTAATGGTTGCAGTGGCTCTAGAGAACACAAGCCTAAATCCCCCAAATTCCTCTTTATCTACCTCAAGCCCACAACAACAAAATCTAACTTCTTTGTAGTGTTCTATCTATCAGGTACAGAGCAGCATACTTATCCTTACTTCCTGAGGAGACACATAAATCTGATTCTTTGATCTGACTGGAAGTGTGTGGAATGAGTAAGTATGATCAGACCAGCTTAAAAGAGAGGAAGTAAATAATGTTTAAAGGGTGAGATTAAAGGCCCCAGCAATAGAAATCAGCCTGTTTGTTACAGCCACAACACCAGAAAAACCCTTGAAGCAACTGACAGGAACTAGCAAAGAAAATCATCCGAATCCAAATAATTTTCTAAAAATTGTACATCAGCCCATTTACTATAAACATTTTCTGCTGTAGTTGTACCTCTTTGCTTGATGAACTTGTATCTACAGCAGCTGTAATCCAGCTGGACCAGGTAAGAATGCAGTCAGTATTTCAACTCAGAGTCAACTACAGTGAGTCATGAAGTTTCAGGCCTGCCCACATGGCCTCAAGGGAGGCAAGAAAAGAACAAAATTAAAAAGTTACCTCTGGAACCGCTGTGTCTCCACAGGCAGCAAGTGCTTGATGTCTGCACTGCCAGTAAAGATACCCTCCAGATAGACCCACCGCCTTTGGACATCTATCCAGACATCAAAGAGGGCCATGATACGGTTCAGCTTATCTTCCCAGCTAAGGGCATCTTCCTCAAACACCTGAAGTTTAGACATTGCATTAATATTCATTTTAATATTATCAAGTGTTTGACTACTAATAATTATGAGAGGAAACAGTTTTTTGAGAGTTACGAAGTATGCATATACAATTAACAATCTGTCAGCTTTAAACAGCGAATACAGTCCCTGCTGACAAAAATATAAACTAAACAGAAGGGGAAGGCAGAAATAATTCTTTAGCTTTGTTTTCCATTTTACCTTGTAGTATGGTGACAGCTTCATAGCAGACACGCTGTTAATGTGCTCCTTGACTTTGTTGAAAAGGTCATCCCATCCACGAATCAAACGACATTTGTTTTGGTAATTGACCAAGTCCAGTTCATAGGTGTTCCACACTTCTCTTATCTGAAGAAAAAGATGTTTAAGATATGACATCAATCATTTCTGCTCCAACATAGTTACAAAGTAGAAATGTATTACAGTAATCAGAAACTATTTTTTTTACCCAAAGATTCTGGCTTTACATTCAAGCTTGTGTTAAAAATATTGAGATTATGATGCAGCTCAAGGTGGGATCTTTGCAGTCACTACCAAGAACTGCTTTTCCCAAATAATGCTAGTTTCATCAGAGGACATTTACATAGCTTTGAACTGTTCCCCAGAACAGAGCGAATCCTGGAGTCTTGGCACGTGTTTCAACAGCTTAAATTGACAAGTTTGCCACACAAGTAGCCACCTAACAGTAACCCTCAGATTTGCTATTACATGCATATATACAAGAGCTGGTACTAGCCTGTTTCAAGAACTCTTCCAAAGCCATCTCTCCCTGAGCTACAAGCAGAACATCTTTGACAATTGCTTCATTTCTCTGTAAATCAACATCCCAGATCTGGCCCAGGGTCAATTCTGAGACAACCCAGTTAACATGAAGCCTCTTCATCAGTTGTTTCCAGTGTCGGTCTTTAAGTGCCTCGGATTTCAGTTCGATAACTAACATGTTTATCTAAAGAAGAAAAGAAAGCAAGTTACACCCTTGAACTTGAATATAAAACACATGCATTTTAGAAATGTGTGCAACTTACCTTCATGTAGCCCTTCAGAAGTCTCTGGACATACTCATAGGAGGCATACTGCCGCAAACGAGCAGGGAAGTTTTTCAGTTGGTTCAGCAGACCATCCAAGTTTTGTCGAAGCTGTCAGAAACATAAAAGCAACAAAATCTTTCTCTCCAAGTCCTGTGCACATAACCATACAAGCTGCCTATACATTTGTTACAGAAAACTCACTCCAATGAGACATTACCAACAGGAACAGCTCTTTTAAGTGTTATCTGTATTTGCCTAAGATGTGGTTACTCTACAGTTGAGAATGAATTTTATTAGTCTGATTGATATTTATGATCCAGTCTTGTCACAGGCAGTTAGTTTATAGATTATTGTTCTTTCTGCTCTTTACCTCCTGAGCACTGAACTAAAATCAATGCCATTTACACAACTGTATAATGAAGTTTCTCTAATGAAGTCCAACAGCCTATTTAAAAACAGCAGTTTCTTCTCTGTAGATGCAGTCCGATCTCAAACTATGGAAACTGCATAAATTCCCTGTAAGATTACTTAAATTATGACAATCCTGTGAATATTTTTTAGCTTCACTTCAAAAGAAACATGCTCACAAGATACTGAAAAATGTATCTAAACACTGAAAATGATACAGACTGACAACAGAGCAGGTCTGTCTCAAGAGGTCTAATTTCTAATTTGCATGTACTTGTGGCAGTTTTAGTGTTCATGTACACAAAAGTGAAGTACCTTGCGAGGCTGTACTGAGACCCAGGGTTGTTCTTTCATTTGATCAATCTGTTCCCAGACCTTTGAGAGTTCAGACCAGACACCTTTGAGATCCTGCAGCTCTTCAAGGGCTACCTGTAATAAAGAATGTACCAAACATCAGCAGTTATTCCCAATTTCTTCAATGTCAATAGCATGGGTGACTTAAACAAAATACTTCTAATCCATCAGAAACTTTTGGATAGCTTGCCAGTTCAACAAAACTGCAACCAAGACCAAGTGATCAAGATGAAATTTTCCATCTCAGCTCATATAACAGTTTTAAAAGAATAAGACAGTCAAGGAGAGATCAAAGAGAAGCTCTGAAGACTAGAACTGAGTCATTGTGGAGACTGTGCCCCGATATGAGTAGAGCACACACTACAAGTCACTCTCCTGAGGGAGAAAACGATGGAACAGAAACACTTTTATCCCAAACTGGCAAGAAGGTGTGTGAACAGGTTGTACCTGGACGCGCTCTTCACTGCCACTGAGCAGCCCGGTATCTGTAAGTTCCAGAGCTTCCTTGGCCTTCGCACACTTCTCACGGTCATCCTTCAGCCTGCCGAATTTTCCTTCGTAAATGGTAAGAGCTTGAAGAGCCTCTTCTGGACGCAGATTTCCCTAAAGTTTGCATGGGATACATTAATCCAGTAATCCTACAGTTACGCTGAAGGCAAGTAAAAAGTGGGGACTAAATATAAATGTTGGTTTGTCTCAGTTTTTTACATTTCCATTTTGCTGACAATAAGACAACTTACAAGTCCACAATAAGTCTCATTTCATTTTTACATGCAGTTTTTTGCTTTACTAAAAAGCACTTCAGGAAGAGGTTAAAAAAAAGGGAAAAAGTAGCTTGCTTCTGAATCCTCCTACATGCATACCTCTAACATATACTTATTTCAGACAAAGCTCTCTCAGTCAATGAAGTAATTTACTTTTCTGCACCCAACAGACACCAATATTTTAAGGGTAAATTTCCCTCTGCAACTATTGCCAAAAATCAACACAGTGACAGGTTATTATAGAACCCTTAAAAAGACTTTTACTATCACCTAAAATGAAAAACTGCCAAAAATAGCATAAAAACAAACTCTCTTATTTCTTACTGAATGCATAACACATACCTCATTCACTGAATACTAATCAGCACTACTTACTGTTACAGGCTTTGTTTTCTCCCAGTCTGTCAGCAAGTCAGTTGTTCGGCTCTCCACTGCACGATCCTCTTGGACTATTTTCATCTGCAGATTTGCTACTTGTTGTTGAATGGCAGAATCTTTCCTACGCATAATGTCATTAAAGGCACCCCATTCTCCTTCAATGTTGTCAATGTACAGCCAGGAGGAAGGAAACTGGAACCTTTGTTTCTCAAGCAAGCGCTGGCCATTGCGATAAAGCTACAAGACACAGTGGTTTTAAGTTAAAAAGACAAAACTTAAGCTGCAAGGCTAAATAAACATACTTTAATAAATGTTCACTAGAGAGCTCACAGGATTTTTATGAATTTGAAGTTTGAGTCTGTTTTTAAGAGATCTTGAATATCATTTTATGATTATGATGAAGCTGCATTTTATGAGCTAAGCTTGACATTTCCACAAGTCAGAATCATTAGCAAAAGACAACAAACCTACCTCAACTTGCTTTTCAAACTGTTTGATTTTACGTTTCAAGGACTGCACGTATGTGATGAATGTCACAGCATCTGATGTGCTAGCAGTGTCCACAGAATGCTGCTCCAGCTCTTGACGGGACTGTTAAGGGCACAAATCAGTGTTTTAGCATTCTACAACAGTTGATCTGAAAGTGAAAAACTAGAATTAAGACTTTTCTTACCTTAGAAATTTGTGAATGAAACTCTGTCATATTCTGACCAAGCATTTGGCCAAATTTGCTGAGCACTTCCTTGTGCCAGGAGTCATACTTCAAGTTCACCTTTGATTGCACCTACAAGTGAATAATGTTACATAATAGTAAATTGTCACCCTTGCTATTTTCTGTTATACACCTATTCTGAAATTCAGTGCATTTATCACAACAAATAATCACAATTTCTCACCTTGCCATAGTCTATGACAACAGGTCCAAACTCCTTTCTGGTTTCTGCATTGTCAAATGTTCCTCTTGCCTTTCTTATCTGAACCAAAAGGGCCTGCCACTTATTCAGGTCTTCTCCAAGACGATTGTATATATTTTCAGCCTGCATGTCCCACAGACACTGGTACTGCAGCCAAACCTAATCAAAGTATTTCACAGTGTTTAGAACTTCTCCAGTATATTCCAAAATATGTGTTTCCCTCCAGCCCCCAGGAAAACTGAAAGTCCATGTTCATTTTAACTGTTTCATTATATCCTGTCAACCTCCTACCTTGACATACTGCTCCACTTCAGTCACAATTCCCATGACAGCTGAGTATGACTCCTCCAGAGCTGCAGGGCCATCAGGCATCCTTGTCAATGCATTACGATAGAACTTTTCTTCCTCAGACAGCTCATAATGCACTCCAACCTAAGAACCACAGTTATACTTGTGATGTATATGAACTTCCAGGGCACTCAGGTTTGGTTTTAGATTGACACGCTAATATATTGAGGACAGTTAATTACTAAGTGAAAGCAATTGCTCAGACTTTGATACAGCTTCATTACACTTACCTGATATCTCTGACTTTGAATTCTTGGCAGTGATAGGATTACCATTTTCCAAAAAAACATTTCTTGGTAAAGTTTGTATCTACAGTCTTCAATTGGTGGATTCAAGTATATCACCTGGTTGGTTATTCTTAGTTCATGTACAATGTTCTGCAGAAACAGTAAAAATACCCAGTTTTACTGGCAGATACTGCTACATATAGACAATAATTTTGTAGCACAAAAATCAACTTGCACTTAAATGGAAAGAGGAAAATATTTCTCCAAAAACAGATGCAGAAGAAGTATTTAACTCCATATAAGCCTCAAAAATAATTTCTGCATTAGTTAACTGGCAATAAGGAAAAAAACAACCAAACAAAAAAACCTAAAGTGAAAAGAAACCACAGGAAAACTTACTTTGATCTTGGGTTCACCTCCAGGCTTATGGCTCACTTGAGGAGCATCTGTATCCATGTCAACTTCTGCTTTGTCATCTGCTTGTCCCAGAAGAACCTGGGTCCAGGCCCTCAGTCCAGCTTGCAAACGAACACCCAGGATTCTTTCAATCTAAAGAAAATGAGGCACACTGGAGGAAAAACCTGCATATTCACCGCATGAAGATCCCCACTATCAATTTATTCTGACAGGCACTACAGCACCTCGAAGAACCAAGTGCTCCTTTACTAAGCCATGCCAGCACCAGAAAGTGCTTACAAGAATTGAAGGGACTGTTTACTAGGGCTTGTAGCAAAAAGACAGGGAATAATGGCTTTGAATTGAAAGAAAGGAGGTTTAGATTAGGTATTTGGGTGGTGAAACACTGGAACAGGCTGCCCAGAGAAGTTATGAATACCTCATTCCTGGAAGTGTTCCAGGCCAAGCTGGATAGGGCTTTGAGCTACAGAATCACTGCCCATGGCATGGGAATTGCGACTAGATGATTTTTAAGATCTCTGCCAACCCAAATCATTCATGATTAAAGAGGTTTAGGAATTTTGGTAAATTTGAACTGAATATAATTCAAAGCTTCTCCTGGTCCTCATAGACTTCAATGTAATTAAACAATTTTAACTGCATTGTAGTTGGCCTAGTGACCAATAACCTGAAACTTAACAGGTAGAAGCAAACAATATGATGGCAACTAGTCTTTATTACCAGCATAGCAAATTTCCACCACCTTGCTTGCCAGCACCCTCAAGCTGTATCAATTTTTTTCTTCAAAAGACAAAACCTCCCTTTAATTAACTGATTCCGAAAGTCAACAGCAAAAAAACCCCAACACAGGTCTTGCATCTTCTGCATACCAAAAAGGCATTGAAATTTTCAGGGAATGAGAATTTATTCTCTGGTGTGACCATAAAGACAAGTCACCTTGGGTGACTACAAAGATAATAATCAAAATACATTTTGCACCTGAATAAAATGTTACCTTTAAACATATACTGCTCCTCAATCTCAAACCTACCTCCATATCCAACTTATTGACCCAGATTGGCAAATTTGAGTATGAATGAAGATTTAAATCATCCACAGCTTTCTGAACTCTGTTCAAGATTTCGGAGAAAGTCTTGTGATCATACATGCATGTTTCCAATGATCTCACTTCCAGGTCTATCTTCTCTTCAATAATGAGCAGATCATCCACCTAAGATAGTTTAGGAAAAATGGGATGTTTAGTTTGACAGGTTAGATCAAGGGAACAATAATTATTCAGTAATGGTTAATCATGTATCTTTATTTCGATGCAGCAATCCATAGATTTTAGCAATATCAAATCAAAATAGTACTTCTAATAGCAATTTTAGCACTGCTAGAAGTTCCATCCAGTTGGCCAATTTGTTTTGACTCAATCAGCTACCTACCCCAAAAGCTGCAGAACGGGTTCTCAGCTATCTATTGACACTTTTGGATAACCATACAATACTGCATTATAAATGTAAAAGTTGTGGCAGATAACACAAACCTTTTCCTGGAAACTGAAGACAGTCTCAGCCAAACGCTGTACATATGGATCAAGTTTGTATGATTCCCACACGAGTGCAATTCCTTCTGCAATCAAGGCCTGCACCTCTTTCTTCAGGCCAGCGACCAGCAGTGAGATTGTATTACGCTCTTCTACCTTCTCACACGTTCGCTCGTATGTGCGGACACTTTCAATGAGAGAAATGGCAAATGGATAGAGCTGGTTTGCTTGGTGAGCTTTGTTGACAATTGCTAGTGGGACACGGAAACCAAGCCACTTCAGGTTTCGGACTTCTTTTGAAAGTGTAATTATTTCTGGGAGAAAGTTGACTTTGAGTTTCAGGACATTTCCGGTTCGACCTCGAACACGAGTGCTTTCAATGGTGAAAATGCGACCAGACACACCAAGGTTGCGTTGCTGAACTTTTCTTGCCCAGTCATCGAAGATCTCCTGAGTGTTGAGCTTCATGCGAAAGCTATCTCCATCCTGCTTCAGCTTCTGACCTTCCACATGGTTCTCCCAGCCTTTGCCAAGGACATCCTCCACACGCTTCATGTAAGCGGTGAGCTGCCTGTCAATCTGTTTTGCCCAAATTATAGACCCAGACACAGGAGGCAAGTCACGAACGTGACTCATTTTACACGCTTGGCTCTGTGGGTATTGTACTTTAAACTTGTCATGAAGGGACTCGATATCATCCTTCACACGCTGGATCAACTGCGTTTGGTATTCACGGATGGCACCGCGAATGTGCGGTCTGACAAACAAGGCGTTAAAGCGGGAGAAGATTCTGAACATTTCATTGGCGTTCTTTGCTGTACCGAGCTGGTCTCTCAAACGGGCTGTTATCCTTGTTTCAACTCTATCGATTCTTTCATCATAGCGCTTCATTGCCGCCTCCCAGGCTTCTGTACCTTCTTTGGAAACATCCAGTCCATCTACTTCCTTAACATTCTCATAAGCGAGATTGACTTCCTCAATTGCATTAGCGTCTGCAGCATCAAAAAGGACTTCTGCTACTTTCATATCCTGTGGTTCAGGTACCTCTCCTTGATTTTGCTGGGCAACAGCTGTTACCTACATTAGAATCACATTTTAGTGAGTTAGATATCTCAAAATTTCCCTGGAAGTAGCAAAATGCAGCTAGTTCTAAAAAACATTGCACAAACCCCCTACCAATCAGTGGTAAATTCTTGACAAACTTTCAGTCATGCTTCAGAATTAACTTCCAGCAGCAATAGGGCAACACTGTTACTTTACAAACTTCCACTACTGTGTACCATAATCTCATTTTCCACTGTGGTTTAGCCAAGTTCAAGGATTTAAACACTTATTAATCTCTATGTTATTTGCAGACTTGGTGAGTTCATTAACATGAGCATGTATTATGCAATGTAAGTCAGAATTAAAGCTAAGCCTATTAGCAAGAGTACAAAACTAAACATGGAAACTGAATGTTACATTACATTTGTGTTGGTAACTTCAAGTAATAGTAGCACTCTTGAAGAAGCCACACAGATTTTGTGTTTGGTAACAACCAAGATTACCTGAGGTCGCAGGACTCTGACAATGACTGCTCTCAGCTGCTCATGCTGACGCCTGAATTTCCTCATTTGATCAAGACGACTCTGGAGTTTCCTGTGAGCAGGATTGATGCGCCACACCATCTTCAGGTTCTCTTCCCTTTTTCTCTTCACAATATCTCTCAGCAGAACTTGTAGCTTCTCATATTCATCATCCCAGGTTTGGAATACTTCAAAGCACGCCACCATTACCTAAAAAAAATTTTAGAACAGAACTTTAGCTTCCAAATTAAATGATTCCTGAAAGTCACTGTCCAATGCAAAAATGCAGCAACCGGTTTCGCAATGGCATGAACGCACCTTTTCAAATTCTTCATAGGCCACATGCATGAGTTTTCTGGTTCCCAACACTTTAAGCAGCTGAGAGCTCAGATCTCTTGAAATAGCCTCCACTAAACGCAAAGCCCTTTGGATTGGATATTTTGTGTTTCTGATTTTTCTCAAATGGGTAAATATTGCAACAAGGGCCTGCCTGATTTTGTCCAGCTCTGTAGCAGACAGCAAGTCATTCAGTGGAAAGTCTTTCATCAGTGGATTATAGTCATTCACTGTTTCCAGTGCCTGTTTCAGACCTAAATGGAAAAGATTTTAAATATAACTTTTCATTGCATTGACCAAAATCTCTCTGTAACTAGTCCAAAGTTCCTCTAAACAGTGTTGTTCTTTGTTCCACATTGTTCAAATTTTGTAACTGTTTAAGTTCTCTAGGACATTTGAGAAAAATGTTATAGAACAAATATTTTACCTGTGTCAGTATCAAAGCTGACAGTTGCATGAAAACGTTTGCCATGTTTCAGAATGTCCAGAGTCAGCAGAACTTCTGGACTTTCACGTTTTTCCTGAATGCGGTACAGAGCCCTTTCCAAATTTAACCAGAAGCTGATCTCCTGTAATGCAGTGCCTGATGCAGGATCTCGATCTAATTTGGTCACCTTCAAAGTAACGGAGAGAAAGAGAAGGGAGAGAGATTAAACATTTAATTCATATGCTTCAACTGTAAAAACTTGCTGTAACTAAATATAATTGAAATACACAACAACTGCCCAGTTTTAATAATCCCATCTCAGACTGTTTTGGCACTCATTCTTCGAGAAGGGTAGGAACTGCACACAACATGTGACAAGTATAATTCCAGAGATCCTAAAGGTTGCTTTTAGGATCCTCATGCAATAATCTTCAGCATAACTTAAAAATGTCACATGCCTGCTCTCCTGAGCAGTGTCTGTATTCGGGTTCAAGGCAGATGAGCCAGGCAAGATAACAAATGTTTTATGCTCTTAACTAAGAAAAGACAACACTGTTCATGAGCACGAGGTGTTTCCTGTGCACACAGAGGCAAAACCCCCAGATGCTGTTTTTGCATAACAGCAGTAAACAGCAGTTCTTCTGAAAAGTAACAGGCAAAAGTATGAGATTACAAGATAGGGCTGGAGCAACCATTGTGAAGTGGCTGTGATGCACCAGGGGCAAATGACAAAACAGGCCAATCAGATGTGTTCCTCTCCATCTGCTGTAAAGATTCGAAGAACAGTTACAAAATTCACAGGGTTAGTGCCAGTTACTTGAGTCTATTACAGTACATATAACATAGTCATACTCTTGGTTATTTGTAGAACAATTTAGACTAGATTCCAAATTTAGAGTAGGCTTAGCCTAATTTTAGACTAGAATTAGCTAATTTAGACCAATGTCTCTGGTGACTGAAAAACCTCGTCTTAGATCTTTGGAGTATTCTGCACTAAGCAGCATTCTACCAGTCAAGGAGAAGAAGAAACACAGAACTACATGGAAGTTCTTATTACTTAGTTGCTTTTTTCCCCCTGTTCTTTATTTGGTTACCTTTTGTATTTCTCTAATCCAGCGGTTGACTCCAGACTGTAACTGATTAAGGAACAATGGATCCTCAGCCTTCTCACCAAAATCTGTAACTTTTGGTTTTTCTCCACGTTCGTAACACTGCTTGGCAACATTAGTAATTGTTGCATGAATTGGCAGACTGATCTCTGGAATTTCAATATTCTGTTGCAAATGCAAGAGGCCCATTTCAAGCTCTGCAATCTTTTTCTCAACTGAAGGAGCCATCTTATCTCCATCCCTGAAAAAGCACAGATGTTTCCATATAAGAAGACCATATACCAAAACCCACACATTCAGACCTGAACTGCTTCCCCAGAGTCAGCAACAGCATCATAAGCAACTGTGTGCTTACACAATTCACATGATTCACCTTGAAGAGTCACTGTTGTTTGGGGTTTTTTTTTAATCATTAAACACTTACTTTAGTTCATTAGCACTGAAATGCAGTACTTATACTGAATTACCTGTCTGCTTTGCCAGATTCTCGGATATAGGACTTGAAAAAGGGAGCAACAGCGTTGCTAATGAAAGAGTGCAATGTTTCATATGGAGAATCTTCACTGAGAGTGAGCACTCTGAGCTGGGAAGACACTGGTTTGTCGGCATCAATCACTGCTGTACGTTTAATGAACGCCAGGCTATGGAACAGAGAACAGAGTCACTAATCAATCATCTGAAACTTAAGTGACACAATAGGTTTAATCTGACTGCAAATTTAGGAGTCAAATGGTAATCTGTATCATCATACTTCACAGTCTTTCTTCCACGAGGCTTAAATACAAGTCTTCCAAACAAATACATCTTTACAGTTCAGCAATAAGCAAGCTGAGCTATCAATAAGGACTCTGAAGTAGGGGCACACTAAAGAAAAAACATATTTTACAAAGCTTCAGAGTCAAATATGCCTCAAGATAAGTGACAAATATGTAAGAGCCAGACATAACCAAAGAATACTGAACCCAAGTTGTGTATGTTACAGCTGCATGTATGCCAAAATTAATAAAACTTTGTTTCTTTAACTCCAGAGCTAGAAGCCCCACTCCTTTCAGCCTCATGACACACCCTTTTCTTATCAGAGCCTCTGACAAAAACAGCCTTGAAAATCTATTGTCCCACTTGAATAAAAAAACTGCCTGAAAGCACAAGGTAAACCAGAGGTAAATTTGTAGGTAAAGTAGAAAAATCTGCTTGTACAGGTTTTACATATATAGAGTAGAACTGTTAAGATCTATTTTACTAATTCACCTGTTTGACTTTATTCCATAATGAATGTCAGTGCTGATGCTGTAGGAAATGAACTCTTTTTCCTCTTCTCCTTCATCTCCCACATCCTCTGCAAAAAAAAATATAGTATGTAAGAAATACTTAATTTCTAACACATCTGCCACTCCTTCTCAACCACCTTCTGCTATTATCAGACTATTCTCTAACCTTTAAGCTTCACACCAACTTAATTAACTAAATTTAGTCAAATGTAGCTTTGCAATCTCTCAGATGCAGAATGGGTTCATTGTCT
This sequence comes from Brachypodius melanocephalos, assembly GCA_013398615.1. Taxonomy (NCBI): domain Eukaryota; kingdom Metazoa; phylum Chordata; class Aves; order Passeriformes; family Pycnonotidae; genus Brachypodius; species Brachypodius melanocephalos. The sequence continues at coordinate 39,378,160 of VZSR01000520.1, read as the reverse complement.
TCAAACAAAACTCCATTATGATTTAGGCTGCTCTAAAAATAATAAAACATTACAGTAAGTGAATTATAACTCATATTCTGGGAGAGAAATCTGCAATATGGAATGTGCATTTATTTGCAGAGATTGTTGCCAGGACAACTATATTTCAGTGAGAACATTAAACAGCTGCGTTTTTCTTTCAAAGGTGGCTTTGTATTTTCAGACATCTACTTTGAAAGTGATTTGGAAATTAAGTCTCTGAACAAAAAAGAAAATCTCTTGACAGAACAAAAAGCCAAGCTGTGGGAAGCACTCAGGCATTAGCACAGCCAGTGTATCACAGATGATGTAATTGCTGGGGATGCAGGCAGTCCTGCTGCAATGCAGTGATTTCAGTGCAGAGGGTTACTCCCTGTTGGGAGACACACTCTGACTGGACACATTGTAGTGGACTCTGTCCTGCTCTGATTTCCTTCAGCCCTTAGGAGATACAGCCTCAGGCTGTCACATTTGTGGCCCCAAGCACCAGAAGCCTGGTCACTAAACAACACAGCACTTAAGACCACAGGAACCCATATAAGAGCAGCTGGCAGGCTGGGGAGCTGGTGATACCAGAAAGTAGCTTTCATTATGCACAGATAAGGCTTCTGTTTTATCGTACTTGTAATCAATAATCTACTTCATGCTATGTAGTCCATGGACAAGATTTCAATAATAACAATAGTGTCAGAGCTCTCCATATGCTGCTGTTAAGTTTTAACACTTGGCTGTCATTCATAAAATCCACTCTGCCCAAGTAACTGCTATTAAACCAGAAGACATGGACAGAAATGGCCTCTGAGCATCATAAATTAGTATTTAGCTTTTGAAACATGTAATGAGTCTCTCAATTCCTTTTTATGCATACATATATAACAATATCTATGCCATGAGTCTGGAGATAACTGATCACCACTACCTTTATTACTTCCAACCTGAACTAGCGATAACCATTCTCATGATACAGGCACAATAAAAATGCAGGAATCATCTGCATTAATATGAAATGATTTTCTTTAAATCTTATCAAACACTACTTCATGAATTCATAGACAGCTGTTCTTTTGTTTTCTTTGAGAAAAGTAACCGTACTGAAAAAGAAGTCTCAAACTTTGGAAGGAGAAAGAGGAAGATAATCTGGAAATAAAAATAAACAATGATGGGGTATTTTTAAGCAACATCTTAAGTTTACAATGAGTACACAGTGAATGAAAGAACCTTCTTGATGTTTCTCTGTGTGCAGCAACTGCAGGGCATATATCAGGATGTTAAACTGTTTCTGCTGACATATTAAATAATGCAGTATGAAATACGACTTTATTAGGATTTGATATATACAGGAACAGAATCACCAGCACATTAGGTGTAGCAATCCAGAAGCTTAATAGTAGAATTCTGCAAGCTCACGCTGGTAGGCAGGTAGCCATTTACAGACTGCAGGGGGTTGTTTAATAGTAAAAGCCTGCATTATTGATGAAACCTAGCTGTATTTTGTCACTGTTCGTTAGGCTGCATTCCGTGACAGTAAGAGCCTATTTAGCGATAGATTTGTTGACAAGTCATTTTCAAAATAAACAGTCAGTTACAGCAGCATATGAGTAACAAAGACACTCAAGCCAGAGTCTCAGCTTAGCTGCAGTATTTCATGCAGCATTTGATGCGGTTCCGAGCGCCAGAAGCACGGCCACCAGGCTTTGATAACTAAACAAAGGCACGGCAAGTTCCGCATCTTCTTTTGTCAACTATGGGAACTGCATAATTAACCAGGAAACGACGCTTTTTACAGGTCGATCCAGGGTGGCAGTATTTTTTCCCCCTTTATCCGGGGTTTTGGCGCTCTTGCTCTGTTTCAGAGCGGCTATCTGCCCTGCCCAGGAGGTCTCTTCCCGAGCAGCCGGGCTGCCGCAGGAGCGGTGCCACGGCCGACTAACGAAGCGCTTTCGGTGCCTTTCAAGCAGGACCGGCCGCAGCCTGTGCACGCCCCGTTTTGCGCCCACAGCGAGCCCGCAACCCCGCCGCGCATCTGCCTAGGCCCCAGACCGCGGAACAAAGACGGCGAGGGAGGCCGGGCCGACAGCAAAACCGCGGTGCCCGGCAGGGACCGCGCTGAGGCGGAGCGGGCCCGAAGTGCCCGGCCCGGTGATTCCCGGCCGCGGCCGCGCTGAGGCGGAGCGGGGCCGCGGCCACGGCGGAGGCGCGCCCCTCCCACCCGCGGCAGGGCGGCGGCTGCGGCCGGCGGCGGCCATTTTGCTACAGCGGCGGCTCCGCTCCCGCCTCACCTTTGAGAGTGGAGCGCTCCACCAGCACCGTGTGGACCTGCGGGTCGGAGAGGAACTTGCGCATATGCTCCACGGCGCCCTTCTCCTCTAGCGCCGCTTCCAGCGCCGCCGGCGCCTCGCCGCCATCCTCCAGGAGCAGCGGCACCAGCTTGCGCAGGTGCTTCTGCAGCACCGACACGTCGGCCACGTTCTGCACCGCCGAGCCCGACACCTCCATGCCGCCTTCCTCGCCGCCGGGGCCGCCGCCCCCACCGCCGCCGGAGTCAGACATGCCGAGGCACAGACACCGGACAGCACCGCGCTCCGCCCGCCCGGCCGCGCCCCGGCTGTGCCCGCCCGCCGCGCCGCGGGGGAGCCTGGGACGGGCGGCCCGGCCCGCCCCGCTCCGCCCCGCCCGCCGGCCCCGCCCGGGCAGCGGCCGTTCCCCGCCGCCACCTACTCGTAAAATTATGGAGCGATTTAACTTGGGAGACACCTTAAAAATCACCCGGTTACTGCACGCCTGCCATAGGCAGCAACACTTTCTACTAGACCAGGCTGCTCAGGGCCCCATCCAACATGGCCTAGAGCACTGTCAGAGATTGGCATCCGCAGCTTCTCTGGGCAACCCGTTCCAGTGCCTCACCATCCTCACTGTAAAGAACTTCCTCCTAACAGCTAATCTAAAGCTATTCTCTTTCAGTTTGAATCCATTCCCCCTTGTTCTGTCACTACATGTTCTTATAAAAAGCTGCTTTCAGCTACTGAAGGGTTGCCCGCAGGAAACCCTTCCACAAAGGTTTTATCAGAGTGGTTTATTCTGGAAGGAGAGGGCGGGATGTGAGCGTAAAGGGGAAGGCAACGGCCTCCCATCCATTGCCCTGGCAGCAGCACCCGGGAGAGATGGGTTCTGCTGCTGCCGCCTCTTTACTCGGAAGATAAAGCAGGCCCGAGGCTCATTTGTCCAAAGGAAAATAATGTTTATTTCATTTGAAGAATTAACCCAGAAGCCATAAGGTCAGGTGGCAAAAACGACATATTCCCGTGAAGAAAGCAGCAGGGCGACTGCAAGGCTTCTTCAGTGAGGTATCTCCGGTGCTTTACACATCCAGCCCAGTCAGCAAGCTGCGCTAATTACAGTTGAATGGATTCGCTACCCAAACCATAACCCAGTCTGTTGTGAAACTGCTTTCCAAACGCAAAGGACATAAAAGGAGACAGGGACAAAGAGTGCATCAGTGAGAAAGGGGATTGTAATTAAAAAAGAATTTAAGAATTTAATTTTAAAAGAATGCCTAAACATCTGTTATAGCTGCCACATCCCAATGTGTTTGCCTGATTGAGGTATTAGGTGAGTTTAACTCACTGCTGTGGAGATGGACAATCTCCTTCCTCCTTGCTCAAAGTAATCCCCAGGTCCTGGTTGCCATTTGGAGGTGTCTGGGAGAGGGGAGGGGACAGTGAAATTCCAAACCAACGCCACTGACTCCCAAAAAGTACACTAGGGATGGTGGGTATCCCACAGACTGAAACTCCAGTTTTTGCTCACATGGAAGTAGAAAAGGGAATGTTGTTCCCGAAAGAAAAGCAAAGCAACCATACAAAACCGTGTCTGCGTTTCCTCAAGAGATATGCAGGGAAATGCAGAGACCGCCAGGCTCAGGATCTGTTCAGATATAGTGCCCAAGAAGAAAGCTGGGGTGGATTATCCTTCTTGGCAAAGAAAAATCTGGTCTGTAAGCCTCTACATAAGTGTAACTCAGCAGTAAAGTGTGTAGATCCAGCTATGACACTAGAAATCTGGAAAGCCCACCCACATATCCCAGCTTATCCCTTTCTACCAAGGGAAAAAGAATGCCATGCTCAGGCAGGCTCCTAAAGCATTTATGAGTCCAGTTTAACTTTGAAAAAACAGATTTCTTAAGTAATAGAAATCTCAAACATTATTGTCTGGAAGAAAATTTTTTTGTTTAGCAACTAAGTTTCAACTGCAAGCTCTAAAACTAACAGAGGTGATTATTTTTTTTCTGATGAATCAAACCTATTTAACCGCCCCCCCCCCCCAAAAAGGTAAATTTTTGGATGAAGAAAAATATTGGTAGATACTTGTCTGAATACTCAGTTCATGGAATGGTTACTGAGACAGTGTTTGATACAATGCTCACCTATTTCAATTTTCCAAAGTCTAGCTTGCTCACATCTTACAATTCTTCTACATGCAAGTTGTTTCAGGACTGTGTTTCATATGAAAAAAATCACAAACTTTGCATGGCTGTCTGAATTCCACCAAGGCTATCTGGTCTTGGCTGACAGCTTTCCAATGCGGGGAGAATTAGGTACTTCTTATATCCACATAGTAAGCACCAGTACAGGCCAAGCACCCAAAACACACAGGTAAACAGTCTGGATGTGGAGATGTTCATTAAAGGGGTAGTGATAATATTCCTAAGCAATCTAGATACATCTCAAGTGTAACTTGGCATCTCTTCAGAGGTGAGCTCAAGCAATGTTTCCAAGAACTGGCATGCTCCTTCTTCTGGAGGCGTCATCATCTGCAATGTTGAACAGTCACAGAATTTTTGTAGCTTACAAAGCAAGATAAGATCTCACTGCAGTAAAACTGTTGCCAGGAAAAAATGCAAATAAGGAAAATAAGGAAGTAGAAGAAAGCAGGACAGGGATAGGAAATAAAAATTGAATATTTATATATATATATTTGCTGCTGACTTGCAGAGAAGGTAGGGTCAAAAATCCCTCAAGTCTCATTTCTGATTTTAAAGATCAGAAATGCTCCATATGTAACAAGTCTGGAATTCTGGTATCTAAATGTTAGACTGCTTGCAACTAAAAGCCAGTGTAAGTAGAGACATCCTATTCCATTAATCACTTCAGCCTTGTCTACTATGCTAAGAGGAGCAGGAGGAAGATGCAAATTAAGTTAAAGGGAATTGAAGCAGAGACAAGATAAAACTAATTTTTACACAAGTTCTCTTCTGCAGTCAAAGCCAATGGAGAGAAAAGGCTTTACTTGTTTAATTAGAGTGAAAAATAATGTGCCTTGATCTAGTTCTAGTTAATTATGGACATCCTTTTCCTGGGCACACAGAAGACCTGGCCCTTCTTACAGGTGTGAGAAGCCACAGGAATCAGCCATCCAAAGGTCAAGAGTGCCAATACAACACATTTCCCATATAATTTAACTAAAGACATGTATTTCAGAGAATCATAATGAGAATAGAACTTGTCAAGATACAAGACTTACTCCTAGAAAATGCAATACAATGTATGTGGAATGAAAACATTTTTGTAAGTTATAAAAGAAAACTTCAGTAGGGAAAAAAAGGGTTTCTCCCATATTTAATATTAATTTGGTAGTATTTGAGACCAAAAACAAAGGGGAAAAACCAAACAAGTAACCATTTGAGCAAAGCACTTCCTTTCCCATCTCTAATCCTCTTGCATCTTTAATTCTGCAGTGAGTGTACTGGAAAAATTACTATGGCAAGGTCTTCATGGAAGCAATGAACCCTCTCAGTGTGGTTTTTTGGATCACCAAAATGCCTAAAATGGGTCAAGGCAATTATGTGACTTCCCTCTCCCCTCCTCCCCACAGGGTCACTGCTTAATAACCTCCCCGTGTGTGTGCAGACCTCCCCAGGGCAGGAATGAATGCAGTCCCTGCTTGCCTGGCTCCAGCCAGAGCCAGCTGCAGCCGTGCTGATCTCCAATGAGGTGAGGAAGCAATAATGCACTGCCTTCTTTTAGCTCCATAGGAAATTCTCCTTTGGGAATTTGTTCATACAAAATGTTTAACTACATCAGAGTTTTATTTCATAAAGACAGCTCAAGTCAAGTCTCCTCATAGAAAACAAACTAATCCAGAGAGACAGTGATATGGTAATTAGAATGGCATTTCTTAATTAGCTATACACAGTCAGAGTCTCCACAATCACTGCACATAGTAAGGACAAGATCCAAGGGGCAGAAGTGCTCAACTTTTAGGTGGGTGGCCCACAAAGGGATCCAGAACACTGTGATAACCTGAAATCACAGCTATCTCCTGTAAGCATATTTGTGAGGTGCATAAAACAAATGAACATATCTCCAAACACAAGCAGTATGTGCTACACTAGCACCTTCCTTTCCAGTTCTACAAAGCCAAACCATGAAAGCAATGCCAAAAAAGGCTGCTGGTCAAAGCCCCTGAGACTAATTCCCTTAGAGGGAAAGGATTAAAGGTCATTTCCTGAACAAGGTGGCAACTCACTAAAAATGTCATTGCTGTCACTATTTTAAAACATTGTATTCTGAGATGTATTTAGCCCTGATTTCCAAATGTGAATAACTGGATCCTCTGTTGTTTCTGTATCTTGTTCTTCATTCATTATTTGATGTGTTTACTACTGAACTCCTACAGAAAATTGTTTCTTTCAATACGCAAAGACCTAACTTGTAACTCAAATCTTACATTTGTAATTCGGGCCAGCAGTCAACTCCATCCCAGGCTCAACCCCCACAACTGCCCTTCCAACCCCCTCAGTTACTGAATGTCAGCTTTATGTAATTTCCTTAGTTCTTTTGAAGATTTTTATGGATTGCAGAGCAAAGACTACTCTTACTGCAGACTTCGGTTTTTCCCTATATCCTTGCCACCTGATTATGTATCAAGTATCATATTATAATCCCAGATTTTATGGCTACTTTACTTTTTGCTCCTTTGTGTCAATACAGAAATGTTACAGAGAAAATACTATGCTATGAAAGATGCATTCTTCATATTTGTAGATTGAAGTATTACTAAATTTTAGTACTGATTGCTGTTCTATAGGCAAAGTCTGCTTTTTTTACTGAATATCAATTATTTCTGGTTCATTTTTTTACCTAATGGCATTTCCATAATTCGTTTCTTGCTTTCGTGAAATTTATGAATTTGTACAGATGATTCTAGTAGCAGCAATAATCTGAATACACCCCCAAACACCTTGTGTTAAACTTAGTTTCATGATGAGCAAGTAAAATTCACATGTTCTTTATTTGTCCATATAATACACCTTTTTTTTTAAGTTTTAAAATTAGATAAAAGCATATTAAATGGCAGGTGTATGAAGTTCTTCAGAAACAATGCCAGAACAAAAAAAATTGAATTACAAAATGTTAAAAAATATGTAGGTACATTTGAACTTAACATTCCACTAACATATAACGTTACAGATATTGTCTAATGAAAAATAATTGTGCCACTTACCTATTTTTGCTGTTTCTAGGAACTTTTTATTCTGTACATAGGACGATTCTGTACAAAATATGAAGTCTACATTTTTATTACTTATTACCATAAAACAAGGTACAATGTATGTACAATATTAAAATGAAGCCATACTAAAGCCACACTAAAAAGACACTTGTAATATTACTTTTGACATTCCTGATGTACAGGTGTAATTTTGGAAAATGGGGGAAGGTATCAGACAGAACTTTATGAAGAACAACAGTCACCAAAATTCTACTTTAATTTTTCTTTTTATTTTGGATGTATTAGTTTTAGAATTGTTTAGTACAAGATTATACGAAATATATAAATATTGATAACAAACATGCTAAACCATTAGTGGTGATAAGATTTTGGAATATTGCCTAAGCAAATGTTCAGTGGCCCAAAATTTCAAATACGCCTTTATAGAGAACTTCAAGCGTCCAAATTACCACAATGCTTCCCTTTTTGGTGAGTGTTTATCTTCAATAAAGAATAAAAATAAAATCTAGACAGTGAAAGATGTTCTTATACATTGAGTATCACACAATCAATCAAACACTGATATACAGTTGGGTTTTTTCCCCCCCATTGGATAACATAAGAGTAATTCCTTTCAGCAACCTCTTGCACATACATACTGAACACCCAAAATCAAAGGTAACTGATAATCTACCAGCTAAAGATGGAAGTTCAAACAATGGTATATCAAAATACATAGACGTTGCTTTACACAATTAAAAAAGCACCCTTTTCCCTCAAAAGTAGAAGGCATCTTTAAACTGTTTTCATATAGTTTATCCTAATGGTAAAGCATTTTCTTTTTCAAGTTTTACAGGAAATGTTTTCAGACACAGTGGACATTCCACTTAAAGGTTGGGTTGGTCTTTAAATTTAGTTGTTGTAAGCCAATATTTACCACTCACAATTTTCTTCCAATAGACAATGTAACAAATATTGGAAATTGAATGTTAAATGCAACCAACAAACAGCAGGCACTACATCTGCACAAGGTTACTATGAATGTCTGCTTTGAGCAATATTTTTTTTATGGATGCAGGAGATGTTATACTTCCTTAAAAAGTAAAACAAAACTATTTTTAAAGAAGCCACGTTTTTTATCTCTTTATGCATCAAGACATTAAACATTAAGTTATATCATGTTACTGCCAGAGACAAAAGAAACTAATCACCCATTTAGAATAGCAGAACACATTTCAAACAGCTTGTAAGCAGGATAAGTAAGTCAAAATACTGGCCACCCTGAGAGAAATCAAATATTGAAGACAAAGCACTATATTTTTAAAGAGATTTTCCTCCCGTGCTTTTCCATCTACAACAAAAAGCTCATTACATGCAAGTAATCTTGTGGAATATATAGCAGCATTTGAAGATCATCAGCAACTCAGATGCATTTTCAGTTCACTTGTGAGGTGTATTTGCAGCACATGTGCTCTTTACAACAACAACAAAAATATTTTCACGGTAAAATTATGGTCACTATCTCCTCAGCTCTCAGACTCATTTCAAAAGAAGCAGAATGGAATTCAAGAGTCTGTTCTTGCCTTTTTTTTTTAATAAGCTTATGATGTTGTGTTCATCTTTCAGATAAAAACTGATGCAACTGAAATCACACATAGGATCTGCCACAGAATACTGAACTCCTAGAGCCCAAGAAAAATGCTGAGTATTAAAAGCTCAGATAAGGGAGAAAACAGTGAAAGAGTTATTTTATTGACTTGAAAAAAACTTAAAATGAAATTTTATATTCAGTCTATTCCCAGTCATAGTAAACAAATTTTCATTTTAGGAAAAATTCTTCTACCAGTTCATATCTGGAATACTGGTGCCATATTATACACTAAAGACTGGAAGATATGGCTTTAAATCTACATAAAGTATTAGGATGTGGTATATATAGATATATATATATATCTTTACCCTAAGTAAAGAGAAATGAATTTACAGAATTCTTAGAAAGGAATGACGACTGAGGATTGTCATGAATGTTACCAGTTTGTAAGCCATGTTTTATAATACGAAAGAATAATTGTATTTTCAAAACTGCTGGTATATAACAAGACAGCAATAATGTTGAAACAACTGTAAAGCTGAGAAATCCTAGGAAAAGTTTAATACTTATATTTGAAATAAGTTTACTTTTGAAAACACACATTTATCATTAGTACCAACTACTGGTCATTCACTTATTTAGCTGGAAAGATTTTATAGAATGCCTTGACTATAAAAACTGCATGTTATCAGCTAGTTGGTACTATGACAACACCTCCAGGTAATTGTGTCCACTTGATTATAGTCAACCCAATATTCTGCAAATGGAACTGGGTAATTTACCATTGTTTGAACTACTAATCTTGAGCTGCATACTCTATTAAGTTATTGCCTACAGAAATGGGTTGAAGAAAGCTTTGACTTTGTGTGTAACTGATTGGTATGGCACAAAAATTAAGTTCTACTGTAGAACTGAGTCCAGAAAAAAAACTTTTCCTCCAAAATAATATTTCACTCTAATAGTTTAATGCCCATCATGTGATATTAATTCATCAGCTCTGCAATGTGATTCCAAGGCTTTCATGGTATAGATATCCTGAGGCAGTTCTGACTTGCGTCGCACAAGAGGACGATCTTTTTTCTGATCTTTTTGTGCCTGAAATAAAAATAGAACAAAGTTAGTCAAACATACTAACTACTAAACATTACTTAAGAGTGCTTCTTATACATCAGTATGCTCACTTACAGGAAAAGAAATAAAAAAATACCTGGGAAGAAGTTTATACTTTCTCCTCTCTACCCTACCAGCTATGCAGTTTCAGGTTTTAAAACCAATTTTTTTTTGCTAAGAGGAAAACTAGAAACAACTATGAAATTCTGAGCTACAAGTCTTTATAAAAAAACTGCCTGGGTTTTATTTAGCCATGTATTTATTGGCACGTTCAAGGTTAGTAAGTCACAGTGGTCTAATTTTATTGTGGCAGAGCATTCACAAAAAGTGCTCAACTAAGTCTCATACAGAAAAAAAATTGCTGATCTACTTTCCTCAGTCAGTCAATCACCTGTAGGGACATTCTGCTGTACTGTCAGCCTCTGGCAAAAAACTTACTTTCACTGAAACTATAGATTTTTACATAGTTGCTCATTTCTGAAGTTTGATTTAAGGAACAAAGCTGTCCTTTTGACTGCCTTTTTTTTTTTTTTTCTTTTTCCAACTCCTAACTGTAGTAGCTCTTAACATCAGCTGCTGATGGTACTTAGCAATATAATTATCTGTCCAGTGTCCTCGCAAAGACTCATGCAGGAATGCTATCTAGCCTGCTTTCTGCAATACTCTAATCCTTCATCAAATATTTTCCTGCCTGGTGATCCAAACTTATCCATCCTCTTGCAGGCTTAGTTTGTCTAATAATAATAATTCCTGAATTAAAACATTCCATTAGCTCTGCTAGGACAGAATCTTTCTCTTTGAAAACTTGGCTCATAATCTTTTAGTCATCTCACTTCTTGCACACTTTGTGAGCAAGGCAAGGGAAAAAAGCATGCACTTGGAGAGACAGCTGAGGAATGCTTGAGCAGTTCCAAATCAAGTTTCACAGTTTTGTTTACAATTTGCTCATTTTCCATTAGTTTCATTTTTTTACGTCCCTACCCTTCCTTACAATCGTGGGTAGTGGCAAATCAAGCTCATTCATAGGGATACGATGCAGCAGTTTTCCAGCTGGAATGCTACTAAAGAAGCTGTATATAGCCCGAATTTTACAGCTCATAAAGTTGAATTCTTTGTAGAAAAGAAGGTAACACCTAGATGAGAGACCTTGGTTTTAGTCTGGGCTGACATTACTGTTTCTGCATTTTATATTGTATAATACTAGCCCAAATCTTCAAACTCTTCCAGAAGCTGGGGCTGGGAGTTTTGTTCTTAACTTCTTGGCCCAACTACTAGCACAGAATTCTACTCTGGCTGCTTTCCTTCTAGAATTGATGTTGGAGCACTCAGACTTAGGAAGTAGGAATTTTAATGTTCTCTGGCCAGGATAGAAAGTGAACCATGGTCTCATAAACCCTGAGAAAATAGTTAATTGTTAGGAAATAGCACAGCTAAAGATGGACACTATGATCAACACAACTCTAAAATTAAGCAGTACTCATTTTTCTAAATAATTTTGTATGTACCTTTCTCCACTAGAACTGGTTCTAGGCTCCTGAGCAAGTGAAAGGAGGCTCCTTTCTCCCTCATGTGGGTCTGGCCTAAGATATCCAAGGTATGAAGAAAGGCAGAGCTTTAGAAACTTTATTCAGCCCAGTGCTCCTCACTGCCTACCTTTATCCATCATTTCCATTGAGGGGAATGCTACTCTTGTTCATTGCCCTGGAGAGGGATGTAATTCAGCCACCAAGATTTACATGTAATGCAGAGGGATCCACAACATACACAAGTGTTTAAATAACAGCAATCCCTGGGGGTGCCTTAGAGGCATTCCAGCATTTCTTTTAATTCCAACCTTCATCCAAAATGCCATGTAACAAATAATAGTAAAATATAATATGGCAGGATAATGACACTGGAATTTTAACACAGAAATTTTAGGAGGTTAGGTTGACCACAATCTTATTTTTATTAAGTATCTTATTGGCTACATTGGTTCAAATGAACAGACTTTATCTCCACACTCAGCTGGCTTTTTCTGGGTCCATTTCTCCAGTCATAGATTTTGCTGGATTTAGACAGATTTATACTACTATATTGTATATATTCCTTCCAGAAATCTCAATGATGCTGCAGTGTTACCTGGCATCTCTCCATTTTCAACCAGCTCCAAGTTGAAATCTCTAGTTTCAGCATGGGTATTTATAATTCCACTTAACTGATGTTAAATTAAAAAGACATGAATATTACTGAGCATTAACTAAAGACAAAAGGATGGAAATGACCTTGAGAGTCCTCACCCTGCAGTGGGTAATGCAACCTGACAGATGGTAGACTGAGAAAGAAGACCCGTGAGTGGGCAAGACACACACTTTACATATTTTTTTAAAACACAAGAGCTTTAACCACTATGAAGGCTCTGAATAACAAAAATATATCTATAGTCAAGATTCCAGTATTGACAAGCTTTTTCTTTGAAATATCAAAACCATTTTATAGAGAAGAGACTAGAATATGATGTCATAGATTTTAGCTATAGCTCTCACTATCCTTAAACCATAATCATTGTTCTCATAATGACACAAAAAGCTATTCCTAACTGAAAATAAAAACAAAGTTTCTAAGAAGCAAAAGAAGAGAAGAAACCTTAAAAGAGATAGCAGATTCACAAGCATTAGAAACATAACATTGTTTCTGGCTGCAACACTGTCACTTGAAAGTAGCAGCCCTGATGAAGTCTATTACTATAGAAGAAATGGTTACTGGGCTGAAAACACAAGCCAAGTTTATGATTAACCATTACTTAAAGAAATTAATTCATAAATTGGAGTACTTTGCTACCTTCACAAGGTTTTACCTGACAAGCCTCTTCTTTCACTGTCTTTTTCAGCGTCTGCAAATCTTCAATTAAAGGCCCGTCTGTTTCCATTGCAACAGGACTGTTCAGCAAACTCGTGTCACTGTATGTTGGGTACTAATAAAATGCAAAATGTTAAAATAATCATTCTTAGTCGTAATTACAAATTACTAGGAGTGTATTTGAGCATTTGTATGATATGACTAGTTATTTGAGATTAACTTCAATATTTTATGCTTCCAGGGACTAAGTAATAGATTTTGGAATGGAACTCCAATACTTTCACACTTGGCAGAAATATCCTGCTGAAAAATGCAGTCAGCATTAAAAAACAAGATGGTTTGATTATCTCAGATTCAATTTTAAAATACTCTGGTTTTGTCAGTATTGCATGCCTACTTTGGCAATGTTTTATCTGAAACCTTATTAATACATTGTCAAGTGCTCTCTGAACAATGTAGTAATCTAAACACAATCATTTTACTTGCTGATGCAATTTTGTGTTGGAAGAAAAAACACACTGTTAAAAGACTAAATATACCTAGTATGCATTTAATATGATTTCAAACCAAAATATTAAACTTTTCTGTCTTTGGAAGGTAAAATAATTATAGACGTCTTCTAGGAATTAAAACAAAAAATACAACTTTGTTGTCCAGTAATCTCAATACATCAGATCTTATTTTAATTCATATAAGATATATATATATATATATATTTGAATATAGTTTTGAATTCAGAACTTATATACATGCACACACAGACTTCTTCATCAGTTTTTCCTCATAAATATTTTGGTATCTGAGTGTACCAATAACTTAATGCAGATGAGAAAGTTTTTAAAAAAATCCCTAACAGCAAGGATTTAATGAATTTAAGATCTTAAATTGTACTTTTGTGTCATGCAGAATCAGGAACAGCTCTTAACAATAGGAATCATCAGTCATTAAACAAACTAAAAAGTTAACAGACATTCCAGGAATAAAGAACCTCCTAAAATCCATTATCTAGAGCACTAAAAGCAATTATATCCTTATGTCAATCCAGTGGAACCTTCAGTAATTTTTATTTTAAATTTCTTCCAAATATTAGCTTTCTTGAAGCAGACTATGCAGAACATACTGTATACAAGTGCTGTTAACTAGTATCAGAAAATGTATTTACAAAAAAGTTCCTTGGAAAGAAAAGGGAATTTATACTGCAGAACTCAGAATTTTTCTACAACTCAATCCACTTACTTAGCCAAACATATAATAATAGCACATCATTTGTGACAGCAAATGACCGTGTATATCAAATACTCTTCAAGCAAGGCTTTTGTATGACTTATGTAATTAGAGAAATGTTTTGTCAAAGACAAGTATTGCATTCATATGAATGGTCCTTTTTGATTCATTTAATTGATCTGTTGTCAGAAAAAAACCTGACATTTTATTAATTTTAGTAGATTTTACTTAAGCAGTTTAGTAATTGTTCCTGACAAATGACACAAGAGGAAAAAGACATTTACAAATTTCCTCTTAAAAAAGAGATTACCTCATACTTTCTGTTTCAAAATACCACTGAGATCAGAAAGTGTCCCACTTCTGGTTACAGAGTACCATTTGTCCTTCTTCCACCACTTTAAACTCAGCTAGATGGTGTTGGAAATATACAATACATTGAGTTTCTTACTACAGTATAATAGAATTCTGGGTGCAAAGTAATTTAAATGCTTGGAGGTTTTTTGTTCATAGCAGAAAACTGTATGATTGAGATAAAAGAAAACTGGCAGCAATCTCCAAGCAAATGCAGGGGATGGGGAACTCAAGCCAAACCATTTCCTTCTCCCATAATGTCAAAATACAATGAATAGTCTAAAGGACCTTTGTTTCTTTATCATAATTTGAGTCAGATCAAATAATGCCGGACAGGATGTTTCCCTTTAGGAAAGGAGGAGCAGGTTCACCAGCAGACTGGCCCAGTGCAAGTATGAGAATTAGACATCAGACAAGAACATGCAACATTACTTTAATCCATTTGACACAAAGGAAAACTAACCAGTCAAAACGCACAGTTTGCAGAAAGATCTCTTTTGAAATATTCTGTTTGCAAAACAGCTTTTCAAGAGAAACCAATTATGGCCTCTCTGTATTTTTCCATAATTTTGCACAATAACTTTTCAAACAATATGGTATAGGTACTATTATAAGGAAAGGAAGAAGTACTTCATATCATATTTTTCAGAAACCTTTTTAAAAAAAATAATTACTTGCACAAGAGAAAGGTTAGAAATTTGAAAAGTACTTTTATTGTGTGTCTTTCATAATACAGTTGGTGAAATTCCTTTATTTCCATGATCAGTCAGACCTGTTTTCCCCACTGATATTTAACAAAATTAGAGTATTTAAACATGATCATGTTAATCTTTTCTAAATACCTGGGGATTTGATTTGGCTAGATTTTCTATTTTAACCCATGCTTCTTCCCGCTCCTTCAATTTTAGCTTCTCTCTGGAAAAAAAGAAAAAATCATATAGAAGTTAAAGAATTCAACAAAATAAATTATTTAGCTATATCTGTTTGAGTCTACTGCCAAAAATACCACTGTTGACAGGATAATTTGCATCACCCCATGATCTCAAATCAACATTAGAAGGGAAAAACCTCGAGATTTTCTCATGAAAGCAACAAACTGGCTGATACCAGTTTGTCTTTAGTACACGTACATTGTTAAAAGTAAAAATTAAAACAGAAAGAAATTTTGATCTAGGTTGAAAGCATATTTGTGTTTTATTGACAGTATTAGAATTCTATATTGGTAAATAAGAAGTCAAAAGCTGACCATGAAAAGGGCAGAGAATTTTACTTGTCAGGCCAATGGCTTCAAATAATAGGTTAAAGGAAAGGGCACCTGAGACATTTGGAACTGAACTCTAACAGAGAAGTAGCCAACAAAACCATTCTCATTCTAGGGAGTAGCAAGCCCAGAGGGATGACATAAATGTCTTTTTTTTTTTTTTAATAAAGTAGAAAAAGTTTGTTTTCTTATGCCTAAAGCAATTTGAAAATGTAAAATTTAGGGCTTGTTTTCCTTTCTTTCTTACAAATAATCATCTTCTTGTAGAGACTAGAATGATCACCTGTCTTTGGAAGCTGTGATTGAGGCTGTCAATGCACAGAGCAGATGATCCAAATGTCAAGGAAAAAAAGTAAGAACAGTTATATCCAAGTACATACACATCTTGCCTCCAGCTCTCAATTAATTTAATTCAAGGCAGAAGGTAGGAGCGCCTTAATCACCCCCCTTTTCAGTTCTTATGTGGTGGGAGATTTTTTATTTTGGTTTTATGTTGCTAGCTCATTGCTCAGCACTCTGCTTTAGCTCACACTCAGAATATCATCCAAAAAACTTCTAAGAATGAGAAAAGATCTGATTTCTCATTTAAAAGGCGTCCCACTTACTTGCAATCAGGGAAAAGAGAATTAGTGTCTTTTTTTGAAGAGCCAATGGTCATATTTTGTCATCCATAAACACACACACCTTAAGAATTTGTTACAGTATAAGCTCATTTCTTCTTGAATTCTAATAAGGAACTTCAAAACTTGGACAAATCAATCTACATTGAGAATCTGTACTACTTCCAGTATATCAGTTTAAAATAGGTGTCTAATCTGAAGCACTACCTGAAAGAATCCCTGTTTACTTTGAAATTTAAAATAAAATTCAAATCCAGGTATTTTCAGTACCCCCTAACTGCTTCCAACCCCTAAAATGAGACCCAAACCATTAATACTTCTGACTTCTCCATCTCATTTTAGCAGGATTCTTCCATCAAATAAAATCTGTAATAGATACCTGCATGACAGCATAATAACAACTTGATTTCAGGCAACTTTTATAATAATATGAAGATATGCAACACACAATGCAGTGCTGAAAGATGCTGGGAAAATATTTTGGGACAAACCAAGTGACAACATGAAAGGAATACTGGGTAAATAAAGCATGCAAAAATAAGCACAGGATGTGAACTAAACTGTTTACCAGATCCTCTACACTGGGCTCCACCATTACCAGTGTCCCTCTCAAAAACTCAATTTTTTAGGAAGATGGTGACCCCAGAAGTATTAGGTCTAAGCCTACATGAGACACCTTCTTGTTAAGATTTACAGTTCACACACAACAAGAATTCTCAGCAAGTCAGCTTTGAGACTGCTGTACTGGAATCAAATGGGCAACTTCCCACTAATGACAGTGGTTTTTCAGAGCTAAAGCACTCTGAACAAATTACTCAAAAACAGACAGACACACTGACATGAAAACTTACTTCAGTTTTTCTGCTTTAAATTGCTGTGTGCAGTCATCGAACAGTTTTTGGTTCATCTCCATGAAGAGTTTCAGAGCATTGTATATCAAGCCATGTATTGTCCTATAAGTAAAACTTCTGGTTGAAACTCAGAGTACTTTAAACTTTGAAATCTACTTTTTCTGGTCAACAGTAGCCAATAGCCTACATAACTGGAAAATTACATCATTTCAGAATAAGTGGAAACAAAATTAATTAGTGGAAGTTTCAGTTTACCCACAAGAGGCCTAACACAAATTACTAGAATTACCAGCTTTGAATGCAGTTTTCTTACTCTGTAGTACTACTCATCACTTACACTTCTGATGAACTTCACTCAACACTATGTGTATCAATAGAGGGCTAGTTGCGAAATTTAGTAGCCGACACTAATCCCATGAGGGTTATTAGAGAAAATGCAGTATGACATTAAAGATCTTGATGTAAGTAACTTAGTGGCAAATGATAAATTAAAGAAAAAAAAGTTAGTGATTAAAAGGAGTATAAAAAGACCCCATTCCTTCTGAAAAGTGCCACACAGCAACAGCACTCACTTCAACACGATTATGCCGGAACTCTTTAGAAATGTGTTAGAAAAGTAAAGTTGAAAACATCAAAAAAATTACACAAAATCAATCTGCTTTATGAGGCACTTTCATAGATCATTTTACAGTTCCAGGCTATAATGTACTGCTGCTCAAAAAGCAATCCATTAAATGATTACTTTGTATTGTATATGGAGCTACAAGTAAGAGTGCAGCTGTACTGGGTAGCATGACTTTTGCTCAGAATAAAATGAATGCATGACCTTGAAAGTCAGAAAAAACCAACAGCAGCCCACATTTACTATGAACAACTGCATCACTGAATTGGAATTTTATTAATGAGTTCATTATTTGTTACTGCGTGCACCCAGCGACAGTAAGCAATCACTTTAACATCACTTTATTTTCCATTTCTTTCCCAGCGTTTAATTGCAGACTGATTACTCATTCTTGGCCAGCCCATCAGCAGTCCTGAACTCACAGCTAGAGCCAGACTGGGATACTGTCACCATCCCAGCAGTTGCACAATAGCTCTAACAAAGAGGCACTTTACAATGGAACAGCTGCAGAAGGGAGCTGACCAGGACTGTTTTCATGTGTAAGTACTACATTATTGTGGGGAAAAAAGTGAAAATAATCAATGGAGAAAGAAGAGAAAAGGCAATAAACAAAAAGAAAATAAAAAGAAGGGAAAAATGATCTGATCTACAAGATATTTCACTAGAATGCAAAAGAAATGCAAATCAGCAAATACGTTAGTGATCAGAAATCAAAGTTAGTCTTTAGAAGTATCTGAACTATAGATGAATGCCAAATTTGCTCCATATTCATAGAAGAATGTCATGAGTTAGATGCACTAAAACACTCTTTCTTGTTTAATTAAAAAAGAAAAACTATCTTCCACAGTTCTTAATACTTCCTAAAAATTGACAACAATAGTCTATCCAGCAACTCCACTATCATAGAGTAAACAGCTCAACACACTGTTAAACTAGCAACCCACATATCCAAACCCTTAAACCTAGAACTACACGTAAGTGAAGTAGCAGGAATTTGTACAAGTGTTTCTTACTTATTCCAATGCGTCTTTGAATTCCGGTACAAGGATGGAAACATGATGGGTAAAATCTTTGCTGCATTATCACTAATTAAACTCATAATATATTCATTATTCCAGTAGTATAATGCTCGCTCTGCAACCTAAGACGACATGAAAAGAGGAACACATCTTCAATCTCTTACAAAGCAAACAATTAGAATGTTTGGCAAATGTAAGGGAAAGGTAAGAAAAGTTGCAACTCAGACTTGGATTTTTTTAGTGCTAATGAGAGTCATGGAGCTGATGGAAAGACAGAAAAACTGCTTTTTTTCCTTGCTAGGAACGCGATTCAATCTATAACCCATGAGCTCTGAAATTCAAGCAAAGAAATACTTTCCAAAAGAACAAGTATTTGTAGAACTCGTATTACAAGTAATGAGATGCAAACACTGTACTGAAAGGGTTCGCACACTTCTGAAAACACTGAGGTTTTCAGCTTTTTTATGTTAAGCATAACAATGAAGTGAATCATCCAACATAAATGCGCATAGTGCACTGTTGAAAAGAAACAGTAAAACTAATGTTTGGATCTCTGTAACTCAACATAGAATTGAAGACTTCTTTGCAACAAATAAAATTCATTATAGTGAATAATACATTACAAGTTTGCTTTACAAAAATTGTGATATCATTGTACCTGCAGTAAATACAGACCTGAAAGTGTGGACTGGACACACATTTGGCTAGCTGTCTGAAGAGAGGTTCCATAACTTTAACAAATTCAGATGGTTCAATAACATCTAAAATTTCTTCTAGTTCATTTAAAAACATGACTTCTTTTGGACTGTGAGTCTTTGGCCAGTATTTCAGCAGTGCCATTACCACCTGTAGAGACAAAGATAAAATAATTTCATGATAATTTCACTTTACCTTGAATTGAATTATAGTAAGTCTGGTTCTTTAAGCAGAACACATAACTCATGATTTCTTGTCTCATGTAACAGTAGTGGTCAGACTTGGTTCGGTGTCACAGAAATAACTGTTAATAGGTCTAAACTCATTTCTTCAGAAAACAAAGTTATACATCTAAAAGACATGTTCAAAAATAAAAATCAAAATACTAGAGAGAAAACCTAACACCTAACTTACTATGATCAAAGTGCAAATTCTCTACTACATCATCAGGAAAATCACCTGCCACTTAAGTGACAGCAGCTTTAAATCTCTACCTTCTTGGGGATGTAATCCAAAACTCAAGCAATTAAGTTCTATTAATATATTTTAACAAAGTATTTACTGTAAATGCCTGAAATGACTAACTACTCTAGGTATGCTGCTCTTAAAACTTTGATTTGACTTACTACAATCTTAGTCTTAACTTTCTTCATGATTAGTAAGTTATTTACCCAGCTTGCTTACCTAGCAAACCATGAACACTCAAAACACCATTCTATGATATTATGATTTTTAAATATAAAAACTATAAGCAATATTTAAAATAATAATTGACAAGACAACTCTGAGAAATAAGTGCTTCTTTCATATATATATTATTTAATCATGAAAGCAGACATTATGTCCTCAACGAAGCCTTGGTTAATACACACAGATTTTAAAAAATAAGATGTCAAAAAGTGTCATGTGACAATTATAAGGGGAAGCAAAGCATTTAAATTTGAAAGGACCGGGATCTTTTGAAGAGGAACTCAGTACTTTGCTGATGTGTTTGCTAAGTTTTTAAAGAAAGTTGTAATCACATACCAATTTGGGATCAAAAAAGGAAACAAACCTGGTTGAATACTAGTTCAGATTTCTACTAGGAAATATTCAACATCCTATCTGATGTCTGGAAGAAAGCTAAGAAAGTAAGATCTCATACAGTACAAATGATAAAATGTCTGACATTTGCTACCTTATTAAATATTAAAAGCTCCAGCTAGAAGAGAACTCTTGCTCAGGTGCATACCTCTATTTGTTTCAAGAAAGCCAGTTTCCATTTTACAATAGAAATGGTTATAATCGAATAATGTGCACTTCTGTTAGCAGCAATTGTTTCATTGATCTACTGATTAAACAGATTAGTTCCTACCTACTTGATATTGGCTGTAATGAAGCAAACCACTAGATACTATAGAGGGCAGTTAAAATTACTCATCTATGCAATTATGTGCAGCCAGACCAAAGTCTGATTTTGTCCAAGGTTGGTAGACATGAACAGGATCTGATTCAAAGCCCTTGCACCAATAGGTAGCTGTGTGTCAGAAATCTGTGTTCCATCATAACATCCATCTCTCAACAGAGCACAGTTCAGGCAAGCTGATTTCTGACTGAACTGCTTCTGGATCCACCATCTTCTATCTGCTCAGCCAGAACAAAATAAGCAGAATAAAACCTGGTCTCTTTTTAACACCTGTACTGTTAAGGTTGTTTTAATTAGTTTTGGATATTCTGAATGACTGTTGGAAAAAACTGAACTTGATAGATCAAAATGGTAAAATATTTGACTCAAATATAAACCATTACAAATAAATATTTTGTTCTCCAAACCTCCTTAAACAGTCTACAGATGTAAGGTATATTAATATTAATAGTTCAAAATATGTAATAATAGCAAGATAAACTTACCGGTTCTGTAAGTGTGCTGTCCTTTTCTAAAAACTGAACTACACAGTATGCCAACTACAGTAAAAGAAAAATAGTTTTATTAATTCTTATTATGAAATTGAACACATTTTGAAGTCACTAGCATAAGCCAAGAATAATATTGAATGCTTCAAATAAAATACAAGTTTTTTCTGTAATTTAAAAAAAAAATTAAATTTGAAAACCTATTTCGCAGACAACTTAAACAGAAGGGTAAATAGGCTTTAAAAATTCTTTCCAACCTTTGCAAGTCTGTCCTCACCTTTTTCTGTGTTACAATATAGACACATATGACTTGATGTTTTCTTTTTAGACCTAGCACTTTGCATTTCACCATACTTCATCTTTTCAAATATAGGATTTAAAAATCATGATCTTGTCCTCTAAAATGCTTTCCATTCACTAACATTTTGGTGTCCCGTGCTGATTTAGTAAGTATTTTCTATTTCAGAACCTAAGTTAGATAAAAGAGCAATTGAACAGCTGTAAATCTTAGGATTTTTAATATATCACAACTAATGATAACGATGCCTATCAATGTAAACTGATGCAACCTGAGGCTGAATTACAGTATTTAACAACTGTAATGCTGAGAATGAGACTGCCCACCTGTGCCTAAATAGTGAAGTATTTCATCCCATTCACTCCATAGGCCAACAATCCCAAAGTAAGTGGGGAGATCCCTGCTCATCTCACAGACTGTTTAACCATCTCCCTTAAAGTATCTCCCATTTATTGAAGTTCAGCTGATGACCTAATTCCTTTCCTTTTTTTGATGATTGCTACAGGAATGCCTCATGGTAATTTGAGGAATGTGCTGAGATTACTACAGCTGCTCTTCTTCCATATTCTAAAGTAAATTTAATTTAACACAAAAATTAACTTTCTCCATGCATGTCTTTAGCAGCAAATTCTTCTATCTGCTACTGTTTCAGTCTGAATTTTTATGTGTCTACTCCGGTGTTTCACACAGTGAATTCACTTGAAATATTCTTCCATTTCATTCAGCAGAACATGCAAGAGGCACTCCTGTGTCACTACCCTGTTTTCACTGATGCTGAACAGCAACGCAAGTCAGCTGAAGGTTCTGGAGAATTAGTTTGTGATTTAAGGGGAACAGATAAAGAACAGTATGTCTCAGGCCAGTAGAAAAGCTGGTCATCACTGTTGATATCTGTTCTAGCTGAGATACAAAAGGTCCTGTTTTTCACACCCCAACAGGTTTTGTTCATGGAATTAGAAAATAAAAAATAAATTTTGAAATGGGAGGCATTTTATTCTATTACTTCAACAGCATGATGGAAGCCACTGAAGGCAAGATCTAAAGCAAGTTCTTATAAGCATCTCTCATTGCTAGAGAATTGTAATTATAGAAAAGTTATTCTTAAAAATACAAGTTGTTAGTAATTTTATTTGAATAAATGGTACTTAGAACTTGGGAGTACTCAAACTACATAGTAAATATTGAATTTTCAAGTTAAAACCCCAGAAGCTGTGTAACAATCTCTCATAGAAAACTTCAGCATATCACAACAATACTGTATTTTCTCTCATACTAGAAGGTTTCTCACTCCTCTGGAAATTCTGAATGGAACTAAGTTTAGCACAGAAAAGATACAGATGGTTTAAAAGCACAATGCAACACAGAAGCCCCCTTTTTTCTGTGTACTTCTAAAAGGATCTACTGAATTAAATAATGATGTCCTAGTAAATTCCCAATTCATTTAAAAACAAAAAACTGAATTCAGCTGAATTGTTTAATATAATTCATAATAAAGTATTTATAGACGACATTTATTAAACCCATACTTTTCTACAATTTTTTAATGTCTAAACATTACAGACAAGAAGATAAAACAAAAAAATCCTGCATGGATAAATACTAAGAACTCTCACATTAACCAGCTACTACATGTGTTTCATCTATAAACACTACAGTGGTTTTTTAAAAGGTATTATTGTGTACACATGTTTTCTTTTTAATTTTTCTATCAACAAGTGAACCACTCTAGGCATATATGTTAAGTAATTCCCCCCAGGTTATCAGCGAAGTTTTGGAGCTTAGAATCCAATTCACAGCAGACTTACTCAAGTCCCCCAACCTCTTCAAGCAAGCTTATTTAAACACTAGTATGCAAAAACCAAGCAAAACTTACCTGTGGATGGTAGACACTGAGTGATTTCACTTTGTGCAATGGTAACAAAACCTTCAAAAGGAATATTTTGTGCTCTTCTTTTAATGGTAAGGCAAATCCATTAATTATGCTAACAGAAAGACAGAAATAATTAAAAAAATCAATAATTATATAGAAGTCTGCAGGATATACAAAAATTCTTGGCCTTGTTTTTTTAATATTTACAAATGAATAGAATAGTCAAGTCAATCTCTGTCCATACCTTAACCAAGTTTTTCACAAGTCTCAAATTCTTCTTGCGAGCTGCACACAACTGTACCTACAGTTCAGACTTCACCCTTCACTATGAACTACTCACTGTTTCAAAGCTTTGAATACACATCTCTCCCAGCTTCTTCATGGTATTAACAAGTGAAACAGAGACTGGATGCGGAAGAGGTAATCCAGGACAGCAGACAAGTCAAAACCTGACTTCTACTTAACTGTTAGGATTTCTGCAAGGCCCTAGAGTACAACCAAACAGCATTCCAACACAATACATCCCAGTTACAGCTGAGTGCAACTGTAGCTCAGTACTGGGACAATGGCACCTTTACCTAAACCCACAGGACTAGAACAAGAAGCTCTGTGTCAACAACACGCTCAGTGAAACCTCTTAATGGACTGGATGAATAATCAGTACAGCACAGAAGCCTCATTGAGCTACAGAAATCTTGATTTGGAAGCCTGAGAGGGGGTAAAAAACCCCTAAACCAAACTGACAATGTCACTTTTAAATTTGCAAAACTTAAAGCTAACCTAACAAAACCAAGAATGAAAAAGCTAGTGACTCAATAACATTGTGGAAGATTCAGCTCCATATTCTAGTACTTAAACTTTATAGCTTTTGATTGAGTGTTACTTGAGTATAGTGTGTCAAAGTAATGATGGACACATAACTTCTTTAATCACTGAATATTTAACTGAAAATTAAAGAACTATTCTGGGCAGGCATGCAGACCTAGGAAATTTTAAAACATCTTTCTAATTTCAACAGCCTTCTGGGCTGCATTAGAAACAGCATTGCTAGTAAGTTGAGGTGAGCAAGTGATCCTTCACCTCTGCTCAGCCCCGGTGAGACATCTGGTGTTTGTGTCCAGGAAAAGAAGGATGCAGACATATTGCAATGAGTCCAGTAAAGTGCAATGAAGAGGCTGGAGCATTTGACACACACACAGAGACTGAAAAAGCTGCTCAGTTTGAAGCAGAGAAGGCTCAGGGGGATCTCACCCATGTGTACAAATATATGAAGGGATGGTGTGAAGAGTCTGTTCTGAGCAATGCGCATTGAAAGAGCAAGAGACAAACTGAAAGATGGGATATTTAATTCAAAGATAAGAAAAAAACTCCTTTTTATTGTGAGTGGTCAAACATGGGAACCTGTTGCCCAGAAAGGCTGCAGGGAGTCTTCATCCTTGGAGATTTACAAAGCCTGACCAGACACAACCCTGAGCAACCTGCTCCTACTGATGTGCTACTTTCACGTGCAAAGATATGCAAATACCATAAAGTAATCCTAACTGAGCTTTTGCAGTGTATCAATGTATAAAAAAATAACAAAAGTTTGCACATGGATTACAGAAATCAGTTAGTAAGAAACTCACTAGTTTAAGTGAGGGTATCAGCTTTGAATTGTAAAATTTTAGTGTCAAAGGCTTACAGATACATCACTGAAGTCTGAGAAATTATGGGGTTAACAAAATGAGGTTTCTGAAGTTTTATAACCTGTGTTTCCTTTGTTTACCCAGTATGTGTTCAGTGAAGAATTGTTAATAAATTTCAACTCACCATATTTTACTTGTACTTGCTTTACAACTAATGTTAATTACAAGGATCCTAAGCAGAAAATAAGATCTAAAAAACAGGATTACAAAAACTATCATATCCCCAAACATTGTCACAAGGTTCAAGTTTTTTCTTTGTTTCTACATGTTACATAAAAAACCCTTGATTTTTGGAGTCTACTCTTAAAACCAAGTGAGTTTAATGAAACAAAATCTACAACTTACCTTCCCAGTATTTCCAGTAATTCTGCTATGCCATTATGATGTTCTGTTTCATAAATAAACCTAAATAAATGAAACATTTTATTGGGTTACTGCTGATGAGAGATACAAATCTAATAGCAAGATCCCCATCTAACACTACAGGTAGCCTTGACCCCGAATATTTCAGTCACTCAATAAAAGGAAAGCAGAGAGACATAGTGGAAAACTTTGTGGAAACAAAAATCATTAGCACACCCAGCTGCTTTCCACCTTCACACCTGCTTACTCTTTTCTCCTGCATTTAACAAAGCAGCCTACACTCCAGCTTTTCCCAACACTCATGTTTTATGCCATTTTAATAACACAAAACACAGCAAATAGCGCTTTAAATATTAAAACAACACAAGAATATCTGGCAAAGTTGAATGCCAGGACTCAACTTTCTATAGCAAATGCAAGCACGAGGTGTTGAAATAGTTACTACTTCTAGATGTAAAAAGCTTTTTGGCATTACAGATCTCTATGCATACAAAAGGCTTGTAATGAAGTCACATTTTCCTGAATCTTCTTTTGACAGAGCACTGTAATTTATTAGGCAGTCACCTTTCCAGCCTCCTTCACACAAATGTAAATTTCTTGACAAAGTTCTATGCATGGCTTCAGGTAATCTGCAGTTATAAAAATTTACACCTAAGAGAAAATAATTTCACTAATTGGAAAGCATTTTTTCATCTGAAAATTTGTCCTAGGCTGACATAGTAATAGCTATTTTTAATCCAGAATATTTGAAGTGACAGTTTTTAATCCTTAAAGACTCTTTCCATATAATTCAAGACAACAATTCCAAGCAAAATTAAACACACTAATGCAAAAAGGCTTGGATTGAATTAATAGGCACATACAGGTTTAATATTTTTTTAAAAAAGTATTTTACTTAGATTAATGGACTATAGGGAAATAATTGATGGAATTCTGGTCAATGACTAAAAGAAATATGAAGGCCACACATTTCTTAGGTAAGCACAGTAATAAACTGACAACCTGAAAGTAAAACTATACGAAAATGAAGTATTTTTAAAGTTAATACTTCAAGAGTCTATCATTTCACATAGCCCAATTCACTAATTCAAGACAGAAGCTGGAACAACTTCCCTCCTTGGTGATCACATCCCAGTGCACCAGTTTACATTTGGATGCAAAATTTTTAAACTTTGAGTTCCTAGATATTACATAGGTAAGTCAGCTTTTCTGTAATTTTGTGGTTGCTTTTCTTTTTCTCCCGCAACTTCGTTGTTGTGCAAATTACATAATCTTCCAAATGTATGTCAGATTGAAAACTCTCTTATACAAACTGGATAAAGTTGATCTGATGACCAGATCATTTCTTAGTCTTTCAAAAACTTAGCATCAGAACTATCTGTATTGAAGACTTTGCTTCCATTATTTCTGAAAGCAAAGTGCAAGAAGTGGCAAATAAAAACACTTTTCAGAAGTGCATATAATGTGCTACGATGTTGTTTTACCATCTGGTTCAGATGTTTGAGCAAATGATGCATTTTGGACTTAATTTAATAAAATCCATGGCAAATTTATTAATGTATGGGGAAAAAAAGTCTGCATCTTTAAGATCCACCTGTACTTTTTCCTTGGGATATACTGGCTCCTCACTTGTGCTGTGAAGACTGTCCTGTGAACTCAACTTTCAGTTGACTGCAAGACAGTACAGGCTCACTAATTATTTTAAAGTAGCTCCTCTGTATCCCTTCTAAAGACTCAATTTTTGCCACAGGCAGGGATATCAGCTCCCTCCACAGCAGGGACTGCCAGGTGCCATTCATGATATGGCACGGAGAGCCTGGCAGCTTTTTGCTACTTTCTTAAAGAGGTAGCACCACACATTCATTTTGAGATTAAAACACTGGCAGGGAAGGAGTGTAAAACTGATATACAACATTACTATTTCTAGAAAAGCAAAGAATATCAAAATGAAAAAATCAAAACAGGCACCACAATCTTGCATTCACACTGGATGTAACAGCAACAAAAACACACTTCCAAAGACCTTTCGTAATACAGGGGATTAATTTTTCTCTCTTTTTTTTTTGTATCAGTGATAATACTACAGTTCATTCTATGGCAATAAACAAATACTTCACAAGAGCTCAACTGTACATGTCAATTCTGAGGAGAGAAGAGGCAGCAAACATGTTCCTCCAAGCAAATTACAGATCTCTCAGTCAGTCAATTTCAACCCATTTTCTGCATTATAAAGAACTACACCTTATTAAGGCATTAGTGTAATACAAACACTACTACCCAAAAAGAAAAAAATTAAAAAAAAGAAAAGCCTCCCACAAAGATACCAAATCACCCACTAAATCATACACTAAGTCAAATTTCAGCTGCCAGATTTATGTCATAGGCAAGACTACCCCAATTTAAATCTCCCAAAGTGGTATTAATTATTATTAGATGTAGCAAAATTGGATATAAACATATTAAGGATTTTAAGAATTGCTAGCAGTGTCTTGGAGTGTTTTAATTGCATATGTGATTACATGTACCATAATCAAAGATATCGACATACCTATAAAATATATTATTAATCTGTTTCCGGATGTAAGCTCTTAAGCCTAAGAATTTCCCATATATTCTGTGAAGAGTTGTTTTAAGAAAATCTCTTTCACGAGGATCTTCACTGTCAAAGAGCTCTAAAAGCTGAAAAGAGGGGAAAAAAGATGCATTTTAACTGAAACTAATGCATTGTAAAAATATTTTAGAGCTTGAAGTTAAAAAAATATTTTTTACCTCACCTGTAATACAAACTTCTGATCAATATATTTCTTAGCTATATTAGGTTGAAAATCTGGAGATTCTAAAAACCTTAAGAAAAATTCATAAACAAGCTGGAAAAAATAAACGACAAAAAAGCCAGTATTAGTCTTTTAAACAAGAACCATTTTACAAGCATCACATTACTAAAACTGCTGATTAGTTGCTCAGAACTGCAAAATGTTTGTAGTTATATTTATCTATATAACACACAGTTAAAAGCTTTGCTCTTGCTCTCCTGACAAATTAGAAGAGCTTGAGGTTCTTTAAACTACAGAAATTCTGCTGAGCTCCATCACTACACTTTACTCAAATGACACACAGTAATCTAATATTTATCATGCCCAGAAGTACAAGTTCTAAGAAGTCTCTGTTCTCCTCTGTTTGTCACGGTACCTCTGAAAGCTAAAGCTGTGCCAGAGCCAGATCAAAGCAGTCATAGTGACAAACAGAAGCTCATTTAAAATCTCAGCAGTTATATCTCTACCACAAGAAACAATGAGCCTTTAACCTCTAACAACTGATTTTTAAAATAAGATTTTCATTTATAATTCAAGAAACACATTTTAAAAATTACATAGAAAAGTAATTGATTTGTGATAAACACATAACCTAAACAATTTAGAATAGATAAACAATGAATTCAATGTCAAAATTCTGTTATAGACTGTGATATCTCAGCTTCCAGGAAGTACCTGTAGATGAGGCCATGCAGCTTCTAAGGTTGGTTCATCTTCCTCTGGATCAAATTCTGCTCCAGTTGGATTGGAAGATGGTGGTAATGTTCGAAACATATTAACTGCAAACTGAAATTACATGTGCCTTTAAGAACTCTGAAACAACTGAATGACTAAAAAAAGACTTCCAAGATAGTCTTGGCTAAGAATTCTTTACATTAACTATTTTAATTAAATAAATGTAATTATTTACATTTAACTATTTTAATTTGCAAAAATACAAGCTATATAATGCAGTATTTTAAACAGTGAGGAACATTCTTTAAATAGTTCTAACTTGAAGAACATTTTTCCACGCAGTAAGTACTCTTCGAAGCACAAAACTACTGTCGGGATGTGTTTTATGAGGACACTGCTCTGATCTCTCTACACACAGACATGTATGTAAGCAAATGTATGTAAAATGTTTACATAAACATTTTAATATATACACACTTTATAAGGCCTTGCAGCAACTGCAATAGTGTAAGTCAGAAGTAGAGATGCAAACCAAAGATAACTCACATCTGCTCTTCTCTGGAAAACATTAGTTTCATTTCACATAGTGGCTGCACACACACAGGAACAATTCAAAACCAAATTCCACAACACCACCAAACCCAGTGTATTTCTCTTAAATCATGTCCATATACCCGACACTACAGAGCACTGAGGGGAGAGAACTATATACCCTAATCCTTTCAATATTTGAATTCTGAACCTCCTGGCAAACATTTGCTATCCTCATGGAAGTGGACCAGTCTCCAAGTGTGTGTCTAGATACAAGGGCCAAGGAGCATACGCATGTGCTGTCCTGCCATCTCACACGTGACAGGTGGCTGAGCAGACAGTGGGAGGCAGTATCAAACTGTATCAGCTAAATCTGCAATCTTACATTATATTCCCATGAGGGAAAAGTCATCCCGATGCTCTGTTTTTCTGCATAATATTCCTTCATTCAAAGAACTGAGACATAGGTCTGATACGCACCAAGACTGGCATGTCAGAGTAATTACTACTGCAGAGAATTAAAAGTAAAGCTGATATATCTTTATGTTTCCCTTTTTAAAAGCATGGACATCAAGTGATTAACCATCTCTAACCTTTGTTTTAAAAATATGGTGAAAATTTGCACTAATCAGTGGTCTTCCAAGAAAACTAATCCAGGAATACTACACTTGACATTTAAAATTTGCTAAGGTTGTTAAACAAAAGGAAGAATAAGCTTATCTGAAGAATTCTTAACGTCTCAGGCTCTCCCTGTAAAAAGAAACTTCTGGGTAATGTTAGGTGTTAGCAACAACGTTTTGTACTTTGTATTTTTGAAAACAGAAAATAGAAAGATTAAAAACCTAGAGAGTATTTTTTTTCCATGAGAAATGGAACCAGTGAAGCCTGATGTGATCTGTTTCACATTTTATACCCTTGACCAACAGAATACAAAACTGCTCAAATCAAGCTGCAGCATCTTGCACTGAAAGCACAAACCTGAAACTCTCTTGTCTATTAAGCCACTGAGGTTTAGGAAAACTTACAATGAATTAATATCAGTGAGTCCTTCACCTATCAAACAGCTGATCTTTTTTCTTATTTCTCAGCCTTTTGACCAAACAGACAAGACAAATATGCAAAGTGTGATCTCCTCTAAGGCAAATTTCCCACAGAAATATAAGTAAACACAGCATAACTGAAAAACATTTCCCTCTCCAGCTCCTCCTCCCACCAACAAAATTCCACAAGCCCCCCCAAACTTACGAAATTAGTCTTTATGAACACTGACCTAGTGTGCCAAAATTCTGTCAGTGCTGTCAGCACTAACAACACTCGACTTCAAAGGACATAACAGAAGGATGGGAAAACAAAACAGGAAAAGAAAACCTTCATTTTTATTGGTTCAGGTAAAAATTTTTGCTGTAATGGCAGTCAATAACCCTGCTTTTCTTGTGTCCCTTTTCATACAGTAAGAGAATATTTTCAAGCAAGTAGGCATCAGAGACACTACACATTTTCTCCTCCCTTCTGCTGAGCAGCCTGAGTAAAGCTTGATGTGAGCAGCTCTAAATCAAGAGGCACGTAAACTGAAAGTCTGTGCCTTCTGTATTTGTATGAAGCCCAACCTCATAAATAGAGCAACAAGTAGTACACTTCTATTCACAGCAATTCCTCTTATCCTAGAGCAAAGATAGAAAACCACACTTGCAATGTCCCTTTGAAAACAAAAACGCCAACCAGACAAAAACCCAACAAAACCTCAAGCTCACATGGGTACACCTGAGTACGTAGTTTTAATAATTCATGAGCAGTTACACTGAAAACCACTTCAGTTGCTGAATAAAATTAGATCATCTCCTATATACAGTATAAATTAAAAAGAAGTACTACTACCCTATGTGCTAGTGCATAACAGAATATTCTCATAAAGCCCTGCTTTCTTCTAAAGCCAAGCTAAAAAAAAAGCATATATTATTTTCCAAGTAAGAATGTGGAATAGATGCTTTTCATCACAGAACTCTAAATACATAATGTACATTTACAAAACTTACTCAGATATTTGCCTACACATTTTATAGTTTTGAGAAGAGGTACGTAATTGTATCACTCCCAGGAAATGGAACTTGTGTAACAAGCAGTTAATAAAACATTTCCTTTTCCATCATATGTTTGCTTAGAAATACAAAATGAATTTGAAGGACATATCAGCTGGCTCTTTGAGAAAGAAAGGGAAAATACTCTTGAATCCACTCTGAAAGATGAACATTAAATCCATTTTAGAAATTAATTTCTCATACCTTTTGAAAAAACCCTTAGGATTAATCTTAAATTATTAGCTAAGCCACTAGATTAATATATAGCTTAAAGAAAAGATCTTACTATAACTTAGTCCTGGATACCTACAACAAAAAAAAAAAAAAAAAAAAAAGGGTGTAGTAGATAGACATGACATGAGCATTAAGATTATAAAGAATAAAGAAGAATGAGATTATAAAGTAAATGTTTGAAGCTATGGAAAGGAAAACATTATTTTATTTTTAGTAAACAGATAACCTGTGAAATTCATTGCCCTAAGTGAATGGCTTAAATAATAATTTAGTAACACCAAACAGAACTTGGACACACACACACATATATAGCATGTACACACGTACATACACAAACAAGTAATCTCCAAGCTGTGAAGTCTGAACAGCAGAACAGCATAGCAAAATCCCAACTCTACAAACTTTCCAAACTGAGAGCTATTCTCAAATCTGAATATTTCTTGATCCTCATAACTTTATTGAAAATGCTATTCCTTACAAATATAATTCAGTGGCAGCGGCAGCACATAACTTACAAATGTTTCTTGGAAGAGTTTTAAAGTACATGAAGACATTACATTCTTTTTCCTTAAAATCCCCACAATCAATTCAGATATATGTCTAGAATTTAGCAAATGTACATGACAATCTACACATACATGCCTGAAGGAAAGATAACTACTGGAGAAAGAATACAGTTGTTTCAACAAATGACCAAAGGAAAAAAACCTATGTGAATTTAACCTCAAAATACCAGTTCAGCTTGCCATCACTGACAGTGTCTCTCACAGTGCTGTGTAAAAGGCAACCTCCACATCCTTTAGACCTTCGCACACAAAAAGCATTTTAAATTCACCCAAAGAATTTTTGAACACTGCACACTACCAGCAAAACACTGGCAAACCAGATAGTAGCCAAATTCTGCTGCAAGATCTGCCCAACTGACCGAAGTGCATCTGGAAGCAAAGAAAGTATACATTCTTAGCCAAATGTACTCTGGCCACAATCACCTGATGGAGGAAGATAATGCAGGCAGAGAAAGCACAGGCAATGAACTATGGGCAGTTAAGAATTCTTGTGCAGAGGAAACACCAATCAGTATTCAAGAACTCACCATGAACTCCACTTTACAAAAAAAAAAGTCTCAGCAAGCTTATTCTCTTTCACATCTCTCTTTTCAACAGTGTCAAGTACTCCAAGACAATCAATCAATTAGGAAAAACCCCAGAGATATAAATAAGATATAAATAAGTTATTAAAACGTGGGAAAAGCCATGACCCCACATCTCCTCATTAACCATCCTCAATGCTTTGGGTACATGTTTGACATCCAGAGTTATGTGTAATCCTCATATACCCAGAATTTCTCATGGAAATAACTTCTCTCTCTGTAAACACTTATGGCTGATTTAGATAACAATCTTCCTCATAAGCAACATCCTACATACTATAATACTTAGAATCTTTGAAGCAGCTTCAAGGTCTCTGATCTGCAGGAAGATCACTAAATCTGCCTAAGTTCACTTTTATGTTAAAGAAGCACTGTTTTCTCAACCCACTGAAAATTCACCCTAAGTTATAAAGCCTTGGGAAAAACCATCCTGTTACACACAGCCAAGAGCTTCTTGTAGGCCTATTATATTAGTCAGGAATTTAAAAAGATGCCTTCTGTTCTCAGGGTTTTGCAGACAACAGCTACAGACCTCAACCCAACTGCTACTCCGAGCCACCGGTGTCTGGTCACCACCATGATGAGAGCTGAAAGACTGTGCTGTAATTTCGTGGCCTCCTCCTCTGGAGAGGACTTGCACACAACAGAAAAATAAGCTAAGTCTACCTAGCCAGGATTTGGACAGTGAGAAGGGAGGGACAATGCAGGTCTGAATGGTTCATATAACTTCTTCCAGCAGAAACTTCATCTGCTATCCCATGAACTTAATAAAGTCTGACTCTCATTCTCACCTCTGAACACATAATAAAGTCAGTCTCTGGTACTGAACAGGATTACAAGTGTCAATCTTGCACAGATTATCTTAATTCTAATCTTCCAATTTTTTAAAATTTCAGTTTTACATGTTTTTTAAACAGTTTGTATATATATATATATATTTAGCTTCTCCCCCTATTTTTATAAATACAAGACTTTGTTTTTACCAACTTAAACTATCACCTAATTCTGCTTCATATATGTGTCTAGTTTCCATCTTAAAAAAAGGAAAATCAACACTGGCACTGAAGTTTCAATGCCCTGTTATTCTTTTGCAGATGTGCAAACCCAGCTGATTTTTTTTAAGATTTCAGCAAAATTTCTTAACATAAATTGATACAGCTGAAGAAGCAACACTGAATTATAAACCAGAAAGTTCTCACTGTTAAATCACTTACCATATGTACTACTTCAGGGTAAATAGGTTCCGTAATCACATTGCGATTGTGTGTGATATATTCTACCATTTCACTTAAAGCTGCTCGTTTTACTTCCTTCCACTTTAGGTCACTTAGTGGATCAGAAACAAAGTCAAAAAGTACGCAACATTGTCGTAACTTCTGGATAAAAAGCTTTTCTTGATCCGCTGGAGGAACATCTGAAAGTGAAAGTAATTATAATGTTTAAATTATACTGTAGTGGATTCACTGCCCTCCCCATTTTTACTTCGTGAAACACAGGTATAGAAGTGCTTAAGATTACAAACAAACTTTCTAGATCTTCACACAACTTTCAGGAATATCATGTTCCAGAGTATGAACACCACTGAAATACTCTGTACATACCAGAATGACTTTAAAAATTGCAACAGTGATGCATAACTTGCCCTTGCCAGAAACAGACATTGCATGGAAAAAATACACACTTGAAAAAATGCCTGCATGTGCTTTGTGTTTTGCTTAAGTAATCCCATGAGCCGTTAAAATGATGGATATATGTGAGATTATGAATTATACAAAGCAAAAACTTCCAGAATGAGGACTTAAATATTTCAGAAATACTAAATAACTGGCCAGAGGTAAAGAAAGCAGTACCATGTTTAGACTGCAGCAAAAACTCGTGTCCAATTAAAATGGCCACATGATTACAGCACAAAGCTTAAGACATGAAATGTGAACACACCACAGAGAGTCTGCCTAAGTTCATACCATAACACATTTTATGTTTCTCCATAACGACTTTTTTATTGTTAGATATGAACTTCTAAGGCAGTAATAGCATGTTAAAAAATAGGACTAGATTGACTTTGTAAATAGTTCTGCAATTTACTCTCACTTCTTTCAGTTGATGACTTTTTTCTTAGAGTACCATAAAATACTAGAATTTTCTTACACAAGCAGCAAGAGCTACCATCCAAATATTTCAAGCGGTATTACTGAATACAAGCACATGTTATGTACAATCTAATTAACCGAATGTGCAACAGATCTACAGCCCAGTTGTTTAAATACCAGTTGCTCTCCTTGTAAGTGCCTGAAAAACTTCCTATGATAACAAAGCTGGAATATATCCTCTCTCTAGAAGAGAAGTCACTTTCCAAAGTATTTTTGATATAATAAACCTGAAAGATTTATTTGGTTTAAAACAGCTGGCAATTTTTTTAAAGTTACATGTGCCTAAGTGCTCTGAAGAATAATTCCAGTAAGAAAACACTGTATAGTAGTAGCCCTGAAGAAAATACAGAATAAAAATGTAGCCTTCATGAAAGAAACCACAACCAGTTAGACTTTGGTGTCACCAAGACTGAGACTGTGCAGAATTCTGAAAGTAGAAAGAAGGTGCTACGTAACAGGTGTCCCTATGCAGAACAACTTTCTGATAAATAAACCAAAATTCCTGTCCAGTGTTGCGAACAAAGCCATACAAATTTTGTATCTGAATACCCACGTTTTTGTTTATTTGAATTAAAAATGCAAGTAATGAATAATTTCTCCTGGGAAAATATCAAAAAAGTAATTAATTGAGAAGTCTGGATACTGAAAGCCAGCCAAATTTATGCCCTGAATGTAAAAAGTCTCAGACATAGTGGCTAGAGTGGTTACTTTTCCCCAATTAACTGTACAATGGAAAGTGGTTCAACCTGAAGCATAACAGTTACACTTAGGGATACTGTGCTATGAATGCATGCTCCACAAAATCCAAAGCCTAAAATACAGACTATAATTATACAAGTAATGGACATACAATTACAAGTGATTACAGTACACTAACCTTAAAGACAGGAAGCATTAAAGATGTAATTACCACTAATAGTAAAAGTTAAAGACTGACAACTAAGAAGGTCAAGAAACACCCTCAGCTAGACAAGCCTCCACCCTTGCCGTTTATTCTGAGATGGCTTAACTATTTTAAGTACTTGAGTCATCCTTGTTATTTGAGAGATCATCTTTATACAGACTGAGAACCACACATATTTCTAATGAACTGTGTTTTGTTTATTTGGGTAACCCCCTCCTTTAGGAGTGTTCATTCATAGCTTTCAATTGTCTGGACACCTCACATCCCTTCTAGTACTTTATCTGGAGTAGTTGCCTCAAAACCAGGATCATCCCTACTTTTAAGGTTTGAAAGGATGATTTCAGCATGATACCAAGCAGAAGGTGGTTAAAAAGATGACCATTGACTAGCCCATAATTTTTGTGCAGAGCATGTGTGCACACCTGCAGAGCAGCTTTGGGACACCTAACAAGTCATTTATCCTCAGACATTTGCCAGGGACTATCTGGTTATGTTCTTTCAGTTAACTGCATGCCGATTTCTAAATCAACTTCCAGTTCAATTAAGCGATAACCCCTCACTTTCATTTGCTTAATTAACTGGCATATTTGAAGAGAATGCCGTTAGGGAAAAAAATTCCCTACTTGTACAACTCTGGTGCTCCATTCCCCAACGACTGTGGGAAGGTCATAATTATTCAGAAGCTACTCCTTAAAATTACAACAGAACTGATACTTAGAGCTATTCACTGAGCAATGTTCTTAAAAAACAAAACCCAAACACCATAACTCCCAACCAAACCAAACCAAACCCCATATGTTCTGTTCCCCTCCCCGAACTGGTAGCCAACAATTTACAGAATTTTCACAGGACTTGTTTCTAAACAATAGCAGTACAATAATCTTTTTTTATTCACTCCAAACACTTATCCTTGTCAGTACTCATACCTTAAATGAGTACTGTTTTTGCTCTTCTACTGTAACAGGAGCACAGTTTGTTGTAATCCCAAAGAAGCTCAGTCTTATATTTGGATTGAATGTTCATCAGTTTCTGACACAGCTTTACAGAAATTTGTTACAGCATATTTTATGCCTAAGTCTGCATCATTTACCCTACTCCACTTTTTGTAAGAGAGAAATATACACTGGAAAAAGTATCAAAAGATGGTAGATATTATGAGAGCAAGGTTATATCTCTGGGACAGATATAAGACAGATTTCTTATTTGGGTTGTTCAGAGGTTTTTTCCTTACAAACATAAGATAACTGTTGGATCAAGTTATACAACCTACAGATATGCAAGCTCTGCTCCTTTTGTTTTAACAGTATCAATATGGAAATAGCTTTCATTATAAAATTTTCATCATTGTAAAAACATCATAACCTGTGGCCTTGCCAGACTCTGATATACTGATGAGTATAAAATAAGTTACTTTGTACTTTATAACTGATACTAGCTTTTATTATCAGATTAACTAGACCAATATCTCACTGAAAGGCAGCACTTCCAGTCCATATTTCCCTTTGAAACAGAGCCAGGTAAAGATCAGAGGTACTCAGCTACCAACTGCCTTAGCAGAACACAAATAATTGGCTGGAAAAGCTTTCATTCAAACACTGAACTCTGTATGGAAACAGATTCTTTGGAAGCTCCAGGCACGTCTTCAGCAATTCTTCCTGTGTGAGTTCACTGTAAACAGACTTCACACCAGCAGCTGTCCTTGACCCCATGTGCTTCTCAGCCAGGATGTGGCACCGGTTTGCACCCAGGAGTTACCACTCCCACCTTTTCTTTTGTAATGTATAAAGCAGCTAAAGAACTATAACGTGAATATTCCAACAAATCAAGATGTTTTCATATTAAAATAGATTTTTCCTTGTTTTTAAGTAAAAAGAAACTAAAAAACACTCATGTTTTCAGTGCCTGCTCTTATGTTCAGTATTCTATGACACACAAATATTTTTGCTATGTAGGACTGTAGAGACCTTACTGTTTTCTCAATTATATTTTGTATGTTCCTTCAAATCTAAAAGTTGTATTTTTAGTTTTGTGTTGTAATTGTGACATCATTGGGCACTGATGATAGATCCATCCCCTGGCTTTTTCATTGAAGCCCATTTTTCTGTGACAACAGTGTAATGTAATAGCTGCTGAAAGGAGAACAAAAGGCAAAGCAAGGTAAGTGGGTGACCCAGAGATGTCACATGAAACAGCTGATTTCTAGTACAGATTGGAACCAAAATAAATTGAATTTCAAGTTTTAGGTCATATTCTGACACAGAGAACAGCTGACACAATTCCTACCACAAAACACAATTTATGGTCAGTAAAACTCACTATGTTACATCATTTTAAAAGCAGAAAACAAGAGATTTGGTTAACAATTTGCAAAAAATACATCCAGAAGACAAAATTCATCTCAGTTACGTGAACGCTTTTTTACTCATATATAAAAGCTTAGCAGAGGTACCACATTTGGTTGGCTGACAAGTCCCTATTTCATGGAAAGAAAAGTAGCTCTTTTTTCTTTAAAACTATCAGATGCCCACAGCTGCCAACCAGGACTATGCACACAAGTAAAAAAAGCTTCTCTCATTTTAAATGGGCAGCTAGATTATTTTCATACAGAAAGATACATGGAAGTTTAAGCCAGAGAATATCATCACACAAAGGGGAAGGAGCATGTGCAAAAACAAGGTCACAGGAAAAAAGACAAACTGAAAATCATATGCTGAAAGTAACTGCTTCTTTAATACACTGGTGTAGAGCAAAAGCCCAAGCATGTAGGATGACTCCTGCTTGCAAGTAGACAAAATATCTCACGAAATGTGTCAGCAACCCTAATGAAGGACTAGCATTGTTAATGATTTGGAAAAACAACATTTAATTGTCAAGTAGGGTGCCCAGAGGATATCTCTAAATTTATTGGTCACATGGTCCCTTCTGCTGGTCAAAAGTATTAGTGCATTTTAAATTTGATGTTCATTGTCAAGAAAATCCCAGCATTAAAGTTTTATTAAAGCTTTCTAAGATGTCCTATATAGTTGTACTTCAACAAGGGGAGTCTATTATCTTGCAATGTTCTCTTAAAACACTTCAGTTGACAACACCATGGCAGCATTTTTTTCAAAGAATAGAGACTTCAGTGCCTTGAGAAAAAGAAATGGAAATTGCCAGACACAAAGGCAGAGGAACTACAGAGTATGGAAAGGAGAGTATTAGCTGTCAAAACAGGTTTACCAGAACAAATACTTTTTCCAAAACTAGTGATCAAATCCTTAAAAATGAGAAGAATTAGGAAAAAATAGAAAGAATATTACAAAAGCTGAACTAACATTTAAAAAAAATTAAAATATTTACCTTATTTTAAAATTAATTACCACCCTAATTCAAAGCAAGAAACACTATCCTGAAACGATTTTTATTGCATTTCTATTATGTGACCAACTCTTTATAGTTTTGAGTGATTTTACTGAAATTATGATGACAATAATTAACACTAATTAAACATGACAGTCTCCCATCAACAGAATTCTATCCTAACACATGATATTGAAAATAGGTGGGTGGCACATGGAAGAAAACTTCAAATTCATGCATGGAAAAATTTAATTAAAGCTATTTCTTCTAGGAGCATATAAAAATAAGATCAAGGAATACAAGAAAGAACTAAAATGATACACAATGCATTTTATACTATAACTAGCAACTCCAGCAGTGGGAGCTTGGCTGCAGATAACTCAAAGCAGGCAAGAAAGATATTGTATGGATACACTGGACTAACAAATACATAGAAAATAGCGCTGTTTACACTGTTTTATTTACTGACCCCACAGAAACATTTCTTTGCCAAAAGAAATGCTTAAAACAAGAAAAATCACCACAGTGACCAAAAAGCCACAGGAACACTCATGGAAAAACACAGTGCCAGTACTAAGCTCAAGAAAGTAGCACGTATAAACATTTTAAGTGGCACAGAAGAGGAACAAACTTCCATTCTCTACCTCACTACTGAAGATAAAGGGATGTACATATCAGTGTTGTAAAGAGTCATAGAGAATAAATGCTGACTCTAAAAGACTTGAGCTGTTTAAGGTTATGGTGTTTCTCCAACAACCACATATAAGTCCTGTAAATGTTCCTGGTTTTGGTTTTTTTTTAAAAAACACTTTAAACATTTCCCATCAGCAACAGGACACTGAAGAGTAGATAGACTTTGTCTCATCTACAGCAAGCTCATGACTCCCAAACAACTCTTGATCAGTTATTAAAAATATTTTACAGGTACTTAGAGCTTCCATAAGGGTTACAAAAAAAGACTTAACTACTCCAACCAGCTATTATCAAAGCAAAGGTGTTTTGTTCAAGGCCGGCTAGAAGTTGAGCTGAGAAGAGTATGTGAGTGCACAAGGGAAGTTTCCAATCTCAGGCAGTACTTGGATAGTGAACTGAAACTTTCAAAGTGTGTCCTTCATCTGCATCAGCTGCCCTGCTGCAGCCCTGTGATGTTCAACACCTGTGCAGGTACTCCAGCAACAAGGGAATGAGAACCAGCTGCAATTACGGGCTAATGTCCACTCCTCTGCATTCAAGGAACTGAGCTGCTGCCAGAAATACCTTTCGGCTCTTCTTCAAATAACAGAAATTTGTAACTGGAACAAACCCTGTCTTTCATTTCCCTGTATTTGAAGAAATTACACTGCTCCTATCTGCCACTCTTTCACATTTTCACTTGAAAAGCTGACACCCAAAATGTGATGACACACCAAATATAATTACTTCCCTAAATACTGAGAGAAAATATGGTTTAAAAACAATACTTAGAATTATAAATATGTGGCACATTTGCTACGTAAGATTCAAAAGCAAGTGCCTTTTATTTAATTTTTCAGTAGTTCAATTTTTGGACACTGTGGTACTCCATCTTATTTAAAGATGTCTTCTTTCCATCAGAAAAGATCTGTTTAGTAATAAGCATTCAAACTTTGCATTTTAATAAAGTAATAGCATAGATATTGTTTCTATGCCAATCTGCAGCCTGGGCCAAGCTGTAACTCTACTTACAACAAAAAAGTTATTTCACTTATGACAACCTGAGTATGGAAATAGTCTTAATCACGTGTCCAGCTCTGGGATCCCTGCTGGAGTGAGTCCAGAGAAGGGTGATGAAGATGCTCAGAGGGCTGGAGCTCCTCATCTGTGAAGATAGGCTGTGGGAGCTGGGGTTCTTCTGCATTTAAGAGTGGCCTGGGGAGACGTTATGGCACCTTCCAGTATGTAAAGGGGCTACAAGGGAGCTGGAGAGGGACTTTTTACAAGGGAATGGAGTGATAGGGCAAGGGGTAATGGCTTTAAACTAACAGAGGGCAGGTTTACTGTAGACATTAGGAAGAAATTCTTTACTATGAGGGTGGTGAGACACTGAACAGGTTGCAATGAGAATGTCCATCTCTGCAAGTGTTCAAGGCCAGATTAGACGGGGTTCTGAGCAACCCAGTCTGGTGGAAGATGTCTCAGCCCATGGCAGGGGGGTTGGAACTGGATATACTTTAAGGTTCCTTCCAATCTAAACCATTTTATAATATGATTCTATGATACAGAGGTGGGGAGGGGAAGGCAAGGGCAACATGTTGGAATTCATTAAGGTACATAGCATTTAAGATTTCTGGTTCATACATAAAGAAACCTCTTGGC
This sequence comes from Brachypodius melanocephalos, assembly GCA_013398615.1. Taxonomy (NCBI): domain Eukaryota; kingdom Metazoa; phylum Chordata; class Aves; order Passeriformes; family Pycnonotidae; genus Brachypodius; species Brachypodius melanocephalos. The sequence continues at coordinate 39,336,154 of VZSR01000520.1, read as the reverse complement.
TAAATTTTCATTCAAAAGAGTGGCTTTTCATTTGATTATGAGGCTTTTAAAGTAATATATTTTTTCCATGTAATATATATTAAAAAGACAGTTAGAATCAAATGAGCTATTACCAGACTAATTAAACAGCAACTGATAAAAAGAAAGAGGAAAAAAAAAATAAAAGACACCTCAAGAATCCTACAGCTTAAAAGCATCTGAAAGGAATGGGAAGCACATGTTTTGTCAGTCCCAGAGTGAAGCTCAAAGCAGGTGCTTTACCACACTAATCCCCTCTGAAATATCCAGTCATTGGGGAATCCAGCACCGGTGGCAGCTACCTCCTAACAGAGATTACACCGTGGTTTTGAGGATGGAGGAACTAAGTAATGACATTTAACTGTCAAAGATTCAAGATGGGAGATTTTAAGGACTAATTAATAATGAAATAGTAAAAAAGGTCTGCTGTCATTTTAAACTATTTGGCATAATTTTTACATATTAAACAACCTAAGGCACTGAAATTACTGCCAGTAATTTTATTCCAGGTGTAAATCATAAGTCTAATGTTGATAAGAGTAGATCAACGGTGAATAATATGCACACCAAATTGTCTAATGATTTTTCAAAAGCAGACCAATGCCACTCTGAACAAAGCTCTTGCTTTACGAAGTTTTATCAGAACTGTTTTATTAGAAGCCATGTGAAATTTTGAAAAAACTTAAGAGGATATTTGTAATCATAGTTAAGATAAATAAGGATTTTCCCACTATATTAAAACATGTAAAATCAGAAAGTGAAAAGTAAAAGTGATAACTGCGTCACTATTTTAAAGGTAATGTAGCATAAAGAGGAAAACAGGAATGCTTATACAGGAAATGACATGTGAAACAAGCCGAAATGGGCTTGAGCTAATGAAATGGAAATTCTACCTGAAAATTAGTGAGAAAAATGGCAAGGAGGATAATCAAATAGACAATGGAAGAAAAAAAAAGTCTTAAGAAAGAAACCAAACACACAAAAAACTCTCAGTAAAGCTTTTTAGCACATATACAGTTAATATGACAGCAAATCTCACTTTTAAACACAAAGCACTAAGAGAAAACCCCTCAATTTCATAGCCACTAGAGTGTGCTTGAATCCAATCACGAGTTATCCAACATCTTCAAATGTGTTTGAAAACTTTAAAATTGTTTTTAAATATATGTAACAGTCTCTCTCAGAAAACGAAGCACTACTGTTCTGAGGCCAGACCTCGGTTATGTTCTGTAACATAACTGAAGTGCATGGTGTAACTCAGAAGATTTGTATTAAGTAAACTGAAGAAACACATAAACCTGAACAAACTCTGCCACTCTGGACACTTGGATAAAATAAGTATCAGGTAATCAAGCCTAACTATCTGCTATAAGCAAACGTGTTTTCCTTAAACACATCCAAACTTCACACACCAATCCCTAATTCCAGTCAGATACTGCTCTGAGTCTGAGTAACTTGTAAATCAATAGTACCTGTCACACATCCATGATAAATACAATTCAAAGAACACTCAACCACCGAAATGTAAAATAACTTGGCTCCTTCTCCAGAGCCTGTCAGAGCCTCCCCCTCTCCTCACTCCCTGTACATTTGCTAAACCTGGGGGCTGCAGCTTGCTTTGTGTTAGATGCTTCTGAATGCCAAAATTGGTGAATTTAATGATGACACTTAGAATAATCATTAACAGATATCACAAGCTGGGTCTTCTGTTGGCTTAGAAATAGATGACACAATAAATTACAAAGCAGGAAGAAAAGCCCCCCCGGCTTTTCTGTGATCAAACTGATGTGTTTCACACTCCAATGCCCAGTCCCCATGCAGGAACCCTGGTTAAGCTATAAGCACATCCTTGCTTGTCTGAAGCAAACTTATTTTGAAATTAACTAAAACTTCCATAAACCTTCCTTGAGGACAATCCTGATTTAGTTTTCTAAATTCTCCACTCCGTTTAAAATTAGACATAGGAAGGGTAGATCTTTTTTCATAGGAAGATCTTGAACAGCATAGGTCACACTGAGCTTGAGAGGCAAACTAAGGTCCTGAATGGCCGATCAACATTTAAATGATCTCAAATTGTCACATATCATTACAAGATATGCAAAAGTGTTTTCACCAGAAATCAACAGGGCTTTTGTGGTTTTCTTGAGAACAATTTCTTAATAGACTTCAGTAGACTGCAAGCCTATCTCTAGTACAGGTTTCTTTGGTATGTATTTGGGGTTTTTTGGAGGGGGGGTGGTGTGTGTGGGGTGTGGTAGGGTTTTTGGTTGGTTCGTTTGGGTTTTTTCTTGTTTCATTGTTTGGTGGTTTTTTTCTTTCTTTTTTTTTTTTTTTTTTTTTTTTGGGGGGGGGGGGGGGGGGTGGTGTTTGGGTTTGTTTTTTTGTATTCACTGGGAAAAAAACTCCAATTCAGTGCATAGTTTTCCTCATTTTCTGGCATGAACAACCCCTTCTTAGTCCCAGATCCTGTGAAACTTAGCTGCCTTGTATGATGTGATACTGGTAAAAGAAATGATCAAGCAGCACAGAAACAACGGTTTGGTAAGAAAATAAAAAAATATAGTTAGAACTAGGTCAGTAAATTGCTTAGCAGTCAACGCTGGCCATGTCAAATGATAAGAGCAATTATGAGTAGTTCTCTGTTAGGAAATAAAAATTACTTTCCAGCACTGAAAATTTTGACTCAAATGAAGTAGAAAGCCAATGATAGCCATTTAAAAACACATACTTTCAGCATCTAAGAGATTAAAGATACAATATACCTGCGCCTCTGTCAGGAATTAAGTGCATAATGATTCCCCATTTAACCCAAAAATAATTCCTGCACAATCCAACATTATTTTCTTCATAACATATTTGTCTGAAAACACACATTTGCTTCAATGGATGTCTTCAGTCACTGGTCAAACTAATCTCCTCTCACACAAAGGAATTCTAGTAAGAACTGAAAATATACCTACTAGCAATAGTGTCCCTTACTGCTTAGCTGCCAGAAAAACTGACATTCTGTTGATAAGTTCCACCGAATTTCCACCCCTCTCACACAGGAGAAAGTGAACTGCAGTATGGAATACATTTAAATTGGACCCTCCAAGAAATCTGTAAATTTACAGGGCACAAACAAATTGATTGGCTGTATTAGCTATGAATCCAGAAGTCCTGGACATGTTAAGACATCTCACTCGCAGCATATTTTCCAAAACATTCATTATTCTATTTACATCTTCCCTTTTTAACAGAAGATTTAATGCGCAATGAAAGCACCTTGTTCTGATTTCTTCCATTTAACTACAAGCTTTCAAATGCTTTATTCCTTAAGATACATTAATGATTACTGAGTTTCCAACAATATGAAGTGAGAAAAGTTATGCAGTGAAATACAGCCTCAAAATTTTAGTTTTGAGAGGATGAGTAATATTCTGATTCAAAAGCCATAAAAATCTTTATTTTGTACTGGGACAAGAACAACTCAGTTCTTACAGCATGGAAATAACTTTAAGACAGTCCTCAAAAAAACTGTGTATCAATTTTTGGATTTTAAGCAACTTCATATAAAAATATTCGGGTAATAGGTTAGAAGAAAGATTCTAGTGTTATGACTAGTTTGCTTGGAAAATTTTTTTTAAGAAAAACTTATTACATCCAAAGAACAGACACCAAATTTGGTTTTTGTAGGCTTTGATAATTTTTTTCAAGTTTTCTTTCCAACGTGACTTGAATGAACACAGGACACCTTTGAAACATCACTTTAAATAAATGCATCACTATGCATTCACTTTAAATATTAAAGTAATAACAGAATTTGGTTCTAGAGGCTGTGTGAAGCCACACTGCTGGCAGATTTAATCCAAAAGGCAAATTAAAAACCTTCCATAAAAATCTTTAAAATGGAAAAGTGCTTCAGATTGGTAGGCTTCTACAAACAATAAGAAGTCTCAAATGAACAATTTAAAAATTAGTTTTTAAATTTTATATTTCATGTATATTTTTCTTTGTGTAACGTACACAGAAAATATTTACTTCATAAAATTCAGATCACTATCATTAACAAGAGCAATTATGAAAATTGACACAAAACTGTTTCTTCCACTACTGATAACAATGTAGAGTCAGATCCCATTCCTAAGTTTAACTATATTTTTATTAAAGAAAACTTAACTGGCAAGTTATAGCAGAAATGGTATCACATGATTTTTATGAGCATTAAGTAGAATTGATTAAAGGATGGGCAGATGTGGCTTTAAATCATCATGCACCCCACGTGCCATTTATCTCAGTCTTATCTCTTGAGTCAGGGTGGTGCACACAGAGGACAGGCTGCGGCTCTGTGAGGCTGCTGAGACTCTGCTTTCACCTGTACGAGGTGTCCACCTCTGGCATAAAAGCCACCTCCCCCAGAGGAACATCTTGTCTGCATGTGATGCAAATAACCCTGTATCTATTAAATATTGCCGGTGCTCACTTAATCTGTGTGGTTCACAGTGCAGTTTCAGTAGCTAACTATTTGATAGCACATGGAATTAATTAGCTGATTTTACAGAAGTCTCAATTAATTATTAGAAGATTCAAACACAAGTGGAAATAAAACTTTTCCACAGAAACAAAATTATACTTAATTTTTACCTTAGAATGTATTTCATGGCAACCATCACAAAACAGTATGAATAAAGATTTGAGGGCATCCATTTTTGCTTCCTTGAAAGGGCAGGCACATTATTCCGTGAGTCAGTAAAAGTAATGTAAAAATTCCAGCTGACTACCTTCCTATAATTTCATGGTATTTTTAGCTCAACAAAAAGTCCCCTTTAGAGACATTTTACAGTCATGCTCTCCGATATTTTACATGCAGTGCAAACACCTAATATCCTCATTGTTTCCAGCAGAACTTGTACATACATTCTTCATATTGGCAAAGGTCTATATGAAGGTAAAAACAACCCAACAAAGTCAAGAAAGGAGAAGTGACAGAGAACAAAGAGTAAAAACAGTAGTAAGGTAAAATACACTCTCTGATGGAAAGTGATGCATGGTAAGTGGAGAGTTAATAAGCATGTCACCATGTTAAAGGCTGCAGGAACAATAACTAAGCAACCTCCTTTAAATCTGCTTTTGGTCAAATATTAAAAACACTCCTCATGAATTTCTTTGGTAGATACATTAAAAGCCATCAGTCTATGTCTGGCAATGTCCAAATATCCTTCCAAAAGATCTAGCAAAACAGTACAAGAAGTAATACAACAACAGAGCCACTTGTACCAATATCGGTCATTTGATAATTCAGGTGATTATCTAATACTAACAGATGAAAATTTTCATAATTTGATATATACAAGAGGCCTAGGTTCATTAAGAATAGAATTGCTGCTTGTCCTTGAGGAAGATGGCCTTGCCTCCTCTTTTTGAGGCAGCACTTTTAGAAAGGAACAGTGGATGGGTTTCAAAGCTAACAATTAAGTGTACAAGTGATTAAGCAATGTCAAAGAGCAGCAGTGGCTCAGAATTTTTGGGAGAAACCAGAAACTTTTGTCAAGATGGATGACTACAAGCTCCAGGAGTCAGGCAATGTACCAGTGGAGACCAGGTGGCTTAGTAGGAACATAACAACCTGAACACAAAGTTGATAGCTGTTCTCATCCCTTCGGGTTACCAAATTGTAATTGGCTAATGGGGGAGAAAAGAGAACATCAAGCATTTTCATCTCCTTTAAATCTTAACTGAGGTTTATCCATTAAATCAAAACTCAACAACAACTATGACCCACAAGCAGCATAGAAGATGCGTGCTGACCATGGGAAATTCCATTTATTGGATTGGCAGGGCTGAAAAAAGTTTTGAAGGTCTTTTGCATGGAAGTATTTCCACAAAGCATTCCATTTTAAAATTTAAATTCACTCAGAGAATTAACACAGTTCTTCACTACCACAGGAGCATCTCAGAAGAAAATTTAAGATGTCTCCTCTATGTACCTTTCCTCCCAGGAAGACTTTGCTCACTGATCACAACAAGGAGTGACTGTACCTTAAATGTTTACTGAACTTACATCTGCTAAAGAATTAAAGAAAATTAAGATTTAAGTAAATCTACATGCTCAGACTGAATAAGCTCACCATCTACTCACCATATCTACTTATATGGAAGGTGCGAGATGCATGCAAAGGTGAAGATTATAGTTACACAGGAAATACAGAATGAATAAACCAGATTAATTTTCTGCTGCAGAATATACTAAGAGGAAAAAACCAGTATCACAAAAGGTGATTTTGAGATTTTTAGGTATGCTTTTATAATCAGAATAGGCTAGTTTCAGAGCATAATAAAATATTAATACCCCCCAAAAAGACAAACTCAGCACACATAAAGGAAATTGTGCTTGAAATGTATCAAGTTCTTGGAAAGTATCAGAAAGTTGGTAAGTGACAATTATCCTCGGATTTTTGTATTTTCAACATAATGTTGTTATAATGCAGGAAGAATACTACAAACATGTTGTAAGGACGTGTTAGAAATGACACTGTTCAACATTTTCATAAACACCACAGAAGACGAATAGCAAGGTCACAGTTTGTTAAAAGCTGTACTCATTGTCAATTCGAACTTGTCAAAAAAGGCTAGAGAAAAATCACACAGTATGGAGCAAATTAATTTGATTTATTAAATCTTTCCAAAAGCTGATAAATGTAAAGAAATGTGGGTGAAATAGCTGCCTGTGTACATTTATTAATTCTTTATTATCCAGAAGGTATGGATTGCTGCTAAGCTCCTAACTGAAGATTTAGAAATTAATAAAACATCCTTTTAGCATGCCAATATTTTTAATTCTGCATGCAGTTCCAGTCACCCGTCTTTAACAGTTTGCTAAAACATGGTAAGAATAATTTAAAACACCATTAACACCAAAAATTGTGAGTTAACAGAAGTAAAAGTATTACTAACAAGCATGCTAGCACCAAGTATTTAAAACATCTGCCTTAGTAACTAAAAAGAAAAGAAGGGGCATAAAAAGAGTTTTCAGTAAGAATATTGCTCTTTGAACCTGAAAAAAACCCTATGTTTAAATGCATAGTGTACTATTTTTACATTACAGCAGGGTCAGTCATTTTTGGTCTCACAAGCACCAAAGAATGACAGAATAATTGAATAATTTTCACCAGAAGGGGCAGTCACTTCTGTTAGTCTAATCCCCTACTACATAAACCCAGCTGCTCTCCAGTCAAAGTATCTCCAATTACAGAGATTTCACAGCCCCTTTTGGAGTCTTGTTCCAGCTTTTAACCACTTTTATGGTGAAAATACTTTTGCCTTGCATACAATTGCAGTCTGCAGGGTTTGCCAAGTCATATTGGTTACTCCTCATTCATTCACTGTGGATCTCTGAGAAGAGCATGGCTCTGTGCTCTACACCCTCCCATCAGTTAGTCGAGATCAAATCTCCCCTTAACCTTCCTTCCTTTAAGCCAAACAAATCCAGTTCTTTCAGCCTCCTTTGTACACCATGAGGTGAATGGTTACTGTTCTGCATGCTGAGTTTGGTCTGTACCACTTCTGAAGTGAGAGCTTTGGGCTCTGCTTCCCATTTAATTACAAAATGGATAATTTTTTATTCTTTTAGCTCAGACACAATTCCTGCAAAGCAACAGTCTAACAACAGTTTTTAGCAATTGGTTAGACAGACATATTTTCAAGTCAATTATTTTTTAAGACAAACACATGATGAATTTTTTCTAAAATGAAATTACCAAGGTTTTACTCCTTTAAGATATAAATTGCCCAACTAAACAATGATCTTTCCTTTGAGGAACATGCAAATTTCTATCTAAATACTAAATATTAAACATCACAGCAACACTACCACTCACATTTTTTGCCGTGAAGAACACTATGTAACAGTGGAATCTGAACTATCTTTCAGGATCCCTCACTCAAGATGAACAAGCAACACAGAAAAGATGGACAAAGTTAACATCATATCATCTTTGAAAAAAAGTCAAAGCATCTTCCACAAAATCTAAAGTAACTTAAACAATGACAAGTCATATCTGTCAAAAAACATTTGCTGCTCTGTAAGGCAAAGAAGAAGGATGGACAATGAGATATTTGAAACATGTGATGGCCTACAGGAAGCATCAGTTTGAGTTAACATAGTATCAGGGTGTTCTCACCCTTCTTCCCACACAACTTTCAGTATGTCTTGCAAAACATCTTGAAAATAATTTTTGAAAAGCATCAACAGACATTACCAGTTCCAGCCAGCCAGCCAGCAACCAAGCCATTAAAGTAACCTTTACATTCTGCTAATTCTGCCATAGCAGATCAGAACAGAGTTTTATATTTTGTTCAAAATATATCTTGAGTTCATGAAAACATTGGCATCTGGCCTACTTCTATTCTCTGACAAAACAACACAAAGGGATTTTTCTTATCAGCAGTGAACTATATTCCTAATGAAAAATGTCTGCTCCCCCCAAAATATGAGTATTCATATTTTGCCTACAGAATGAATGATTATTATTTTCTATATGTTAGTACACGCTGTACTACAGTTATAGTTTTGAACACTCAACAGTAAATACGAACTGGTAACTGAAGCCTAGTGACAAACATTTACTGTTTGTCCCAATCCATGCAGCTTTTACAGCTACTTTTTCTGCTTGATGTGTTGACATGGAAATCAAAATGTTTCCTTTCCCCAAGCCTCCCCTTGTTTATGTGGTTTGTCCTGTCAGGGCCTTGAACACACTTCCATCACCCTGGGCGTTTTAGCTGCCAGAAGGGCTCCATGGGGAGGGATGCATCCTGAAAACATCACCCAGATCTGCTTCCCTCTTTGGTGGAAAAATGCTAAATTCATAACACCTAATAACCCTCTTAACGTCATTTTGATTGCAAGTGGCCTGTCAATGCACAAAGATTCTAAAGGAGCTCTCCATTTAGACACCCCATGATGAGTTCCTTTAGCTACATTTGTTTCACAAGGTCAAGTCTCCATCCAAGATCACAAGTAGATCACTACTACAAGCCACAGTAGTTATTCCATGGCTGCAATAGCTACTTAAACTGAAATTATAATTTTCCTGGAAGCTTTTTATCATTCCAATACAACTAAGTTTTCAGTTCATGATGACGATCGATGACGATCAGTGACAATCAACTCAAGGACATGATGCTCAGCTACCTTCTAGACAGCTGATCTAGAAAGATCAATGCAGCAGTAGCATAACTCAGATCCCCAGGAGACCCTGTTGCTGACCAAAGACTCATTACCCCAGCAGGCCAATCACTCTCACTGAGCCAATGTTCTCAGCACAAGCAGATAACGTACAGCAGTGGTACCACACCACTTGCATTTAGCATGGATTAGGCTCTTTTGGTGCTTGTTATTTTCCAATGATGGGTCAAAAGTCACCTGAGTTTCTGACTTCTACACGCTGCTCTTGAACAACTGCCAACAGCCTACAGTTGTGACAAAGGGCATAGTCTCGCAGTACCTGAATGAAGAAAGGAGAGCAGCTATACTGACACTGAGCAGGGTCAGCCAACAGCCCCATGGTTTCTGAACAAGTGCTCAGTGAAGAGGGACACCAAGCTGGATAGTGAGCACACCGGGATCCAGATCAGCAAGGCACATGACAGGACAACCACACAGCTGCAACCCAGCTGAGGCAACAACCAAGGCCACAGGCCTGAGCCTAAAGACAGCTCCTGAATCAAAGGGAAACCCCAATAAGACTCAGAGCTCTTTCCACAGCAGTCTGAGTCAGGATCACATGGCTGCACCATACCCAAGATGAACTTGAGTATGGCAGCCAAATGAACTGCTGGAGGATGGGGTATTTGTGGCCATGACACCCCCTATCCTACACATACCTACTGTTCTTTCTGTTAGTGATGTTGGAGACACCAGTGTCAGCAACAGCAGTCAGTAAAATTCTGAAATTCTTATTTCCTTTAACATAATTTTTAAAAACCACTTGCATCTGTTTTTCCAATTGTGCTGTTTAGGTGAAGCTGTAAGTGACCCAGAAAACAAAGCTCCCTACAGTTCAGGATGCACAGGAGAAAGGTTCTGATCTGGCACGACATCATCACTTGCTAAAAATTTCCTTTTTTTCTGCAAACATTACATATTTCATATGACCCAAGTACAGAAAGTGCTTTGGAATTAACTTTAAAAGTAAGATTGCAATTTTTGTTTTCAAAGAAGTACTAACAGTGTACTCCCCAAAGCTTCACATATTTTTTAGAAGCAAGACTGAGTTCAAATATGGTAGCTACACCATCTCAAAATGTAAAAATTCTATGGAATTGGTGCTTAAGAAATATTTTTTGTATTTCAACAAACCATATCTATGAAAAACACCCAAAAGGCTTATGTCCTCTATCCCCTGTCCTTGACCCTGAAGTTTTAGCTCTTACAGTTGCCAAGAGGAACACTTGTACTAGAAATTTAATCCTATATTACAACAGATGATGCAAAAGGACAACTGTAAAAGCAGCATGCATTGGGACAAACAGTAATAATGTGTCATTAGCCTACAGATTACCAGCTAATTTTTATTGCCATTAATTTTGTATGTATTGTTCTGACAGGCTTCATTTTGGAAGCATCAGCACTGGTAGCATCAGTGTAGCTGGTGACATGAGGTACACATGAAAAACCTAAAGGAACTTCTGCACACATGGATGTATGGAAGGGATGCTTTGCTCTCCCAGTGTCGAGAAACTCCTCTGGGCTATAATACCAGAGAACCATTTTATTTCCTGCCCCTCAAAAAATGGAAAAAAACCAATCTCCCAGTTATTCTTTAGTTGCTTACAAATAAGTCTACTCTCATAATCCATTGAAAAACTGTAACCAACCAAACAGAAAAAAACCATGCCACTCAAAAAAGCCCTAAACCACAAAACTCTTTAACCTCTTCTTTACTGTTGTATTATGCAGTGCACTAAAAATGTACTTGGGAAAGTAAATTTCGGAACAGTTTCTCAAAATCCATTGTTTCCACAATTAAGCATTACACTGGAGCAACAGCAGGATAAGAAGTTCAATGACAACAACCTTGTCATCACATTGAGACAAAGGATTAAGGACAATCATTGCAATATTTCATCATTCTGATTCCAACCTTGGTTTCTTTCCCTAATTTGCACCTTTAAAAGATGGTGCTTTTCCCCTTCTGAAAGGCAGCATCTAACTGAAAATTAAGATGATTCGCACAGAGTGAAAAGCAAAGGCCTGTCCCCAGGTCAAGCAGTTCCATTTATATTCCCTTGACAACAAGCATAGTGCCTATTTGAAATCAGGAGAATTTTACCATATTTCTTCCCCAGTCACAGATCAAAATTAATTTTCTAGAATTCATCTATTGCCACTTCAGACAGAGAAGGTTATGGCTCTTTTAAAAGGTAAAGAGAAATCATGATTTTTAAATACCTGAACACCCATGCTCCTACCTAAAAAACAGACTTCTGAACAGTTGGGCTTTATAAATTTCCAAAGCAAAATTTTTTTAGTGTATGGAGTGTTAATGAAAAAATTCTTTCCAGTACTAACATCTAGCCTATGCCAGCGAAAGCTGAGAAGCAAAGGTAATTAAGAAAGGTATCAGCTATGTTTCTTGCATATAAATACCATTGTTCAAGGTGTGCGCATCCCAGCTAATACATGTTCTGCCTTCATAAAGTTCTAAACCAGAACCACCCTAAGGCATTTTAAAAAAGCACTGGTTGCTTAACAGCCAGCTAAAAAATACACCAAACCCCTCCAACACAATGCAAAATTTTACTAAGTAAAAAAATGCAGAACAAGACATACACACTCAGTATTGTACAGAAGTGTCATACCAACATGTATTTTCAAATGATATAAAATGTAATTTGCAATGCACTAATTCTATAAACCCCAAAGAACATATTTGCTGAAAAACTGAACATTCAGAACTGCACAAAACGGTAGACACATAAGAGCTTGCTTGTTAAAGCCAAACCGCATCCCTTCTAGGAAATGCCTTCTAAATACATAAAGGATATTTTCATAGTAAGTGTCACATTTCCTCCCCCCTCTTCCTCTCCGACACTTCCAGCTCTTTTACAAGCTGCAGTGCATTTTAAAGGGAGCTCTAGCTGAACAATTCAAACAAAAAAAGGCTTTGAAGCACACCAAAGGTTTGCCCTTATTCTTTAGAAACGATACAGGGATAACTTGGCTTTTCCCTCCCCCCCCCCCAGTACCTTTCTGGGATAGTGACTTCACATCCTTTGACATCAGCACAGCTTGGAAGGGGGATGGGAGAGTTACGGCAGAAAGCTGTAAAACCTGCTTTTAACTATGTATGCAATGCCTTCACGAATTCTTAAATCTTCCCCAAACACATTTAATAGAAAATGGGTTTTGCTCTCCGCCGGTTTTACTGCGGCTGTAACAAACCGAGAGGGACTGAACTACAAAGGACTTCCTGCTCCCCTTCTCCGAGCTCCACAATAGCCATTTATTCGCTCGTCTGAGGGTCGCGATTCACCCTCACACGCACAATAACTCACCTCTAATATGCAAAAGGGCCACGGGCTGGAACGGCCCATTGGAATTGGCTGCATCAACCACCATCCTGCTGCCAGCTCTGTTACATGTCAACATCTAGGCTCCAGCAGGCACGGCACTGTATTCCTTAAGGCAAGAAACCAGCCTCCATTTTAGTTTAAAAAAAGACAGAAACTGAAGCGCTCTGCAGCTGGAGGGAACTGGCTGGGGAGTGATGTCAGCGGGCGGGAGGAGCCCCATTGGCCGACGGCAGCAACTTCAAATGACACCGAGGAGGCCGCGAATGAGCGCGGCCGGCGCGGGGCTCCCCCCGCGCCCGCGCCAGCCCCGGGCCGCCCGCGGCAGGGGCGGAGCGGCTGCGGAGATGACGGGTCTGCTGCGTTGGGTTTGGGTTTTTTATTATTACCAGGATGATCTCATTGCTGCTGTTGTACCCCCGCCCCCTCCATAATATTCAGCGGCACCTGCTAGAAAGAGCGCATGCATCTTATTTTTCCTCTTTCCTTAGCCTTTCCTTCAGTACGGTTTCCCAGGATTATCAAATCAGTGTTCCATTTAACCGTGGAAAAACACAGCATTGAGGGCAACATCTACAACTTTAGCTTTCAAGGGCCATAACAAAAGGTAGTTAGCTCACAGTAAGATACAGGTCCTTGGATTATTATTGGTGATTTAGAAATACAAAACCTCATAAGCACTCCATGAACGGTTTTACCACTGGTTATTAGTATGTACATTAGGAATAAAAATAAATAAATAAACAAACAAATATACCTATACATATATATATATACACACATATATATAACAAGCAGCAGATGAAAACCTCATGTTTCATGCTGAATATTTCTTTTAATCTAGACATGGACCTGGATACTTCTATCAATCTAGAAATGGATCTGCCTTCATTTTACGTTAATGTTCCTAAATTTGGATATTGCAAAATACTGGTTTTCCTTTCTAAAAAGATCAGTAATTATCAATAACTTTTAAAACTATTATTGCAAAGTAAAGAAAAGGACTAGAAAGCAATATATAGGCATATGGAAGCAGTTTTGCTGCATAATCTCAGAAGTACAATTTAAAACAGCACAGCACAACCATTTCTGAACTTGTTAGTTCAATTATTTAAGGTATTTACAACAAAACTGCGAGCGGCCTTTTTTCATCATACAAGCCTTGCACATTCGTTTTTACAGTAAGCTATTTGAAGGACCATTTTGTCTGCTGGGAGTGATGTTCAGAGAAACTGGCACTGTTACTTGTGTTGTCTCCACATCTGTCCTTCTCCCCAAATACTCTATGTCACATACTAATGCAAATTAGTATGTTGATTACTTAACCTATGACACTGCCCTAACTTATATCTGCTCAAAAAAAAAAAGGGGGGGGGGCAGGGCACATCAGAAGATACTTTTCCATCAGGTAATTTGCTGATGAAAATTTGCAATAAAAACAAATTATAGGGCATATGTGTACCTGGTTAGAAGAATTACATCACACTCCAATAATACACTTTCAGAGGTGAGGTAGAGCTGTACTGAATATTATCGAATTGGTGAAGGGAAAAGACTAACTGGGATATAAAAAAGAAGAATATCATCCATAAGACACACAAAGAAATCAATTGGATTTAATGATTGCTGACAAGGCCCAATTTGAAGTAGTACATCCTGTAAACCTGATGAGAAAGCCCAAAGACAACAAATCTTTAAAATATTACTTAGTTAAAAAAAAAAAAAGCTCCTCTGTTTGATGTGGTATGTGGGTTGTTTGTTTGTTTATTTTCAAATAGAAGGGACTTGATTGAGAATATCCATGTACTTTAAAGAATAATTATGGAGGTGGAAGGAATTAATTTTTCTACATTCACTACAAACAGTAAATGCATCCTACCTCAAAGAAGATTAGGTTAGAAATTAAATGAAATCCCTTCAAAATAAGCACACTGGAAAAAAAATGCAAAGTTTCCAGTAATTTAAAAAATGACCAAACATAATGTGTGACATAAATGTAGTTGATCCTGCTTTTGACAACATTAAAACAAAACACATGAACTTTTTAGACCTTTTCTTTAAGACTACAGAGATTCAAATCCTTTGTCCTTACAATGTAGGCAAAACCAGGGAAGGTGCATCTTCAAAAGCTTCATGTTTTTTTATCTATACATCCCTTGAGTATACTTAAGAGTCACAGAATCATCAAGATCGGAAAAGACCTTTAAAATCACCAAGTTCAGTGTGAGTTTTAGCCTTGTAAAACAAAAAGCTACCATAGAGATATGCCTTAAAAAAACTAGATTGAAAAATAAAACCAAGAATGACCTCTAACAAGGTTTTCTGCAATATTTTGATGGATGAAGGAAAAAACTAAACAACTTAGGTAATTTTTTGAAGTATTTTCACATGCAGGATCTTATAGCAAATTCTGTTTCTTTTCCTGATCTCGAAGCAGAATTAGTTTATTTTATAGTAATAAATCATAGTATGAAGTGGCAAAAATTAAGTTTAAAATTCCAGTTTATCTGGTAACCACATATTTAAGATCAGCTGCCTATCACTCCTCTCTAATAATGTCTTTGCTTTAATGGTCAGCTGCTGCTTCTGCCTCTCCGAAACTCCTTACAAAGATTAAACGGCCAGGAAGGCTGTCCCTGTGGCCATAGACACAATGTAACAACAGAGCAGAAAGGGAACATTAGTTACACTGCCATTTCCTAATTTATACATAAGCATGACTTTCATAGTTGGAGGTTCATTAACAAATTTTAGGTAATGGTTTAAGAGTCAAACCCCCTAGAAAATTCTTCATTAGAGAGAGTAAATGTGATATTCGCAGAGCTAGCAATGCTATTATTGGCAGAATACTCAGTCACATTCATTAAATTTTCTCTTGCAGAAATGTTCTCATTTCTTCTTTTTTGCTGGACTCTGTTAGGTCTGAGTCCAGTACTTAAAAAAACACTGAGAAACTGGTTAAAACAGCCATAAATCATTGTATTTCTGGTGTAGTTCTGACAGGGAGCTGAATACTTTGGTCTTCATAAGATCTTTTGCTCGTTAACAGCATCTGCACTCTTCTCACCATTGTACAGATCGAGAATACATTCTGCTCAGGAGGTTTGTATACCCTCCCTTTGTTTCAGCCTTAAAATATTTGATTTGCCACCAAAGGAAAATATTTACTTAAGTTGAATTATTTTGAGCAACTTCATTTGGGAAAAAAAATTGCAAAGAAAATTGAGTTAGGAATTGACTTCCTAATGGAAGGGAAAGAATATTAGTGCTAGTGGAGCAGAGATAATGAATATCAATGGGAGGAAGAAAAGCTTACTTTAACAAATTTATGAAGACATTTCTGTTGCAAGAAAATGAAAAACAGTATAAACTTCAGCTATCCATTTTGAGAATTAAACGAACAAACCCCCCATATTGACAACATAGTGAAACTGTAGCTATTACAGGTTTCCTCTGAACCTTGCTCATCACTTCTAACTTTCCTATAATGGGAATGAAAGAAAAATCCTATAAAGTTCTCAGGATATAATTGTATAACTTTTTAGAATTATAGAATGGTTTTGGTTGGAAGGGACCTTAAAGATCATTTAGTTAGGATCCAGCTGATGAATCCTCTTTACACTTGGAGGCTATGTACCACTTTTTCAAAAACAAACACTCCATTTGGGTTATTGATTTTAAAAACAATCACTCACCCTGCTTCTCACCCCCCCCCACAACACACACAGCAAATTCACCTGCTCAAAGGTTGCCTTTATGCCCATTTTACACTACCTACTATTCTAACTGATAGTGGCAGAATCAACAACCCAAGATAATTAAAATTACACAAACTTCTATTTACATGAAGATACTTGGGTTGGTTACCTCTCAGACTATATGAGTTTTCATTTTTTGATTGAGAGAGGAAGGGAGGATATTTAGTCTGAGCTCTAAGGTTACTGAAGGCATAATTCCACAATTGCTGAAATTGCTCTTCCTCATCCACCTAAGCCAGCCTTGTTGCAGGCTGCTTCAGGCCCCTTCCTGCACTCCTCTCTGCTTTACATTTGAAAATATTTTGCTCTCATCAGCTTCAGTGGTCATCAGACCCACAGCTGAGTTGGTGTAGTCCCCTAAGACAACAGAAAGCCACTTTACTGTCAGGTTAGTTTTTTGCTTAGACTGTGTTCCATGGCAGTCTAAGCTAAGCTGTATCTAGAGAAGCTACTGCTGCAATCCCTCTCTTCTGAGGCACAGCTGGCCAACTGTCTGAAATTGCTGTACAAGGGTTTGTGCAGCTGCATGGCTGAACTAGATTAGGAAACTGAGCACAGCTAAATGAGAAAAGGGTGACTTTGAGCCATGTTGATTCCATTATCTGGCCCACCAGACAGACACCCAAAAAAGGGACAGGAATAAACATGACTTGCTTTTTCTGGTAGGAGCAATGTCGTTTAATTCCCCCCCTCCTCCAATTATAGTTTACACAAAACTTACTATTCTCATAAATGATGTCAGGCTATAAGAAAACTATAGCCTATAAGATCTAAAACTATCTAAAACTAAGACTATAAGATTGTGATGTGGGTCTCATCACAATCCGGAACAAAGAATTACTCATGGACAATAACTTTGTTTCAGAGAACAAAAGGTACTGGATACTACACATTCTGGAGGAGAACCTGTAGTAATAGGAAGGATATGGGCTTCTCCTACTAGGTTCTGACTCAATTCCAAAGAACAGCTGAAAGGAAATTCTTCAAGGAAAAAGAGGCAGTAAACACCACGTTAATACCTAGCTATCAAAAGAAATACAGAGATAAGAAACATATATTTACCTGGATAAACGAAAGGGATATGAACTATCATGCAGCTTCCTTAAAAAATTCCCAAGACTGAAGCATGGCAAAAGACAATTCCTCATTGAAAAATTTATAATATTCACTCTTTCTAGTACAGCAAAATTTGGTTCCAAGAGGAATTGGTAAACGTCTGTTTGTGACTAGATTTCCTGTCACTATCTGGATTTCCTAATATTTGCATGGTCACTATAGCACACAGGTTCAACAGTGCCAAGTTTTCTTCAGTCCATCTTGTATACTCAAGAGGTTTTGTGAGTGGGGGTAGGGAGAATAACCAGTAGATATTTGTTGAGTTCAGAAAGCTGTACAACACAAAATCATTACCTTAAAAGAAATCTCTTTTTAAAATAGCATTGTACAAAAACGTAATTCCTAGGGCAGATTGCAGAAACTCATTTCAAATAATGGCACACTATTTTAATCAAGCCCTGTGCAAAAGCCACCAAAATAACACCAAACTCACTGCTGTTTGTGGCCTTATTACATGGATCACACATACCACTACGAAACAAAGTGTAAAAATTACATTTAAAAGTAAAAAATTGAGACCAGGCTAGTTATCCAATAACCACTGATTGATATTTACATATATAAATTCAATGCTTGATCTGTAGAGGTCTTAAGAAGAAAGAAGTTCAGTGCAGCGCCAAAAATGTGTAGGTCTAATTATAATGAGGATCTATGCAATGGAACAAAATGTTCCTTTTGTGAATGAGGGCATAATAAAAGGCATTTTAAGAGAGATCTAAATTGAATTCAGAGACAGGTTAGAATCTAGAAAATAAGACAGTACCACATTTAAAATCCTATTTTTATGGATTCTATCCAAACTTCAGTGGAAACAATTTTGGTAGGAAATGCTGCCAGTGACAGATGTAGTGCATTCTTCTAACACTTTCAGCTGCTGACTAATGAGTAGGTGTTTGATAGGGCAGTTGAAATGAAAAACGGCTCATTAATCCAAGCCTATGATTTCATGTAAAACTAGCTGAAGGAGAAGAATTCACACACTCAAGCAAAGTATTTTTTCCTCTACAACCTTTTTTTTTTTTGGTAGTTCTTCATTCACTAGCTATCATGTCTCTTAATCTTTAAAACGCTACATAGCAATTCAGACTAGACAGTTTCTAAATATTTTAATATTAATTACTTAATAATCATTGATAGATTGTATATTCCTGTATGAACACCAAACAATTGTCACCTTTTGGTTTAAGAAATGTATATGCTCACCTCACATATTTTAATAATTATTTTAAACATTTAAAAGAAAAATCAGTACAGGAAAGTCTGTTTACACAATACTGATAATGCTTTTAAGATCAAAGTTCAAGGACAAAGTTGCTAAAGTAACAGGACAAAGAGCCTTCACAGTTCCTTCACATACTGCAATACATACATTCGCTGACACAACCATATGCATTATAGGGAAGAACAAGCTTCTGCAGTATTTTCCACGATGGACTTTTTGTTTCAATAAATTAAATACAACATTGGGCTGCCAAAAAAACCTAGAAAAGCACAGAGTCAGGACCAAAAGGACAGCATTTAGCATACTGAGTTACTCCACTGTAGGTCACAACACATAAAAGGGAGAGAAGAATGATCTGTTTCACAAAACTGCATTCATTGATACTTTACATGAGAATTAATTTGTTTTGCCTCAGTGTTTTGCCTTTTAAGTGAATTATGTATTAAAGCAAATGATATTTTATAGCAGCATTATCTTGTTTAATCTACCATTTCACTTTGCATAAAATACTTTTAGCTAAACAGGAATGCTACCACCTTGCAGCCGGACACAATTCCTTAATTGCCACGCATGCACATAAGAAGTACAATTAAACTGGAAAGGCCAAAGTATGGCACATTTGTTCTCTACATAAATTACAAGTGGCAGGAGTAGATTTCTGCAGTGAAAATGATCCTAAACATTGAGATCTCCAACTTCAGCAGCTTATAAGAAAAATGCTCCTCAAAACCCGAAAAACAGTCCATTAGCAGTCCAATTTATGATTCTCATAAATTCAATTATATTGCACACACCCACGCAGTCTCTTTTGTATCATGAAAACAGATGTTAGTTTTAAATGAACAGGTAACATACTCTGTTTAAGTTTAAATGTATTCCAATATGAACTTGTAGAACTTATCAACATACATGGTTGAATTTCTCTACAGTACTGAGAACAAAACTTGACTTGCTTTCTCATTCACTTGATATCAGTTTTGCTTACTTATCTGTATTCTGCAGTTGAGAAAAACACACAATAATTTTATATTTCTGCCCTCTTGAGCAATTTTCACTTTTTCCTTCTTTCTCATGGTTTCAACAGTTTTATCAATCAAAATTTGGTACAATTGGATTTTTAGGTATCAGACTCAAACTAGAATCACCTCTTCTGCAATTTTGATTCATCAGACTTTAATATTTTACAGATGACGAAAACAGAGCTATCTCCTAGACAGCCATTTACAACTTTAAAACATCAGGAAAGCTTTAATAATGCTTGCCTCCCTATCAGAGTCCTGTATCACAGGCAGACAAGTTGAGACACCACCCTGATGTTCTTTTACAAAGAACAGAGTCAGAATTTGGCAGAGCCCTGAAGTCTCTGCTTGAAAAAAAACAAGAACCATGCTCTCTGCATGACACGCGGTCAGAAAAATGACCTGTCATGTTCATTTCTTTTCCACCCCCCACTTTTATTGGGTAGGTTTTTTGGTTGTTTTGGGGTTTTTCAAATAGATATGACTAATACTTCTAATGTTGAAACCATGCTAAAGCAGAAACTGACATCACCAGAAGATCAAAACCAGGACTGATCAAAATGTGTGGCAGGATCTTCAACAACAAAATACCAGAATCTGTTTAATGCTATGTATGAAATGCAGATACTCTACACTAAAAAACAAATCTATACTTCTCAGCACTAAAAGTCAGTACATATGTCCTCAGCTGTCAGTGTAGCTCATTTCTTCCTACCTTCATAAAAACTTTTTTAAGGATATTGTATCTACATCTTTGAGATCAAAAGTCCAACTCCAAGAGATAATTAGTAACATTTAAAATAAATTCAGAACTGTATTTGAAAATAAAAGCTGATGTCCAATCTCTATTGTATCTAATAATGTGCACTTTTATCTGAAAGAAACACCCAAACCCCAAATAAAACCAACAAAAGAACCCAATCCCAAACGCACAAACTAAATCACGACACTGCATCATTCCAAGAGGCCTTTATATGGCTGTAAAAGGATTTTACCCAGCTTTAAAAAAGTATTTATGAAAATGCTACAAAAAAGTGTATTTTTGAATCGTGACCAAATTTACATATGCATGACTAACATATGTTCATTGGGAAAATTTGCAGCATTTCAGAATATTAAGTAGTACTGACTTTTTTTTTTCAAATTTGTTATTCTAAAACTGACAGAGAACATTCCTTTTAATGAGTATTACTTGAAGGTTAAAGTTAGATTTGTGACACAACTATATTTGACAGTGCATAAAACATTTTATCCTAGTTAGGGTGTTTTAGTATTGTGTTTAAAAATTCTCATCGTGACATTTTCTTACATATTGTAAAGATTCAGAACACATCCTTAAAAACCTCACTGCTTTGTACAGTCACTTCTATTTTACAGTTTACTACATTTACTGTTTACTAAAATCAGCACATTCATGCAAAATAACATACAAATACAAGTACATTCACCTGTTTACACAGTTGAAAAATCTCATTTTCCACGAAAAAATTGCCAAAAATGTAACAATTAATTCAAGCTTCTTGCATAAAGCTGAAGTGAGCATCTGCAAAGAATACAAACTCCTTCACTGTGTCAGTGCCCAGGTATGCACAAGCTTGGATATGCTACTTTTAAACTATATTTACATAATAATACTGAACACTTATGCTGTTTGTTTCATAGAGAACATATTTTTAAAGTTTTAAACAATATTAACAGTTTATGTAACTGTAGTATTTTGTATTTAATATACTAATTTTAACATATCCTAAGTTACAAACTGCTTTCTTATGAAACCAAAAATGAAGAAACTGGTAAGTTTCTGAAGGCTAAAGCACACTTTGCCATTTATATTTGATATAAACAAAGCATTAATCTGCAAGCTTTCAAACCATAATAAAATAAAACAAAACACATCTTTAAGTCTAGTAAGTCATTTTTTCCCAATAAAAAATTTGAAGCAAAAATCATTTTTCTGTAGCTAAAGTATCTGTACTACCAATGTTAGCTAAGAAATGGAACTGGATAAGAAGAAATCAACAAAACACAAGTTTGTTGGCACAAAATTTTTCTTTTTTTGGGTGAAAATACGTAAGATTTTTTCAAGATGTTTGACACTGTTCTGAAGGCACTTCTCAAGAGATGCTTCTAGGTTATCTGTGGGCAGACAAACTACCTGTTCTACCCAACTAAATCAGGTTGCACTGCACTGTGTTGCAGGGAGCTTGATTAGCTTGCAGCTTTGCTAACATATGGATCTTGGTGTTCCACAAACCAATTACATCAGAGACTTCTTTTCTACATTCAGCTCTCTTCTCAGAGCCTCTTAATTCATAATCTATTTAATTTTTTTGTGCATTATCTGAGCTATCCTGTTCCTCCATTTCCTGGATAATCTGAGGGTGCATAACATTAATCATAAGTTGCTCCAATGAACATAAACCATACCACACTAATACCAGTCACCAGGGCAAATATGCTGGTATTTCCAGAAGCTTATCATCAGCACTTTTGTGTAACACCCAAGAGAAAGTTTGCAGCATGCCTGAAGATCAAAAAAGTATTTCTTAAACAAGAAATCTTGATGAAAAGCCACCTTGGCAGCTCCTCCTTTCCCTCCTACTATTTTAAGTGATCTGCTGACCTCATCTCCGACCCATGACACAGAAGAAAGGTGGTTATCTCACCAATACCACAGCTCATTTAGATCTTACTGGTTACAAGCTTTCACATATCTAATAGAGACCTTAAAGTATGCAAAAATAACCCCATTGTATATTTTGTGCTTAAAATACAGTGTCATGTAAAATACCTCACAACACACAGTAGTCAATGCGACATTTGTTGAAAACAGAAAACACACGTCTTGCTCTACTACAGACAAAAGAAAGGTTCCCCAGGTACTGTAGCCATGGAAATACAGCCACCTGTTATGAGTAACAGGACTTTGAAAGCTGTTTAAGCACAGCTAACCTGAAGGAACATTATGTTCTTCCCAGCACTTCATAGAAGTCAAACCTGTCTTAATCATTTCAGTCCTTTAAATTACAGCCTGCCAGTCCAATTTAACTCCTGTCCAGACACAGACAGATAAACAACACACTTAAAGATCTCCTCAAAGAAAGTTTCCCAGATTTGCTTGATCCACTAAATGCACATCAAATCAGGTATCTCTGTATCTTTAGAGGAACAGTGTGACTGGCCAACAGTGTTCTCAGCCATCCTAGCAGGTATGAATTACATCAGGAGTAAACACATGCAGCAAGCACAGCCATTACACAGACATCTGGTATGATCCATGAGACAGGGTACAGCTTGATAACAAAGCTATTACTACTACCTTTACTAGTAAAAGACAACAATTACTACCCTTCACTAGATCAACAATTGCATCAGTGCTCCATAACAAACTTTGGCCCTTGACAGCCTGGGGATATATACACAGCATCAGGCATCCACCAGGGAGAAGCTTTTCATTTTTTCATCTTTTCATTCCTTTCACCTGAGGATGAGGGCAGTGATAGCAGACTGAAGGCAATTAAAATGCACAATACTCCTACCATTTCTTCACAAATAGGTATACTGTGTCAAAAAGTGCTAGAATGCTCTGAGAGAATACCTCAGAAAGTTTTAAAGAATTTTCTATGTTTTTTTTTTTTACTCCTCTCTCCTCCAACTAAAAGCAAGCATTCTTCTGCACTTCACTGAACTACTGGTTGAAATTGCAACACAGCCAAGGTAGAAACATCTTAAACTGAATCACCTTTACCAGGATGGATTAGTTCTCCCTTGTCCTACCTGCACTCATTTTCCCCATGTCCAGCTCTCTGTCCACACTGCTTCTAAGTGCATGCTCAGTTCTGGTATCCCTTAGCTGCAGTCCCAGGCACTACCAGAACCACTGTATTTAAAATACGACCAAGAAACAAATGATTTTCTTTGTGGCTGAGTCTTTGAACAAAAGGTTATGCCAGTGAATGTGGCTGTATGCATAACTTCTTATAAAAATCACTACTTCAATTTAGTATCTTTTGCTTATGTCCGTCATGCCCTGGTTGTCATAGCTTGTGCATGAACCTTCTACGTCAGTTTAAAAGACAGAACATATTACTCATAATCTGTGGTGCTAAATATCCTTATTAAAAATTTAACAAATAGATTGAAATTAACTAACTAAATAAGCAGTAGTTTAGTCTTGAAATGTTTTCAACAGCATCTTGTACATAGGCTGCTATACTAACATGATGGACAGTATTTCAGATTCCTTTTGTAAAAAAAGTATCTGTGTGAAGAGAAAAATCTTGCAATCTAATTTAATCTGAATGAAATGCAGTGTAATTCAGATAGGCTGAGAAGCAGAATTTATTTTCAAGAAAAACTAATATATTATATTAAGAAAATGATGAGTGGAGGAAAGAATCCAATCATTTCCCCAATAATTTCTAATTGTCTACACCAGTACTAGTCAACATTTCAGCCATCTATTAGGCTTTCACTGCCAATCTTGAACACTGTAAAGCAGTACACACTGCACAAGTACAAAACTGCCCTTTTTTTTGTTTCCTCTAAATAAGTCTTCAGAGCAAATAAAGATGATAAAAGGTGGGTTACTAAGAGAAAACGCATCAAGTATCATCATATTTTTGTCACAGATGGAAGTAAATATAAATCCAAGAGATAACAAAGCCTTAAAATCAACACAGGAAAAATTCATGTACACTAAAAAGGCACCACTCTGCTTGACCCATGCTCAGGAGAAACAGACCCATGCATAGTGATAGAACAGGTCTTCTAACAATGTCAAGAGAAATTTTAGCACAAAGCAAGGTTAGAGCACACTGCACTGAGGACAGCTGCCTAATATTTGCAAAGAGAGCCCAAATATTCTGCTTTTATGCAAGATGAGTGAATATGCTGTCACACAGACATTGCCTATGCTGATTGCCAAGAAGGCAACATACTGGAAGTCCTCAAATGCAGATAAAACAAAATTAAAAACCACCCAGTGCAAGTATGTGCAGTTTGCATACGTGCATACTTGATGTATAATGTATACTGTCCAGATATTAGAGTATGATAGCTCAGTTGCTTCTCAGTCTCATGCCCAGATTTCCCCACAAGAGTAATACTACTTTGGAAAGACATACCTTTTAAAGCTGGCAGTTTTTGAAGCTCCCTGTTATTGCTAACATTGAACCTTGAAGAACTCTGACGCTTTTCCTTCTTCACTACAGTCTGTGGTGCTGGTACTTTGATTTTAGATAGTTGTGCTGGGGGAGGAGTGCTATTTGATTTTTTGTTTGACACCTGTTTAAAAAGAAATTAAAGGAGTTAATTACAGCTGAACTTAGAAATAAAAATCTCCTAAAAAGCCATTTTAGTCACAGAAATAACTGAAAATGAATATGCTTTTAATTAAATGAGTGTATCCATTATACCCTGAATGTATTGCCACCTATTGTTCTGCTCATCTTTTCAGGATTCATTTCTGTACCAAAACCCTCATACAGATGGGAATAGATCACCTCAGTACATGCAGTAGTGCATTTATTTGAAGTTACCAGACAACTAAAAGGAAATTTTCAAATAATATATTTCCTCAGCTACTCTCACGTCTCCCCTGGAGCTTAGAAGTCCAGATCTCCTAGGTATTTAAGTTTATCTTCAAAGGGACCAGAGAAACTTGTCTATTTACAGCAGTTGAACCTTTCACTGCCTATTCAGCCTGTGCCTTGCTGCCAGAGTCCTAAGCTTGGCCAGGGCAGTCAGGCTTTGATATAAAGTTAAAGGAGTGAGTCTTACTACTGTAGTAGCTTTAACAGCTTCTAAAACATACATGAAGATTTGTAGTGGTGTACTGCCTACTCAATGCAAGTTGCTTTTACTGTAATAATCCTTATTAGACTGTCATTGTATCTCTGTATGAAGTTTACAACATAAATCAAGAAAAATGGTTCCCACTACAGGTTTCCAGTTTGCTGTTATTTCCCTGACTACATTTGACAGTGCTCTCTCTTAAGTTGAATAAAATGCATCATTAACAAAAGCCTGTCAGAACTCGTGGTGCTGC
This sequence comes from Brachypodius melanocephalos, assembly GCA_013398615.1. NCBI lineage: Eukaryota > Metazoa > Chordata > Aves > Passeriformes > Pycnonotidae > Brachypodius > Brachypodius melanocephalos. Next base: position 39,310,420 of record VZSR01000520.1, on the reverse strand, counting down.
CTTTCTCATTCCTTTTTTTTTTTTTTTTTGAAGGAGGAAAAGCAGGTTTAAAGGAGGCAACAGCTAACTTTTAAAATATGAATAATTTCATGACATTCATTACAAGAATGATAAAATATCTAGGAGGGATCTACACTAAAAATATAAACAGCTGACAAGGACCTCTTGCTGCAATATTATAATTCATTTTGCAGGCCCTTAATTTGCTGTAGAAGTCTCTCAAATTTGCAAACTAGAAGCACACACATATCAAAATATACCTTGACACTTCTGCCTTACAGGAAAGACCATATTCTTCTCTGAAAATGCCCACAAGATAAGCAATAGAGAAAAAAAAATCAGATGGGAATGGGATTCATGATGAAAATCAAGTTGTAACACTGGTACTTCAGCAGTTTGACTTGATTTAATTAGATTTTTGTTAAGTGTTATAGGTATGAAAGCAGCTTCATTCCTGCATGAAATAACATCAGTGGCATTTTCATAGAGATACTGCTAAAACAAGATAAACCCATTTTCTTCATGGTCTGAAAAGTATTCCCAGAAAAGCTTATTCATCAACAATTTGCATAGTCTTGTAGTGTCTATATTCAGCGTGCATGGAAATGTTACCATACATAAATATCTACCTTTTGAGTCTCTAAGACAGTAAGTTCATTCAAATTTTGTTCTAGTAGCATGACTGAGAAAGAATATATGCCTCAAGAATAGATTAACAATTGTATTAGATTATACACACACCACTTAATATATCAATAATGATTGAAAGCAACATTTAGGTTTCATTAAACACATTTAAGACGACCATTTTGCAAATTTAGTATTATAAAAGCAAAACCCCTTATACAGCCTTATAGAACAAATAAGGGGAGACGGTACAGTGAATAAGTCTCAGTTACAAAAAACCAGTCTAGAACTTGTTCCAGTAAAAATGAAAACAAAATTGAAAACATTTATGTACAAGTAATACCTGCTACATTGTATTTTCCAGACTATTTCACTTTTTCATCTCAGACACTAAATGTTTAAAAATGTTTATGCTGAAATACAAGTGATCTGCAAGGCAATTTCTATCCATTAATTGAAATTTTAAAAAGCATTACAAACAAAAATATTAATAGACTAAGCTAAAAGAGAAACAGTATTAAGAATCAGGAAGCAATGACTTACCGAGTATTAAGCAATAAATGCTAACTAAGATGCATCATAAACATCATTACTGCACAGGATTTTGTATTTTCAATATTGTTATTGAGCCTAATGGTGTTTTTCCAAACTGGCTACTTTCCACTGCCACCTGTATTTTTTCATTACTTGGAACAGGAAAAACCGTTTTCCTGTTTCCTCTATTTCCAAACAAATTCTCCATTTCAAATTAACAGGTGTTCTCATGTGTCTGCACACATGCACACACTATAGTACCTAAGGTAGCAAACACCTCAGGGAAGCAAGTATTCTAAATTGCAGAAAAATTCTAAAATTAGCCAAAAGTGGTTATTTAAGAGGATGGGTAACATTTCTGATTAGAAATGTAGAAAGAAAGCATTTTTTGTTGCTATGGCAACTTCCCATCTAGAAATGATGACTCCAGAGTAATTCTAGCCCTGAATCACTGGACCATTTATCCAACAGATTTCCTCCTCCTTCCTACCATCAAGCATGATCATCCCTGCTTTTCAGTCATGCTCCAGTCAGCCAGAACATACCAGAAAGCTACCAAAATAATTTCTAAACCATTATTTCAGTGCCATGCAGCTGCACCCAATGATCTCTGCAACTGGCATGATGGTGCTACCATGAAAGAGCTGGCCTCCAGGGCTTGCAGACAACATTGGATAGAAGGGCACCTGGAAAGTGAGTTAAGTCTCACTTAAGCCACAAAGCTCAGCAATTTTAACCACATGTCTTAAAAAAAGGCAAACTATTTCAGACTAACAATTGTGTATTCACCTGCTAAAGATTTCAAGGTAACACACTTTCCATAAAAGTACAGTGCTTTTGAGTTCAGATGGAAGAGCCAAGCTCAGCTTCTTCCTCCCAGTAACAAACCAAACTACCACAGACACCACAACTCCTAAGAGTAAGTGATGGACATTCTGCTACATCAGTGAACAGTTCAATGTATTTGACACCAGAACAGTCAAGCCACAGATACCATTTTATCAATTTTCTTCCCATGACTAGAATAAGCAATACCTATCCTTGCCCTTGCTCTGGCAAACGGCTCCCTCCTACTCAAATGTTTATATAGACAGACACATTCAATTCCAAAAGCGCAGATAAACATCTAAAAATATGCACAAACTGCTCTGAAAAAATGTCACATTGAGCATGTTTCTTCAAACCACAATTAAAACACAACCCTCAGGTTTTCTGATCAATTTATTTCTGAAAAGCTAGAACTTTACATACTTCAATGAACATTAAGATAATCAGCTAAAGTGTGATTTCAACTTTTAAATTCTGATTTTAACAATTGAAAGTATACAGCTTATGTTCCTCAGTGCCTGTGACTAAGCTTAAAATTAATTCAAGAGAGTGAAAGGTGGGAAGGAGAGAAAGTTTATTGGCAGTCACAACAGTTCAAGGTAGATAGCCCTCGCATCCCTTCATCCCTTGAATCCTGCATCGATCAGAACGTGGTACATTCCTTTTCTTAACATCACTCTTTTAAGCAAAGTTGCTTCTTTCACCCTTCTGGCATAACACAGGCAGATAAAGATAACAACACAATGCTGAGTTTGCAACCAGGGAAAGAAAGATATGAGTAGAGCAAGCACATCTACACTTAGAGCCAATTTTTCTTTTTAAATTAAACTGATCATCATCAAGCATCTCACAATGCAAATTTTACTTTTGGACAACTAAGACACAAGAGTGAGTACGGTGGGACCTGGAAGGAGGATCCAGCCTGCATGCCATGTACATCAATAAGTCTTTCAGAAGAACCTCTTCCTCGCTTTCTGACAGTTTCCCAAAAATGCTATTCAAGCCACCTTGACAAACAAGGGCAACCAGAAGAACTCTGACTGAGCTTACATTTCCAAGCACACTCACTAATAACTGAATTAGACCAAAGGACACAATGCCTTCTGATCCACAAAATCAAAAGCCAAGCCAAGCCTAGAGTGGGGTCGACTCTATACCAATGCAGCAAGCTTGCATACTGCTTTCTGAAATAAACTGATAAGAGCAGGGTGAGGATTTGAAAATGACAGTAAAATCACCTTGATGTATCTGTCATTAAAAGATTTAGAAAACTGGATGGCTTACTAGTGACAAAAACCAGATCTCCCAAGCACAAGGCAATGGAGATCCTCTGCCTGAAGAAACATGGTGCTGGCAGCACCCTATATGGTGTTTCTTTACACTGATCAGTCTAATACTAATATGCAAATTTCTGCCTTCTAATAAGTATCGCCAGTGAATTCAAGTTTATATCAGTGTGCACACCATTCCACAATGGCAGCAGCAAAACCGTGAGGAAAAACCCTGGACTATGAAATCTGGATAGGTGAACCCTGTACCAATTCACACATGATTAACATTCCCTGTGAAATACAAGTACACAGAGCAAAAAGCACAGAACACTTTAAAAGAATCATCAGTCTGAATCTGAAACAGAGGGAAAATGCTTATTTTATGCAGAATTAATCCCTTCCCTCTTCTCCTTTTGGTATAGTAAGTAGCCTCCATGGACTTATTTTTCATTAAGATAAACAGAAGTCTGATCTACAGCACCCAGAAGAGCTTGTTTCTTGCCAAGGCAGCCTCAGAATGCTATGAAAGCATTTTGGATTATATCTAAAACATACTTACAATGAAACTGAAATACAGGTTACTGAAACTTACACAGATCATCACAAAACATGAAAGGGACATTTACAACTTGATTTTCAAAACTGTATGAGGGCCCAGTATGTAACCAAAATAATTTGGCTAACAGGTTGAGGCTTAATACATAATCAATGTAATTAGGCTGAAAAGCTGAATTTATTTAATCTCTTGAGATGAGAACTGAAATCAAAGACCAAGGAGTCAAAATGGATGGAGAGCAGTTAAAGTTAAAGAGCCTTCCGTGTAGCTTTTTCCCCCCTCTGCAGTAACTTTAAAATAGCGTGAAAAGTCTCTGAACACTCCAGGAATCTTGAACACTACTACAGAGCTCTCTCCTTTGCAGATCTTCTTTTACCAGTTTGGGGGTGGGAGTAAGGACAGCATAAGGCCCAGCTGCCATCAACCTGGTAAATACATGCACACCATACCTACAGGAAGTGGGCTGGTGATGTCACATCAGCAGCTGGGACCAAGGCAAGTTGTTCAAGACAACACTAGCAGGAAAGCAGTATTTGTCAGCTGATTTCAATTCTTTGTTGTTAACAGCAGCAATTCAACATGTTTTCCAAGAGGATAACATCAGAATAAACTCTTTTTACTAATGGTATTAAAGATGAGGCCTGACAGAGCTTTCAGACTGTCTGCAGTAATTCTAGTACATGCAAGTACTGGCAGAGTTTATTATGGAGCAAGTAGATAGGATTTTTAACATCAATATTTTCAATCTACAGAGAATTAGTACAAACTATATAAAGCTTGATATGGAATACACTGGATACATAAAAGGCAACACTGATCCATAAACAACACAGTTAAAACCAGTAGGGAAACAACATGTTTGCAGGGTACCATTTTGGACAGCAGATGTTTCTGAAGTTCTTTGTTGAAGATTCTTGCTACTATGCCATTATTGTTCACTACTTTTACCACCACAAGCCAGTTTGGACAGACAACTTAGGGAGGAGTCTCTGGAGAGGCAGCTTACGGTGCTGAAGGCTTTGGGTGGATTCACACAGATGGCAATTTAGATGTCTATTGTTTTTCCTCAACAAAATAATTTGCCAGAATGATACCTGGATTGGCTGCTAGAATGATCTTTGCAGCTGCCTTTCTAGCAAATAAGCTTATTATTGTTAAATACTCTCAGTAGTTGAGATTACTGCTGGAGATTCCTACCCAGTGTATCTCAGCATAACTTACTATATTTTTATTACAGCAAAAGCTGCACCCTAAACCTTTGAGGATGCATGCTATTATAATGATAAGCAAACAGATTAACTTTTCAACAGGATAGTAATGACAAAGTTTGTACATTTTAGCACTCACAGACTTATGTTGTAGTACTCGTTTAACAACCATGATTGGGCATTTACATACAGCAGTGCTAGTGCTGGCTATTCTCAATGTCTAGCTATGGAGTTCCATTAGTGTTTTGCCAGAGACAGCGAGGAGTCTGTTGGATTGCATCAGTGACTGGGATGTTTCCTACAAGCAATGGAGGCCATCTGGGCCTCTTCACTGTGGAGTGGTGCCCACAACAAACTTTACAGTCACAAACCACTTTAGAAGACTGATCCACGACTTGCTGAAGCTCTTCTGCCTTTCTTGATGCTGTTTATTTTTCACAACACAAAGCATTGCTTGTATTTCCTGTTAGCTGCTTATACACAGGACTCAAATTTTATCTTCTAAAGAATTGTATCATCACAGCTTTGTGTAATAGACTGGACTTGCAACACACCAAGCCAACCCCATATTTCAGCTTAGTGTGCTGCATCCTTGACATTAATACACTACAATTTTACATTCATAATTAAATATCTGTAGCATAAGGCTTGTTTTCCATTTGCTTCTTGTAAACTTAATTTTGCTCTAACTAGTTTACCCCAGAAACAAGTTGATATTTGATTCCCTTCAGTCAGAGCTCAGATCTTCAGCCCAAGGTTGCAGAGTACTGGCAAAGATGAGACGGTGCTCAGGCTCAGAGTTCAAGTAGCTTCACACTGCTTTGTGTTTGCTGAAACACGACCAGGAGTGAGCACCTGGTATTTCACAAAAACAGCAAAGCAATACTTGTTTCCTACTGTATCTTCTATCATAAAACTTCAAAACAAGAAATGTCCTTAGAAAAAAAAAAAATATTGTTACCTGCAACCACCAGTTAGTTGATTATATAAGATGTAAACCAAATAATGTCCTAAGTATTATTTTAAAATATTTATATAAACACAGAGATGAAGAATCTGGATAAAGGATGGCCTGGCTTAAATTACTTTAGTTCTTGATTTTAATTTATAATTTCCCTCTGATGACCCTGATGTATCCTTTTACTTTTAAAAAAACCCAAAATGACAAACATTATCTTTGTTCTTTTTGTATGTATATATACACATGCACACATGTATATGTAAGGCTCCCACATTTGAAGGAAATCACATACTAACTCATTCACTTTAGGCATCGACTCCTAGAGTTGACTGTAAATTTTAGTTATATACAGCTACTGATGAGCTAAGGCAACTGCACATGTGGCTTTACCACTGAGGTCTGTATTTTTGTGCTCCCTGATCTATTCATAGAAGCATCTCACTTCACACACTCATATTGAAATCTTTTTCTGCTTTGCCTCCTGCCCACCAATTTGGTATTTGTATCAGCTGCTATTTGAGAGAATTATAGTCCATGACAAGTAACCTGGTCTAGTGGAAGGTGTCCCTCCCCATAGCAGGTAGGTGGGAACCAGATGATCTTATGGGTCTCTTCCAACCAGACCATTCTGTAATTCCATGAATAATAACCTTAACTGCTTCTACAGAACTGTTACACCAAATCATTTCATCTTTGGCTCTCATCATGCTTTTATTTTAGATGTTGCTGGAGAAGCTTACGTGTCAGTATTTCAGACTGCTAAATTGAGAAGTGATGAGGAAGTATATAAAAGTCACTATAAATGTGTAGCAAATTATAATATTTGGCAGTCATGTTTTAAGAAGCATATTCAGGAATAGGCCAGGATTTTATTCTCCAGCTTTTGGTTGGTTGGTTTCTGTAAATGGCCCTCTAGGCCTGTTGCAGGGAAGGACACACAAACAATAACCCCCAAAACCTACCATCCCACTTCTAGGATTACAAATTTATTCTGGTTTCAAATGAAATTGAGGGGGGTTGTGAAAGCACACAAGGTATGTTTTTAGTGAACATACCTGTAGATTCAACAGCTAAGTGGTTTTTTTTCACTGTATTCTCTAAGAGATAAGTACATTAATAATTCTGTATTTCATGTGTTAATCTGCGTACATCTGATGTACCACATCTCTGAGTGGTAGGCCTTAAGTCTTACAAAAAATTTAAGAGAAGCAATTTGAAACAAAGGATAAAAAGAACATTTTCAGTTCACAAAATGCTGGTATCCATTTCTTAAACTCACTTTGCTCCTTTTGATAAGAACATCCTTTACCTTCATTACTGTGCTGCTTCATTCAGGAAGGATTCAGAGAGCTTAAAAACACCATTAGGAAGCAGAGGATAGCAAGTACTAAACCACACAGTTCTCACACCTCATATGTTACACAAGTAGTTGTCAGCCTTGTGTAAGAAGTGGAAGGGTGTAAGATCCTGTTTTCAGAAGCATTGCATTTTGGGTAATAAAATACTTGTATACAGCACTGTGTGGTATGCTTTAATAACACCATTAAATTTAAAAGCATAATGTTAAAGTCATGTAACAATGCCATTAAGGTAACTCCTCCACTATTCAATATTAAGGTGCCTTTGCTTGGAACACAGAAGAAAATTCCAATTCCCAAAACAAAAAAGCCAAGGTGTCAATAAAAATTTGAAATAGGTAAATTACGGACGTTAAAGACAAAGAACATGTTTCATAGATGCTCTAAGAATAACACATATGGCATCTCTCTACTCAATAAATAGCTTTTAATTTAGTACTAAGGGTGCACATGCTCAAGTATTTTTAATGGTTATATCAACCCATTAAAATAATCTCTCTAGAAAAGAAAATCAGAACTGCAAGACATGATCAAAACTTAGTTTTCAAATTAATTTTTAAAGAGGTTGGCACATCCATTTAAAACTAAACAAACCCACTCCAAAGCCCACAGACTTTATTTTGTATCAGTTATAACTGATTCAAGAGAAAATCCATCCCAACTTCATACAGTTTTGGTTTAAAATCCTGTTTTGCTAATGTTACGAATAAAATCCCAAACTAACAGCCCTAGAAAGCTACATAATGGGTCTAACACTGTCTATTTATAGTCCTTCCATGACTCAAAAGTGAGTGAGAGGATAAGTTGTTTGAAATTTCCATTTTATTTCACAATATATCCCTTCTTCCAAATGCAAGACCACCAGTTTTAAGATCACCTTTATCTACTACTGCATGGGACTGGCTCATGAGAGCACTGGCTACTCTGCCTGTCCAGCTGGGGCACACCCCTGAGCACACACTGAAGAGAAAAGCCAGGGCCCAGCTAGGGTTGTTATGTGATGAAGATGCCTGGCAGTGCTAAATGTATCTCTTTGTTAAGGACATCGGCTTCTAAAAAGAACAAGTAAAGAACAATCTTACACCTCAAAGATTATGAATGCAATGTATCCAAACTGCAGTGCAACTGAGTTACAGAGACTGCCCAGCTGGTGTGAGGGTTGACACATCTGAAGGGTGGGATGCCATCCAGTGGGGCCTGGACAAGCTTGAGAAATGAGCCCATGTCAATCCCATGCAGTTTAACAAGACCCAAGTGCTGGTGCTGCACCAGGGCGCAGGCAACACTGGAATCAATCCAGGCTGGGGATGAACAGGTAGAGAGCAGCCCTGCTGAGAAAGCTGTGGGGGTGCTGCTGGATGAGAGGCTGCACATGACCCAGAGTTGTGCAGTTGCAGCCCAGAAACCGCTCGTGTGCGGGGCTGCATCCAAAGCACCGTGGGCAGCAGGGAAGGGAGGGCATTCTGCCCCTCTGCTCTGCTCACGTGAGACACCCCCCAGAATACGGATCCAGCTGTGTGGGCCTCAGCACAGGAAGGACATGGAGCTGTTGGAGCAAGACCAGAGGAAGGCCACGAAGATGATTAGAGGGATGGAGCACCTCTGCTGTGAAAAAAGGCTGAGAGGATTGGCTTTGTTCAACCTGGAGAAGAAAAGGCTTTGGGGTGACCTAATTGCAGCCTTACAGTACCTGAGGGGCACCTACAGGAAAGATGTCAAAACTTTTTACAAGGGCATGTAGGGACAGGAGAAGGGGGAATGGCTTTACACTGAGGGTAGGTTTAGATTAAATATCAGGAAAAAATTCTTGAGAGTGGTAAGGCACTGGAACAGTTTCCCCTAAAAAGTTGCAGATGCTCCACCCCTGGAAAAGGCCAGGCTGGATGGAGTTGTGAGCAACCCAGTCTAGTGGAAGGTGTCCCTGTCCACGGCAGAGGGATTGGGACTAGATGGTCTTTAAGGTCCATCCATTCTGTGATTCTAGGACTGAACAACAACAATGGAAAAGACCTAAATGATGGATGTTTTACATAAGTTAATAAATACTTATCTGTGACAAGAAGGTCCTTCCAGAAATTTTATAGGAGTAGTCCTAATGCATGTTAACAAGTAAGAGAAAACAATCCCAGAACTTTCTCCCCGCCCCAGTCCCCAAACCTCCTCCACCACGGTGCCTAAAGGAACTGTCAGATTAGTACTTACTTGTGCCAAGACTTTCAAGTAAAACTTAAAAAAATTCTGAAGTAGAAAATTCTAGTCTCAAACTGGACACTGTGTAACAGTCCCCATGCACCATCTTAAAAATCAGGTATGTTTGTTTCTCAGGGTAAATAGCACAACAATGAAAATTACAAACAGTAAACATGAGAAAAAATAAGCAGTATATATAGAGAATATCCACTCAAGTTTCTAAATAACTTCTGCTGCTGATCACAGAAATCTGTTATCACAAATTAATGCTGGATTTATCACTTTTGTCTATTCCTTGCTTTCCTTTAAATCTTAGGATACTTCCACATACAATCTCAGCTAAAAAAAGCCATGCAAAAAACATCAACACTGCTTCTACTACCCATTCTTTTTGTAATTTCTTACTTTTAATGGAAGTGACAATCCTATGTGCTCATATAACCAGGAATCATTAAAAGTAGTAGTGAGAACACTGACAGTCTTTCCCACCATGTGTTGGCTAATATAGGAAAGGTGATCATGGAAAACTGGACAGCCACCTCTGGAGGTTCTTTCAGTGGGATGAAAATCCTTACTTGTGCTGAAGTGTTTTGAAGATGGCCCATTAAACAGAGATTTCTGTATTTTTTTGGCAATTCCATTTACTGAAAAATATTACCACTATGCTAAGTAGCTTAAGAAATTAACTTTTAAATTAAAAAGGCCTCAAAAAGCACAGAAGAAAAACTTCTGAAAACAAAGCCTGACACAATTTCTGCACTGGAACCCATTACAGTAATAAACCTACTGAAAATTGATGGCTGTGAGACAGTGGCAGGATAGAAGCATGGATCAGCACTTAAAAGATTTTAAATTATTTTTAAAATTGGTTTCAGCAGTGATTGTAGTCCAACGTCAGCAACACATGCTGTCAATAAATCCATTTCTTTCACAGCAAGAAAAATGGCTAATACAATTTGCATTTTATTACCTATTTTATTTGCATTTTGATTAGCCTATATTAAAAAGAAGAAAAAAACACAACAAAATACCTTTAAAGCAGGAAGAACCAACAAGGACAGCACATGAAAACAAGATAATACACACACACGTTTCTCAAAACCACATTTGTCTTCCGTTTGCTTTTCTGCATGGCAGAAGAATGAGTTATAATTTCTGTTTTCATTTGCTGATAGTCACCAGGCCAATACTTTCTCAAACAACAAAAATAGTCTTTGCCTTCTACAGACTACTCAGCATCTGGATTGAAAATGAATACAAATTAAAAGTTTCATGCCAGTTTAGGCCAGTCCAGCTAGACACAGAAGAAGCTATCACTGCCAGTCACCTAGTTTTATACCAGACTACTGTCTTGTATGAAAGGCTACTAGCTATTTCTGACCCTTCCATCCCCAGGTGAACTACAGTAGTGAATTGTGAACAGTGATACTGTTCAGTGTCCACTGTGAACAGTGGACTGTTCCAGCGACAGGTGAAAAGAGCAAATTTTAGCACCTACTCTCCCACAGACATAAAAAGTCAGAAATAAAGATTATATAGGGTTAAAATTTTAACTTCCTTCCCGTGTGATAGTATTTGAAAACCACTGCTAAAGTACCACATTGGAATTATTTTAGATGTTAGGTTACATTTTTCTAGAGATAGAAAAAGGTTATGCTTTTCAATAGTCATTAACTATTACCAAGTCCCCTTCTCTAAAAACAATGAGGCTGTCCATAAATTACTACTTCCTCAACTCAAAAGGAGACCTCCACACCCCTGTGACAAAACAGAACTCTACAACAAAGCTTATCCAGCAAACAAATAACTCCTTCAAAAGCCAGTTAGATCACAGGGTCTATGTCCACACAGTACCAAGTGCTGGAATGGCCAACCACCACAGCCAGGGGATTTAATTTTCAGTATTAGTTTTTGGTGCAAGTATAGTTTTTGGGCACTGTTAAGCAAAGGCCCTAAGAATTTACCAGAGTAGAGACACTATTTCCATAGAGAGGAAAAACAATACACAACAGATTAAATCTTTGTTCACAACCTGAAGACACCAATATGCTGGACTAACTGATGAAATAAGATGTTATACTTAAAGGAATAGATTCAACTATTCTGGCAACTATTTAGTCCAATTTATTAATGTTTACTACAGGTTACAAAATAAGCTTAGATAGGAACTCAATCACATTATCTTTTTTTCTTAAGTGTTCAATAAATGAGCAACATGCAACTGGAAACTGGACTAATGGCATTGGGTACAGGACAAGGTGTCCTCACCTCATATAGATTGTGCATTTCTGGTACCTCTGTCACGAAAAGGAGAACAGTAGATGGAAACAAGAGAAGGACAATCAAAGTAATAGAAGTCCTCCTATCTAGGGGACATTAAGCATGATTTTTGGGGGGGAAACCCCCATTATATAATATATATATAATATATATAATATATATATATATAAAATATATATACACGCATATATATATCAATTATATAATTAATTTTAAACCAATTTTACACAACTTCCAGTTAAACAACTTTCTAAACCACATACTGGCCTAAAGAAAAGTATACCAGGATAGAAGATCATACATATACATATCTACTCTGTTTCTGATTCTCTCTCCCTGAGCATCAGCAGCTGACCACACAGCAATTCAGAAGGGAAGCCCACGTTACTTAACGTGTAGAAAGGCTTTTTTAGTAATACATTGAGTAACCACACACAGCTAATGCAAGAAACACCAGCTTAAGTGATTTTCACTCTCTTTTAGCATGGGCATTCTGGACCTGGTACACCAGGAATCATTTCAATCCCTCTTCAAACTTGCTGTACAGCTTTCATCAAACTGAAACCTCATTTCCCTGACTGCAAGACAGGAAAAACACGTGCTCATTTTTGTAAATACTAAGATCTGTTGTGCTTTTTTATCTATAGAAGTTCAAGGCATCATTTAGTTAGAATTTAGTTAAGTGCTATAAAAGTGTCTATAAATAAAGTATTTGTGAGATGCTGCTGCTTGTGTTGTCCCTGTTCTTCGAATACCAGGCAGTTTCTAGTCTTTACAATCTGCCATTTGCATTAAATGCATTTTGAGAAACAAAAAGCTGAAATAAACCATCATATTTCCAAACCTACTCGTAGTCTAGAAGAGGATTTTTAAAAGCCATATTAAAACATCTGTAGAATGACACATGACAACTTTTTTGAAGAGAAAGGAAACCTAGAAATGTATTAACAGTGTGCTCCTGAATATTTCTGTATTTACCAATCTTTGCTATGTTAATAAATAGCCTCCTTTCTGCTCATATAAGCACCAGCTAGCATACAGCAGATTACAGCCAGCCACGTTAGAATGCAAAGTCTACGTTACTATTTGTGTGCAATAACTCTATTAATTAAGATAATGAGTCAGGCACTGAGGTGTTCAAAACTGTACAGAGACTAAATAATACCCACTGGGAATGAGAACCATACTATATGTGCCAGTCATATTCCCAGTTCCTTTCCCATTCTGCCCTTGCTCACATATGATCAAGTATAATAGACAAGTGAACTGCACTTTTCATTAGGAATTCTATCTGGATGGACAAAAGAAACAGTGTATGAACAATAAAACATATTCTTCAACTGAGATTCATCCCTCTCACATTTCAAATTTATAACCCAAAAATCTAGATCTGCAAAGACAGAAAGAAATGACAAAGAAATCCACATATACATTTTTGGTTAGCATACAAAGCTCTTCCCTTATTATCTCAGGGAGCTTTACACTCGATCCTAAAGTACCAAGAGGGAATAAGAAAATAAGTCTTGGTCTCAGCAACTTGTCATTCAGAAGATTGAGAAAATAAGTAGTCAACAAATGTACTGCAAAGATGGTGACAATGACGAGCCTTACAACTGCACAGGAATTAAAATTATGGCCAAGTGACACTCTTTATAATACCACAGCAATATACTCTAAAGAGAGAACACATCACAATAAAGTACATCTATTTACACCACTATAAACATCTACACTGATACATTTCCCACTCCATTCTACAAGATCCCCTAGTAGCTAAGATCCTTTCTAGTAGCCAGCTTCCCCCCACCAAAACTCAACCACTCTTACAGGAATTTAACAAAAGACACAGCTTACAAGTTTCAATGATCTTCTTAATTTATGACAGTAGCATGAATCACTCTGCACAACAGACAAATGAGAACTCCCTGAACTGTATACAATAAACAGTCCAACCTACCTACCCCTAACAGTCATTTCAGAGCAGGAAAAACAGTAAAGCTGGATGAGTATTTTGTTCTCAAACACTATCTTTCAGTATCAAGACACGTTTAGAGGCTGAAATACATAACTTTTCAGTATGCCATTTTACATTCAAACTACTATGAACATTTTAAAGGAAAATTTCAGGAAATTCACATAAACAGTGGTTTCCCAAATCAAACAAAACTACTAATTCTGAGTTTCTGGATGAAGGTGTGCAAGAGAGTGAATAATGATTTAATCGTCCCTTTTCAAGTTGCTGTGCCTTGCTGGTGGGCAAAACAGAGAGAAATGTAGAAGGAAAAAAATCAACAGAATAATTCGTGAAAAATGGCACACTTTGTCATATACCTTTAAAAAAGAACCACACAACACAACAGCTGTCAGCCTTTGATTAAGCCTAAGGTCTCCTGACAATAAACCAGGCTACTGACACTTAACTGACATGCCAGCATCGACAGTTTGAGAGAAGAGACCTCTGGGAATTACAGAGAATTTTAAAATGACAAGAAGAGAAGCCCAAAAACTCACAGTAAGACTAGAAAATAAGACAGATGTACATCTCATAACCTAAAAAGGGAATAGATGAATATTTAAGACTGTAGCAAGCAAATATTTATTTACTGTAACTGACTTCTTTAAAAGCATCACTTCTTATTCTAACAAATACCAGGGCAGTAGTCCCACAATCATTTTCCCTCAAAACTACCTGTCATGTCAAAATTACAATGTAGAAAAACTTAAAACACTTTTTAGAAGTTATTACAAGTAAGTGTGAAAAATACTATGTTTTTTAGTAATATTTACCTCATGTTCTTGGTTATCTTGTCCATCTTTACCACTTTTTCCACTCTTGACTGATTTTGCAGGTTCCTTAAAAAAAAGTTTGCAGTTTCAGTTTTTTTTTTAAAGAAGACTTACACAGATTTTCAAGTCAAGTAATCAGGCTTTTTTAGACACTTGCTAAAAGTAATACAAATGACAGAATAAAAATTATACTATTTAACTGGAATATGATTATATTGAACTATCAGTCTCTACAAAGCCACTTTACACATTTTTTATCTGTAGAAAGACTTTGGAATTTTATTCATGCCTCAAAATTCAACTATAAAGATTAACTTTCACATAGGTAAGCAAGCAGGGACAAAGAATGCAAGTGATTCGAACCATGTCTAAGAAATTATTTAGTTCTACTACCTTGCTCTCTTTGGTTTTTTGGCTCAGAAACACTTGTATTTAGTTTAGCTTTGACGCTAGCATCAGTACTGTACACATTTTACACTTTATTATTTTGTCTGTTCTAGGGGCTAGAAAGTCTAGTGTTAGAAGTAGGCCCACAACTCAATTTTCTGCCTCACAGCATTGAGCTTATCTTGAATCCTTCATCCATTTTTGAGATTTGTTACTCTCAGAAAAGTGAAGAAAAGTTTCAACGTTTTTAACATCAAAAGTGCCAAGGATATTGGGAAAATGTTAAAGCAAACAACCCCCACAAACCACAACACTCAACCTCCCTACATCTAATTTTAAAATGACGTTGACAAACTAAAAGCCAAACAGAAGCGGTCGAGAGGGACAGCAACCGGCTGAGGCAGACAGAACACTTCACTATTTCTGACTTCCACTCATGGCTAATTGCCTATCACACAAAATAAAGTGAAATCCAGCTAACTTCCTGCCGGATTTACAAGTTTTCTGCGATCATTACTTGTGCAAGCCCCTTTCGTAGCCGCCAGACAAATCACTCCCTGGAGCCTGAGGCAAAGCGGGGCCAAAGCTAGGTTCATTCTATTGTCAAGAGAAGGAGCTGAAAGACTCCGAGGGGCGATTAGCCCTACTTGAATACTTATGGAGATCCCCCAAGCGCAACTCCCACTGCAGCCAGAGCTACGCAGCAGCGAAACTTCCCAA
>VZSR01000520.1:39234169-39294613 GCA_013398615.1 Brachypodius melanocephalos | reverse complement strand
CCGAGCCTCTGGCAGGCTCTTTCTCAGCCGGTGGCAGCCCTTGGGAAGCGAGGAGTCTCTGCACCCGCTCCCTCAGCCACTCTTGGGCGAGGGGCACAGGCTCCGCCGTGGGCGTCCGGGCGCCCGCCACTGCGGAGCAGAAACGTAAAGGGAAAAAAAAAAAAAAGAGAGAAAGCAATATAAGGCATACCTGAAGTTCGCTGGCCCTCTCGTACAAATCCGGTGTGTTCATCATAATTTTGAGGACTTCAACATGCGCTTGCAATATGTGGATGAGGAAGGTGAGCTTTGCGAGGTTGCAGCCTGGTTTTGAAACGATATCTTGATTGCTTTTGAAAGCCTGAGTTCACTTGTGCTTGTTTTCATGATGCCTACCTGTACCAGAGGTAATTTTTTTCCAAACAAATCACTTTTTAATCTCCCAAAACCAGAATGCAAAATTTAGGACAATCTTAGACAAAAGAAGAAACACACAAATACTTCATCTGGAAAATTTACAAACTGTATTTCTCTCATGGTCAGATTAAGCCACAAAGTATTGTTAGCTGAGGAAAAAGTGCAGAGGACATTAGCACTTGTAATAGCATCAAGACATAAAATATTTTAAATTTAGATTGGACATACTTGTTAAATTCTAATTGTATTGTACTGCTAAAGGATAGAAAAATTATGACTTAATAAATACAGCATAAAAGTGAAATTGATCTCATTCTTTACCCAGCCTGTGAGTATCAAATCCAGCATGAACAAGCAGGTATCCTCTCATTTTTGGGATATGGAATTCTAATGAGCACTTGTGTCTGATGGGATAGTACCTAATGTTAGATACTTGTATCAGCTTGTATCCATTATATTTGAACACTGCTTTTGCTGCGGCGAAAAAGACAAACTTTCCGTTTTCCAGGCACTGCAAAGAAATTTACTGACTGTGGAGAGCTGCTTCCTCTTACTTCAGTCCTCTTCCTTTCCCATTTCTTATGTGCTAGGAAACAAATTATGCCTGCCTCTTATCCTTTCCCTCATCTCTTGTTTAAGAGTTTAGTAATGAGGTGTAGTTATCACTATTGTGCCTCTGCTAAGAGCCAGTCTTGAATGAGTTGCTACTAATAAATTACATTTCCCACCAACAGAATAACATGGATTTTTGAAATACTAAGAGGCAGCAAAGAAAAGAAATCTACCTCCATCTGTAGTCTGGAGTTTGATTAGTGTGTGAAAGGGTTTGTATAGCTGAGGATAAACTCAAGAGCTTCCACTTCTTAGTTAGGCTACAGTTTTGTAGAAGCTTAAACTACTCTTAATTCCCAGCTGTTGTGCTCCTATCTCCCTCCCCTGCGCTGATGCTTGTACCGTGAAGTTTAAACCTATTCATAGAATCGATCAGGTTGAAAACTGTGCTCCCAAAATGACGTGTTGGTGTGTTGGTTTAGTTTTGGAGTTTGTTGTTCTAGTTTTTGTTTTTTTATTTGCCTTGAACTGGCACACCACCACCTGCTTCTGTAAACACTAGCATTGGCTGAAGGAAGGGGGTGGAAATATGTGGCGGGGGCGGGATGTGACCTCAACAGCCTAGATTTAGATCAGTTTAAGCAGCTTAATGAGTTTCTCATTGGCTCTTGGCCTCTTTTGTGCTGCTCATAGTTTTTCTAAATAGTGGAAAAACTCTGTCAGTATCATTCTTACCCAAGTACTTCTGAATAGGAGCAGCCAAAATTGTCTGTCCTTATTTTGCAGTTAGTTGGGAAACCTTGAATCAATATGTTGAACTGAATGCAGGTTCAGAAGTTGGCACTGATTCAGTTAACATTTATGAGGTTTTCTTTGTGACCACAGATGTAGAAACTCTTGTGAAAACTTGACTCCCCCTCACCTTGCTTTGCTGCAGAGTCTAATTCACCAGTCACAGAAAGCAATTGTGTTTTTCAAGGCCTGCTCTATTATATGAAATAATCAGTGGGTGGAGGAGGTTTACAAGAAAAATAGTTCCATCTGTATGCTCTAGTGTCTTCATAAAACAAGACTAAGATAAGTGACTTATGTGATGAAATCTTACTCTTACTACAATGGTTTGGCATTGTGGGCCTAATTATTCTGCTATGGAGTAGAAGTAACTGTGTAAATAAGGTGATGTAATTTCAGTGTGAATATGACTATATTAATATTGGCATTAAGTTCTGAACATTTTATGCAAACTAGGTGTTTTCAAAAACCAGAACATAGTCACACTGACTAGGTTATTGTTCTTTTTAAAATGTCAAAAACGAATGCATGTAGCATAGTTTTCAATTTGCATTTTTTACTGTACTGATCAAATTCTCTACATTTGCAAAAGTTAAATCATCAAATTATGTCAAGTATTGTGTAAAACACCTGGATAATATTTAATAGCTTGGAACTGGGCCAAGCGTCCTGTATACCAATGAAAGGGGAATATTTACACAATTAGTCCTTTCCAGCTGTATTGGATATTCTTGTCTGTTTGATTGTTTTTCTTTTCTTTTTTTTTTTGTTGCTTGTTTTTTAATCCCTTTACAGTGGTTGAGCAGTCATGCTCTGGCCTGAGTTTGCTGAACAGATCACTGTCACTGTGACAGCGATAACATCTTCCATCCCCAGTTGTATGACTTTATTGCTTCCCATGCACTGTCTCTGGTTTAATTAGGTGGTATGCCAGTTCAGCTTGTTAAAATGGCAGAAAACTAACTGAGCAGTGGCAACAGGAGACAATGAGACCTCTTGCTAGGAAGTTGTTAATTTGGCTCAGCTGAAACTATGCAACAACACTTGTGGACAAGGTTTTAGCAGACAGTGAACTGCCATACATAATTGTCAAACATTGTCAGGCTGTTTCTCAAAACATCTCTTCTTTTACTGACGCAGACTTTTGTTGCCTGGCACACTGTGTCAGATATAGAGAACTGAAACCTGAAGGGCCAATGGCAGTAAGAAGGCTGGAACAGATGGGTTGAAATAGAAACAGTTTTTTTTCTCCATGGGCCAAAATACTACTTAAGGTAACTTTCCTGGCAAGAATAGTGGAACTGGCAGATTATGTCTGAAGGAACTGCGGGAACAAACTATTTAATCAGCACCTGCAATAGATTCTGCTTCTATGCAATCTAACCTCAAAAGCTGCAGAACCAGTATACTCAATTTGACAAAAAAGTTTAAACATCTTTCAGAACTTTCTCTACAAGTGTGGATTCATTCTGCTTATCCTGAATCACATTAAATAATTCTTGTGCTGCTCTCGATCTAAATTGTGAGGCTTTGATTCTCCTCAATTAATTTAAAATCCATTAGTGTTGGATGCCCTGCTGTCACAATCTGCAGAATTGTAAAGGTTGCAAAACAATTTATTTACAGCTGTGTAAAAGTCAGACTCTTTTGAGGTAGTTAGTAACAGGTCAAACTTGGAACTTCATGCATGTAAGCAACATATTTTAGCCTGTATGTGACCACATAATTACAAATGGGAACTATTACCATCACTTAACACAGAACCAGAGGCACGTGTTCTAAACCATAATTAATCATATGTACGTGTAGTAGTGTCATATTGGATGCCTTTTAGCTGTAATATTACTCTGTATTTTTGTAAAATTTGGACTAGTAAAAAATGAAAAAGTGTTCACATAGGATTAATTATACTATCCAAATTATAGCTTTAAGAACTGTGGAACTATTACACTGAAATACAGACTTCTCTGAGTTTTGTCTGTTCTAAATCCTTTTCACTCTCTTCCTTGCCTCTATGTTTAAAAAAAAAATTAATAAGGCTTCATTTGAATGTAATGAATATTATTAGTTATTTAGGCAATTCCTGCATTATAGAAAATGTTTGCTAGGAGATTTTTCCCTTTATAAAAAAACTCAGGACTCTCTTCCCTTCAGGTAAGTAGTGAAACTCATGTTAACACTCTTTTCAGTGAGCTCCCACAAGCTTATTGGCAAAACTAGAATTCAGCTTGCTTGTCTTGTACTGGGGACCAGCAGGAGATGCTCCATGAGAGAGAAGGAGCTGGGAGCAGAGCATGGCTACAGCAACGACAGGCCTCTCTTACCAGGGCATTGACCCAGTGGGGTCAGGATTGTGATAATACCACTCTGAGACAAGGCAACGCAAGAATTCAGGCATCCACCCAAAAAATCTACTCAAAAGTGACAAGAGAAAGAGCCAAAGACCAAAATGGAGACAAGACTTCCCATAACACAGATCGGAGCCAAGCAGGCAAGGCTGGACAGAAGGCTGCTTATAACACAGGGTTAAGGTTCATCCCGGCCACCAGGGCCAGAGAGAATGGTGCACCTGGAACGTAAGCCTGAGGCCCACCTAGGAAATTCAGTTAATAAATCATGTTCGAAGGAGCCGTGGCTGGAAACAAATACAGCCCTGACAAAGTGGGCCAGGTTTGGGTGCCCAGGTCAGAATTTAAATAGAGGTTCTGGACCACCTGGAAATGTTGTCCCATATGGGTGGAAACAGGCCTGTTGTTAGGTGTTGTTGGTAGCCATTGTCCATGTTAATTAACACGTGGATTCTGGATTTCTGTTTGGGCCAACTTAATTTTAAAATGGACATGAAAAACATAAATAATGAGAATGGGACAATTCACACAGAATGTTACTAAGGCATTGTACTGGTTTTAACTGGGACAGAGTTACATTTCTTCATAGTAACTTCCATGGGGCTAGATGTGCTTTGAATTTGTGATGAAAACAGTGCAAAGAACATAAGGATGTTTTTGTTATTGCTGAGCAGTGATTACACAACCTCAAGACCTTTTCTCCTTTTCACACTGCCCCACCAATGAGAAGGCTGGGAGTACACAAGAGGTTGGGAAGGGACAGAGCTGGGACAGTGACCCCAGCTGTCCCAAGGGATATTCCATACTGTATGATGTCTTGCTCAGCAGTAAAACTGGATGGAAGTGTGCGGAGGTTGGCTGGGGCTGGCATTACTTGGGGACTGCCTGGGCATCTGTTGGCTGGTGGTGAGCAATTGTTTTGGGTTTTTTTTAATCTTTTCTTCTTTGCGTATTTTAATTATTATTAAATTGTCTTTTTCACAACCTTTGAAGTTTCTCATTCTTACTCTTTTGATTCTCGCCCCTATTCCATTGGGGGTAAGTGAGCAGCTATGTGATGCTGAGCTGCCTACTGGGGTTAAAGCATGACAGGCAGCTCTACAGAGATTCAGAAATATTCTGGACAAATAATATGTCACCAAAATATCTAATAATATCTAATGGTAGTTAAAACATTTTTATCTGCTTGTGACCACAGTTACCACAGTGGTTAAGTATTAAAATGACCTATATGGGGGAATTCAGATGATGATCAAAGGCAGGCTATTAAGCCAGATGAACCATTTGTCTTATCCAGAATGCCAATTCCTATGAGAAGTGCCTGAATCTGTGTGCTGATACCCAAATTCCAGAGAGATAGGAATTACAAAAATAGTAACATTAAAACACTTTGTACAAATCGCTTGATGTTCTTCTGCCTCAGAGAAGAAAATAAAAAGATTTTAAAGCAAAATCTTTGCTGTATGTCATGGAGTTGAATCTTTTCAGGAAAAACACCTCAAGGAGGTGCAACTCTGTCTGTGACATTTATAAATTAGGATGTCTGCTTTCACATTTCCACTACTTCTGTGGTTTTGTTTTTTGTCTTTATAATGAATAAAGAGTTACTTGAAAATATGAATAATAATCTGTTTAAAATTTATTGTCTGTGCCTAGCATTAGGAGGTATTTATTTTTGATAGTTCATCTCTTTTTCAGTCCAAATTGAGTATTTTTATGGTGTGTTTTGGTGCAATTTATAGTAGTCTTTGTTCATTCCAGGCTTTTGCTGCATTAAGTACAATGTTCCCATACATGTACTAGCATTCCTTCTTCCCACTCAATATCAAAGGAAAGATTAATTTTGTATCAGATGAGTGAGACTAGTAACATAAAGGTGACTCCAGCTAAAACTCCTACATTTTCATTTTTATCATATTTAAGTTGGTATTTATAGAATGAACGAAGAGATCCAATTAATTGTACCTCCTGTTGATGCCATACAAGATTTCCTCCTTCAGCACTTCATACCTTTCTTTCTGCCGTTTTTAGGATTTGTCAGCTAATATAGCTGTATATTTTTATCTCAGTGTGGGAAGAGTTGAAAGACATACTGAGAAGGCGTACTCAGGACTTAACCCTGCAAATACCATGAGTTTGTGGACTCATGAGGGTCCGTGTCTGCGTATGCTCAGAGATGTCCATATCCTGAGATGTTGCATGCGCTGGATTTCTGATTTTCAGGAGCAATCCGTGCTTCCTTGTCAAAATGTGAGGAATATCTTCCACCAGCAGAGCTTTTGGCTTGCTCCCCCTAGGGCAGGCTGCCTGCCGCTGCACCGAGCAGGCTCTGCAGGGATCTTACACAGCTCTGCGGCCTTCCGCAGCCTCTCTGCATGCACCGCACAGACATTGCTCTTCTGCTGTGCTCACATTCTGGGATCGGGACAGTTCTTACTGTGCACTTTAAGAAGGATAAAATTTGGGTTTAAGTATCATTGCCTGGGTCTACACCGAAACCCCTCAGCATGAAGCAGCCTCACCAGGTCTATTTTGGTAGTCAGAGTAATTCCTGCAGTCAAGGTTCCCTGTCTTCAA
Source organism: Brachypodius melanocephalos (assembly GCA_013398615.1). Taxonomy (NCBI): domain Eukaryota; kingdom Metazoa; phylum Chordata; class Aves; order Passeriformes; family Pycnonotidae; genus Brachypodius; species Brachypodius melanocephalos. The sequence continues at coordinate 39,287,948 of VZSR01000520.1, read as the reverse complement.
AAGCTGTGATAGTCTAGAGGCCTCTGCCAGACCAATTCCCTCTTGGCACTTTAAAGTCTGTCTTTGCATATGAGACAGCTGAACAAATTTGAAAGGTTCTTTAATAACAAAACTCTTCCTTGTTTGCCCAAGATAAAAGGAGAAATGCTTGTGGCACATCACTTGTCTCCTACTCTACCATGTTATCAGGGAGACATGTTACAGGGTCATGCCAGGCAAAGACTTGGAAGGACAATGGAGGACTGGACCAAGTGTAGAGAGATTTTGTTCTCAAACCATTTCCTAGAGCTATCTAGTCATTGAATGGCTTCTAGAATTTTTCTAAGAGCAAGCCTTGTTATTTTGATTCAGAGAGTATTCCAGGAATAATCAAATGTGCACAGAGTGAATGCTAATGAAGAGGACCTTGGAACAAAAAACTGGCAGTAACTCAAACTGATAGTCCAGGTGCACTTAAAATCTTATGTGTTGTGATGGAAGTCTTGGCTTCTAATTCAGCTGTAAATTCTATTGGCTGGTAAAAGGCCTGAGTCACAGAATCATAAAATGGGTTGGGTTTGAAGGAGCTACAGTGGGTCATCTTGTCCAACTTCCCTGCTCAAGCAGGGTTGTCCTAGAGCACATTGCACAGGGCTGTATCCAGATGGTTCTTGGGTATCTCCAGTGAGAGAAACTCCAGAGCTTCTCTGGACAATCTCTTCCCATTCTTAGGCAGTGCACAGTAAAGAATTTCTTCCTCATGTTGAGGTGGAACTTGCTGGCCATCAGTTTCTGCTCATTGCCTCTTGTCCTGTTGCTCAGCACCACCGAGAAGAGCCTGGCTCCATTCTCTTGCCACCCTCCTTTCAGATACTTGTAGACATTATGGGGTCCCCTCTCAGTTGTCTTTTCCCGAGGCTGAACAGGCCCAGCTACCACTTCCCTTTCCTGATAAGCGAGATGCTTAAGTAGCTAAATCACCTTTGTAGCCCTCCAGCTGAACCCAGTCCAGGAGCTCTGGTCCAGTCTGTACTGAGGAATTCATAATTCTAAATTCAAATTTTCAATATAAGAATTATTAAGAATTAATCAACTTCATCAAACCAGAATATTTTTGCTTAGTCATGTTTTGGAAGGTGTCAGCTCCATTTTTACTGAAGGCTTAAAAAAATGAGATACTCTGAAAGAATTTAGACAGAGCAATTAAATATTGGCAAAGCTTATAAACATTTCAAACTGAAATCTTACAATAGAAAGTGTTAGACCAACTTAACTGCAGATTTCTCTTCCATCTGTATTTATATCATGCTATGTACTGCCTATCTGGTATGCCTGTACAGACTTTGCCTCAACATTAAATTTGTTTGCATCTTATGTTCAGTATTTATTTCAGAAATTTTGCATAGATATGAGTTGTATTTACCTTTTATCACCAGTTCTTATGTATGTTAGAACTTCTTTTGAACATCAGGAAGTTGATTAGAAGTATTGGGTAGACAATTACTAAGAAGCCGTAAAACAAGGCCTTTGACACGGATTTTTTTGTCTGCGTGCATTCCACAGAACCATGACACGTAATCTTTATACTTCGTGCATTGCCTTAACAGAGGTTCATGGTTTTTTTAACTTTCTGCTCATCTTTTCCTGTCCACAGCTTTTTACTGTGAAAATGGCATGTATCAATGTCAGCATAGCTGATTAATCACAACTCTTCTCCTAGAGCATAATTTCCCAAACCAGCTCCCATCTCCAGCATGCTGTATTTTCTCTGCTTTTGCTTTTATTGCTATTCTCATGTATTTATTTTCAACTTTGCCTGAAAGTTGGTTTATAGGTTTCTTGGCTGTTCAGAAAAGTATTCCATATATATGTAACAAGATGATTCAAAAACCAATTGTGAAAGCTGTTCTTCTTTTCACTGAGGCTACCAAGCCAGTTTTATGGGCAGCCCTTTGCCTGTCTTGTGGTGTCCAATTTATAGACTAAATGCCCAGATTTCCTTATGTACTCCATTTTTATTTTTTCAAAGGAAGAATTAGCAGGCATTTGAACTAAAGTTATCTGCTTTTTAATATGAATTGAAATGAACAATCCCTGTTGTTAGCAGAGAAAAGAAGCAGATTGGGAAGTGCCTGTTCATAATTCCCAGGGCACTTTACATTTAAAGCATCTTTCATATACGTAAAGAGGATAATGGTAATAAGGTAAATAAAATGTGTACAGAAATGAGATAAGGTATGTAAGATATATAAATAAAGGTTTCTTTACATACATTTATATAAAAATCCTACTCATCACACCAGCTAATTAGATTATTTTCTGACTGCACCAACTAGGATTTGAATTTTAGTTCTGCTAAACATATCAAGGCATTTTAATATTTATCTAGAATATCAGAAACTAGATGAATTAATGCCTAATCTTTAATTTTTTTTTTTAAAAATTACTTGTATTATGGAAACAACCAGGGATTTTAATTCAAGGCTGAAGCATGATATCACTGTAATTGAAATACTAGTAGGGAAATGTCCATTTCACAGAAAGATCTAGTTTTGCAATATACTTCCCAAACAGTATGCTTCATATACATCATTATTCAATTAAATGCTAAATTAGCTACATGCATAAGTTGTGGCCTAGAAACCAGAATGAGGGAAAGTGACCAAAAGCTGAGCAATTGAATAGTAAAATTTGCTAAGTATACAGAAGTTAAGGGATGCAAAGGCTCGTTAGCCACTGCCATGGGTGTTCAAGGTCTGATGGTGTTTTTCCAGGCTTCTCAGCTGTGTGTAGGTCAGCGTTTCTTGGCCTGAAGGATAAAGTTCATCACCTGATGCTGCCCCTTGCATTCCTGTGCATGTTGTTGGCTGCAGGAGATGGTAAGGCATCAGCTGGCCCAAGAGACTCATGTAGGCTTGAGTGAACCTTGAATATATTTGGTGAAGCATGAACATTCAGGAGCCTCCTAGTCAGCTTCTTGAGTATTCTGTAAATTTTACAGGGGAAGTGGAATTTTGATAGATGGTAAATTCAGATGCTTTGTGTTTAAAAGGTCTTTTTATGGTGTAACATTAATTGCCATCAGTAAACACTGATGGCTAATAAAAATGTCTTAGAAAAAGCCTGAAGGAATACTCTGTGAGCTCAGCAACAGACTGGGGTTTGAATGATCTAGATTCTACTCTTAATTTCACCATTAATTTGCAGTGTGATTTTGGCAAGTTAATCTCTGTGTTTCTTTTTTTCTTTTTTACATCTTTTATCTCTCTTGTCTATCTTTATGGCAATTGCTCTCTACAGTGCCTAGAATAAAGAAGCAGGTAATCTGGACTGTGATTCTAATAACAGTGATAACAAGTAACTTTAAATACAAACTGAATTTCAATTGTTCTATTGAGGTATGATTGTAATAGGTTTTTATAGGTATACGAGATAGAGATTTAAATTATGTGTTCAGCCAGCTTTAACCTAGGAGATTTAATCCTGTCAGAGAGCTCTTGTTAGCATTTGTCTTCATGCTCTGTTACTGACGTGAAAGAAGATAAACCATGATGATAATGTCCATGGATGTCAAGGAGGTATCAAAGTTGTGTTTTTAAGAATTCTGACTCAACAACTCTGTCACCTACTGCTAAATGTCTGCAGCACTTTTACATGTAGAATTCCCTTTCAATCCTGATACATTTTCAAAAATATTCTTATTAAAAAACTTTTCATAAGATACTGATCTTATGTTTGAAATTGACTGATTAATTATGTTTGAGATGTCGATTGCTAGGCTCACTCCAAATATACCCTGATGTTAATTTTCACAAGAGGAGGGCTTCTACATTTTAACTAATTTTTCTATCAGATTCAAGGTGCTGAAGGTGACCTTTGAGTCTGTATTGAAATCCCCTGAATTTCAGTTGGATTCTCTGAAAACATCAGTGTGGTTCTGTTCAGTAAACATAAAAAACCTCTAATAAATTCAAAGATCATGGAGACTTCTGAACGTGATGAGTTTTGTTGACAACAGCAGATGCCATCCTTCCTGCAGAGGGAAGTTACAATCACTTGATTTTATCAATTTGCTAATTCTTTTTTTGACAGTAGTGATGTTTTGCATCCATACTACATGTTTGTATCCATACGAAAAATTTTTGTGCCTTGATTGTGCAGAAGAAGAACATGTTATGTCCTTCATGAAAAACTTTGTGGAAGCAATAGTCTGTCTCATTACACTAATTATTTTCCCATTCATCTCAGGTTGTTTTTTTTGTTCTTGTTGTCTTTTTGCATGTTTGTTTGTACTTTTTAAAAAGTTGATCTAGTAATTGAAAAAACACCAGATGGACAGTAATGGAAACTGACCACTGAGTCCATTGTCCCACATGCACCTGGGTTTCACAATTGTTTTGATGGGCTGAGCCTTTAGACCTAAAAGAATAATCAAGTCTCCTGGCCTACTCAGCCCTGACTTTGAAAATAACTCATAATAATAAAATAAATGGCAGCTTTGTTAACCAGATTGCACAGGAAAAGCAGAGGCTCTAGACTGAGACTGGCTATTACATTTTTCCTATTGAAAGCCTGCCAAACAGCACCTTTCAGTTACAACCCACTTGAGACAAACCTGAGGCAGATACTTGGAGATGAAAAGCTGTGTATCCTATTACCAGTCACCTGAGCTGTTCAGTGGCCATCTGCTGATTGGAGAAGAAAACATCATTAATAATGTATTTGTGGATTGTGCTCTAGCTTCTATGTTGCTATTAGCTCTTCCAGCATGAGCTATATCAGCATTATTTAGCTTCTGAGCTCCAGCATCTCCTTAGTAGCCATGGCAAGATTTTTTGTATTTTTTGTTTTAGGAGATAAAAGGAATTAGAACATATGACATGAAATTAAAATTGATCCACGAGTATGAGTTTGCTTACTGTTTTCATAAGAATCTATACTGCATTAATAAGTTTTATCACTGTTTCAAAACAGTTTTCCAAAAGTGAGAGTGTGAACAAAGAATACTAACTTGTATAATAGTTTATTATAACTAAAACAACTAATCTAGTACTTGATAATATAAATCACCTAATGCTATGAAACGAGTAATGCAATACTTTGGACTTAGCTGAATGCTGACATAGATTGGTGCAGCTCTGTTGAAGTCAGTGCTAGAAAAATAGCCAGAAATATCTAGAGAATTTTGTTTGTTTTGAACAGTGTTTTAACATTTTTAATTAACAGTTTCCAGGCACAATACAATTATTGCATTAGAACTTAAGCCACTCAAACCCATAATTTACAGTCTTATCATTTGGAATTGTTTTGTTTTCAAATTGCTGAGCAATATGACCTGAAAAGTTGTCAGATTAAAGCCTGCAGCCAAAACAAGACTGTATTAGCTGTTAGGTTTTTAATGTCTGTGGAAGTGTTGCTTTTTTCTAAGCATGGATCTTTTTTTTTCCTTACAAAGGGTGGTTTGTATACATTTGGAAAACAACTATGTGCCTGGAACAAAATGACATGTGGGTTTCATCCTTGATCCAAGATATTTGCAAAATAAAAGTTCTTTTTAGCCTATTATTTTTTAAAATTAATTTTAATATCAGATATTATGACAGGCCAAAATCACCAAAGGCTTGGGTGTTTACCTCTGCTACAAATCTCTGTAGGTTTTATGGCTTCATGATTGTATTACTGCAGTACCCAGGGACAGAGGAGCTATAGCTATGGCAACCAGTGCCTGGTAGGTAACTGACAGCATGAATTACAGCATCTCTAAGGATTCACTGCAGACTGGTCTCCTTGCTGGTCTGATGGCTCATTTTGGTCTTGACCTTCAGGGCAAGAACCAGCATCAAGGCCTTTTCTGTTCCTGGTATTCATCCTTCTGTAAGAAACTCTAAAGAGGTTATGTAGATAAACAGGTAGAGATGGGTCTTAAACTGGTTTAGATGGGGATTTTCTTGTAGTCACATTTATTGTTACTCTTCAAGTGGAACGAATTGTGTCTCATTTTTGCTAGTATCAGTATTGCTACACCAGCTGTATCACTTTGACCACTATAACTAGCTCATTCAGCAGGGTATGGTTCACAGCCTTGGTTGATTCAGTGGTATGAGTAAATTCCTGAAGTCAAGCTCAGCTTCAGATATAGCTCTTATATTAAAGATGAGATGGATATTAAGGTGGGATATGAAACATTGTTTTTATTATTTAGGTTATGCAAAATGTGTCTTTGTGAATTACAAAAGCCAGTTGCAACTCTGACATTAAAAATACAGGTCCTCCACAGTCACTGGCAATTGGAGAATGTTTCATAGCCATATCACAAAAGCCAAGAGATTGACAGGGAAAATATGAGGGAAAATATTTTCTTAATATCTCTGTGACTTGCTGATTAAATTTCAAGTGTAATTATACCGACATTCCTGGGTAATGTGTGAGTGAGTGGTCATGGTCCAGAACCTGAAATTCCGTTTCAGGTATGCATGCCCAAAAACCTCACTTAATGCTGGCTAAAATACTTCATAGATCAGAGCTTGGTATCTCTGTTAACAATGTATTTGGACTTTTTTTAAAGAAAACTCTTGGCCATTTCTGTAAAGATCATTTGTCAGCAGTTATCTACTCACATTTGCCTAATCATGTACATTTAAAAGCAAAACTGAATGTGCCTGAACAGTTATAGCTACAGCCAAATATCTTGTTAGTGCAGATATAATAACATTATGTAATAGTACTAACAATGATTTAATTGAGCAACCCAGGACACATGTTCTGACATTATATGCAATTAAATAGTTGTTGCAAATATTTTGAGGAAAATGAAATTAATTTGTAGGAAAATGAGAACTGCAACTTGTAACCAGTTTCAGCAGTCATAGCCAAAATCCCCAAACTCTTTTCTGAATAAAGCAGTTCATAGTATAGAAGATCTGATAGATTTGGTGGATTTTATTAGAATGCAGAGATCACACACAGAATTTTATTACTTAAATATAATCTCAAACAGTAAAGTGTAAAGCTTGACTATTAACATGTTAATACAAAAGTTTGCTAAAATGGGAGTAAAATAGGTTTATGAAAACAACCACAGTAAGGTGATTATATCTGTAGAAATGTAATGCATAATGAAGCAGTTCACAGGAAAAATCCCTGTTAAATGTTTTTGGAGTTTGCTGGGTTCAAAATTACTCAAATTTGCTTCATTCTAAATGAATATGATCTAATAAAATTATATTCCTAACTGAATTTAAATAACTCTGTTTGAAAAAAGAATGCTTCAGTTGTGGTGTGACAAAGCTGAAGCATTTGGGTTCTTTTGTTTTTAGTAACTACTATTTACTTTTTGTAGTGACTGGTTTCAGTACTGTGAAAAAACTTTCAGAAATTGTTAGTAGACTTTCCAAGATTGGATGTTGCTCAATCTTATTGATGAACTGATAGCTAAGAAAAGAAGAGAACATTATTTACATGGTCATTTTTGTACAAGGGCATAGAGAAAGTGCTCTAAGTATGTGTTTACAACTGAAAGAACCCCATCAAGAATGGGGACTAATTTTTCCTAATTATTAATAGTTTTTGTATATACCTAGTTCAGATCCCTTTTCCTAAAAATGTCATATTACTATTGCTAGTAACAAGAATGGACCCATCAGATGCAATACCATTTTCCCAGTTTGTATCAATTTTACTGAGATTGCACATGACTAGAGATTTTTGTCTCGCAACAGTTTAGGATCATACAAGAATTACAAATGTGTAGGAAAGGTGGAATATGCCTGAAGAGATAATCTGTGATAACCTATTACTCTTGTCAGGTTTTTTTTTCTCCTGAATAATATATGACAACACCTTTAAATTTACTGAAAACCTTTGGTAAAGAAGGTTTTACAGCCTTAGTGAGTCTACTGCTTGGCAGAATTACCATTACATATATATTTTAATTATTTTCAATGTACTATTTAAGTAATATTTCCTGTGCTTCTTCCAGTCATCCTTCTAGTGAATACATTGAGCAATGATAATATTTTTATAACAACCTTTTTCATGTATAAAGAGAATGAAAGTCCTGGACTCTCACATTCTTTATCTCTCTCATAGGTTGCATTTTCTAAGCCACGTGTACCATTGTTTTTCTTCTCTAAATACTAACAGTTGCTAACCCTATGGACTTTTCAAATTAAAGCAATGCAAAATAACTCAGCAAATAGACACATTAGATACTGTCATGTTAGTAATGTAAATTTTTTATTAAGTTTTTACATTTTACAATTGTAAAATGTAAAAATTTAATAAACATTAAGAAAAAGCTCTCTCTGGTTCTGAAGAATGTGGTGTTCAGTGTGTAATGTCATAAGGTCATCATAGGTCTAAATGAGTTGACTGTATTCCACTGTAGATTCCCACTGCTGAAAACAAGTATGCAAAGTGTATCCTGGCCCTCTTCGTGGAAGAATACTCTCCATACCATCACCAGACTGAAGTTAGATTTTGATTTTTTTCTTACAGAAATTAGAATTCTTATTTTGAACATGAAGAAACTTACAGATGTAGTGCGTCAAGTAGAACTGTGGGGGATGACTGAGACAGTATCTCCTCCTTTCCTGTCTTGTTCTTGATGGCAGCAATTCATAATGGCTTTTTATTTAATACTGCATATTCCTGGAACTTGCTCAGGTTTTTCTCTTGTGATCTGCACATTTTAATTGAAATCTGCAGCTGATTTAGTTCTGCTTTGCTGAAGTACAGGTGTAAGTAATGTATTAGATGGGTGAGTTTCTGATTCCCTGCTACTGCCATAAGTAGTATTCTCAGGCTTAGCCTGATCTGGCTCCTAGTCCTCAGAACACTGTCAATCAGTTTTCAAGTCTGATACCTGTAACTCTCACACATATCAAGCACCGCTACAAAAAAATTCAGTTATCTGCTTTATGTCAGACCCCTGCACCAAGGCTGTGTGCTTCTAAGACATTCCCAGGTAGCACACTCAGCCTGAGGTGCATTAGTCTCGTTTACTTGAAAACAAATAACATATCAGAGATTACTAAGATTACATATTAAATTTACTAAGAATAAACTAATAAGCAAGCATGCCATGTGATTTTGCTCTCTAATTTATATTTAAAAAAAAGGCTTCAGGGTTTGTTAGAGACAAAAATTCCTTTTTTTGAAATATAATATTTTTCCCTGGCTTTTGAAAATAAGCAACTTGAACTTTTCTGTAATTTAATGTACTCGTTGTACTTAACATGTACACATCGACATATGGCAACACTATCCTCTAGTGGCAGAATGTGTTAACACAAGGCTCCAGCTACAGCAGTGGGGACTGGTTTATGCGTGTTGAAAAGATGGGGTGTGGTCGTTATTAGTCATAGATTCAGTTTTGATTTACATAACACGTTAAGAACAAATTAACTGAATTCTGCATACAATGCAATGACAATATGTGCTCCAACCACCAGCATCAGCAGCACTGATGATATATTTTATGTCACTATCAGAATATATATGTATGTATGTATGTATGTGTATGTATATGTATAGGTATATTTATATGGTTTCTTGTGATTTTCCAGACTATTGAACTTATGTAATTGTATTCTGCTGTGGTCACTTTTTCATAGGTGTGATGTTTAACATGATTGACCACCAGTTGGTTTTTAGTCTCCTCTTCAACACTGCTACTAAAATCTAACTCTCTTGGTGAGAGTGTCTCTAGATATTGTTATCCAACAGCACATAAAATATTCTTAATTTTTTTTTTTTTTTTTTTTAATTTCAAAAATCCAGCATATGGCAAAAGGAAAAATAAAGAAAGAAAAAATTTGGCATAAGAGAATAAAGTCTGAGATTTCAATGCATCAGTTTTTTAAAACTTACTAAAAGGGCTGGTCTGGACTGAAAGCATATTTGTTTTCTGTGAGTATAGATAGTACAAAAAATTAAATTATTTCTCACTCATACTCTAAAAATATTCCCGCTCTGGAAGTTTGGAAATTTATCTATGTTAAAAATCCCATGTCAGCTTTTTTTTGTGTGTGTTTTGTTGGTGTGGGTTTTTCTCAGTGTTTTTGTGTTGTTAGGGTCTGTGGTGGTAGTTGGTTTTTTTTGTTGTTGTTGTTGGTGTTGGTTTTTTGTTTGTTTTTGGGTTTTTGGTTTTTTTTTGTTTTTGTTTTTTTTTTTAAAAATTTTGTTTTGTTTTGGTGGGGTTTTTTGTTTTTTTTTTTTTTTTTTTTTTTTTTTTTTTTTTTTTTTTTTTTTTTTTTTTTTTTTTTTTTTTTTGTTGTTTTTTTGTTTGTTTTTTTTTTTAGTATTCTGACATATTTTGCACAAATCTTATCTAAACATTTCATTGTGCATTTTGGGAATAAGCTGCTTTTGATGCTTTCCATTCATGCATGCCCCACACAGAGATGCAAGGTCAAGTGAAAGCACGAAACAGAGAAGACCCAGTTAAAGACACAACTTTAGCTTTTGGTATGGAGGAATTATTACAAGTGAGAAGCAGAATGGGTGGGAGTGAACATGCTGATGTTTCCACTGTTCTGATTTTACTTTTGAAGACCATTTGACATGCAGCCAGCTAACTTGTGTATCAGGTCCTGTTAGAGGACCACATACCTGGTGTAACAATGCTTCCATTTTTCTTCTCCATACCCAGATTTAACAGACATGTTTTAGGAGATAGCATTGTATCTTTTAAATGTTACCATTAAATGCTCCGTAAAATATAAACACAGGATAATAAAGAGTTTCTACTGGCATTGATATATATGATACAATTTGCATAACTTACTTGTTTTTTATAAATTCATTTTTTAATTCATAAGTGCATTTGTTCCTACTATGCCAAGTTGCTTTGCAGTTCTGTACAAAGAATTCAAAGTAAATACTTCCTGAATTTCCATGTGAAGTGTCCTTAAAATACAAAAGCAAAAATAAGAACATAAAAATACAGTATTCTTTTCTCCAGCATTCAATTTATATTGCAAATTTTTTGCAGTGCCTTTTTTTTTTTTCCCCTCTGAGGTCTGTACTTGGACCAAAGGAAATACTTGATTTGGACAGCTCATGTGCCCAGAGAGAAGTCATTGTCTTGTTGCCTTTGTTCCACAATCCTCTTGAGCAGTGTTTGCTACAGTCATATAAATTGCAGTGGTAAACTGCAATATGAAAACATAAAATTTGTGACAACATAATTGTAGCCATAGAACAATAACTAGTCAAGAAACAATTCTCTTGAATGAGGCAACAACTATTTTTAACACGTCAATAAGAACTATTAGTACTATAAGTAGTGCACCACTGAGGGTCAGATGTAACTCTGCAATGAACGCTATTATTTTAAAACACCATGCAAAGAGTTCAGAAGCTACAATATTTGAAGGGTTTTTCTCAGGGGCTTACATTGAGTTATGGATCCTCTTGCTTCCGACTCATGAGTTTGATTCCAGTTCGCATTTCTAGTGACAAAATATTGTATGTCAGAGCACAACACTGTGTTTCCTGAGTTAACTGTATGTGTCCAGTCCTCAAAAATTCAGTTGGAAATTTACATTGCAGATTGGCCAATGACAGAAAGCACCAGCCAGTGATTTTTGTTGGCAATGTTTGATTTGCAGTGAAGATTGAACTTGTTCTTTTTCCTTTTAGTTCTTCTCTGAAAGTTGAGCACAGTCCATGTGAAATACAGAGAAGTCACAGAATTTCTGCCTATGCTAGGTGTATCCTGCAGATAAATAAAGAAGTGAAAAGTTATGTCAGGAAGAAATAATACCCAGATATCCTGGAGGAAAGGCTTTAGAGGATCTGTAAAAGGGACTTGTGTGTTTGTGAGAGGCTGTGATCTGTTTATATGAAGACAGGTCCTACATCACAGGGAACCAAAATAATGCTCTGTATCTCTTGAACTGTGATAAAATAAGCCTATGATGGAGAAGGAGTAAAAAAATTACTTAAGTTCCACATTTTCTTCCATAGGTCAGTACCACCAGGTGAATCTGTCTCCTGTTTCTAGTTCCCTTTGCCTGACTCTCTTGAATTCTCTTTTTCTTGATTCTGTGTATCCAGACCTAATAATTGAGGGTATAAGAAAATGGAGTTTTAGTATTACATGGGTTATTATGTGTTTTAGTGTTCCTGTTGGCTAAAACCAATTTATTTGATATTATGTTATTGAAAATTGCATACACTTGATGGCTTTTTTGAAATGTTATTGTCTTCTATGTATGTTTTTTTCCCTTTTAAAGTTTTCTTCTTAAAAAATACTGTTTGTGTAATAAGAAATACAATAAACCCAAATTTTAATTTTAATTTGCAGTGTCACATGTTCATAATTGCAAGAATCTCACCTTAAATACAAATGTAGGAATTTAAGAATTATTCTGAAACATTTGGAAACAATATATTTGACTATGAAGTCTCATGGTTTGTTGTTTTGGATTCCAGTGCAGAGTTTTCTCAGTGGTTCATTAAGGTACAGAATAGAAACTAGAAGAGCTCTGTAAGAAACACAGACTTTTTAATCCATATCCTGTTTTCAAATGGGGCTTGACTGTTAGCTCTGCTGAAATGAATTAGCAGGGCAGACAACACAAGAACAATAGTGAAGGTTCCTTAGATAATATCCTTCTCTGTTGACCTATAACATGGTTCATTTTATCTGCTCCTTTAAAATTCATGCTGCTTGCTGATTTGCACAAAAAGAGAGTCCAGTAATGGCAGAGTGTTCACTTCTGTTAGAAATCTGTGAAGAAACACAGGAAATAAAATCATCGGATGTATTTTTCACAGGTCAATGAGGAGCTACAATGTCACGTGTGGCTAATAGATGCATACCAACCATCTGGAGAATGTGAACTTGCAGTCTGGCACAGTTATACTCTGTTTCCACTAATAACCATGTGAAACAGCCCCTGTCATTGTGTAATGTACTGTATGCAGTGTTTAGATTATTAGATCTTTCATATGGTGAATATGTCACTTTACAGGTGGCTTCACTGAATTCAATTCAGTAGGGCAGGTGTTCTTCAGTGAATAAGGTTATTTTCTTGTCCTGAATTGGGCAGCAATTTCTTATGTCTAAGAAATTGTGCAGGCAAAATGTCTCTGTTTTTCTGGAGTTTGTCTAAAAACATAAGAAAGAAAAATTCAGCATGTAACGGAGGAGGGGATAAATAAATGCATTGACGGGATTGACTGTGATTTGCAGAGTGTTTTTTTCACTGTAATTTCAATTGCACCAGTGTGAAGTATACCTTCTCTTTTTCTCCACTGACACTATCCCATATATCTGGAAGCAATCAGTCTTCAACAAAGGGCCCTGAGATTGCAAGGTAGAGAAAGCAGACCAACTGTATATGACAGAGCTATGACAACAAATCTGGAAATCTGTCTTCATTGATTTCAGTTGCTGTAATTTAGATTTGATGCAAAACTTATTAAGTATCAGCTCACTTTTATGTGTATTTCTGCCAAAGTGAAATATCTGGAAAGTATTACAAATTATTTTTTAATATAAATTGAATAGACAGATCATATAAGCATCTGCTGAGAATTTATTTGATTTGAATAGGCTGCATAAGAGCCTAAAGTACAATGAAGTGTAGCTGTGAAGTAGTTTTTATACTATAGAACTACAGAGAGCAGAATCCTTTTTCCAATCAGGTTCCGCATCAACTGCTTAATCTCTCCAGAATAAAGGAGCCTTGTGATTTTCCATAATGTGAACTCAGAAAAAAAAATGTGTTTACTAAAAAAAAGCTATTTTACTACTAAATATTTTAGTTTTCTGATGGTACATTTTTTCTATCAATTCGTGAGCTAGAGTTTTTGAAAATGAAATTGTTTTCAATGTACAGCTTTGTGAGATTTGTGAGGAAAAAATATTGCATTATTTTTTCATTTTGCAGACTTTCAAACAAATGTCTCCAGATATGACATAAATCAGAATCTGGCTTGTGAAAGGCATATCTCCTCCTGGGATTCGATGGAGACCTAGGCTACAGGCAGATTCATACTGATGGAAACTTTAAATCTTATATGAGGAAAAGAGAAGTTGACTGGGGATGTTGAAAAAGAAGCTATGTCCTTCTCATTTTTAAATAATATTACATACTATCAGTAGTATGAAACAACAAAACTACTAATTTGTTACTAAGTAGAGCAGAAGGCCACTTAAAAAATTAGTTATCCTATTTGTTGAGCTGAGACTATAAGAATAAGAAAATAAGTACTCACCATTGTGAAAATCATTCATTATCTGTCTCTGGGAGCCATTTGCTATTAAATTTGATGCCTTCTGTTTTATACTGAGAACATTTTTGATGTGAGAGAGGAGTTGTTTCTTCAGCTTGAAAATGGCACCATTTCTAGGTGCGTATTTTTTTAGTGCCTTTCTCTGAAAGAGAAGGTGCAGAATGCAGGAGTAAATGAAGAATGTGGTACTAAAGTAATCAACATATTGGTTTGTGATGGGAGATCATATTTCTATATTTGAGTAAGTTAACAAATAAAACTGATATGAAATAAAAACAAATTTCTAAATTAAGCAAGAGTTTTAAATGTTTTGGTCAAAATATTATGTAACAAAAGTGCTACCAGACAGAGGACTCACACAGCTTTTCTAGGGAGTGCCTATTTCTGTATTTCAGCAGGTCTCTCCTGGGAAACAGCACTACAAAAATTGTTGGTAATGGATTGTGAGAGGACTAAGTACCTTAAGAATAAGAAACATTTTGCCTAAACCAAATAGTGCTGTAGTGTTGATGTGATAATCTAAAATAACATTAATTCTTACATTTTTTTCTGAATAATTATGCCACTTCTTGTTCTCTTCAGGGCAGGATACCCATTCTTCATTGATATTATCTTTAAAAATCAATCATTAAATTCCACATGCTCCTTTACAGTTTGAGAGCACAAACTTATAAATAGAGGAATTAGCAACATGAGTGAAATAGTACTTTTAAAGATTTAACTAAATAGTAATCGTATATGCTGTTTTTTTGCTTGTTTAGCTAATAAACTCATGGCTTCTGATATAGTGTGTGACAGTTAAAAAAAATCCCATGGGACTCTACATTCTAACCATTCTTTCATTACATATCTGTTGTTTATAATACCACTTTTCAAAGTAATTTACTACTCAAAGGAAAAACATTAAGTAGATACTTTGAGAGACTTCATGCAAAAAGTTTGTTACTAATCATGTTTCTTTCGAAGAATGGAGAGCATGACTCCATAAAATTATTTTGTCTGTTAATCACAATAAACTGTAGTTTCTTCATTAAAGCTAATTGTAGTAATGCAATTTTTACACTGAACAAGTGTTTACATATAGGGAAAGTTTTGGGACTTGCCCCTTGTATTTCTTACAAGGTAAAAGAACCCAGAAACTTCTGTCCGGGCAGCAATTGGCTCAGTGCCAACCCAGGAGACCTGATTGGGTTTTGCCAGTGTTCTTCAAAGCCTGTGTGTGTTTCTATTGGCAGCCTGCCGGTAAGACCCACCTGAAACATTAGGTACTTAAGGAAAGACAGAAAAGAGCTCAAGGGCTTTTTGGGGTGTCTTCACAGGGAGCTGGAGGTTGTCTAGTATCTGTGCTCGGCTTCATCTTTTGTTTATGTAACCGTTTGTTATGTTCATTTATTAAAACATTTTGCTTTAGAAAACACACCCGAAGAGCTGTCTTGCTAATTTTTAAGCCACTGCTCTGCAGGCTGGCCCCTCAGAGTGTCATCCCACAGGTAATGAACTGTTTCCTGTGCCTAGACCCACCTACTGTGAAATTATTTTGTGCCTAAGAATGTCTCAGATAATTTTCTTGCCAAAAAATATTTTTAGCGTCTTACATTCTGTTATTTAAAGGTATCAGAGAGAGTGAACTACTAAGCCAAATTCCCCTCAGGATTTGAGAATGTGACTCTGTAATCTTGTGTAAAGAGGCATTAACAATATTAGTCACAGTACTCTGCTTTTTCCATATTCCTGACAAGTCCCTGATATGGCTTTTCTTTCACAACCAGAATTCTCACTGGCATTAACAGATTTATCAAATCATTCTAAAAAAGAATTGAGATTTGTAGAAGAGTACTCCTGTTGCTAAAAGGAACTGCATATTTTATTGTTATTTACTAGTGCATCCAAGTTGCCCAAAAAAATCCAAATTTTGAATAGACAGTATTTTATAGTAGGGGATGCCTAGGTGGGGGACCAAGGGCAGAATTTTTGGTTTCTGACCTTCTCTACAGTAAATAACCAGATTTATATGTAAGCACTGCCTCTGTAAGAATTGTATGATAAACTGCTGAAGGATGATTCAAAATATGTTAATGATAATGGGCTGAACGTTTTGGCAAAGGACCACCAGGGAGAACCTTAGAACTTCCAGATTTGAAATTCAGTTTTACATCAGCCCTTACAGCATTACAGAAAGAGCAGCAGTCAAATTTTCACCTTAGTTATGATCCACATGAGGCAGTCCTCCAGTTGGAATTGTTTTGCTCATGTTCTGTGCTTGCTTCTCAGTTCATAGAATCACAGAATGGTTTGGTATGGAAGGGACCTTAAATGTCCCATCTAGTCACTAGCTTAGACTGTAGGAGTTGTAGAATCCATTATACTGAATGGATCACAAAATGTGCCCCCAAAGGTGTCTTAGAATAACTGGCTTATACAAGGAGGTGTTTAATGGAATGTGCATTCCTTTCAGTTTTATCAGCAGAAAGAAAACACCTGGATGTCATCCTTACTGTGCTCTCTTTACCCTTTCATTCCTTTTTTTTTTTTTTTTTTTTTTTTTGTTATTGTGAATTTTGAGTACATACAAACAGTCTGCAATTGGAGAATCAGGTGCTTTTTAGAGTATGTTACTACTTCCATTTTTCTTGAATGTTCATATTTGAACTTCCCTTAGTATTTATTTGACTGCTTAAAAATTTTCTTAATTTTTTTAGTCCATTTAATGTAGTGGTAAATGCATAGGGTTGGGTTTCTTTCCTGAATTGCTTCTTTGTTCCTTGAATTCCTTACTGATTTCAGTGAAAAACAAAAACTGCTTTCATATCACAAGAAGGATTCTGAAAACTGATATCAAGAATGAGGCAAACAGTGAATGAAAGAACATTTACTATTAAAATTTGAGACCTAATATCCTTATGCACTCTGGATATATGTGTCTATGGCGTATGTAACATTATGGTGTGTGTTCCAGATTGAAATATTTTTATTTTCTTGTAATTGTTTTGGCCTGATTTTTTTTGTGTGTATTTCAGTGTAAAAATAGTCTTTAGTTTGGAAGCGGATTACATTTAAATGCTCCAAAACTAGGGACAGATAGCAATAATTATTTTACATAGTATAGATTAAAATGTATATTTGTATCAAGGTGAATCAATTGCCTGTTTTGAGATCAACAATAATAGATCTCAAAATTTGAGAAGACAGTTGTCAGCATTTTTTAGGATTGCTACCACTAATTCATTGGAAGGAGTGAGCTGTGGCGTATGTTAAAAGGCAGTTTCTACATGGGATAAGAACAATAAATTTTGGTTGAAAACAACCATTAGATCATTCAGCTTTACTATTTCCCTCCAGAGGCATTGGTGGCTCCAAAACCCTTTTGTGAGCATCATTCATATCTGTCTTTTAAATATTTTAAAACAGATTATAGAATTCTGTCTCTTCAATTGTACTTAAAAATGGAAAATCATTGCAGTATATAAGACAGACTTTGGGAACGTAGTGTTTTTACAGGGTATTGCAACCCATCTTTTTATTTTAGTTCATTTTCTGGACTGTATTTAATGTGATATAATGTTGTAACATCATCCAACATCTGTAATGTCTTTTGGTGTGCTCACCATAACTTTTTCTGACAAGCACACAGGAGTCATCTATAGTATCTTACTAATATAAAAATACATCCTGATTTCTTAATGCATTAGTACTAATAATGCAGTAGATAGGGGTTATAGAGCAAATAATAATAGGGACTTACTACTAAGGAATTTCTGGTGCCAATTTTTTCCAAAAAAGAGATGATTCTATGAATGGAGTTCTTAAAATATTGAATTTATACATTCATATGTGGGCAATGTTCTCTTTTTCTCACTGAGAATTTATTTGCTAATAAATTATCTCATGAGAGTTGTTAAATAAGGAGTCTGCAAGTTGTATGCAGCAATTTTAATTTATTTAGTGCCAATAATCCAAGAATGTGTAAGCACTTAAAGAATACTAATAGAGTAAATATCTGATTACTCTGATAAGGATATTAGATCTCTTGCAGATGGACAGAAAAGGCCTGGAAAAGAAAATGAAAAATCCTTCTACACTGCTGTTTCCACAATGCAGATTCCAATCAGATAAACTTCTGTCCTGGCTTTTCTAAAACTTTGTAGGAAATGTATCCATTACTTTAATAATGGAAATGTTAAGGAATTTTGATTAGCTAAATGTCTACATAGTTAAATGCAGTATGACCTCTAAGAATAAAGTCCAAAACATCTGGACTCATATCTGCAAGCTTAGGTGCTAAAATGTGATTCCTTAACAGCTTTGTAGGCTCACAGTCAAATTGCTGACTATCTTCGAAAAAGATAGTCACTTTTGTTTCTAAAGTATCTAAGTATCTAAACATGTATTTAAAAATGCAACCTTTGGGCACTAGTGGCTGATTTGTAGGAAATTTTAATAGTTATTTGATGATCCATAAACAAAGTCTAGAAGACTCATGACTTTTTAATGCTCTCATCACCACTAATTCTGTAAAACTGCTGTGCATAAACTACTGAATTCTGCTGTGGTGTCTCTGAGGTCCTGGATACAGACGTGCATCTTAGGTGACTGTCAGAAGAAGTTCTAGATGTAGATCATTCTTCTTTCCTACTAATCTAATGCTGTCATTTGTGTTGAACGAGAACCTAAAGACAGAGGCAGAAAGTTTTCAGTTTAGACAGATCACCAGTCTGAATAAAATTAGAGTAACTGGATGACACGATAAACTATAATCCACATTTTAGGATCAGAAGCAATGAGAATTCAGTCCTGATATTTTAAGAAATAAATAGACATCTCTTTAGAGACTACAATAGAACAATATCTTGGGGAAAATTATGTATTTACCAAAGAATTTCCCAACCTTGCAAATTTAAGTGAGAATACCTTAGTTTCTGAAATTAATGATATGGAATATAGAAACTACATTTAGTAACTGGGGATAGATGCTGTATAGGACTTCAAGGAAAGATGGCAGTAGGCATCAGTGGGGTTTGGACAGTATTTGTTGTTACAGAGAAACATTATTAGTAGAACTGGTAAAAACAGGGCTAAGCAAGAATGAGGGGTCAAATAAGGATAAAGGGCCACATCCTGCAAAATGCTGAGCATACTTTGAAGTGCTGTCCTGGACTCCTGTTGACTCCTGCACACAAGGAAAGTGGATTGAAAGAACGTGTGTATGTGCATGTGTGTGGAATCAAAGAACCTTATTTGAACCTGTCTTTGGGTTATAGCCAAGGACTTTAAGTCAAGACGATAGTCAGATGCCTGGGCTATGGAGTTACTTAAAGCAAAGGAAGAAAAAAAGGAGTATAGCTGCTTTGGTTTTGATCTTGCTCATGTGATAAAAGTTCCAATAGCTTTCGATCCTGCTGCCAGGTCCAAAGACCTTTTCTCATTATATTTATATAAATGTTAATAACTATTTCAGTATTATTAATGATGGCAAGATTTGAACTCATTAAAGGTGGGAAATTTGTGGGATTAATTTGCTCCAGCTTCTATTTGCCAAGAGAGCATTTTCCCAGCATTATTCTTTCTCCATATATATTAACTTTGTAATTGTGGATCAAAGCCTACTCAGCTTTGGATGTATTAACTGAATCTTACTGAAATAGAAACTCAGAAAGGCGTTTTCTGCCAAAAAATGTAAGTGGAGAAGTCACGATTGAGTTCAGCTTATTAAATCTGTTTACTCAGTGTGCCTAAGTCATATTGGAATTTAAGAGGAAAAATAAAACATGGGTGTGCTTGGGCTGTGGGACATGACAGGAAGTATATTTTAAAAGTAGTCCTGGGGTACAGGTTTGAGAAACATCAACAATACTGAACAATAAACAAGACCTCGTATGTATATTGCCTGGAATAATATGGGTGGCTCTATGAGATGAAAATTATTCAGGAATTGTGAAAAATCTTTAAAGAAATTTAAAGAGTTGTACTTTATGTTCATCTGAATATAAGAATTCCATCTGGTCCTGTATCCTGCCTCTGAAAACTGCTGATACATTTATGCTTTCAAAAGAAGGTGTAAAAATGTACAGGAAACTTTGAGGTTGGCATTTTCGTGAACTCTAATTGCTAATCTGATTCAACTTTAAGTAGCTCTTTCCATAAAAATAAATATATAAAAAATAATAATAATTGTAAGCATCTGCTCTATTTATATTATTTTTATATGAATATTTACATGTAAGTTTTTGACCCCATTTCCTTCATGTAATTTAAAATATCAGATCAGTCACAAGAAATGAGACTAAAGTCAGTATAGCTTAATATTGCTTCTCACTTGCTATGTGATAATTCTGTTGGTGAGCCTTCTTATTTGCAGAGCAACAAAACCCAGATTATTCTTCTCTGTTAGCCTCTTTAATTGCGTTAATGACTTTAGTTATCCCAACATTGTTATTAGTCATCTTTTGCCTTCAATCTTCTGGATTTTTTAAGTGAAGCGTCTTGCTTTCTTTTTGTAGAAACAGAGAATCACTAGGGTTGGAAAACGCTACTGAGGTCATCAAGTCCAAACATTGACATAACAGTGCCAGATCCACCACTAAGCCATGTCCCTAAGCACCGCATCTACTTGGCTTTTGTACACCTCCAGGAATGATGATTTCACCACTTCCCTGGACAGTCTGTTCCCATGCTTCACCACCCTTTCTGTGAAGAAACTTTTCCTAATATCCAATGTAAACATCCCTGGCACAACTTGAAGCCATTCCCTCTTGTCCTATTACTTATTGCTTGGGAGAAGTGAGTGACCTGCACCTCACTACAACCTCATTTTGGGTAGCTGTAGAGAGCAATAATGTCTCCCCTGATCCTCTTTCTCAACAAACCAAAAACCCCGACATCCCTCAGCCATTCCTCACAGGACTTGTGCTCCAGGCCCTTCACCAGCTCCATTGCCCTTCTCTGGACATGCTCCAGTCCCTCAATGGTCTTCCTGAATTGAGGAGCCCAAAATTGGACACAGACTTGAAGTGTGACCTCACCAGAGCTGAGTACAGGAGGATGATCATTGCCCTGGTCCTGCTGGCCACATTATTGCTGAGGTGCCTTTGGCCTTCTTGGCCGCCTGGGCTCACAATGGCTCAAGTTCAGCTGCTATTGACCAGCACCCCCAGGTCCTTTTCTGCTGGGAAGTTTTCCAACCACTCTGTCCCCAGCCGGTAGCACTGCAGGGGTTGTTGTGACCCAAGGGAAAGACCTGGCACTTGACATTTTTTAACTTCACACCACTGGCTTTTGCCCATCAATTCAGCCTGTCCAGATCCCTCTGCAGAGCCCTCCTGCTCTCCAGCAGATTACACTTGGTACATCAACAAACTGACTGAGGATGCCCTCGATCCCCTCATCAGATTATTGATAAAGATATTAAACAGGACCAGCCCCAAGATGGATCCCTGGGGAGCACCACTGGTGGCTGGTTGCCAGCTGGATGTAAATCCATTACCCACTGAACAGAGCACCCATCCAGGCCCTGAGCAGCCAAGTGAAGCTGTTCCATACTTTTTTTTGTCTTTGATCTGTTTCTATAGTTTTATAGACGCTATAGTTTTATAGTATTGTAGAAGTTAAAACTATTGTATTATAGGGTCTTTTTTTTCTGAGATGGAGTGTCAAAACTGCATACTTTGTAGATGTTGGGAACACGGTACTTTTATGTTGTCTTAGAATTATTTCTGTTTCTTTCCTAGTAGTTTGTATTGTGTGCCTTCTTGACTTCTGGTGCATATTTAACTGCTATTTTCAAAGAATTATCCAGAATGAGTCTGCTTTGGACCACCCCTCATTATGATAATATAAAGGGATTATATGATTTCACCTTATATCATCCTGCCTTTATTGATTTTATGCATCCACGATCCATTTTAAGAACATGAGAATGATTGTCGTAGGTTGAACTAGAGGTTACCCTAGGCCAGTTTCCTACCTCCACCACTGGCTAAAATAAAACACTATTGGAAAAAAAAGCATTCAAACGGGGCAATCATGTATTGTTACTTTGTCAGAATATTCTCCCCAGCTCCAGCAGTTTGCAGTTCAGGAAATTCCAAAGTCAGAGATACTGTCTTTGTAGTTAATGACTTTTACTTCCTGTGCTCAGTACAGTAATTCTGCAAATGCTGGGAATAAGTTTTAGATTTGACTGTCCTGACTAATTTTTGTCATCAATAATGCTTCCTCCTATTCTGTCCCTATACTATTAGACTAATTGAAGCAATAAAGTCAATTAGTCTTCATCAAACTTCTGAGTTTGTTTAGAACCTCAGTTAGTTGGCCATTCCACTCCTTTTTTGTCATATCTAACGTAGTTTATGTTTCTTCCAGTCCTTTCTTAACTCTGAAACTGTTTAATTTTCTACTTTGGCTATTTTGGCTACTAATCTTTTTTTTAAGGTAGAAAACACTTATTGGAGGAAGAGATTAGTTGAATTTGAGACATCCTTTAACTGTTTATGCCAAAGCATGCTGCTGCTTAAGCTGTAGAAATTAATGGGTATTCCAAAGGCATTCTGTACCGGCTGCAGCTGTTTAAGTAATTCATTATTTTTTGAGGAGTTATGATTGAATAGGGATAAAAGTGGAAATAATTGATAAGTGTTTTGATTTAAAATGTTTCTGCTTAACCCTTTATTATGTTCACATAGTATTTTTGTATACTGTACTTAAGAACTTGGTCTTTGTCTAATGATCTACCTGAAAATATGAATCTCTCATCTAGTGTTACATGTAGAATTAGATCCTGCATTGTTGAAATTAATAGCTTTCTGCTTTGACCTTGTTTTAAGGAGCAGGATCTTAGACACCAATGTTCAGTTGGACACATTGAAGGATAAAGGGTTTTCTGGGGTGGTTTTATGTGTGATCAAGTACAGAGATAAACACTGTAACACTATTTACATTTTCAGGGCTATTGCTATTGTAGTTTTAAGGGTGATATTGTGTGCACCAAGAACGTGTGTCATTACGTTTTTGAGCAACTTCATATTTTAGGCATGGTATGTTAGTTGTGGCTTAAGGAAAGAACAGACGTGCATTTTACCTTGTGGGAAGGGGATTCTTCTGGTATTTCCCTATTATTGGATAATCTCTTTGATGAGGAACAGTCCCCAAATTTCTGTTCTCCCTCTATGTCTGGCACCTGCCCCCAATCTGTATTTATTTGAAGAAACAGGCCCCCAAAATGCCTTGCATATTTAGCACTGCTGTTTCCATTTACTGCCTGATCAACCTTTTTAGAGACTATACTCTTTCTTCAAAGGTTATTGTTGCTGGGGAAGAAAAAGTCAAGTCCTAGATATGCCCTCTGGTCTTAAACAGTATCTGTTCTCAAACCACAAGTTCTTGAAATGGGTCCATGTTAGCGGGGTCCGTGTTAGCAATGGGTTTGCTACATCACAGGCACTCAAGAACCAAACTTTTGTCCTCGTGTTATAAGTAGAGGTGTGCTGTTGGTCTTCATATAAGGAACTTCTGTTGTTGAAAGGGAATTATTTGTGGGTCTCTTGAAATGAATATATTTGCTTCTCCTGAACTGAGGGTTTAGTCCAAAGCCTTATTTCAGTTGTGCAGAACATGCAAAGGTTAAGTCACATGACCGAGCCTACATGTGGGATTACCTTTGTTTACTCAATTACGGCCATATTTCTCAGAGGTTTTCTCTTTGCTGATTGTTCAAGATGCAAATACTGTGCAAAAGGCAGTTCAACTTTGAGATTTTCTTCTCAGGAGTTAAGAAAGCTTTTGTATTTTCATCTTCTCTCTGATCATTAGAAGAAGATCTCGTGCCAGAGAGTCTAAATTCTCCATATCACTACCCAATGGTATATGTGTGTTTTATTCCAAAGCTGTCTGCTTCTTGAATTGGCTTATGTGGATCAACTTCCTCTGTCCTCAGTCTAAATGGGCTTGCTTATTTCTCAGCACCATTGCAGTATTGGCTGCTGAACTGTTTGGCTTTGTTTTCTAGACACAGATTCAAATGGCTTTTTCTCTGTGTTCTTTTGTCCTAATACTTCCTTCTCTCTTTTTAATGAAGGCCAGATGGTCTCTCAGCCATGACATGCCTGTTTTTGATATGGCAGACATTGTCTTACCTGTTCATCAGTGGTGATTTACATAGTTACGGAACACTGGCCACCTTTGGACATACAGTACCAGGGGAGAATTTGCTGTCTAATCATTCCTTCATTTTCGTTTCCAGATTTAAGCTCCACTCTACAGTCTTTAGAATTCTTAGACCAGCTCTGTTGGCCAGGAGTCTTCTCTTGCAAAGTGAACAATATTTTACTAATTACTGATATCAGATGATCTGTGCCTTCACAGGCTTTGAAGATTGTAAGCCTTGGCCATGCATTATTCATTTTAGGTTTTTGATTTATGTTTCCTCCCAGACAGAGAACTTGCAATAGATACAGGATGCCCCTATTTTCTACATTCTGTACTTAGATTTTGGATGGAGACTCTGGCTACTAAAAGAGATTATTGGAATAACTGGCAAGCTAGGCAATCTGGCTTCAGCATGTCTAACAATCAAAGGACTTGAGAGAGGAAGTCAACTAGTATTTCAAAGTGAATAAACTGTCTTTTATCAGAGGTAATTAATTATTGAAGAGAAGAGATAGTAGTGCATAGTGGTAATATTCTATATGATGTCATTACTGTTAACCCATATAAAACAGTTCTTCATGGCTCATGGTGTTGTCTTTTAAATACAATGGAATCTCTGTATAGTATCTCTAGTCTAGTCAGTGCTAAGACATACCTGTAAATTCCCTATTCAAGCCTCCACAACTTCTCTGTATAGCCATCGACTGCATTTTAATTTCACCATGATCTCAGGTTTTATGAAAACTTTAAAGTAACTAGTTTTGATATTCCCAGAGATCCAAATATTTTAAGAGTAATTTTTCCAGACACTCCTTGTTTATAGAACACTACAGCTATGGTCTTGATCCAGAGTATTTAGCTAGGATTTAGTAAGGTATATGTGTGAAGGTAAGTATGAATTGCAGAGGAAGCTTCTGTACAAGGCTTTCTTAGAAGAATTAAGAATTACAAACTGCTTTGCTGAATAGATTTTAGTATATGTGTCTTGTAAACAAAAAGGACAACAATTGCATATTTTAGTGCCTTATATTTTTATTTCTCTGAGTTACCGAATAACAATATTTCTTCTTTTTTAGACAAGTCTGTGAGTTGTAGTGATAAATAATTAATCTGTTCCAAAATGTTCATAGGACCACGATTTATTAAAGAGAAACATTGCTGCAAGATGTAAACAGTGTATACAATGAAAGGTGATTCTATAATGACTAACGTGAAATTCTAAGAGACAGCAAAGCCTTCAGAAGACATTGATACTCCTTTAAAAACTGTGGAATGAAAATCATAAGAATTAATTTTGAGAATTAGTCTATAATCATGAGCAGACAGAGCTGGGGGATATCAGATTGCCAACAGATAAGTATTTTCACATTGGAAAAACACATCAGTATCCACCTCAGGATTGTCTGGAAAAAAGTTTTGGCTTTTCTTTATTAAAAAAAAAGAATTTCTAAATAGTTTTCTGTATATAATTTATATTGTTTAGACTTTTGGTATTAAAATAATCCCAAATTCATTGATACAATTTTGTTTTCAGAGTCTTCTATTCCCAAGGCGAAAAAAATGTTTCAATTGCTATCTAGCTTCAATTAAAATTTGGCTAGAAGGTTTTTTTTTCATTGGAAACATTAGTCTGTTTCCATTCCAACTGCAGGCTAACATCCATGCTTTGGGATAAATAGCAATGAGCTTCTCACAGTTTCTCAGAAGCTCTTTAAATAAACAATAATTGTGTATCAACAACCTCCTGATGTCAGAAGTTCTTCTTTTTAAGAGGCATTCAGTCCGTGGGTTAATAATTCTTCTCCAGATAAATGTTAAACTAAAATATTTCTATAAATAACATAAGACGAAATTTTATGAGAAGGAGCTATAGGAAGATACAGTGTGTTGGAAAGTGATTCTTAAACAGTGCTAGGATTGTTTGTCTGTATTGTCATAGCTTAAGAGACACTGCTGGATCTGCAAGTGGGATATACCAAGGAGCTGCCTAAGGGAAAGGGAAGAAAGTTCCGTTTAAGTTCTCTGATAGTAGAAGAGTGCTCGGAGTTAGCCTATCCCAGGTATGCTGACTGCCAATGGCTCCACTGGGATGATCCAAAAACCACTGGAAAACTCCATTTTGTGCCCTCTGGCTCTACCCAGTGCCTTGTTATTGGTGGAGAAATGGGATAGAGGGCACTGTGCTGGGGTTGCACCACGGGGAAAGAAATGTGTAGTGCATTTTTCCTAGAGAACTGAAGGTGTCACTAAAAATCATGAAGATGAATCCCTTCCCTGGGAGCCAGAACAGGGAAAATCTGGGGAAGTGGTGAAAAAGATGAATCCTTTTCCAGTTGCGGAGTCTGATAAACCAACATAACAGAAAGTAGGGTACTTTTTTATTGGTGTTAGATCTGTCTCAGTTCTTTACACATCTATGTCCTTAAAAAGTGCTAATTGTGGCTATAATTGGACTTAGTAAGTTCTCCAAGTAGTCATTATGGTAAGAACAGTCTAAAAGGTTCCATTTCCATCTGTTAGTAGATCTATGGCTTGAATAGCAAACATTTTTTTTTCCTTAAAATTGGCTTTGTTTCTTGTATTACACTTGTTTGTCACTGTGTTCAGTATGTGGAAGATAAACACATGTCACTGTAAAATGTTTTAAAATTATTTTTAAATGCTTCCTCCTGAATAGGTAGGGCTTCTGATAGTCATAATTTCTGCTTCTTTCTCTAGATTCTCTAATAATGAATATTGCTTATTGAAGTATTTTCTTTCCATAATTCCTTCAGCTAGGTTTTCCTTATAATTTAGGATCTCGTATTTTCTTAGGTCATGTCATGGGACATTATGGTATACTTAGTGGAAAAATATAGAAAATATTTTCATAAGCGTGTTTTAATTGACATGATACTGAACACAGAGGAGAGTGTAGAGACAGTATTGCAATAGTTCTTTATTCACTCTGCAGCTTTCAGTTTCCTCTCTTTCAATTTTGACATAATGTTTTAAGTTTCATTCTTGGTTGGAAGACAAAATTTCTGGGAGTATTTGCAGTCAATGATCTGTCATAGTGTCAAAGAGTACATCAAGTATTTAATAAGACAATTACCCTATAACAATGGAAAATGAGTGCTTTATCACTTTTAACAATGAACAATCATCTCTTACCTTTCTACCAGGAAGGGATATCAAATAAACTATTAAATATCTCTTTAGGGGGGAAAAGCAAGTAGGGAAATAGAGAAAGAGATGGCCAAACAGCTAGCAACAGGCTGAATCTAAAAGGTCAATATCTCCTGCTAAATAATCTAGTACAGTCTTATTAGGCTGGGGATTGTTGATCTCTGCCTCTGAATGACCATTAAATGGTGAATTATTTTAGAAAAAATGTCTTTCCAATATCAAACTACTGCTGGTTTCTATTTCAAAACAAATTTAATTTGCATGCAGTGGTTTGGTGTGCCAACACTTCCTGAGCTGGAGGAAACACTGATCATTTATCCATATGCAGAAGCAGTGTAAGGGCTAACTTTGAAACTGATTTGAGGAAGTTGTGTAATGGCCAAAATGGAAAATGCAATTACTTTTGTCAAACTTCTGTGGAAATATGAATAATCATCCCATGAAATGTGTTAAAAAGTGTTTTGCAGAATTTATTACTTTGCTGATTTATATCCTGTTGTACAAGGTGTTAACTCCAGGAATAGTTTGTTTCTCTGTCTTGCTGACTCTTTCTCATCTATCATCTATCAGTGCTCTCTGGTAGTCTTGTCTAGAAAAATATGTTAGATAATCTGATGATGCAGTTGGAAGCTTCTATGGGAAACAACATTGATAAAGAAAAGTGCACTTTCCTGACTGATTTTCCAGTTTTGCAAAGTTTCTGTACCTTGTTTAACATCTTCAGCAAACATCTGAAGGACTTTCTAATTTTTAATTTTTTTAAAGAAATAGCTTCAATCTTTTTTCAATCATTTGTATCCTACCAAAGCCATAAATAAAGCATCATGCACATCTGCCTGTCTTTCTCTACCAGAAAAAGCTCTATGCAGAGCTTTCCCACTTTCATTTTTCACTTCATCTTTATTGGCTGAAAATCAAACGCCTTCTTGTTTACTTTGGCAGACAGGCTGTTGAAGGTTATGACTGAGCCCCTCCATTTTCTTTCTTTGTTACATTTACAGTAGTGATCAAAACCATGAAGTTTCCTTTATGTATTTCTTTGCTGAGAATTCCTGTGAAATAATATTGTGGACATAACTGCTCTTGGCATTTACTGCCAAAATTTAATTATCTGATGCCTGTGTCATATTATCACTTATTCATTTCAGTTTCTTCTTATAATAGGGTCATATTGTGCCTGCAACCACATTTTCATTACTTGTCTTTGACACCTTTCTCTTTCAGCTAAACATCTCTTGAAGTGGCATGGAACACAATAGTCAAAGTTTCATTGCACCATCACTAACCTTTACACAGTTTATATTGCTTTCCAGCTTTTTTCTCTACTGTATTCAGTTCCCAGTTTGATGACTTTCTGTGTGAGTTGTAAAACTCATTTGTTTTCCAAATATATCAGTGGGTTTTGCATCACACTTATGTTAACAACAATATAATTTATATTTCTCAGATTCAATATTTGAGTTTTGCAGTTTGTCATAGTAATGAAAAAGAAAGCAAGGATTTTCTCTATCTAGTTCATTTCACTATTTTTTGGTGAAGATTATCACACTGTTGAGTTTCTAGTACAGCAAATGGAATATAAAATTTCATGTAGATAGATTAGATGAAAATATTTTAATGTGAGAAATATAATTGTCTAATTTTTTTCTAAAAATGTTATAAGATACAAGAAATATACTTGTGTTTTATTGTATGTGAATGTTTTAGCTGGTTGACAGATACTTTTTGTTCTATTCATGAAACAGTATTTGCAAGCACTATGTTGTTTGAGAATTCATTGTGATACTTGGAATATTGAAAAATGTTATGCTTGCACTCATATTTGTATGTCTAATATGCATAAATAATTGTTACATTGTCATATTAGTGACAAATATGTACGCATACAATATGTGTGAGTAATTGAGACAAATTAAGACCTTACAATTACCTCTGGAAAGAATGGGCCACTGTTAGTGGGAACTCCACCTAGAGTTACCTTTTACAAACCTGGATTTGTGGGGAGAGGGCATTTACTGCACGTGCACCAAAAATTTTGCTGGCAACTTTCCCTATTCCCAACCAGCACCACAGGAATGGCTCATTGCCTTAAAGAAATACAAAGGAACAAGTGAAGAGAAAAGTCACTAAATGCCAGAATGAGAACAACCATAAGACTGAAAAAGGATGAAAAAATAAGACATTCAAAAGCTCATAATAAACTGGAATTCAGATGGAAACACAAACTGACAAAAATAACAAAAGAGAAATCAAGACATATGGAATAATGTATTCATGTACACTGATATATATTCAAAAGCAGTAATTAGTGATCCAAACTTGTAGATTTCTGCCACAAACTCCTGTCTGGGAGATTTTGGCCATCTTCCTGCAAGAAGGCAAGGCTTTTAGAAATCATGGGATTCTCACAGCTGAAAAGAGACTTTAATGTTGCCACACAGATGCTCCATCGGCTTCTTAAGTTGTTGATCTAAAAACATTTCTTATTCCAGCAAAGGAATATATGGTAGAGTTGCAGGCTGTGGATCATCTCCATTTTCTTCTGCAAGAGAGAAGACATCAGGAAACTGGGTTTTTATGGAATGTAGAGCCATAGGAGAGGGTTCTTCTCCTTGAGTCTGCCAGGGAGAGGAAAAAGAAAATGGTCAATTAGTCTGAAGTTCAGTGCCATTAGTTAAACACAGGGGATGTCAAGGATGTTTTCTTTATATTGCCTTTCAGTTATGAAAAGCCAGTTTTGAAAGCATATTAAGTCCTGTCCTGAGATATATTATATGCCTGAAAATCCTACTGACCTCGCTGGAAACTTGGAATCCTGTGTAGGAGGTCAACAAGTTCATTTTTATGAACTCATTGCCTTGTTTTCCTTTGAGGTTGACTCCTGAACTACACGGTAACAGAGTTCACTGTCTAGAATTTGCCTTTGCAGTCTTGTCTTAGTTTACCCCAGAGCCAACATCTGTGTTCGTCCTTTAAATTTTCATTTGAGGGAAACTGGCTCACTTGGCAGAGTTACTGGGACAAATATAACTGGACCTCAATGTAATTCCCTCATGGGCAGATGCAGGCTGATGTTTTTGCTATTTGTTGTTTGGCAAAAGGTCTTGCAAGGCCAGATTGGTTGTTGCTTAGATTATGAAGCATTACAGATTATATGCAGTGGAAAAGAGTAGAAATACGTGAAAACTTAAAAATGAAGAATCAATCATGCTTTTGCATCTGTGAATTTTCATTGGTTTGGGGTGTAACCATTTGATTTTGGCATTGTACTCGTGTTCATGTCAATAACTAAGATAGCTAAACCTCTTGGGAATTACTGTCTCTTAATCAAGCCCATCATTAAATTGTGTATGCAGAAACGGGCCTAGAGACTGGAGTTCCTGCCAAAACCCCAGAAGCCAGAAAAGAACATAATGATTTTAAAAAACATTCCTGTAAGACATTTACCAATGTTTATGCAAGTCTTTGTCCATCTCTTCCATTGCTACTTTCACTTGATTGAGAGCATAAGGTGCTGTCTCCTGTAAGTCAAGAGAAACCTCTGGAGAAGCTGATAGGAGTGATGTCTTTTTTCACCTTGAAGTCATATGATCTTAAATTTCCACAAGGATTCTCTTGGATCCTCCTCTGGACTTCTGCAGTCTGCAAAATTCTGATTAAGCAAGGCTCCTGTTTGTTTTAATAGTCTCAGATTTCACTCCAAGAGTGCCACAGTGTGTTTGGAGTGCCTGTGGACACTTATTTTAAATTGTCATCTGAAATGTGTTTACTGCATGCTCATAGACTGAAATGTGTTTATTGTTGTGTGCATAGAATGTGCATCATTAGATAAATGTTTAATGTATGTATAAGATTATATTATTTTTTTCTTGTTGCATTTCCTTGTTGCTAAGAATCGTTCAGTCTAATTTGTATATTGTAAGAGTACGTGCAAACAAACATCATATTAATATTGGTATAAGCACAAATCTAATGGAGGCATCCACCTCATGGTCTGACTCTGCCAGATATTTGGTATCACATGGTCATTCTGTTTTGAACACACTATAAGTGTGTTACATGCACATAGAAATATAGTGACAGCTGTAAGGATCTAATGTTGAAAATTGGATCTCTAATCTTACCTTTTCTGTATTTCCAGATTTTTTCCTCTTCCCCCTCTAATTTGAGCAAAGTTTGAAATTAAGTAGTTGTCTTTGAAATTAAATAAATTGCAGAAAACCGTATTTAGGCACGAATCATCTTTTTAACTCTTGTATAAAATTTGAACCTATAGTCAGCAGTGGTGAGATCCAAAAACAATAACTCAGGAGTTAAACTGACCTGAAGTACATTCTTTTTACTGACTTATGTATCTTTCTCGAATGAAAAAACCCAACCAAACAAAGCTCAACAAACAATCCACACAATTGGTGCACAGATGGTACAGAGCAGAACCAGATTCCTCTGCAGAACTGTAAAGCTTTCATGCCATGCAGTTTCTACACTGATACAGATTTTTCCCATCCATCTGAGCTGTTAAGTTTTTGTGCATCGAGTGTGAGACTCATAGATTTGGCTCCAGCATCCACTCACCCCCACAGATAGGGGTATGTCTTACAGACTTTCCTAGCACAGTGCCAGAATCCATCTCCTGCTGCATGACCTGATATACCAGCTGCAGGTGGTTGGCAGCTCCCCTCATTCCCTGTCTCCCAGTGTGCTGCTCTGCCCAGTGGGACAGTCTGCTGGCCACCAGCTCTTGCCTGGGTGTTGGGCTCCAAGGAACCTGCTTCCAGGCGTGTTTCCTGGCTGCAGCACAGGAACTTTGGCCTCTTCCTCACCGCGAACCCCAACACGCAGATATGTCGTCTGCACAGGACCAGTCCACAGTTTTGTCTTATTTATTGGAAAAGAAGAAACATGAGAGGATGGAGCCATTTTAAAATAAAGTTATGCAAAACTACAGTCAGTTTTGTTTTGCCAGAGCTTGATGATTTGAAAAATTTGTTCGCATAGTTCTTCCAGCCTGTATCAAATATTCTGGAAACTCATCTGCTTCTTCAAACATCTTTTTAGTCCTCTGTTGTATCTGGATAAGTGTATCTCAGGACTGCTGGTTTAGTGGACTTCTACTTTCATACTAATAATGCACTAAATTGTCATTATTTCCCAGACAACAAAAAGAAATATTTCATTTGTTGTGCCATAACTTATTCCACTCATGTGGGTTCTTAAATTTTTGCTTATTTCAGGTCTGGCTCAGCCGTATTTCATCAGGCAAAACTGTCACCAAAGCTTGATGGGAGATTTGTCCAAGTAAAGGCTTTAGGATTTCACATGTATTATTTTGCTGTATCTTTGTGCTGTTACTGTCTGTCATTTGATTTGGAACACAGATAATTATATTCTAGATTTAAAACAACAGCTTTTTTTTTTGTACAAATAAAATATTTGGTTTACTATACAACGCCTGGAAACACCTTCAAAGAGGTGATTTTAGTATCTTATAATTTTCTGTACACCATAAATAGTTACTTGGAATGTACTTCTAGTTGTCTGCCCTAAAAGCAAAAAAATACTGACCAAAAGAATTTAAAGTGCTTAAGAGTTTTAACCACAAAGGATACACAGAGAGGCTAGAATGGCACATGGTGCTGAGCCTGTCAGATTCTTAAAATACCACCAATTTGGTGGTCTATAATCCTGTCACTCTTTTCATATATCTGAAAAAAATGTTTAACATCCACGTTAATTGAAACTATAGCTTTCAGGCAAGAGGTTTGATTTTTCCAGTATCAATGTTATAAAATCAGGGAGGATTTAGAGTAAGAGCATAGGGCTCTACTTTCTAAAAAATCTACTGGGGCTTTATAAAAAGATTTTCCAAAGCAGTTTACTCAGAAGGGTTCTCTTGTATATCATGTTATCCACAATTTCCCTTTTCCCATTTTTATTGTAGAACTTTCTTTACAATCTTTGTGTTTTAAAATCCATGTGCCCCTTTTTCTTCCTGCCCATGAGAGTTAATTATTTCTTTTTGATTTCGTTCCATTGAACTTTTTATGATGTCACAAAAGATTAGATTCAGAGAAAACCTGAGAACTGTTCAAAATTAATGCTTAGGATTTCACAGGATTGAGCCCACGGAAAGAACTGCAGTCATGTTAGGGCATAACTTTCTAGCAAAAGCCAATGAGCTTTAAATTTGAAAAGGTCCAAGAATATATGAAGCATAAGGATGAATATTTCAAAATAAAATGCTTTCCAACATTTTCTCTGAAGGGTCAGCTATACATTAAAAAAAAAAAAAAAAAACAACAAAAAACACCCAAACCCACCAAAACCCCCACTTGCTTTAAAATCTAAGAATAGGAGGATTTTAAATAAGAACTGATGATACTAAATAGCATATAACCTACATTGTATGAACCTAAAGACATTCTAGGATAAACTGGAGCTTTGTCATTGTTATCACAATCATCTTTTAATTATTTATTCCAATATATTTATTCAGAAATTTCTGCTTGTCTTCACCCTTTTCTTATCTGTGTCTTACAAAAAAAAAATGGAACCAACAGGACCAATGAAGCAATAAATTGCAGCGCCACATCAATTTTATTTGTTGAGCCACACATGGTTTTTGTTGCAGTTTGGGTTTGAGTGATTTGTTTGGTTATTTTAGTGAGAAATAAAGATTTCCTCTCCTCAACAGCAACAGTTGAAGACAGAGAAGATGGATCAAAAAATTCTGAATTTCAGTAGGTGCATTTGTCAGCCTGCTAGTCTTTAAATATGACCAGTTTACTCTTTATGCAAGCCATTCTTAGGTTCTTTCACTAAAAAAGTGGAGACAGAATAGGTGCTCCTTTCAGCAGACCAGTTGGGGGGAAACTACCTTTATCATCTTCTGCTATATAGCATGTGCTTACAGATGTCCTCATCCACTTCTAAATGGAATTGTAGTAAATAATTGTTGAGGACAGGAATCCTGAAAATTTACAGCATGCATGTTGAATCTATTACATCTTGACAATAAGTTCAGACCTTAATTTCACTGAGGTGTATGTACATCCTTGAAACATTTTCTCCATCTGACAGCAGCAAGGTGTACGGGAGATTGAGAGTGGGTGTCCTTCCACCAAAGGAGGACATCCTTGGGTTAGCAAAGGATGTCTGTGTATAATGGGAAAGATGAAATCTTAAAAGCCTCTGCTGACCTTCATTACTAAAGTGAGACGAAGACCTCATCACAGATGTGACTCTTAGGTCATATTGAAGGCTGACCATGGATTCCTATATGCAAACAATGTGTGCATTTGATCTTTGTAGATACTAGCAGACTTGTATCTGGGAAAACAACTGAGAAATTAGTGATTTCTTAAATGGGATAACTAGCTTTGGTTATGTGTTTTTATTTGACGCTTAGCACATTTTAAATTCCATACAAAACCATCTGCCTGCACTGTGATGTGATATCCCTTCAAGTTCTTCTCCCTAATCGGATGGAATGGGTTTTCTTCTATCTTCTATTCTTTCTTCATTTCTAGACTAATAAGGTTTTAGAAAAGCTACAGTCTTGTAACAGTGTTCATAAGTTCTTGTCATGTTTCGTATGTTACACAAAATCTCCTAGGTATTCTTTAATTTCCAGGTTTTCCAAACATCTTTCTCCTAGATATCTTTTGAATGATTATTTCCTTCAGCTTGCGTTTTTCCAGAATGAATCTCATTTTGGGTGATAGCCAAAGCCCACTGAGGTCAGAAGGATGTCTCCTCTTGACTTCAGTGAGCTTTGGATGTGTTCCTTTATTTCCCATTTCCAGAAGCCAAATTCTGCACACCTTATTGTTTCAATAGGAATTTTTTATCAGCAAGGCAAGCAGCACTGGCTTCCATAGTCTGATATTTTTAGACTCCTTTCCGATGTATTTCACTCTTTTCACTAACATTTGTAATGGCACAACATAATTTACAAATATAAGTGCTGTTTATCTATCACCATGGATAGCTAATGGAAATCTTAAGTAATATTTAAGTGAGTGAACACTGTTGCATTTGGTACCATCTCTTTCCAAACTTGATATATGTTCTTCCATTACCTTTTACTTTGGTCTTTTAATTCCTTTGCAGTTCATAAGGCTTTGTAACGGTTTGGGAAAATATGAATCATTTGTGGATAAAGTTTTGAAAGGCACTGTAATCAGATATAAAGTCCAGCTACAGGTTATACTTTACATATAACAACTCTTGCCCAGATTCAGGAAAGTGCTTTAACATGTGCTCAAGGCTATCCATGTTAAGAAATGCAACTAGATTCTTAAATGTAATTGTGTAAGTGGGACTTTGATCTCAATAAAAGTTAAGGAAGTCTTTATCTTCGTTCCTGAATAGGGAGATCTTTTCAAATAGTGTCTCTTATATATCATCAGTTCTCTTTGATGAAAAATTCCAAACTGTTCTAAAAAGACTATTCATCACTGCATTATGGTTATCTCTGAAGTGAGTGTGCTATACATCTTCCCCGGGATTTGTCATCTCAATTTAAAAATGGAGCAAGTTTAGTGGAGGACCACCAAGATAGTCAGAGATTGAAGGATTTGCCTCAGAGGGAGAAAGAAGCTGAGGCTTGTTCAACAGAGAGAAGACATGGCTTTCAGGGGATCTTGGAGCATGGAGCCAGTGCTGCATGATGGGATGATTAGAAATAATGGGCAGAAGTTGAAAAAAGACAAGGTCAGGTTGGATTTAAGGAAAAACTTTTGTACAGTTTGGTCAGTCAAGAATAGATCAGAATCTGAGGAATCAGAAGTGATTGTTAAGAGACATTGTGCAGTCCTTGAAGGTTTTCAAGACCAAGCTGCATGTGAATAAGTTGGTCAGATCTCACAGCTGACCCTCCTTTCAGCTGGAGGCTGGACTGGATAAACTTCAGAGGTACCTTCCAAACTGAATTATTCTGTGATCTTTTGATCCTATTCATTTTCTACTGTTGCTTATGGTTCTAGTCTGCTCTTGGTCTCTTATTGGGTCCCCAAAATTTTTTTCCTAATAGCATGTATAACATTGCTTTTCTGAAGGAGAAGAGATACTGGAAAGCATGCCCTGGAAGTCCTTGGATTTCTGTGTGAAAAATATTAACCATATTTCTCTCTTTGGAATTTTTTTTCATTTCTTGGTACCTGCTCCTCTTGGCATACCAGTGTAATTGTCAGTGGTTCATACATTATCTAGGTAATTCTTCTATGATCTGTGGATGCATATGTCCTCCTTCTGGTTTATATTTTTTCCTAGCTGTTTTATTAAGTATTTGTTAAAAATAAATGTACCGTAAGATTCTGCTGCTCTGGTTGCTCTGGCAAATTTTAGTTGGTTTTCTTGTTTAAGATGATTGTTTTAATTATTCCTTTATTCTTTCATTTTTCCTCTTTAATGTTTTGTCATTTGAATGGTATTTCACAGAATCACAGAATGGCTGGTGTTGGAAGAACCTCTGGAGGTCATCTGATACCACCCCCTTTCTCTAGCAGTGCCAAATGGAGAAACTTGCCCAGTGTCCAAATGACTTTTGAATATGTTCATGGATAAAGACTACACAGCTTCTCTGGGAAACCTGTTCCATCACTCAGTCACCCTCACAGGAAAAAGAGTTTCCTGATGTCCAGATGGGAACTGCCAGGTTTCAGCTGATGTCCATTGCCTCTTGTCCTGTTCGCTGGGCACCACTGAAAACATGCACACCTTCAGTGTATTTATTTACACTAGGAACCTTCTTCAGGTTACACAATCCTCTCTGGGCATTTTTTAGTGCATGGAGTTATTTTAACACATTTTCATTTCATACATAACAGAGGGCCTGCAAAGGTAAAGAATAGTGGCTGAAGAAATCTAAAAGCAGGTAGTTAATACAAACTATTCACATGCCTAGAGCTTTAGTTGGGCTATATGTAGAATTACAGATGGACTGAGCAGGTGAAGCCAATTTTTCAGACCATGGTTCAGCGCTTTACCAACAATTTTAAGATTAATATAAAATTAGGTGATGTTATTAATGAATATAAAATATAATCTATTAAAATTAGGTGGGGTTTTTTCAATATTATTCCTCATCTTCCAGTAAAAGTTTTCACTTCCCTCTAAGTTTGTCTGGAGCAAGACATTTCTGGGTTTTGTTTCAGTATCCACTACAAGAGCACAAATCTATTGAGAGATATTTCAGAGAACAATAATCAACAAAGACATGCTCTACCCAGCAAAGTTGATCTATGAAGAGGTACTTCTAGACTGATATTGTTTCTACACAGAGGATATTAAGAATTTCTCAAAGGTAGCTGTTGTGGTGTTGTCTACTCAAGACACATCAAGGACAAACAGATCCTGATTTGGTCAGTGAATGGACTTGCTTGTTGGTAAAAAAAAAATGTAAATAATAAAATAAATAAAATAAATTCATCCCAAGTGGGAAAAAGAAAAAGAAATTCTTGAACAATTCCTGGGGAAAAAAAAAAGATAACATTTAAAACTACTTTGGGTTGTTTGAATTGTACTGTTTGGTTAAAATAAAGACATTCAGTTTAAACACTTGCAATTTTTTATAACGTGAAAATTTGAACCTTTCTTTTCCAGAAATGTCTGATTGAAATATATCTACATTTTAAAAGTTTTTTCCACTTTCCCAAGAAATGCATAAATTTAATTTAATTTCTTTTAAGAAGGGGTTCAATGGAAATGACAGCATTCTGGTAGAGAACTATCTGACATATTTTTAGCATTTTGTGTAACTCCTTTAACTGAAATGCCTCAGTTTTCATTCTATGATAGTTATATAGTTTATAGAGATAATTAGTTTATATTTATGAAGCACTTAAACACAGAGAAGATTAATCTCTGAATGGAATAATAAAAAATACTGTGGTAGTCTAAAAGACATCAATGAAATTAAATGGCACCGTCAGGAATACTCTGAATCATGGGTAGAAATTAATAGCTTAATTAAGTTGTTAAAATCACCCTAGATTTTGTTTTTCAGAGCTATATCAGGCAGGCATTATGTGCAAAAATGTGTATACACCTTTTTCTTCCCTTCTTAGAAATTATATTTAATTTCATCTGTCACTTTACCATCAAGTCATTTGAGACTGTGAGATACTTCTACACTTTGCCTCACACAACTTTAGTTTTGATTGTCCTGAGTAATTTTGGATCATCAGCAGAATATATAAAGTTTCTACTCTGTGACTGCGGTTACTCAGGAGCAGGCTGAACAGCAGAGGTTTCAGCAGAGACCTTGTAACACCCTGAGATCATCTTCTTCCCTTCTGACAACTGACTGCTCATTCCTTCTTTTCCCTCCTGACTTGAAAAAAGCTAATAATACTCAAGAGGACCATTCCTCTCGTGCCATGGTAGCTTCATTCTTTTAAAGGCCTGTGAATTTTCCCAAGGCTCCATGGAAATCCATGACATATGCACCAGAGTATCCAAGTGTAGAATTGCAACACTGCAGTTACCAGATCATCTTATCCACATGCTCTTTTGGACAAGCCTAATACATTTTTGAAACATGACTTCCATCTGGAGATTTGCATTGATGCTTCTCCAGTAAAAATCTCTGTCACAGCTGTAATTCCCATCATATTGCCATACTAAGGTAGACTTGTTGAAATATGCAATCTTTGTCTTCTAAATTGTTTGGATATTTAGCCTTTGATTCCCCCAAGTATTATTTTACTTCTTTGGGTTTTTTAATAGAAAAAGAAGGTAAAAGTGAACAAAATACCACTTATTTTTCTAACTAAATAATTAGCACCAGAGAGTTCATTAAAGAATGCTTATAATGAAAACCAAATTTCAGAAGTTTATTTTACGCGAGGAAAACAAAATGATTCAAAGAATCCTCTAAGGTAAGGTCCTGCATCTCTACTAGTTAGTTACTAACCTGTAACTTATTAAATATTATTGTCTTTATGATCTCACTGATATTATTTTCTGTGTTTTGATTTTCAGATACATATGTAGGCAACTTTTATAGAAAGCAAATTAATTTAAGTTTTGGCTCTCACTCAGCTATGTCTGGCATATACACATCTGAGATCTGTAATAGAAGAGACTGTTTTAGAGACATGCACATTCACATCAGTATCACATTTCTAAACTTCACAACAATCTTCATTTTCAGGCCTTCATACTTTGGGCTAGATTCCCCTGTTGTGTCACTTGGCTTTTCTGCCTGTGGAGCACTGAATAAAGCATTGGTAAATTCAGTTGGAAATTGCCTGTGCTCTTGACATTTTCTGCTGTTGAAAACGTAGCAACAAACAACTCAGTTCTGATTTCCAGCTTGCTTTAAGCTTACAGAAATGGTGTAACTGCTGCCTGTTTCTAATTATTCCTGAAAAGCCAGTAAGAGATATTATGAAGTATCATTCAGGAGAATGATTCAGAGTAACCTGGAAGCTTTAGCTCTTTTTCCTTGACTGATGACGTTCTTCTTGCTAAGCTGGATGTGTGCTGCCCAGACCACAGGTTGTTTGTAGTGTCTGTTCTGCCCAAGGCACAAAATCACACCGATGGGTGTTCAGAGATGGTAAGGATATATTTTTTCTTAGAAATAATAAAAACAAAGAAGAAGAAGAAGTGGCTTAAGAAGGTGTTCTATTGGTAACAGCATCTTCTGTGGAAAATTGAAATTTCTGCAGCTCATCAATGACATCAGCAGTTACCAAATATTTGAGCCCATCACTGCTACACTCTTAAGACAAACATTCAAAACCAGATGCCTATATTTAAATATGCTCCTGAGTCTATAATGATAATGAATTTTTAGATCGTGTGATGTTTAGCTGAGTTATACCTCATACTCATTCACTAAGATTTGTGGTTATCTGTCACTGAGAATTAACAACTTTACTGATGCAAGGGAGAGTAAATATGGATTCAAAAGTTTAACATTAGGTTGATAAATGTGTTAATATTTTGATCCGTTTCCTAGAAATTTTTCTTTTTTTATCTTAAAAACACCCACAGTGAATAAAGCAATTTTAAAATGTTTTGGCCTGGTAGTTACAGTATCTTAGAATTGTAGAATTGTTTGGGTTGGAAGCGACCTTAAAGATCATCAAGTTCCAATCCCCCTGCCACTTTCCACTAAACCACATTGCTCCGAGC
This sequence comes from Brachypodius melanocephalos, assembly GCA_013398615.1. Classification (NCBI taxonomy): domain Eukaryota; kingdom Metazoa; phylum Chordata; class Aves; order Passeriformes; family Pycnonotidae; genus Brachypodius; species Brachypodius melanocephalos. Next base: position 39,247,268 of record VZSR01000520.1, on the reverse strand, counting down.
ACCATCCAACCAGATCTTGAACACTTCCAGAAATGAGGCATCCACAACCTCTCTGGGCAGCCTGTTCATGTGTCTCACAACCCTCTGAGTAAAGAATATCTTCCTTACATCTAACTTCTCCTCTTTTAGTTTAAAACCATTCCCCCTTGTCCTGCCTTTGTAAAATGTTGCACTCCCTCTTTTTTATAAGCCTGCTTTAGGTACTGGAAGGTCACAATGAATTCTTCCTGGAGCCTTCTCTTCTCCAGGCTGAACAGCCCAAACTGTCTCAGCCTTTCTTTGCAGGAGAGGTGCTCCAACGCTCTGATCCTTCTCGTGGCCCTCCTCTGGACTCACTCTAACAAGTCCATGTATTTCTTGTGTTGAGGACCCCAGAGCTGGATGCAGAATTCCAGGTGGGGTCTCATGAGAGCTGAGTAGAGGAGAAGGATCCACCTCCCTTGACCTGCTCCCTTGGCCACACTGCTTTGGATGCAGCCCAGGAGTTAAAACATACTCCAAATTTTAGTATTGGTACAATCAAATAAAAGAATTGGTCAACATTTCTTAAGGACACATGGAGTAGAAGAAAAATCCTACCAAAATTAAAAGCAAGTTTAATGCTTTTCTACACCTTTTGGTATGAGGCAGTGAGACAGAAAACTCTGTATGAGTCGGATGTAAAATAAGAAGTTTCAGTATGATTGTGTTTTATTTTATGTAGACAAATAAAGACATGAGTAAATGTGTATGAAATCCTTCATCTAACTGTAATTCTTGAGGAGTCTTGATCACTCGTAGCTTCCTGGCTCACTGCATCAATGCTACTATTTAATATGGATTCTTTTCTATTTCGTTTAACATTGTTCTCACCTTTTCTTAAGTAAATCTCACTCATCCTACCTCCATTTCTCAATGATGTGTTTATTTTCACAGTTCTCTCAACCATCTCTTGCACAGGCAAGCTCACTGACCATTTTTCAGTAACTCTTGAGTCTTAAGTACGTACTTTCTTCACATGATCCACTGGTAATTTAGAATCTAGGTCTCCTCATCCTCTTATTTCCTGGCAGCTAGCTTTGTCTGAAAACTATCATGGGGCAGCCAGCCATTCTCAAGTGCTTCATGCAAAAACTGATCTCTACAGAACTCAGACAAATGTTGTTTTTAGGGATCTTCTTTATTGTCCAGTGTTATGTGCTTACCTTAAGATATATTTATTCAGTGTGTCACATGAGCATCTGCACATGGGCAGATAATAGCAATTTGTGGAACTTCAGTCCTAAGCTGCAAATAACTTTCATAATAGAAGCTGCCTCATCCCTCGTACTCAAAAAAAAGGGAGCAAGCATTGAAACATAATGAAAATGAACTGATAACTTTACTATAGCTTAGTAACTTGGATTATTTTTTCTAATTAAAATGGAAAATTCTTCAAGCAGTAGGAAAAAGATTTATGTTTTTCCTATCAGGGATAGTACCTAAACTTACAGCTCCTGAAGATAACCATCTCCTGTGGTAAGGTGCTTTTTTTTGAAATCATTGCCAGAAGCAGGCATAAGTTCTCCCCTTCCCATCTTCACTGTTGGACCAGTGACTTCTGTGCTGCCTCTGACATACCAGACACATGGCATTGCTGGTATTCAGATAAGATGAATTATGGCTTAGACCATAATTGTTTCTGTGTTAGTTTTACAGTATTGCATATAATTATTTTAAAGGATAAACCTTAATAAAACTCTCCCATAAAGAAAGCTTTCAAATGGTCATAGGCTTAATGTCCCTCCATCCTTTTTACAGGAAGAAAAATGACTAAAACTTGAAGTCAGACTCTGGCATGCTTGAATACCATATGCCTGCACTATTGAGAGACTGGAGCAGAGTATCTGGAGAAAGATGAGAGAGTGTGGGTGGCAATAGAAAAAACAACCACGACTGTAAGTTAGCAAGATAATATCCTTACTTTCTTCTGTGGGTCTCAAGAGTGATTAAAAAAACATTGGTGTTTTAAAAATATTGCTGAGGACTACAGTGTGACTCATAATGCTTCAGAGAATGGAATTCTTGGAAGTTTCACTGTAATGCCAGATTTTAGAATGGAGGGCAGCAGAGCTGCAGAGAAGTAACATGAGGCTATGTTGATGGAGAAAGAACATTTCTGAGGAAATTCAAGTGAGAGAGAAAGAAAGGAATAGAATGGGCCTGGGAGGATATGACAAGACGACTACTTATACTGAGAACTGTTGCTTGCACTGATGGGAATGTTTCACTGTTTTTAGAGGTTTTATTGGCCAGCACACCTGCCTACACAACACTTGGTCATATGCACAGCAGGGGATGATAAGTAATCATGTTGACCAGTCAGACAATGAAAGCAATTACAAGCAAATCCAATAGTCTATCCTAGAGCTGACCTAAAAGTTTTAGATAAAACTTTCCTTTTTCTCTCTTTTCTTTTCTTTTCTTTTCTTTTCTTTTCTTTTCTTTTCTTTTCTTTTCTTTTCTTTTCTTTTCTTTTCTTTTCTTTTCTTTTCTTTTCTTTTCTTTTCTTTTCTTTTCTTTTCTTTTCTTCCCTTTTCTTTTCTTCCCTTTTCTTTTCTTCCCTTTTCTTCTCTTTTCTTTTCTTTTTTTCCTCTTCTCTTTTCGTGGAGGTTGTTTGGAATGGTAAGTTAAGTACTTTTATGAGGGAATGTATTGGTTAAGTGTTGGGAAGTTTTCTCAAGTCAGAATAGCATTTCTGGTCAGAATAAAATAAAGAAGAATGTTGGTCATCTGGAATTAAATAGTAGCCTCAGAGTTATGGCATGTACCTGATATTTTGCTTGATACTGTAACACAGCTGTTTTATATCCTCAGTAAGTAGCTCTGCTAGGAAAGTGAACAGTCTTTCTCCAACCATTTGCCACAAGTGCTGATCACTTAAAGTTCCTTAAAGTTCCAAGAAAATGGTTTCTGTATTTCACAGGCTATGACAGTTTCCAGGTTTGGAATTTCCAGGTTTGGATCCATGGACATGGGCTGGGCTTGTACCAGAATATCCTCTTTTAAGTAAGTGTCCTCACTATCTGGCAGCTGAGTTAGGATTGTGTTCTCTCTATTGCTTACATTGGAAGCCTAAATGCTAAAAAGTAGGCCTTTTATTTATTTTTTTAGAGAGCATTCTTATAACCTAGGTCTCTCATATAAACTCTGGTTTGTGCATATTATTAAATAAAAATGTTGGTTCAGAGTTCTGAAAACGTGTCAATGGTTTAAACATAGATAATGCTGCTATCTGGATAGAAAATTTGTGTATCTTGTAAACATTTAATGATTATTTGTCTGATAACTCACATCTAAAAAATGCCATTACTTGATATTTCCTCTCTGAAAAAGAAAAGACATATAATCAGCAGGGGAGCAAATATGACACCATTCGTGTAGGTGATGGTTCTATACCACAGTCAAATAAATATCCTAAGTGAACAATTAGTTCACTGTAATTGGCTGTAATTTCTTCATGTAATTTGATCAATAACGTGTTTGTATAAATTAACTGATCATAACCAGTTCCTGAACAATTCATGAGCAGGAAGGCACACTACAGACCAGGGAATTTGAATAGTTATTTCACTTGAATAACTGTAAAATGTATATTTTTGAGTTGACCAAAATGGAAAATTAAATTTAATTTTTTTTCTGGAAAATTTAATCTAGTTACATTTAGAAATGAAATATCTTAAATGAAAAAGGTAGTCTATTATGAAAATGAGCATAGGGGGTTTTTTTGTTTACTTTTAATGTTTTTATGTTATAATGAATTCTTGGTGGATTAATTTTGCAGTTTTCAGATGAATGACACATGGATTTTAACCAGGTTGAACTGGCAATTGGATGGATAAAAAATGTGATTAAAAATTTTTCCAGATTTCCTGGGCTTATGATCTACCAATTCCTTCATTTCCCAAAGCAGTGAACTGAGAAATGTTTAGTCATTATGGGGTTAGTGCAACTAATTTTCTCTCATATTACCTGTCATCCAGTAACTTTCATAATATGTGAACACAGCCAGGCTGCTATGATCTCAGAGTCACCAGTAAAATCTACAATGCATAATGATAGTAAGTTCTCAAATAAACAGGGCTTTGGACAGAATGAAAAAATGCACCAAAAATTTGAGTAAACAGCAGCAAGTCAATCTGCATCCTCTCAGTTTGTGTAAGAGAGATAAGTCGGAGCTGGGAAACATTTTCTGTTATGCACTTTAATGGATGCAAAACTCATCCAATCACTCAGGAGCTAATACTGCACTTTTCTGTTCTATGCATAAAAAATGTCATGCCAAATGACTCTGAGTGGTATCCATAATGATGAATTTACAGCCATCAGTAAGGAGACTTCTTCGATTGTCTGCATTAAAGCAGCAGATGATTATGATCCCATCCAATGATGCTTTTCCTTGGCCTTATTAAAAAGAACAGCATACAAGGCAATCATACCCTTGGGTGTCTTTTGACTTGCTCAAAAGTATGACTTAAGTGTTGATTTCTTTTCCAAAAAAACCCAAATTCCATTTTGCAATGACGACACATCCATCGTCTAAAAACAAATGACATGGGAATTTCAACGAATGCCCTGATTGCTCACCTGGTAGCAAAAATAGCACCAGGTTTCAGAGACAATATTTATCTGTGCATGTGTGTCAGCTGTCAGTGCTGTGCATGGGAAGAGGTAATCTTCTCCCTCTTCTCATTGTCCCACAGTTTGGCACTTATCTCATGCATTTGTAGTACAGGGCTGTGGTCCCTCTCAGAGAGCTCAGTGGTTTCTTCCCCATCTTCTGCCCCATGATCCTTACTGCACTGAGAAAGAGCAGCTTGACAGACCTAGGAATGAACTGTGAGCCAGCAGGCACGTTCAATAACTGGAAAGACAAAATAAACTCTGAGTTTCCTTTTTGTCAAGTCTCTTTTCTTGGGTTTAGATTTATTAACAAACCAGAAGATTCCAAAGTGATTTCATAGTGATAGAGAATATGTGGTAAAAGAGAAAAGATCTTTCCAGCTTCCAGCAGTGTCTGCGGGAAGTGCTAATTTACATCCCTCAGGGTAGCTTCCTATCCAGTTTAGAAAACAGATGTACTTCTATGGTATGTACCAATTTGTTTCAGCTCTACTGGTAAATCACTGTGGAGTTCCTCCAAACCTGTCTTTGTGTTCATGCAAAAGCAGCAGAAGACCTTTACTCAATCAGTAAAACCACAAAATCCAAGATCCATGACATTTCTTCCTCAATCTGCTCTTTTTTCTTGCATTCTGTTTCTCCCAATAGATAACTTCTGGAATTTATTATGGCTGAATGAATCAACTGAAGAGATCTAATGGGAATAGGAGAGGTCTGGACGGTCAGTTCTGGGGAACAGTTCCAAATTCTTCTGTTACATTTGCTTACCATACTTTAGCTCTAATCAGGTAGATAGAAGAATTGATATCATGGTAGATTATTTAGTATCAAAGATACTTCAGTCAGCTAAACACAGACAGAAATGCAGACAGATCTGTATGAACATCAAAGAAACTAGAGCCCAGCATAATCATTCCAGTGATATGCATTCTAGAGAAGGCAATATACAGTTAAAAGGAAGAAACCGCGATTAAGTGAAATAAAGGGAACTAGACAACTGAGTTGCATCTAATCCGTTCCATTTCCCCAAAACTGTTCATTATTCTCCAAAACGCATGCAATGGATGTGTTCCACTTCTGAGTGAGAAGACATAAAAATTAACTTGGTAATTAAAAAAAAAAGTATATTTATCACTTCTTGAAATAACTATTTTATTCTATAAAATGCACAACTCCCTGCCTCTCCCTTTCCAATGTTCCAAATACACTTTGGGCTAATTTTGATCTCTGCAATTGTATGCATCTGTATGTTAGTGGGACAATATGTTCTCTATGTCCATATGCTGCCAATCTGGTTGACAGCAGCCTTGCACCCTATTCTTTTCTGATTGTCCTTCATCACAAATAGAAAATGATCAAATAAACAATACTTTTGTTCTTGTATGGAATTGTGCAACTTCCAAAATTTCTTCAGCTCAGTGTTATAGTTTTTTTAAGGGTCACTTACATTAGAACAATTCTTAAAAGTAATAACATATACATTAAAATTTTATTTATAACTTAATAAAATGTATTTTGAACAAACATATATTAAAAAATTATCCAGATATTATGAAATTATTTGTTTATTCTTAGGAATTATTCTCACTATCAGCTCTTTGGCACTAAAGATATCTTTGACATAATTATGCTTGCAAAGTTATATGAACTCAGAGAAAACTCTAGAAGATGTTTCGACACAAAATTTTTAAAAATTATGGTACTTGAAGTGAGGTTCTATGCAGTGACATCTCATTTAATTTCTGTAAGGTGGTACGTAATTTGAGAAATTATGCCTGACAACCTGTAATGATTAAATAACTATACTGAAATTTTGTCTACTGTGAGGGATTAGCTCAGTTGGTTAGAGCATGGTACTAATAATGCCAGGGTTGTGGGTTTCATCCCCATATGGGCCATTCATATAAGAGTTGAACTTGATAATCCTTGTGGGTGCCTTCCAGCTCAGAATATGCTGTGATTCTGAATGTGTATACTGACTGACTTTTCAGGCAAGAAAAGCAAGATGCAAGAAAAATAGAAATATGACCCTAAAAATCCAGCCTGGGGTGACTTGGAAAGGAATGTGAAAATCTGGTCAAATGCAGACTACTGAAACACTAGCTGCTTTGTAAACCTAAGATGGTGAGAAGAGAAGATGGGCACAACAAAAATGAAAGCTTTGTCGTGGTGCTTACCCTTATTGCTAGGAGTTTCAGTAAAATCCAAATCTGTTTATAGTTTTCCATAATGCCCATTGCTTTATAATGGATAATGGAATACTCTTCTGCTGGGAACTATGTGCCAGTTCATTCTTGAAGACTCCAGTAAGAAATGCAGCTCTTCTATACGTTTATCAGACTTTCAGGGATCACCTCCTTGTTGGAGGAATTCTGGGCAGTGGGGAATTGTGTAGGAGGTTGAGCTACCTTACCCCATATGACCATGTTCTAAAGGGCCTTTTAAGATGGAGGATATTTATTATTTGAAAGGAAATGGAAGCAAATGCTTCCACGAGCAAAGCCAAGATGGAGCTATTAATTTGCCAAAGAAAGATGAAACAACATACAGACCTGATCTTCTAAGTTTGATTGGCACAAGAACTTCATGGACTAGGCTGAGGGAACCTTACTTTCGAGAGCCCAAGCCCTGAAAAGGATTCTCATGCAAAACGTTCTGGCTGAAGGATTTTAACCATTTTCACCCAGGATACACTGAATACTGTTTGCAATTCTAGTTAAGATGTTTTTGGGCATTGAGTGTTAGTGCTTCTACCACTGTAAACCGCTTCCAAAATCTCTGAAGAAGCAGGTGGAAGGCCAAGAAGATCAGAAATACATGAGTTAGTCAATTAAGTGGGAGTCGTAAATGAACCCCTTTTCAAGAGGCATCATCAAACATTTGTCTGAAAAGAGAAATTTGCAAAGAGGGAAGCAGGTGTCAAATTCCCTTTCGACATCTGGATCTTAAAAGCAATTAGAATGAAAAGCTACCTGATCTAAGGCTCAAGACACCAGGAGGTGCCTTAACAAGTGGAAGGAAACACATATCCATGGAGTTTACAACTCTCATGCTGTAGGGAGGATGCAGAACAGTGAGAAAATGTGCTGACATGCCTAAATTGTGGCAGGATATAGGACCCTGGCACTGACAGTGAGGAGGAACTTGAGAATGATTTTCGAGCTCTGTGTGCAAACAGCTGTCTGTCTTCCACAGCATGCTGTAGAAAAATAGGGGTTTTGAACCATTAGAAAAGCAAAGGAAGTGCAATAGCCGAGATTTTGATCATAATTACACCCAGGTGGTTCTGAAGTGACTACACCCGTGTCATTGAAGTTACACCAGGGCAAAACTTGTGTGAGAACTGAATCGAGCTCTTTGTTTTCTTGCATTTGTGTACCAAAAGAGTACTCTAACCGCTCTTAGTAAATAATAAATTAATAATGACATGATTATCTCCCTTATGACTGGAGGAAGTACAGAAAAATAAGTGTCAGAGTGAGAATTTGCTTGCAAGATCATTTGAATATGTAATTTCTACATTTGTATTGAGTATAGGATGCTTTGTTCGTATAATTTTAATTTCTGGAGCAATTTAAATTTTTATTCCAAGCATCAGAAACATCCAATGTAGTCAGGTAGTATGTGGTGAACAACAGAAAGACTACAACATGTAGGTCGAAGTTCAAATGAGCAAGACCTTCGGTCTTTGCATTGCAAAGTACCTTTAAATCCCCAGCAGAAAGTAGTAATGAAAACAACTAATGAAGGCAAGTGCTTTTTTTGTCTCTGCTGTAAAGCAAATAATATTTTAGTAGTTGGTTTCGTTTGTGTCTCCCCATTTGTGTCTCAGAATACACCAGATTGCAATGTTACATCACATTTTTAATGACTGAAACCGTGTCCTGAGATCCCCCTCTGACCACACCACAACTTCCTTCTTTCCTTTCTCCTCCTGGCTAAAGGACTGCATGTAATTATGATGAGGACATAATTCAATTAATTATTGACAGAACATGTAATTGCCACTCAGATCTCTCTCTGATAAATCTCTCAGCGCTCTGACTTCTGTTTGTCGTGCACTAGGGAGGTGGAAAGGCTCTAAAAATGCGCTTTAAAGATAGGACGTTTCTCAATCCTTTTGTATCAGTCGGAGAGGCTTCTGCCGCCCTGGGCTCTTTAGATGTACAGCGTATTGTTCTCGTCTGTGCTAAACAAGTATCCCCGAGAAAGCTCAGTGGGATGGAGGCTTATGATTCATTTTAAGTGGAGGATATAATAGGAGCAGATAACTTTGATTTGTGCAAAGGAAAAGAGTGATCTCTTTCAGGGATTCCAGGAATTCATAGCAAATTTTTCTTCTGTTGCTGATTAAAGAGAAAGTGATAAATAAGAGCTCTGTGTTCGGTTTAAAGGAGGAATGTAGCTTTAGAAAGCTGACTTATTTAGGGAAAAAAAATCCTGACCTCATATAGCCTTTGACCAAGATCTGCTAGTAGTAGAGAGTAAAAATGAGGCGGTTTCTGTTATTATTAAAGACCACAGTGACCATTTCTGTTTGTATGACCGGAAAATGTCCTTGGGGGCCAGGCTGGGGTGGGGATGTGCCCGGGTCTTGCCCGAAATTTCGGATTACAAGTAAAGCTTGCCAAAAGCGAATAAAGGAAAGAGATAACGAGGTGAGCAAGCAGAGAATGACTTTATTGTAAAGTCAGGAAAACTAAGCTTAAAAAAAAGAAAAAAAGAAAAAAAAAAAAGGGAAAAAGCGTAATCGCGTACACAGAGGCTGCCCTCGTAGCCGAGAGAGGAGACCCGCTGCTCCTGTGCCTTTGGTTTTTACGGCACGGCGTGCGTGGGGCTGGGAAAGGCGCTGCAGGGCAGGGCAGGGCCAGGGCCGGGACCGCGCTGGGAGCCCTGGGCAGCTGGGCAGAGAGGGGGCTCTGCTGTCCCGCAGCGGGGCAGGGAGAGGTTTATTGGTGCTCGGGAGTCTCGTACCAGGGACGAGCGCTCATTCGTCCCTCGTGGGGTGGCGGGAGGGAGCCGAGGCTGATGTCCTCATGCACCAGCCGGGAGGCACTGAGGGGGGCTGGCCGCGGCTCAGGCACCCATACCTTTGCTGTGCCTGGGCAGGCGCTGCCCGTGCCTGGGGGAGCGGGGTGATGCCCTGCCGCAGCCTGTCCTGCTGGCTCTGCCGCCGAGGCTTCGCTCCGCTCCGCTCCGGGACTTGGCAGAGGGCTCTGTGCTTGGCGCCCAGCGCACGGGCAGGGGAAGCAAGACCGCATGAGGGTGGGCTCTCGCCCCGCCGCCCCAGTATCAGCCGGAGGCGCCTGAGTCGGGCGGAACCGGTGCCTTGAGCCCGGTGCCGGAGGGTCTGCTCTTGGGGGCAGCGGAAAGGTGAAGAAGGGCTGAACGAGTTTCGAGCCCTTCAGAGCAGGCGCAATGGCCAGGCGGGTCGAGAAGCCCGAAGCGGGCACCTGAGCAGCATCTTTTGACACCTCAGCAGAGCGGCCCGATTTTCAGGGGGGCTGCGGGGGCGAAAGGGGCGGACGAGCGGAGTCGGAGCATCTGATTTCTCTGTGAGGGGCCACTCGGTGCTGCTTTTGTTGCGGGGAGAGGCGGGAGCGGTTACGCGTGCTCGTCTAAACCGTGAATGTTGAAAGACACTGCGAGTCCAGAGGAACATTGTCAAGATAGGGGCTATAACGCCCTCACAAACAGCTTCACGCAGGTTTAGTTTAGCACTGTGGACCCGGCTCGGTGCTCAGCTGTGGAGAGCGGCGTCCGCCGCTTGCCCTGCCTTCGGGCCGTGCACCCCTCTCCAAAATTTAGGGGCTTAACAGCTCGGGCGCCTCGTCCCATCACTGTCAAGGACGTGGAGGTCCTTAAAGACCCGCGTCACGGGTGGTCCTTAAAGACCCACTGTTTCTAGGCGGCTTCGTACGGCTCCTGAGGAGGTTGCGGGATGCTCTCCACGCCCTGTCTCACCTGTCGGGATCCAAGGGAGCAAGATTCGGCACCCCGCACCCTTTCAAGCGCAGCAGCCGGCCCCCGGGGGTGGGGCTAAGCCTCGCACGACCAGGCTGTGCGCTGCCCTGCTACCCGAGCCCCTCAGCCGCGCTTCGCCGCAGGTGTGGTTCACGCTGCCCCCATCCGGGCTCCGGGCCTGCGTGCCCGAGACGAGGTGCCCTGGGCGGGCTGCTCCCGCCCAGGACGGCTCTCCCCAGCCTGTGTTTTTGGTCGGACTAACTTGCCTGCGCGAAGCCGGCCAGCCCTGCATCTTCGCCCTCCAAGGCTCAGGGCTCAATCCGGGGCCGACTTGCCGGGGTCACTGAGGGAGCACGCGGTCCTCCTGACCGGTCTCCTCCCCCAGGAGCCCTGGAGGTTTGGATTTCCCCATGGGGACACCCAGTACTGTCCCTTTCCTCCGGATCGCGGGCGGTGCGCTCTCCTGCCGCCGCCGAGCCAGAGCTCGCCGCCCCCGAGCCCCCGGCAGCGCATCCTCTCCCGCCTGCCGCTCCGCCTGCCCCTCCTCGGCTGCGGGGGGAGTGTTGCGAGATAGGCAAAAGGGAAAGTGAACGTAGCGGTCTGAAGATAGAGAAAGGCACTCAACCTTAGACGTATTGTTACTCAACCTTTATTATTTAAAAAAATTAATAAAAAAAAGGAAGGTGAACGAACGTCTTACAAAACCCCCCCACATAAATAGGACATTCCGTCCAGCTCTGGCTATTGGCAGTTCTAGTATTTGACAACATCAGACGCGATTTCCTGGCATTAGAGAAACCCATTTCAAAATCGGTCATCACAAAGAAATACTAGAAATCCCAGTTAGCACTTGCTAGGCAGCACGGAGCACTTGTACACAACTTTTCAGACACACACCCGCGCACACACGCAGCTGGGAACAGATCCCGTAGGAAGAGAGCCTCCTTAAAAAATAGTAAACGCTTCTCAAAAAAAAAAAAAAAAAAAAAAAAAAAAAAAAAAAAAAAAAAGGAAAAAAAAAGGAAAGAAAGAGACTTATTTACAAAACGCACATGGAAATACAGTATTGACAGAACGTGGCTGGCAAATCAACATGATTTGAATAGAGAAAGGACTATGGCACATCTTGCTCGAAAGCTCGCGCAGCAGCCTCCTTCGAGTGTCCCCGCGGGAAGACAGCTTCTGCCATCCGCGACGCAGTGCCTTCTCCCTCCCCACCTCTCCTCCCGCCTTCCCTCGCCTCTCCACCCCTGCGCTTCTTGCCAGGTCCTTTTTACACTTGGATGACCACCGTGCTGGGGCTCTGGAGCCGGGTTTTGTACTGGTCTAGCCAGCTCCTCAGCTCCGAGATCTTGTAGCCCTCTGGTCCTCTGCCTCCCTGGTACATCACCTTCTCCTCCTGGATGATGTAGAGCCTCTCGAAGTAGGCACCGTAGGCGGCGCTGGAAGCATTGTCCATGGTGTCCACGGCCAGTGGACAATCGGGCGCCCCTTCCCTCATCAGCTGAGCTGCCCGCAGCCTGTCCTGGAGGCACTGGTGCTTGGGGATGTTGTAGGCTGCATCCGAGCTGACCCAGCCGTCGGAGGGGTGTGCTTCTTCGATGTACACCAGCAGGAAGTCGGCAATGTCCACGAAGTGCGCGGCCAGGCGCTGGAAGGACCTCAGGCGGGCCATGAACGGGGGTCAGGTGCAGCTGCCGAAGTTGAGGATGAGGGGTCTTTTGCCGCGGGCGAAGTCCAGGATGCGGAGCCTCTTCTGCCCATCCAGCTGGATCACCTCGGGGTTAGGGGCCAAGGAACCCACGTGCGCCGACTTGAAGAAGTCCAGCTTCTGCCCGTGCCACACGGCTTTCAGCGACTCCAGCGTGAACATGCGGTTGGAGTCGGACACGCAGACCGGGGGGTCGTCGGGGGGCGGCTCCTCGCTGGCGCTGGCCGCCTCCTCCGCCGTGGGCATCGTCAGCATCTTCTTCCTAATGCACAGAAAATCCAGGAGCCAGAGCATCACGGCGGTGAGCAGGAAGCGGGGAAATAGGAGGATGCAGGCGGCCGCCTGGGTGAGCAGCTGCAAGGTGTGAACGCCGACGGAGTGGAGCATCGCAGCGGCTTGTGCTGCAGGGCGCTGGCTGCCGGGGGGCCCCCACGCACCCTGCGTGCCGGGGTCTGTGCAGCACAGCTGAGATCCCGCTTCTCTTTAAGCCCATTTTATAGTCAGGGATTTAAATGAAAAGTGACTCCACCTCCGTCCAGAACCCGCCCCTCTGGAACTTGAGCCTGGGGATTACCTACCCCTCCACTCTAATGACCTAAAAATACACAGACAAAAGGGGAGAGAGCCCCGGCGGGAGCCGCGAGGGACGTGCAACGGAGCAGGGTGCAGCCGCTATCAGGCGGGGCAGAGAGTCCGACACAGGGCACCGCCGGGGTCTCCGGCCTCAGATAGCGGCGGGCGCTCACAGACAGCCCCGCCAAGGACAATGCAACAGGCACATCC
>VZSR01000520.1:39141448-39234069 GCA_013398615.1 Brachypodius melanocephalos | reverse complement strand
GTCACCTGCCCCGGTGTCACCTGCCCCGGCCCCGCCCCGCGCCCCCCGCGGCACTCGCGAATACGGGGCTGCATCGCGGCCGCTGCGGGGCCGGTGCTGCGGGAAGGGCCACAATGGGTGGGCAGAAGGGGCTGTGGAGGCGACAGGAGAGCTCTGCGCCTGCGATGTCCCGCTGCTCGCTGGAGTCCTGCTGCATCCCCGTGAGCAGCGAGTCAGGGCACACACTCCTTTACGGCGTCCCGGGAGGAGTCACCAGTACTTTTCTGCATCTGTCAAGTGGCATACAAACACAAGCTTCTCACGGAACAAGGTCTGGCAAAATCCTTAAACTGGGGGCTGAAGTGTCACCTCACGGGCATGGCCAGGTAGACCTGTGTGCTGTCTACAGAATGGACACGCCAGTGGTTTTGGGTTGGGTGTGTTGTGTATCAGCAGCAAAGCGCTCACTGTATGCAGGGCTCAATACTGACTGGCCACCTTCAGTCTTCACCCATCAGAAGGAATTTATGGCCTGTAAATTCCTTCCTGCTTAACTAGATGGAGACCTGTCCCAGAAGTACAGAGCTTACTTACAGAGCAGTTTGGTGTTTCTGCTCAGAACTTTGCCACTCCACTGTTGCAGGATTCCCAGCTTGCAGCAAGCACATCATTTCCCCATCAGCTTCTTCAGAAAGGGACATTACTTGTTCAAAACGCTGAATATTGCCCTCTGCTATGCAAATGTAGCTCATGCAACCCTAAGCTACTGTTGCAGCTGCCACCCACCCAGGTGCCTGTCACACTGACTTTGGGACATGCAGCCCAGTGTGCCTGTGGGTCCTGAGTGCCCAGTTTCTGCCTGTGGACAGTGCCAGGTCTCTGGCTGCAGTTTCCCAAGGACGCTAAGGACCTGCAATGTCCCCAGGTACAGTTTGTGCTCCAAAAGTGACTGTGCATGTCTGTGCTTCCCGTCTATCATCTGTGAAATGGAAAAATGAATGCTGAGGCTCCTCATGGGAGGCTAGGCAGCTTGCTTCATTTTTATGTAACTTATTACAAGAACCCTAAATAAAAGGCAAAATTGAAATCCCATTTTAGGTTTTTTCTTTATCTGGTTCTGAATAGGCTGGTTTACAAACCAGACACCTGGTTTGTAGTGCCCTGGTGCATCAACTGTAGTTGGAGTTAGCAGCAAGGTATAGTTCAGCATTTTCACATCTGAAGGGAAATGTATGCTCCAGCCCTCATAAAGCCAGGTTCATCCACTGACCTTGATTAATAACTTCTTTGGAATTCCACGGTGCTCAGTCCAGGGAAAATTACTGAGTAGATATTTACTATATTGTCAAACTTATTTTGAACTGTTCATGTGGGCCACTCACCACCTCTCTGTGCAGTTATGCAATCTTGAAAACCACAAATTAAAGCCTCTAAAGAGATGCAGTAACAAATTGTGGTAGCTCTGAAGAACCCCCCAGGAAAAAAAAATTGATCTCTCAAAGTGACCTCTTCAGACTATGCTGACAGACAAAAGCCTGAGTAAACAGATGGGTTTGCAACCCTGAATATCAACAAACTTTGCTCTACCAGATCAGTGAGAGATTTTCCGAGGTAAAAATGCTATCTGGTCATATATACTCCATTTGCAGCTGGATAGGGACTTTGGAAATTACTTTTTCTCCATTGCCTGTAAACGGCTTTGCTTTGGTTTTTTTAGCTTGAAGGAAACCTTTGAATTGTGGTTTCCTCTTCAACTGTGGATAGAGCAGAGAACTGAAGCATTTTGCTTCACTAGCCCTCTGCTACAATTTCCTGCCACAGGAAAATTCAAGCATGTCCCGAGGCCACTGTTTCATGGTGAAACAAACGGTGGCTCTGCATGGCTCTACAAGCCATACTCTGATGTGCTCAGCCAAGGTGCAGCCCTCATGTATTAACTCATGGGAAAAGGTGGAATTCCTTCTGCAGCCCTTTGGTTCTTGGAGGGTTTGAAGTGAAGTCTTGCTGCTGTTCCCATGTCTGTGTTCAGCTGGATGGTTTTCAAAATCCTCAGTTTTAACTCTGGTAAACCCCCTCTCTACTTCCCAAAGGCTGTACTTCCGAGCTGAAACTTGGATTATTTTTAGGTGTGTGAAGGTAGTCAGTCTTTCTAGGAATCCATATCACTGATATTAATAGTGTGGGAATTTATGTCTTCCTGTATACTGAGGATTTCATAGAATGTATCCTAAAATATGGGTTTTACAGTGGCACATCTGGTTATGGGTGGTTTTTACTCTTCTGCATGTGGTCTGTGGTTCAGCAGTCACTAACTTAAAAATACATAAGTTTTTGTGTGTGTGTGTCCTCGCACAAGTGCATATACATGGTTCACATTATTTTCTTTTTTTCTGAGAACTTTATAGCTGTAGTTTTTCTTCATTTGATAAATGTAATTTATAACTCTTTTAAAGTTCTATTCATAAACAGGAGCTACAAAATAAATCCAGCAACTTATAAAAGCAAAACCTCAAAAAACTGAAATTAAAACCATCAGGTCTGCTTTGATGTAGAGGATGTGTTGAAATGGTATATTTACATGTTTATTTTCTATTTTATAATTTCCTGCACAAAGGCACGCAATACTTTCTGACAGGAACTGAAATGTATTTTGGAAGAGTTCCACCTCTCATGTCATCTAAGCTCCATGTCATTAATGTGGTAGAACTCTATGTGAAGGAAATGAAAAAGACTTTCCTGAAATAAGAGCTGGACAATTTCTACCCATCTAAGTGGCTACCCAGTGACTGAAGAGAGGTGCAGTGGTGCAGTGGTAAATTACTCACCTGTCTGGTATCTGTAAGAAGTGGGTAAATGTTATATTGCTGAAATTGGTGGTGGATAAATTCCATTTGTAGTTGTTTGCTTGTAGTGACACCTCTGGAAAAAAAGTTACCATATGCTGGAGGCTGTGCATGGGTCTGGCTGTCTCTGGAGCTGCCTCTCTCTTAATCTTTCACCACTTTTAGATGACACCTGCTTTTATTTTCCTCCCTTCTGTGTTGTAAGGTTTTTTTTTTAATAAAATATATATGACTCAGAAAAAAGCATACAAATCCAAGCACATTGGCAATGCTTGGAGTAGGTTTGAGTATGGAGAGAAAAAAAGTGCTATGCTGCAGATTTGTCTATAAAATCACTATCAGAGCCATGGCCTTTGAATCTCCTACCCACCCTGTCACTCTTACCTTCAAGTACATGACAAGTGTGTCGTATTTGACAAAGAGATTCCCAGCACTGAAGTTTTCAAAATTTTTTTCCCTCACTTTTTGCTGACTCTGGGTTGAACTGGGAAAGAGTTGTTTAATTTGGAGGGAGAACTGATTCCACAGCCACAGGTCTGTTAGTGCAATGCTCACCCTGAGTAAATGGAAACCAACATTTTCTTGAGCCGGTGAGCCATCTACCAGGGCTTTGCCATGTGACCAAGTGTACAGTTCCCCTGATGTGTTAGTGGGTTTCTGCACCTGCCTCTCCATGGCTGCTCCCTAGTGCCCCTGTTGTGCCAGCAGCCGGTCAGGCTGGGGTAGAAACTAGATCACCAAAAGGTTCTACATTAAAGAATCTGGTTTTAAACCCAGATGGTTTTGGTGAGTGCATTTACTTTTTGTCTAATAGCATAATTTTCAGTGCAACTTGAATGACAAAAGGTGCAACTTTCCATTCCATTAATCCTTCCTCATTTCTGCTTGCACTGTGTCTTGTGTGATCCTGAAGTGATCTGCAGTGACTGAGGGGGCAGAAGAACTTGGCTTTATAAAAAAAAAAAAAAAGGGTTATTTCCTGACAGGTCAGTTCCCTAAACTTGCTAATGATGAGAGGAAATGATCATCTGTGATGCAGGAGAGGCACAAGAGAAATGGCCACAGGCTGGTGGCCAAGGCAGGACTAACAGGACCATCCCATCTGACTGACTTAGCAATATTATTCATGCGCCCCTGGGTGGAACTGCATAGTGAGAATGTGTTAAGAGTAGAGGTAAGTTTCACTGCAAATGTGGATAGTGTTACCCTTTTGTGTAGTGGAAGAACATAGGAGATGTACAGGAGGTGACAGTGGCTGTCACAAGGTCCTGCTGGGCAATGTAACTGCATAGGGTGCACAGCTGGTTTCTGGGGGGAGCCAGCAATATCAACTGCAGCAGCAGCTGCTAACCACCTCCATCAGTGGGAAATCAGATTATCCAGAACCCCCTGTGCCAAGCACATCCCTGCTACCCATCAAGCAAACTGCTCAAAAGCTGCTGTGGCTCAAGAGCTCAGGCTGGACCCCCTGGTAGTACCGTATAATTACAGTCATCTGAATGGTTTGCTCTGCAGCAAAGACAACAGTCTAGTCCAGAAGTGGAACCCCGTAGAGTTATACTTAAGCAGTGACTTTATACACAGTGAATACAGATGAAGTCCTTGGCAGAAAACAGAAAATACTTCTACCATTGTCTTTGTTTCAGGTGTGCCTGTAGATGAGGATAAGGAGATGCAAATTGCTTGAATCTAAATCTCCTCTTAGAAGATTGTAACAAAATTCACCACGTGCAGTGTTTTACAACAGAATGTGTTTCAGTGCATGACATAAAAATTCAATACACTAACACTCTTTAGAGAGATGGGCACAGCAGGCTGATAGATCAGTTTTTCATCTTTTAAAAGGCAGCATAGCAAGAGTATTTTCTCAAAATGTTACTGGGATAGTTTGGAGTTGAAAGACTCAGTCCAGCCCCTGTCAGAGTAAAGGGAACACCATTCCTTTGAGATCCTCTGCCAAGGGGAGGTCTCACTGCTGTCTGGCAGTCTTTGTCACAAGCTGGTCCTCAGAGCCCCAAGGTTTGTGTGATGAAAGCTGGGAGTGATCAGCAGCAAAACTGGCACTTTCCTTGTGATTGTGATTTTGCCCAAGCCAAGTAGTATGATAACAGACAAAAGGGGTCTGAAAAACCAGGGTCCAATATTCATCATTTCACTTCCCTTAGCAAGTGCAGTAGAATATAAAGAATTTGAATATAGTATAGTTTAATAATTTTCAGGTTTTAAGGCAATTGCATGTGCCCTGCTTGAAATGATGCACAGGTTTGAATTTTCAATCTCTGACAGACTCAGAGGGGAAGGGATGAAAAAATAGCATTTTAAAAAACATTTATTCAAGGAAAATCTTTAGGGATCATGTATAGGATAATCTTCTTCAGGGTGACCCTCATTTTCTGCAATATAATGGTTTTACCCAGCAGTGGTTTAACAGTTTTGAATAAGCTGTAGAGCAGAGGAGCAAACATTTTAGCTGGAATGGAGGGGTTTACCCAGAAAGGCAGGACTGTCAGCCTACTTTGAATATAGAATGCAGATGATTATTCGGCTGACCTTTTATCCCCACCATCACTAAAATGTGTATTATGAACATAATGGTTCTGGTTTTGTGTACATGATTGCTGTAAGCATGACTGACTTGTTTGAAGCAAGTGGCATTCCAAGCAGGAGGCTGGAAGGCACCAGTTCTGTGCACTGAGGCTCTCATCAAACGGCTTTCTTGCTTCAAGCCTTTTATTTGAACATAAATGTTTGTGAAGTTTTCCAGTGATTTTTTTTCCTGGCATTCACCCCACAACTCTTATTATTTTTAGCCATGTAAATTGGCATTATGCAATTGCTGAATTTGTTTCTTTCAGCCCACGATGATTTATAAGACCTAATTTCCAGGATACTCCCTTGAAGTTACCTTCTCTTTGTGACCTCAGGATTTCTCTTCCCAGACCTTTGGTATTTATTTTTACTATTTCTGTGGTCGAGGTTTGGCAATGTTGTTTTGGATTAATTACAAACATATATAAGGACTGGAAGGAATAAATGTCTTAATCTCCTAATTTAATGTGTGGATTGTTTATCAGTAGTAGAAAGAAGTTTCTGGACAGGTTTAACACGTCCTAATAATAGGCCTCTGCAGCCAGATAGAAAGATTTTGATGTATCTGAACTACATGTAATTCTTCACTTGTTCCAAAATAGATAAAATTTGCTTATTTTATATTGCAATGCAGTATTTCTTTCTCAGACTTTGCCCAGAAAGAATTGGAAGTGGAAGTCAGTTAGTTTGGACAAGTACGTGTTGTTTATATGGAATATTTTAATTGACATAAAATTGTATAAACCTTCTAACTCCTCTGCTCTTGGATGAAGAAAAGATCTTTGGCATAACAATCCTGAATTTCTGTTCTATTTTTTACTTTTATGCAGGAAATTGCAAATAATTTAACGCACAAACGAAATTACTCAGCATTTTACTCAGTTGTTGAATTTTCCTCGTAAGCGGTATATTTTGGTTTCATCATATACCCACTAATTTTTTAACTTGCATCTTCTTATTTTTGATTTCTCTGTATATTCTCATCTACATTCATGGTTTATTTACTCAGGCTTAATTCCTTCCCTCCACAGCCTACTGTGAATAAAGTGTTCCTTTGAAAATGATTAACTTTGCACTTTGTTTACAGTGTAGTCTTGCAATGTTATATCTGATACTCATTAGCAGGAAAACAGAAATAAAAGGAGAAACATTAGTTATCACTGCCAATCATTTTGAATTCACTGAGATCAGGATCTGACCTGAAATGTTTAGGTTAGCTCAACAGCTCAAGCTGATTTGAAGGGTCTCAATGTTTATGCCTAACAGTGTGTCCTCCTATGACTTTTTATTTTTAACTGCTCAACAGTTCTCACTTTCTGTGAATTTTAAAGTTATTCTTAGGCTAAGCAATATAGTCTCTTCACAGGCAAAAACTGTGACAAGCATATCTGTGTGATACAGCTCATAATTTCTGAGGGCACATCACATCTACCTGAAGCTCTAGCAGGAAAAAAAGCCCAAAGACTAAATAGTTACTTTTAAACTTAAATATGAAAATTTGGGTTCCAATTCACTGTTTTCAATGTGTGAATTATTCTGCATACCTGGAATTGTCCACCCTTCCCTGTGGAACTTAATTTAATGGGCACAATACTAGTCCCTTTCTACTGTGTCTTGAAACCAAATTTGAATTTCTTAAAACAAGAAAATGCTGCCTTTTTAGAAAAGTATTAATGATTCTTTTTAAAAAATGGGTATCATTACTTACATATGCAAATAAAATGGATCAAAGTGATCTAAGTTCACTTGCATAAATGGGAAAGATTCTGAAATGCACATTTTTTGCAAACAAACCCTGGATTTTCTAGGTAATGAGGGAAATTTTTTAAAGAACAATTACGTTGTATTTGGAAAACCTGACATTTTCTCTCTTAACTAATTTTAATTGGCATAATGATCCCACTGAGCTAAAAAAAAAAAAACCCCAAAACCCAAGGAAGACAGCAGCAAAATATAAATATAAACCAGGAGTAAAGTATCTTAGGTGATGAAATTATAGACAGAAGCCTCTGAAGCCTTTTTACAAATACCTTCTTCAAAGTGAGGTGATCCTCGAGCAGTTGTGGCCCGTGCCTATTCCTTGGCCTCTTCTACAGTTGTTGACATTGCACTGCCAATGAAGCAGCTGTCACTTTTTACCAGCATAATGCCTGCCAGCAGCTGGCTCAGAAGTGCTGCTTTTAATTAAATTTCTGATTTCAATTGGATTTTGGTTTGCAGTTCACAGCTAACAGAGAATTTCGGGATGGGGTCCTATGGGGCATCTGCAGGCGTTTCAGACAACTCTGTGGCACAGAGATGTGTTCAGAAAAATCAAGCATCACCTTAAAATTTGTCACAGCTTTCCCCCATTACTTGTGAGAGCTCTTCCAGGATCTCGCTGCTATAATGGATGGAATTATTCATATTTTCAGCTTAACTGTATCTATGGCATATTTACACTGCTTGTTGGTGTGCCAACATTGTCTCTTTGCTGAGGCAGTTATCCTGTCTCCCCTTTCTCTGTAAATTAAAGAATTGTAGGGTCATTAGATTGTAAAAGACTTTTAAAATCATTGAGGGCAGCCTATCTCCTCGGGCACCGCTCCACTGGGACTAACAAGCCAAACTCTTTGGGGTGCATTGGCACTGATAGGGACAGGCAGACCCAGCCTCTCTGCTAACAATCTCAGGGAACTGGGATATGAATTGAGCCTCTCCTGCTGCCTGTAGGGCTATGGCAGTGTAATGCTAAGCCTGAGCTGGTGAGTTCTGCTGGAGATTTCATTAGCACTGATTTAATTCAGGCCATGTGGATTTTGGGACAGTATGAGGCCAACTGAGGCTCACATTGGTCTGCACCTGTTTGTTCAGATGTGTGCACAGTCTGTTCTCATGAGATGGATTTTCCAATTCTCTGATCCTTCTAGAAGCAATTTTCTGCACCTGTTTCATGCCAAGCCCATTTTCCTGCATCATATAGGAAGGAATTAATTGGAGAACAAAAGATGGCTCTACCTCTCCTCCTTTTCCTTGCATTAGCACTGCTTGGCAGAGCATATGGTCACTGGTTCAGCACAATCGTTCTCATCAGTCAGGTTGACATCTGGAAGTCACAGATAAACACAGATGCAGCTTGACAGCTGAACACCTGGGCAAGGAGCGTGGCATGACAGGGACATGCTGGGTGTACCCTACATGTGCTGTGTTATTTGAGCACTGCTGTGCAATATGGCTTGGACCTACTGGGAACCCAAAGAACAAATGAAAATTTGGGTACATTTTGTTCTGAAGCTTCTCTTGTTGTATTAGCAAACACACCACAGAGTCAACCCATCTTGGTGAGCCTGGTGTGACCGAAGAGGCTTGGGCGGGCTGTGCACTCATGGCCATCTGTGTTGTTCACGTTTCCCACAGGCTGGGTTTCCTGCTCATGCATGGCATGGGATTTCCCAGGCACAGACATGGGAGCCCAGGCACATGCTCGGGGGCCGTGTGACAGGGCTGTGGCTGTGGAACTTCCCCATATGGAGCACAGCTGTGTCTGTCCTTGAAAGGAGTGACCTAAATTTTACACAGTATTCCAGTGACGTATGACCAGCACATCCCTCACTGCTGGAAATACCCCATGTGTTTTTGAATTGTACTTGTTTACCATTGCTGCTTCTCTTTAGAGGCTTATACTAACCCTGACTTTGATTGAAACATCTAGAGTTTTCTCCTCCACGTGCAGCTGGCAAGTGCCCAGTTTATTGTGATATTTTTTGCTGCCAGCTTCATGAATTTGAGCTAGGCAGTTCTGGATTTCGTCCTGTTCACACTGCTTCAGTCCTTGAAGTTGTTTAGCTCTTCCAGTGAAATACTCCAGTCCTGTTCTGTACACTCACAGATTTCCTAAGGTTGTTCCCAATTTTGCACCCTGGTGTTCTGTGTCATATATATGGTCTGCTGATCATATTCTTGTATTTTAATTTGATCATTATAATAAGCAGACAACAGATAACCTTAGCTGATGTAACTGTCACAGCTTTTGCTATCAAAATAGTGCTGGTAGTGTTCCCAGCTAAGGTTCTGCCAGAATGTAATTAGAAATGTACCTTTAAAATGTGATCTTTCTTTAACTACTGTAAACATCTTGTAACAGAATTCCAAAGGCTTCGCTTAAAAATAAAACCGTGCTTATGAAACACTTACTCTTATACCTAATTAACACTAAGGATGTAACATAATATTAAAGGTACTACAATATTAAAGGTTTATATTTCCATTATGAGGAATATTTGCCCTTGTTTAACTCAGCTGCAACTTTTTCCTATATACATTTAGGTTGGAAAAGAACTGTAAGATTGTGAAGTCCAACCTTTGACCGACTACCCCCTTGTCAAATAAACCATAGCATCAAGTGTTGGATGAAGTAGTTTCTTGAACATCTCCATGAATGATGACTCCACCACTTCTCTGGGTAGTCCATTTCAATGCTTGACAACCCTTTTATTCAGTGCTTGACAACCCTTTCAGAGAAGAGATTCTTCCTGATGTCCAACTTGAACCTCCCCGGGTGAAGCTTGAGGCCATTTCCTCCTCTTATCACTGGTTGCTATGAGAAGAGGCTGATTCCCAGCTCCCTGCAACCTCCTTTCAGGTAGTTGTGGAGAGCAATAAGGTTTCTCCTGAACCTCCCTTTCTCCAGGTTAAACAACACAACTCCTTCAGCTGCTCCTTACATGACTTACAGTGACCCCAGCCATTGTGACAAAGCACACACCTCTTTTTGAGTCAGATAAAAGAGATATTGCAGCAAGCAGTCCTGTCATCAGTCTCTTCCAACAGTGATGCTGAAGTTTGCCTTTAAAGTAGTTTTGTTCTGTTAACCTAAGAACTGGACATATGTTGCTATCTTCTCTATGCCACAAGGGCTGTGTGGTTCCCATCCCCTTTCTCTATCTTCCTGAGTGTGAGGAAAACTGAAGAAATATAACCCAAATGCAGTAGTGCATCTGAAAGCAGTCGAGGTAATGACTCCAAGAGACAAGCTGGGCCACATCTCGCATATGTTCAGTACTGATGATTGAAGTGTTGACATTGTCATGGTGACAATTAAGAAGGAAGAAGGGGAGGATCCTAGATCTGGCTGATTTAATGGGAATATTTTGGTTCTAATATCTATCTATTGCTAAGAACCACCCAAATTTCGTCCTAGCAGGCTCCATGAATGTGAAACATTTTTAGGGGGAACAAAGCTGGAAAACTGTCTGCACTTGGAAAACAGGAAGGGATCCTGTGCTGAGCAGTCCTATTTTTTGAGAGCAGCAGCCCATCTGGGTAATCAGGACAGAAGTTGCTTAGTTAGTGGGCACCACCATCGCTTTGGCCAGTTGGTCTCTGACAGGAGATGGTGAAATTTGAGCATGTGGCAATAGGAGGCAGTGACGCTGCCTCCAGCATTTAATGAATCACTTTTAAAGGTGTTTGGATCTTTTTTCTCATATCTAGGGTCTTATCAGCCAGAGAAGCATTTTATAAAACATTTATTCTCCATTCTGTGTGTGAAAATGATTTACTTTATTTGGTGTTTGATGCATTTTTTTTTTTCATTAGGACATCAAACCACAATCTGTTAAACACCTGCATGGAAGTTTCCCAAAATGACGTGATATAGTGAATACAGCTATAGACTATAGTTGAAGAGGTCCTTATTTTCATAGCTATGGGAACTGTAGAAGGAGAAAATAATTTTTCTGAAAAGTTCTGGCATCAACTTTTTTTTTCTCTTATAGAGAGCTTTTTAGTATAGAATTAAAGTTGCATAAGTATATTTCCTAGCACTAAACATTCTAAAAATAATATAGGATGATAAATAAGGTGACATTTAAATTCAGTACAGTGCTCACTGCCATCAAACTCTGTAACCACAGCCTTCTTGTATAGATATTTAATTTAACAATACATCACCTTAGATTCCCAGCTCTGAATAGCTGAAAAATCCTCATGTAATGCTTGCCCCTGACCCACAATAACTTGCAATTTCTTTGAATGGCATTCAGTGAGCAAGCACTTGAAGCAGGGTACTTCTGCACATGTTGGTAATGTTTGTACGAGGTTGTATTATGTCTCATGTTTCTGGGAAAGGTGATGTGAGGCAATCGCTTTACTAAGTAAGGACTGCAAAATCCATTATTTACTGCATGTTAATTTGATGTATGATTTTTTAATTCTAGATGGATTTTTGTCATTCAGCTGCTGAACAATGCAAGTTTGGAGTTCAGCCCAGGTCTTTGTGTCCTGAGGTACATGAGGATGGCAGTACTAAAGAGGTTGCTAGCGGCTTTCTGACAGTTCAGATATCTTGTGTGTTGGGGATGAAGTCACTCCTTTCCACATAAGACAGCTGTTCAAATGCAGACTTCCTCTCCCCATATGCATTTGAAGTGTGGGGTGGCAAATTTTCACTTCCTTTTCTGCTGTAATTGAGATACATGAAATCGCCACAGAATTTGGTGTATTTGTAACTGGATAGTGTTATAAACGCCCCAGATACAACTCTTTGTTAAAAATATATCTGATAGGTTTTGCTTATGTTTGTTGAAGTTTTGATTTGCCTTTTTTTTTTAAAAAAAAAATTAGTAGGAAAAATGAAGTGCATTAGGTTTTTTCAGCTGGCCCGTTTGATCTTTCCCAGCTTGAACATAAAAATGTCACAGGAACCTGTGAGTAATCTGAAACACAAGGTGTGACTAAGGCAAATTTTCAAGGCCTTACTGAGACATAACATTGAAAAAAACCTGTTGGAAGTCCCAGTCCAAGCTGTCATGCCTTAGTTATGGTGGTGTTTTGAATGGTACATCAGAAACCGCAGAGATGAATATAAAGCGTTATGTCTCTTTTCATCTCTGTTGTTGCACTTCATTTAAAGGTTATCAACACCAGTTCTAACTTAGCGGCATCTCACTCTCCGTCTCTGAGGGCTGCATTTCTTCCTGTTACACTTTCTTCCCAGGATTTAGTGTCATTTCTCCAGAGTGGCTCTTCTCCAAGTAAGCATGGATAGATGCACCTCTAGTTGTGGACCAATGGAGATCAGTCTTCACCCAAATGTAGCTGCTGACCTACCCAAAGACAGTGCTAATAATAGCCACAGACCCATAGTTGCTGAGTGTCTTATGTGCATGTCCAAGAGGAATTCATGGACCTATCAATGCACTTCACTCAATAACCACAAGTTCCTAACAATTTTCGACTATTACTAATACAGTACAATACGAATGAATGTGTTAACAGTGCTGTTGTTTGGAAGCAGCAGCATTGCTTATGAGAGAACAGTTTCTATTTTCCTACCACAATTATCGCACATTACTATTCATTTAAATTGAAATAGAAATGAAAAGTTAGTCGGGCATTGGAATGTGGACATTTAATATGTCTCTTATACATCTATTTTTCTTATTTTAACTTTTTCACTGTGTGTGTTTTCTTCTCTCACTCTGTACCCATTAATATAATGCAAAAATGATTGGGTTTTTTGAAATATAACTTCAAAAGAGAAATGTGATTTTCCCAGCATGCTGAAATCTTGGGTGGTATACAGTGTTGTCACTAGCCATATAATTTAAAATTAACACCATTGACAAATGCTGCTTTAAAGCTTCTATTGAAAAATCATAACATGTGACTGCGGTAGGGCTTTTTCACTGATCTGGATTTACATTTGTGTAATTTACAGTTAAAAACTGGAGAGATCTTGTTATAGCTTGATTACTCTTCTTCAGTATACCCCTTGTTTTGTATCCCATTATTCACTCAAAGAACTTAATTAAATGAATCAGAGTATAAGCTCACATTTGCTGCAACAATCACAATTCCCCATAGATAATTTTCTTTGGCTGGTCTTGCTGGGATTTCCAGGAAAGTTCCCAGAAACTGTTTCACAGAATAGAGGGATTTCTCTTTTTAAAACCCTTTTTTGGTGGTACACAAATCTGAGCCCAGAAGAGTTTAATTTTTGAGAAATAACCATGAATTCTACATGCATGTGTGACTCTGTAACAACAAAATCTTCAGAATAAATTGTGTTTAAGTTGAATCTTATTTGATTTTTTGTGGTTGGCTTTGGAAACATTTGGTAGTTATTTTCCATTGAAATTCTCATCGTCTTGGGGCAGCAATGTGTTTAAGTTCTTGTCCTGTTATTTCTGCTCTGTAATCTTAATTTTAAAACTTTTCAATTTTTTTTTTCTGTTTGCTGTGTTGTGTGTACTTATCTTTCACATGGCAATAAATAATTCTGTGTTTGGTATTGGTGGTCTTGGTCTTAGTGTGCATGTGTTTGTGTTGAAGGGCTACAATATATAGCCCAGTAAATAGCACTGTTCTTTATTTTGAGAAAGAGAGAAGGAAGAGTTGTAATTTATATCCATATTGGTGAAATAAAAATGTGGCCTCTCCATTCAAGAATGCGGCTGTAATTTTTCAAAATTACTTGTAAGGCTTAGATGACCCATTTACAGCTGGCTAAACTGAGATGTTTTTAAGAAATAAATTCTTAGAGAAGAAGATTCAACACTATAGAAATTTTGACAGGACAAGCTGGTCCCAAAGAACCAGTAACACTCTCAACTGCTGTCTGTGAGTGCACTGCGGTTCCCTTGGTTTCTGGAATCAAGATGCTTGATTGCTTGATTCTTATTAGACAATTAATACTAATTCATGCCTCGGTGTACTGACATTCTGATGACAGGCATTAAAGAGAGGAGGCACCATGATATCAGTCAAAAGGGAGAAGCTGTTTTGGGATTTTATTTTTGCTTATTAACAATTAATTGAAGACATTTCTATGAGATCAGGTGAAAGCTTCCTCTAAGCACGTGGCAGACTGACGAGGTACAAGTCAGCTAGAATCCAGAAGCTGGGTCACTGTGTCAGTGTTCCACTGTTTTGCAGCAAAGAGTAGCTCAGACAAAGTCACCTGTTCACAGTGCTGCATGATGTTTCTGCTAATGCTGGGTTGCTTCTTGCCAACCTAAAGGGACAAGTTACTCTGACTTCTCACACGTTCACAGACATGCATCCATTTCTGTGAGTATCAAAGGCTTGTTCTGAGGGTCCCCACAGTAGTGGAAAAAGTCCAGTTATCTCTAAGGAGGTTTGTATCATATCCCAAGAGCTCTAACCAGAATTTATTGAGGCTAAGTGTCTTATCTAGGAGCTCCAACTGAAATACGGTTTCAAATGATAAAGTAAGAAAGTAAGATTCTGCTTCCAAAGCTTGAGCCTGAACTGGGAGGAAACTTGGATGGAAATGATCATCCAGCCCAATCTCTTGCCAAAGCAAGATTATATCCTGCAGGCTGTTTTCTAGCATTTGCCAATCTGGCTATAAAAGCACCAAACAAATAGGCTCCATTACTGGGAAGAGTCTGGGAGACTGTTCCATTGTTTAAGAGACGTCATGCCAGTTCATTGTTTTCTGAAATTAAGTATTTATTTTTTTTCTTATCTTAGTTACATCTTATCCTTGGTTATGTTCTGAGATACCAAATTAAAATCTGACATTATTAAAGGCAATATAATTCTTGGCTCTTACAATCTACCTTTGTGTCCTCAAACCCGGGGTGTTGACCACCCCAAGGCAAAGGGCTGCACAGCTGCATGACCATAATTATTCTATGTTACATATTATAAAATGCCTTTTGCTGCCTTTTTGTATCTGGCCTTCTCTTTCCTAATTAATAGCTTTCTGCATCCCATCAGATCTTTTGATGTTCTTCAGTGAGTGTTTGCCAGCAGCTGTATCTACTTTAGTATGTGGTGTGGCCTTGTAAGAGTAGGGAGTGAAAGCAAAACCTGTAAATTGAAATGGTTGGTGCTGGTGCTGTCATGCATGCTTTAAGGTTTTGGAATAGTTCTGGGCTGGTCCCTCAAACTGCATGTATGTACTGGTTGGAGATCATTATATGGACTTCTGGAATGCATTTTCTGGTTCAGTTTCATCTGAAAGTCTCTGAGTATGAGTTTGTTTTGTTATGTGAATCAAAGCGTAATATGCAAAGATGAACTAAAATGCTGGTGGCAGATACAATCCAGATATTTTTGAGTGTGTATTTTTCAGAGCAAAAAACATTATATACCAACAAGAGAGATTTGAGCCAGACATTACGAAAATGTTTGTAATGATAAGGGCAATGAAGCACTATGGAAGTTGAACAAAATCCATGCTGAAATGTTTCTAAGAAAAGGATAAACAGAAAATAATTTGCTGGGAAGAAAGATACAGTTGTTCCTACATAGAGAAACAGAAATGGATTTGGTAAGTTTATGGCACCGCTTCAGGCCAAACTTCCCTTGGAGAAAAGGAGGCTTGTTGGGGGGGACCTTATTGTTCTCTACTACCCAAAAGAAAGTTATAGCGAGACGGGAGTCAGGCTTTTCTCCCAAATAACAAGCAGTAGGACAAAAGGAAAGGGCCTCAATTTGCACCAGTCAAAGTTTAGATTGGGTATTAGGAAAATATTTTTCATGGAAAGGGTTGTCAAGCATTGGAAGAGACTGTCCAGGGGAGTGGCGAAATCACCTTCCCTAAGAGTATTTAAAAGACATGTGGATTTGGCACCTGGGAACATGGTTTAGTGATGGACCCAGTGCGTTTAAGGCCTTTTCCAATATAAATCATTATATGAGTCTATGATTCTATAATGGGTGTCCCTTTTTCTTATGTGTATCAGTTTCATTTTTCCCAGTTTTTAAGTTTATGTCTTTCCTCCTGTTAGTCATTATAATTTTTTCTTTTCCTTGTCTGTTATTTATAACTTGTGCTAGTTTAGCTACATCATGGAACCTCATTGAAGGCCATTTACTCTCCCAGATACTAAAAGTTTTCAACCAAGTTGATTCAAAAATCTTGTCTACTGAATAATATGCATCATAGGTGCTAATCTGCTGTGAGCCAGATTTTTTCTTCAGGTCATCTTAAATTCAGGTTCAGATAAGAAATAATCACAAATGTTTTATGAAACTGATGGCATATAATTGTTTCCCAACGTTTATTTGTAATTCAGTCAAGTGGAAAACTCCGCATTAATAAAATTGCCACCATTCTCTTCCTCTCTGTTGTACAGTTTTGGGAGCGATGTTCAATATTGTGTGTGTCAATATGCTCACTGTTGAGAAAGAAGTGTCTTGAAAGAGAACTGCACCCCACGAAATACACTTTTCAGAGCCAAACCCCAAACAAATCCTACTCCTAAGCCTCAGATCACTCAAAAAGAGACTCAATAAATTTTGGCTTCTCTACCATTGAATTTAAATAGATATTAAGACCTTAAGTCACTAAGGTTTCTTTTAAATGCCTCCCTTCTGTATAATAATTTTTTGCTTTATGCATTTTCTGCTGTGGCTTGTGAAGATTCCTGTGTCCCAAGAGGATGGGCCTTTTAAGTGGATGGTACAGGTGTCCAGTTTTGACACAGAGAAGCAATCTAGACTTTCCTCTTGGCTGCTGTTTAATGCAATCTCTGGGAAAAGGAAAACATAGACTTAAACCTATCCTACTAAAATGTTTTAAAATCCAGATCACTCATTTCCTAATAATTTATTGTAAAGCAGATTCATGCTCTAAAAATAACTAAGATTTAGAGACCCAAGGCCACTTCATATGTGTTCTTTTGTACTGATGATATCTTATTTAGAAAAATATATACTTTCTTTTCTCAGGTATTTCCATTTTTCTAGGATAAATAATATTCAGAAATATTTTTTTGTTGTCCAAAATTATGTGTATACATACCCCCATCCATTTCTGGTACTGAATTTAGTAATGTTAAAAAAGAACAATGAAAGAGGAATGTTTTGCTACAAACGTCAATTTCGGAATGAAAACATTTTCATCTATGAGGCTCCATTTGTTCTGCAGTTAGCAAATACTTCAATTGACACTGTTGTCAAACCAAGGACATAAAACTGAGAGTGTGATATGTTATCTGCTGCCAATTACGTAAGTTTGTGATGCATAAGTTATTGCAAAAAATGGGGTCATGACCCCTGAACCAACTCCTTTTGAAGTTGTAGTTCTTCATAAAACCTCCCGCACATTTGTATATTTTAGTTGGTTAACTCTTAACTGATTTTATGCAAGTGCTTATGAGAACAATTATATGACATTAAAGAAAAAGCAGACTCTTACGTCTACAGAAATACCAATTTGTTGATATGCTTATAGAGAGGTGAATCTGACTAAAACATGGGTTTTAGTTCCTAATTAAAGAACTTAATTCAAGTTCCTTATCAGAGAGATGCTTGAAAAGAAATATTTTTGACAATCAAATGTAAATATTAAAGTTATTACAGCATATTATCTAGCAGCAAGGTAAGAAGATTAGGACTCAACCTCTCCAGTCCTTGTCTTTCCTTTCATATGATCTTTTATGGCAATGTTACACTAATCACTGAATTTTCCTATTGCTTTCTGCTATCTTTCTGTATGACTAAATATGACAAGCTCAAATTCATCACATGAAAATTGCGTGTAAGTAATAGACTTAGAGCTTCACTTGAAAAATGCCAGCAAAGCTGGGAAGAGTGTTAGGTGAAGAAATCACTTGGAACTGGAACAGTGAGGTCCTTTTTCATGTCTGGGGTAGAGGTTCCAGAAACTTTAAGACTCAAGATATTGTGATTTTAAAGATACGTAGCACATTCATTCCAATGCAAGGGATTTGTTAGAGGATCATTTAGATAAAATTTGTTTTGTTTTGTTTTGGTTTTTTGTACTTGAGAAAGGAAAAAAGTATGACTTTTAAATATTAGTTCTTTTCAAAATTTGGTGGAATTATGACCTTTCAGATGATTGGAAAAAGCCTCTCCTAGATCAGCTACTATTCTTTCTTCTTCCTCAGTCAGGTCAAGAACTGAAAACCAGGTGATTCATACTCTACTAAATGACTTTACCAAGTGGTTTTCTTTTTTTTTTCCCCTGTGTTTTTGGGACCCCTCAGCTACCTCTGTTGTTCTGCAACTTGCTGTCTTCTTACAGGCAGTTACCTATTCACTGACCTGGGGAATGACCAATGCAATTGTTCAACGGGCAGCCTGAGTTCAATTAATGGTTACTTATTTTTACAAAGTGAAACAGGTCCAACAGGAGAGACAGAATATAAGAATGGCTTGATATTTTGGTGGCCAGAAAGCTTGCCTGGAATACAGGATTCTGACATCTTGCAGAACAGAAACTTGAAATCTGGACTCCTGTGCCACCAGTCAATATCTTGCTCATAGGATGATTATCTAGGAGGGGTGTAAGTTTTCTTGCTCTTCTGTATATTTCATCCTAGGCATGAGAATCTTCCCCAAGTAAGAACTTCATAAGAACTGTTAAGTACCTGCAGGAGGTTTGGTCTCAAGAGAATATAATTTGTCAGCAAAAGAATGCATCACTGTAAACTCCAATAGGGACATGACTTGAGTTTTTACGACCATGTAGGTCCAGAGTGGTTTATCCATTGTGATGATCTATCAATGTCCTGAGTGGGAAGGGGAGGTCAACAAGCATTGCTGGAGGGTATGAGTCTCAGGAAGCCTGCAGAATGCCAAAGCAAATGTCTGTGTAAGTGTCAGACTTGTAAATCATCTTTGGTACAAAAGTGTAACAATGGCAAAATGGTCGCATACAAACATTTGTTTAGGGATTAGGCTTATAAGTCTGGCTGCTTTTAAACACTTCAGCTGGCATTGATATGAAACCAGGGCATAAAACCAGGAGCCTGACATGTGATCTCTTGTCAGTTGCCTTCAAATTACCATGTCTGATGAGAGAAAAAAGAGATGAAGTTAATGGAGAAATGGGACAGGTCATCTGGACTCTGATAATTAATGTTCCCTAGAAAATAAAAGTTTTGAAACTTTCCTGGAAATGAAGTTTTATGATCTGCTACAACAGCCCACAGGGGGAATGCTGCAACCTACATATATTGACAATTGTGGTATTACCAGACAATTAATTTTTATGAGTAATTTCCAGAGCAACCCTCAACCGTGCAGTCACGCATACAGTGCAAGAGTGTGCCATGGAATTGAGACTCAGCTGAAGGCCAAAGATTATACAGATTTATTAATATTTGCAAAAAAAGTTCCCAACAGCACAGAGTAGATTGAGCAACAGAATGGAGAAGAAGGAATGGACTTGACGATAAAATGAGTTTTTTAGGGATATGATCCAGAGCATGGTGAACTCAACACAAAGATTTCCATTGATTTTTTAAGGTCTTGGAGAGATCTCAAGAGAAATTAGATACTCCATCTTATACCTTTCCCCCTACTTTCTCCACCTGGATAGAAATTACTTTCTTGCTCACAACTGGCATATACCCTTTAGTGACCAAGAATTACAAGCAAAATGTTGATCACATTTGAGATGTAGAGCAAAGAATCCCAACCTTGGCAGTCCCAGAAGTGGATCTGCAAGGGCTAAGCAACTGGCAAATTCTCTCTAACAGTACCTTCATATTTGTATTAGACTCAGAATAGTCTTACCCTGTACTTAATGTTGCAAACCCATTCTGCTTTCTCTTAAAACACAGAGAATAATGGAGTAACTGGATTTATAATTTCATTTCTCTTAAATCCTTCTCCATACACACCTTACTTGCAAACCTGTTTAGTTTTCCTCTATTTATGTCTAGTCTAAGTAGTAATAGCTGTTACTTTTAAACAGCTAGTAAATACTTCAGTAGTTCTTAAACCATGCCAAGGAATACTTGCAATAAAAGAACAATGAACAGAGATTACTGGAGATGAAGTTGTAGAACTGAATTTGTTTATATATCATTCAGAAGAAAATGATACTTCTGTCAAAGTCCCTGTTAAATGCTGTTGGACAAAATGATATACTTTCCACTAAGTGAGTTTACATGGATCATGGATTATGGCCCCAAGTGATAGATCTCCAAGATAAGCTTGGTTATCTATTTTCAAAATTTTTCCTTCTGTGGGAACAAAAGATTGCTGTCTAATGTAAGTAATATTTGAGAAACTCATCCTGCTGTGATAGCAACTCTTATTTCATCCTACACACTGAAGAACATAATTTATCTTAACACTAGGCATTGAGCAAAGCTAGCTGTGGGGAAGTAGTACTAATAAGGTTTCCTTTTACTGCTGAACTCAATTGAAATTTTCAGTCAAGCCAAGCCTGGTTTAAGTACTCTGCTGGTTATTTTCTTTAACATGGTGTGAAAGACCAAGGCTGCTTTATTGCAATGGAAGGATAAGTTACCAACAAGACATGCTGAGTTGAGGAGCTGGTGACAACACGCAGAAAGAGAAATTGGCATTACTTCCCATCACTTCGGAGATACAAGAATAAACTCCCTTACAGAGAAAACCAAAATATTTTCAGTGGAGAATGCTCAACAGAGAGTGTTACTGTTTGGTGGATTGCAGCCTTCTCAGTGTCCAGCAGATCAGGCATAAACACTTCCAGGTCTCTAAGGACAAGCCCCTCACCTTGCCCAGGCGGTACATGCTTCTCATCTTCTCATCAATCTGATTTCATCTCTATCAGAAAGCCCAAATTCCATGCTCTGAGGATTTACCTATTCCCTTCACAAACATTGTAGGTGCTGGCTTTTCCTCTGTGGAATCACTCTGTGTTGCTTGCTCCAGGATCCTGTAAGGTAGCATCAGTGGAGACAGTTGTCCTTCACCTGACCTCAACACATGCACAAACCCCTTAACAACTGGCATTGGCATCTCCTTGTGCAAGGTGATTCTGATCTACAGGGCAGAGCACCAGCAGTGCCTAAAGCTTTGCAACAGAACAGAAAATATGCAGTAGAAGTGGATTAAAAGAACAGAAATGAAAAAGACCTGCAGTTTTCTGCTGTTACAGCACTGGACATAGAACAGCATTTCCAGTTTAAAGTCTGTCAAATGATGAAGCACAAATAGCGTGTTTGGGGTTATCTATTTGACTTTTGTCCCAGACCTTCCTGAGGACGCTGGGAATTCCTCTGTGTTTGATAAGCCACAATAGAGGCTCTTTCCTCAAGGACAGGTAAACACATAGCCATTACCAGTCTGGTTGTAAAAGATAACTGAACTTACCCAAGGACTTGTTTTCTCGGGTTCATCTGCGCTATCAGCTTGAGCACATCTGTGAAGATTGCCTGGGGGCTGTGCAGGTTGCCCTCTTTGCTTTGTCTTGCTCTCAGGATTTTTTTTGCAAGTTCCCTGTCCACAAAGAGGTGTGGCAAAACGATGCTTGAAAACCTGTCTCTGTTCACTCTGTCAGTGTCACAGCAGATCTAGTCTTTCACCAGGATGCCCCAATGCTATGGCTAGAGGAATGAGGGGGACACAGACTTTATTTGTAAAAAATGTATTAAAAATCTGGTAAATTGCCACAAATAATGTCAAGATAGAAAATCCTGATCCAAAAATCAGGATTCAAAGGTCAATATAAATTTGTTGGGCAGAAACAATTATTTAATCCACATTGTGGAGTAACAAACCCACTAATATCCTGATCTTGGTTTTATCTAGAAAGTGATGATAATGGCAAAGATGGTATAGTTCTATGTCTATGACAAAATTAACAGATTTTTCTGTGGACCCCATCCAAATACTACTGAAGCCTCCAGAAAACCACACAAAAACAAAGGGTGCTTTTCTGTGCTTGCATACCAAAGGAGATGCGTATCGGTTTTGCTTTTAAACACAAACCTTAGGATGCATCCAGACCCATCCAGCACATGATTACACAGCTGATGTGTACATTTCTCCTTTTTCCACTCTCATCAAAAGGTTCATCAAAGCTGTGGAGATGTTTGATATTCCTGGTGAGATGAGGTCAGTGCCCCTCTCTTGGAGCTGATTCACATGAAGTGGAGGCTGAAAGGGGACAGAGGGCATGGGAGAGAATAGATACTATTTTTAGCACAGAGACATTTATCAGTAGCCCTGGCATCACTGGAAATCAGCAAAGAGAAGTCTCTGTAGGGGACATGATTCGTGGAATAATATACAGAGGACATGTGGCTACCTGCAAAAAGCAGACTCCCCTACGGTCACGCTATTGACACCTGTTTGCATTTGGATTCTATCATACTTGTGTGCCAGTATTTCAGACTTATTATTTTTTTCCCTTGGTCTTTTAGGGGTTAGCACAGATGGTGACTTCTCTTGTGTGTTTTGCCCTTCACACTTGTTTCTAGTGGCCACCTGACTGCCTCCATTGTGGTTCTGTTCTTTTCAGAGCGCTATTGATTATACACAGCACTTTGTGGGAATCTGGTACAAAGGGACGGCTTTGTAAGACATCATGGGCTCTAGGTATCTATTTTTAACAACCTAAGCAATTATTGCTTTGAAAAAGAGACCCCTACTTCCCAGGCTGTGTGTTGCTGACCTCGGCTAGTCCGAACTCCTTTGACCTCAGTGCAGCTTAAGGGATGTGACAGCAGAGTCAGCCCCTTTAATTCCAGTCTTTGTGAGGCTCATGTGATAATCATGCACTTGCTCTGTCAGAGGAACCGGCAGAGAGCGATTCTGTCTGTACTTGCTCCCTGCAGCAGACCTCTTTCTCGCATTCTCTCTTCCACCAGATTCCTTTCATTTTATTGGTTCTATTCAGGAACAAAGAGGACTTTGTTGAATTGTCTTTGTGGTTTATTTTCCTGAGCCTTGTAAGATAGCAGACTTTTGCCACTGTTTTATCCAATCCTTTATCACATGCACAATAGCCCAAATGCTTAACGGAGGCTAGTGTGTGCTATCCTAACTATCTCTTTTTTTTTTCAGGTTGGAAGCCAAGGCTGACTTCTGCATGCCAAGTTAGGAATAATGGCTAGAGTAAAAACTCAGGGAGGGGTCTGTCCACGCAGCTGCAATAAAGGATTCAGTCAGAGGAGCTGTAGTCATCCGTAGATTTCATCTTGTTTTTCATGTTCTCTGCTCCTATTAGGCCCTCTGTGTCTATGTAGAAATCTGTTTCTTTACAGGTGTAGAACACGTCTTCATCAAATGGTCTTTGGGCACATGTTCAAAAAGAGATAAAAATGCATTGACTGGACACTACAGCTGTTAATATTTTGCAGCTTTTATCTGAGCCTGTGAAAGTGTTTTGACATGTTAAACTGCTTTGGTCTGCACAGATGCAGAAAAGCAGTTCAAAAGAGTGGGGTGAAGGGCTCTAGTTTATAGATTTTACCATAAAAGTCTTCTCCAAATCTCAGGACAAGTCAGTAATGTGGTGAAGCCTAAAAAGAGCAGCTGGCTCTAATCTTCTGCCCTAACCACTCTCTTGGGTGCTTTTCTCACGACCTGCCACTCTACCTATTCCCAACACATAGCTCTTACCGTGTTTTCTTTATTTAATGCATCAAAACATGTTTTTTCAAGCCATGGGAAATGTAGCCATTACTCAAGGCTGTCCTTGAGTGATAACTTTGTCTGTTTTGTCTATTGCCAGAAGGACACAGTGTGGTCCTGGAGTCTCTGGACAAGGTGATAACTGAGAGTTGCTTCAGCAAAGCTCTTCCCATGAGGGAAGGGATCTACAACCTTTGTTTTTAGTGGAACAGACTAACATCTCTGAAAGGGTAGTAGGCACCAAAATACAGTGTTTCTGGATTCTGTATAAAAAAAAGGTCAGGCAGTTTAATCCTGAGAGTGACCTCATGGACCTTGAGAGAATTTCATCAAGGATGTAGTTAGTCTGTATTTTGCAATAATCTGAAGGAAATAGGCTTGACATTTCAGAGATAAAGCTCACAAGCAGCACCATTCCAGTCACCCAATGTTCTTTGTAAATGGGATTTCTGTGCTGTTTATTTCTAAAAAAGTCTCATGTTCAAAACCTGAAACTTTCAGTCCTTTCTTGAGCAAAAATTGCACGGAAACCAGTATGAATAGTGCCTAGAGCAAAGTGAAATAAAAGCTGGAGGATCTGGTGCTGTGTTATTTGGCTCATGCTGCAAAACTTCAGCAAATTTGTCTCTAGCAAGCAAAGTGAGCAGTTTTGACAGCTTTTATTATATTGAATTACAGTGACAAATAGGGGCATTGGTTTGCAGAACATTTGAAAGTGTGATAAACACAGTCCTAACGAGAAAGATGTTTCTTTTAATTTGACAGAACACCACTGTTTTTCCTCATGCATACAAGTGCACCAAAAAAAAAGAAGAAAAAAAAAAAGACCTTTTTTTTGAGGCAAAATTCCTGAAATATTATTCTCTAAATCTCTAAGCTTTCACTTATTACTTCTTGTTCACAGAAGTATTTGATGATTATATTGTCCACAAAAATTGTAGCAGTGATAAAAGAAAATAAAATTGTTAGCTCAAACATAGAGTACCACAGTGTTTTCTTACGAATTTAAGTATGAATTTAAAATCAAACATGCTTTTCAACATTAAAAATCATATTGTCCAGAGGATAAATGCTTGCAGGGAGAAAATTGCTCTTATATCCCTCATGAAATTATAGTCTTGGGGTCGTTTAACTCCAGTTTCACCCACCATGGAGCTCTTTGAACTTTGAAGCCTACAGTGAGCAACTTGTGCTACACAAGAAAATAATTTAACATCCACGTGCACACAACAGTTGTAGAAAGCTCACTGGAGAGTAATCTATTTGGAAAGCAGCTAGTGCTATGAGTGCTGCTAAAAATAGCAATAATAGCAAGATAATTTTGCTTATCCACCAGTAACACTTGCAAATGAAGGCATTTTGCCGCAGCTGTTAGGGATTCAATCACTTCTAACAAAGGTGTTTAGTTCAAGATGCTGGAATTTTACACAAGAGTGGATTTCACTGAAAACTGTTTAGTGATACTTTCTGTTTCTAAACTTGCATCCCTCTCCATCTTTAAATATAAAGAGTTGTATTGCCTGTGCAAATTCCTTCTGCTATGCTGGTCCCAGACCCATATGTTCCAGCATCCCTTTTATTTTTGATGTGGCAGTAAAATGGAACTGGGAGGTCACTGCTGTTCAGACAAGTGCTCACACCTTTGAGCCCTCGCCACAGGTACATCTTTGTGTGCATGCCCTTCACACACGCGTGTCCCTGCCAGCATATGTGCTTCTCTTGCTGCTTTTCTAATTTTCTCAGGAATTTTCAGGAGACTTAGCTGAGCTGTGTCTCTGCTGGCTGGGTTATTTCCTTACTTTTCCCTTGCCCGTTGCGCTCTCTCCTCCCCGCATGCCTGCCCCAAACCCCGCGGCGATCCTGCCGTGATCCGCCCCGGGCAGGGACCCTTCTCCCGGAGCCTCCTGACAGCGGTGCCTGCTCTCTGCTCGCTCCTCAGCCCAGGAACTGCTCGCTCTGTGTGTGCTGATGCAGTAGGGTGCAGTACCAGCTGGGAGGAAGCCGCCAAAAAAACCACGGGAGCACAAAGCATATGGAAATGAAGATATGACAAACCTGCCGCTAGGGCAGCCTCAGCTCATGCAAACCGTGCTGAGCACAGGCACAGCTGAAGGAATTTTTCATGTGTTGTCACATCCTCAAAGGCTGTTTTTCAGAACATAGAAATGCCTTTTGTTGTCTCAGAAGCCACCTCCTGCACATTTACAACTTTTACAGCAGTCTTACCTGGATTCAGCAGAATTAGGGATGGGGAAATCCTATTAGGTCTTATCATTTGAACTACCAGAGCAGTATTGTGCTATATGTTAATTTGCCAAGCACTCCGTTCCTGTTTAAATAACTCAGTGTAAACACCATGTAATTATTGTCTGTGCCTCTTAATACATATTAATGTGTTTGAATAAAGATTTTTAATATTTCCCTTAGAGTTCAAACACCTTCCTGCCTCTTTTTAATGATTTAGCCATTCCTCCTCATCCAGAAGGTTATGTTAATTTTGATGAGGCAATGGAGGGAGGGTGAAACTGCGCTGACAACTTATGCCATATGTTCTTTAGTCAAATTGCTTTTGGACTCCCTGTTGAATGAACTGATTCCCTTAAAACAAAATGCAAAAGGAGCATTGTCTCTTGAAACCTCTTCAGAAGCACAATGAGGAAGGAAATGCTTAGTTTGGCTTCTTGCACCCAATGCAGATTATATGCAGTGGCTGCTGAAAGTGATGTGTGAGACAGTATGTGTTCTCCCATGTGCTCCAGCCCCTGGAGAGGCAGGAGAGGTGGGAATAAGCTACCATCACAGGCAGAGAGGGAGTTCATTTGACTGAGATGATTTTAGCCCAACACATTTACCCCCTGTCCAGCAGTCCTGCCTCTCAACTCACACCCTTGCAGCCCCAGCTTACTGGGAGACACCTTCCCCTCTCTCCCTGTGCCAGCCGTTCCCATCCAGTTACACCCTGGCAGCCTTCTTACTCCGTGTTCAGGGTTTCTGCAGAGCTGTGTGCTCTGGCATTGCATGGAGCACCTCTGAGATCTTGGGGCTGTGGTAAACACTGCTGGAGTGCCAGAGCAATGAGGTGGCACCTTTCCTCTGTGGAAGGGTTGCTGCCCTGGTCGTGCTGAAACCTTCACCAATGACAGACCTAAAGCAAACAGGTGTGTGCCCAGAAGGAAGGAGATTTTTGCCTGTAGAAAAAATACCTGAGGCCAGTGAAGATGTGGGCCTGATGCATGGAGACATCCAGGTGGAGACCTCTCAATACCCGCTAGAGAAAGAAGATGCATCCCTGGAAGTGTGTTCCTAGAAGGAAGGCTGACAGCTCTCATTGATGCTGTGGTGATACTGCCATGTTGTTACCAGTGTCCCAAACACTCCAGCAAGCTGCCCAGTGAAAAGGACCTGGTGGTGCTGGTTGGCAAGAGCTGAACATGAGCCAGCTTGTGCCCAGGTGGCCAAGAAGTTCAGTGGCATCCTGGCATCTATCAGGAATAGTGTGGCCAGCAGGACCAGAGCAGTGATCATCTCCCTGTTCTCTGCACTGGTGAGACCACACGCCCTGTGTCCTGTGTCCAGGTCTGGGCCCCTCACTTCAAGAAGGACATTGAGGGGCTGGAGCGTGTCTTGAGAAGGGCAATGGAGCTGATAAAGCTGATGAAGGGTCTGGAGCACAAGTCTGATGAGGTGTGAGTAAGGGATGTGGGGGTGTTTAGCCTGGAGAAAAGAAGACCTGGGAGACCTTATTGCTCTTTACAACTAACTGCCTGAAAGGAGATTGTGGTGAGATGAGGGTCAGTCTCTTCTTCTTAAGTAAGCAATAGAATGAGGGGAAATGGCCTCAAGTTATGCCAGAGGAGGTTTAGATTGTATATTAAGAAGCATTTTTTCAACAAAACATTGACAGACATTAGGAAGGGGTGCCCAGGGGTGTGGTTGAACACCATCACACCTTGAGGTATTGAAAAGACATGTAGATGTAGCCCTCAGGGACATGGTTTAAGGGTGGACTTGGCACTGCTGCATTAATGGTGGGACTTGATGATCTAAAAGTTATTTTCCAACCTAAGCAGTTCTATGATTCTATGATTTTGCTATTGTTGCTGGTGTGCAATAGCATCAAGCTGGAGAGAAACCCACAGCGGGTTGTGAGTTGGACCTCTCTGCAGGATGGTGGGTCATCAGGTCTCTTTATAGAGACAGTTAAAAAAAGAGAGGGAGAACATGGAGACACACTTCAAAGAAGGAGATGAGCAGGCAGAAAAAGAATGAGGGAACAATAGCCATAGTGTTGGCTTAGGAATCTGGAGACATACGAGTATATTTGGCAGCCTTAGGGCTACCTCTCTGGTCTGGACAGAGACTGAAGCTCCTGATGGCTGGAACAGAAGTGGAAAGAAACCTCTGTACATTCAGTGTGACTGGCAGTGGAGCTGGAAAGGGACACGGTCTCGGAGGAAATACAGAGGAGCAAAAGAGAGACACTGCCAGAATGATTTCTTGGTGACCTGGCTTATGGGTGGCTTACTGGTGGCCTGGAATAGGTTATGCAAGAGGCTGCAATGACCTGTCCAGCCTGTCGCCCCAGATTTGTCATGTTGAGGTCAAGTAGCTGATCACATGCTCTGCTGGGTGCTCGCAGGGAGCCAGACCCATGCTTGTATTGATACAGTGCCTGAATCTCTGTAGGAGATTGTCAGTAGAGTTTGCCCAGGTGCCCAAAAGTGTTCTGTTGCCAATATCTGAGGTAGGATGACAACCTTAGCTCCTGTGGCACAGAGCAGTGTTTCGAATAGCTGCTCTTTTCCAGTTGTCTGGTGCAGTTGCCAGTTATCTCTGAGCCTTCTGTTTGGGGCTTAGAAAGGGGAAGAGAGGAAATCTCTCTGCTGAGGTATTTTTGAAGGATACTAAGGTGTTTTATTAGTTTGTTTGGGTATCTGGAGAGTGCACATAGAGTAAGAACATGTACCAGCCTTCAATGTATTTTCAGTGGACATGTTGCATGAGCAGACCTCTATCACAATTGCACCCATGACTGGGTAATATTGGTGAGAACTTTGAATGGCAAAACTCTCTAAGGCAACTGCAGAAGATTTCTCTTTTACCACAGATTTCTAGAAGGGCAACTGCAGGAAGCTCTGAGGTTGGTCTGATGAATACAGAAGTGTTGCCTTCATCAAGGGTAATCCTAGATTCTCAGCACAAGTGCTTCCAGGGAGAATGGACACCTCCTGTGAGCATGAAGAGACTGACATGAAGAGAGGATAACACTGCATCCCATGTCTGCCATCAGTCTGGGATAGCTGGCCTTATCTTTAGCGTCAGGCTTGTCTATGCCTTGGAGGTCCACCTCAACAAGTCTGACACAATGGACTCTTTTTAAGAAGGCAGATCTTGTGGTGGGTGGGAAATAGCAGCAAGGGCTATATGGATGAGCACAAGCAACTTGTTCAGTAGAGGTGAAGCAAGGGGGAGCAGTGGTGGTGCCGCTGCTGCCTGCACATTGCACAATGGATACCAGAAAGCCTGGAGCACAGCCCACCTTTAATGTGCTTGCTGTGCTGTGGAATACACAAGGGATGAGTGTGGTGTGTGGGTCAAGCTGGAGCTGTGCATGGGGTGGTTCAGAGGCTGCAGCTCACTCTGGTTCCTGCTTGGTGGAAGTAATCCTGGCCAGTGAGACATGGGCTCTCTGCATTACTGACACTGAGAGAGGAAGATGTGTCCTGTTACGTTAACAGGGAATGGGTTTGGACTTCCTAAGTCTCTGCTAGATTCTAGTGCAACTCCAGCACTTAAATTTGTTTCTCTTATTGTACATTATTCTCCTCTGGGGAATCTCTCTTTCTCTGTATAAGAAACACAAAGAATAAGCTATAACAGACTTTATTAAGTTATCCAAGAGATGTTGTGCAGGACAGTATCCCTGGAAGTCATCCCCTTGCTCTTAGGAAAGATCACACTTAACTAGATGGTCCCTGAGAGAAATTCCTGTAACTCCTCCCTGCCACCTCCAGTGACGCAGCATCAGCTACACACTGAGGTTTCAAAGCTTCACTCCCCTTGCACCTTGCACTTCATTTATTTTTGCTGTCCTGACCTCAGTGTGTCTTTGCTGCAAGTCAAGATTAAAATTTCTTGTCCAACTCTTGCTGCATATGGCAATGCTTTCGTTTGGTAACAGCCTTTCCTTCATATTGGACAACTCTTTGGAGGCCCCTTTCCCTCCATCAAGGCCTCTCTTTTCCATAGCACTTAATTTTCCTGCTGTGCTCCACTGGCCTCTCTCTGGCTCCCCTGCACGGCTCTTCTGGTGTGAGCCTTGCATCCCTGTTGACCTTGTTAGCAATTTAGGTCTAATATTTGATGCTGAACACAAACCTAGGATTGAGGCAACTTGCTCCAAAGACCAGGATCCTGACAGAGTTCTAGCATATGGTGCTCTTAAAGAATAACAACTCCATGCGGATTTGGTGACCCCTCTGTAAGACCTGAGGAATAGAGTGCTGGCCAAGGCCTGGGGAGTTCTGTGGCATGTTGGCCCTCTCTGCTCCATCTGCTTTCTATTGCTCTTGAAAAGGAAATGAACTGAGCTAAACGATTTCAAAGTGACATTCTCCACACTGCACTCTAATTCCATAATTGCCATCTCCATGAAGCTCTCAGTATTAAATGTTTAAAATAATAGCCTTCAAAAAGAGCCAAAGCTTCGAAAGGCCATGCACCACTTCTGCTGGAGTAGTAAAATGATGGCAGAATAATTTCCACATGCAGTGGATGGATGTTTGGTT
Source organism: Brachypodius melanocephalos (assembly GCA_013398615.1). NCBI lineage: Eukaryota > Metazoa > Chordata > Aves > Passeriformes > Pycnonotidae > Brachypodius > Brachypodius melanocephalos. The sequence continues at coordinate 39,203,534 of VZSR01000520.1, read as the reverse complement.
ATTTGGGGGTTGAGCATAGTTACTTCCTCTGCCAGGAATTTCTCTAAGTCAGGAATCAAAATTATTTTTTTCCTTTGTGAACTCTTATTAAATGCTGTATTGACTGATGTATCAGCCATGGTTTAGTCTACAGTTGATCTCTCAAACTTTCTGGTGCAAATTTTTGAACAGACAGAAGAATTTTTTTTTTTTTTTGTCATGGAATAGTCTGCATCTCCATATGGAGAGAGGGGTGAGATAAATGCTTACTCTCTGCCCTTTGATGTGATTAATTTCTGATGTGCAGTTCGGTAAATGCCTCTGTAGCAATGATAGCTCTGACTTGGTTTAGCCTGACATCCATTAACAGGACCTTCAGTGTGATGTAACATGTGGGACAAGAAAGATAATGCTCAGACAGTTGACAGCAGGCTGCCACCAAAGATATGCTCAGACAGTGGTGGTTTGTACATCATAGCTCAGGAACTGCGAGATGAGACACTTCAGCATGAGAAACTGCAAGACTAATTGTGATTTTTCCTAACCCATTAGCAGGTTTGTGTTGCATTCTTTCTCTAATGTTATCTCCATTTGCTCCACACACACCTCGTATTTTCTCTTCACTTGAGTTTCTGGTGAGATTTTTTATTTCTCGAAATCTTCCTCTGAATCAGTTCTGCATTTTTAGCCTAATGTATCTACCAGCATGATTGACTTTGCTGTGTAGTATTGAGTCCACTACTGGAATTCATCAAGTTATTGTAAAGACTCCTGCATGTATTTCATTAAGTGAATGTGTATCTTGCCATCATACCTTTAAACAACTCTTCTGTTGATTTTGACAGAGAGAATTCAACTTTTTTTCTTAAAGAGAAAAACAACCAGAATAAAAATAGCAAGCAATCTTTTCAGCAACGAGCAGTCAGAATTTATGTTCTCATTGGGCATGGCTCTGAAGATGTGATGATTCCATTCAGCTGAGCATCAACAAGATCAAAAGACTTTGTTGAAGTGTAGCTGTCACTTTGATCAGAGCTGTACTGGAAACTTAATTAAATGAGTGGCTTTTTTTGACGGTTGCTTCTTTTGACTATTTCTAGTTGTGGTTTTGATACTATGGGAAAATAACCTGACTCTGTTGAGTCCAGACACTGTGGTTGGATTTTGGGTGAGAGATTAGGCCAGGCTTTCCGTTTTTCTCCAGTAAATACAGTTGTCTTGAATTTCACCTTGAATTTTGGATCCATCTCGCTGATTTCTGAAGTTAGACTTTTTTTTTCTTTTTGCCCTGATCACAAGTTATTGCATTAATTTCAGGTTTTCCAACATTCTCAATAATTCCGAAGTAGATGCTGTTTCCTATTCTGAGCAGGAGAAATTATCTGATGGCCAACACCCTAGCCTGTGACTGTGAAAAATTTTGATAGAATTATGTGGAAAAATCTGTCCATATTTTGTGTGAGGGTTCAATGACTTGAAGTTTGGTTTTGTTGCAATTCCATTGTGCTTGACTTTATGAAATCACTGTGGAGGCTAGAGAAGACTGTAGAATGGAGTTGGTTTGGGAGGTTGGAGTCAGGAATGAACAATGCAGGTCTCTCTACAGGAAGATTTTTGACTGACCCTCCCTTTGCATTCTCTCACTCAAGTGGTGACTGAATTTACCTTTGAAGTGATTTACCTCCAGCTAAATGTAAATGGCTGGGGAAAAATCAACCTATTTTTTCAGCTTACTTCTGAAGTTATCTATAAAACTCTTGGTTCAGTGTATTCTGCATTCTTTTTTGGACTGTGATAATAGTTTCTCTGGAAAAGCCAATTTCTCTTCTTTCGCAATTGGGTTTTAACTCCTTTGAATATCCCTGAAAATCTCAAATTTAAAATTGGGACGTTATTTTCCTCAAGTCTTTTCTTTTACCTTGTGGTATAATCCTTAGAGCACTACCACACTGCACACAACCAGATGGTGATTTCAACTTTTAAAAATTATGAACAACCAATGAGTGCCTGCAGATAAGGTACTCTAAAGGATCTTCTCTCTTTTCCTAACAATCCTCTACAAGCAGCAGCTGTAGTCATGTTCAGAGGTTCAAGTGACTAGATTTGGGACACATGAACATCCTGAATTTGGGTGCTCGGCTCTGAGCTTTGTGGCATTTAAAATATTTATTTCATGCTAGACTTGAAGCCATAGCTTCCCATCACTGTAATTTTGCTGCTCCAGACACGGGGACCACCTTCAGAGCTGGTGGTGCAAATGTTACACACTTGTCCTCACTCTTAGAAGATATGGCAGCAGCACTCATCTTCAATTTCTGCTTTTTACATCAGAAGTCAGCTGGCAATTTTGCTGGTATTGACTCTCTGGTGACACAGATGAGATGTCTGCCTTGTCCAGAGCTTGAACTCTCCCCAGATCCCCTGCAGAACGAGCTTTGTGTGGGAATGTCCATTTATTTTTCCCCCAAATTGACATTTTCAACAAACATTGATACCAGGTTTCTCAGAGAAATTAAGCAGATGGCTAAAGATTACCTTGTGGCCTGAGGACTTTGGCCTTTTGAGAGAATCTTGTTTAAAAAAAAGCAGGAAGAGTAGTTTTGAGTTGTCTTCAGTAAAAGGAGCACTTGGTAGCAGAATGGCATGACACCTTGTATCCCTGACAATGAATATATCTAAATTCTAATTTCCTGAACTCTGGAGGGGAGTCAAATGTCTGAAGAGAGTTTCTTTGCTCATGGGTCCAAAACTTCTGCATTCAGAAAGCTGGGCAGACAGCTTGTCTCCACTTTATTCAGGAGTGTGTTGCCAGATCTTGCCTGGCTGCTTCTGACAGCCAGGATTTCCCACTGCAGGGCAGGCTGCTGCCTCCTGTTGTCTCTCAGCTGCCTGTGAAGCCCAGCAGACAGTTTGGACCCTGCCATTCACAACTCATATTCACTAGCCCGCGTCCAGTGTGTGCCATAATCCCAGTATTTGCTAAACAGAAGAGAATATGGATGTTCCTGTATTTCTGCTGAGCAGACGTGCTCCCCACAGTCCTGGGGAGGCAGTGTGTCTGCCTGGCCGCCACTATCACAGCCAAGGGGATAAGCCATGAAAGTTCCTTCTGGTTCCTAGGTTACTTTATGCCCTGAATCTTGAAAGCCTAAAGCTTTCCAAAGCACTTGGCTTTATCAAATCCTTGTAATTCTGTGTATTTTTTATTGCCCATGTGAATGTTTCCACCAATGTAACTTCATGGATTTCTAGCAGAATAGTCTTGATTTCTAGCCATGTGAGAAGAGGATCATATTCCAGGACCTTTCAGCCTGGGACAATTATATTTTCAATTGGAAGAAACAGCATTTTGTCTATAGACATTTTCAAACCTAAATTATTCTGCTATTTGTGCTCCACCAATTAATTTCATTGATATTTTGATTTCTTGGCCTGTTTTTGGATGGAAATGAAAGTTGAAATAACAGTATTCCCTCCAGACTAGAAATTCTGCCTTTTGATTAGGTCTTATGCAGCATGGGATTCTTTTATTGCCTAATTTAACATATACACACACACATATATGTATATATATATGCATCTCCCTGTAATGAGCACCTTAGGACACCAAATAAAAGTTTATTACAATTGAGTGTTACTTGTAACAGCCTTTGGCAATTTACCAGCAAATGGAAAAATGTCCAATTTTAATCCTGTAGGAATTGTATAGTAACTTCATGGATAAGCTTCATATTGATCAACTCTCAAAAATATCTTGTAAGGAATGCAATAAATAGAACACTCGTGTATTTACAAGCTAAACACAACTTGCAGTGAAGAAAGCAAGAGAAGTAAAACCACGATACTGGGGTCAGCCTTATGTCCCTGAGATTTTTCTGTGTGGGAATTTGGCACAAGCAGGTCTACTATGGCAAAATTAGAGTGTTTTGAGCATGCTGAACATCCTTTTTAAGCTCCCCCAGGCAGCTGTTTAACACTCCCCTCTTGTTGCTGCATTCCTCCTCTTCATCTCTGATGTTTGGAGCTGCTGACCTTCATCTTTCCAAATCAACTTCTCAGCCTTGCAGACTGTTTTTTCCTTTTTTTTTTTTTTTTTTTTTTTTTAACAAAGGTTGACCTATGCATCTTTAAGCATTTAGTTCAAAACCTTTGTTTCACGTTTTGCTTTCCCTACTTCCTTCTCTTTCCCCCTCTGTTCCCAAACTTTTCAAGGCTGTGGCACTTGCTTTTAGGAGAAGCCCTTGAAGAGAGACAGGGCAAGCAGGGGAGCACTTTCATGGTTAGGAAAACAGAGGGGAAAGTAATTTCATTTTGTCTCCCTCCCCCTAGGTAATACCATAAGCCTTTTGTTGAGGCTGGTTGCACGATAGCTTAAGGGCTCCTCTTCTCTGCGGGTCAGTGGGGACAATGGGTGGTTGAGCACCTCTGAAAATCCTTCTTCTTAGGAAGCCCTGCCTGGAAAGGCTGGGCTGGGTCAGGCTTGGCCCCACATGGCTACAGATCATTTCTGGTTTGGGCCTGGTCACACCTGACATATGCCAACCCAATGGCTCAGCTAGTCTTTGGCTATTTTTGTCTTTTCTTTAGGGAGACAGCTTGACTGCTTAACGCAGCGCTTAATTCTCAGGTCATGATCTGCATGTCTTCAGGTCATAGGGGAATTTTGGCTTGCCAAGTGTTAAACCTTCTGTGTTTATAAGCATTAAACCTTAATGTGGTTACTGCTCGCTGCTCTCTGTGTTTTGTTTCAGTCTTGTGAAGACTATGACATTTAGCTTAAGGGCACTGCAGACGGTAACTCAAGCTTTGTTTAAGACATGGAAGATAAAAAATTTTCATGCTACTACCATATTATGGTAATGTGGGACACTTTATGCCGTGTAAATACAAAACTAGCACGTTACAAGGATGAGGCATTTGATGTTTTCTTGCCAAGGAAAATATTTACTTATTTTTATAGTGATCTGTACATCATTAAAAAACCACCTTATTTTGTTAGCTTTTGTGTGAATTAGGGGATGGAATCTGAAATTTATTTTAAAAATATAAAACCACATCATGGAGTCATTTCTACACAATGTGGGAGTGCTGACCTCTTTAGTCATTTCCAAAGAACATTTCTGGTTGGCTTTCCCAGCTGCTGCAGACCTAGCAGCCTGCAGGTGAATGACATGTGGGGAGGACTCACTCTCTTCAGTCTTCCCACCTTCTTATTTCTCTGATAGCTTTGGATCAGCACAAAATTCTTTTCCCACTGAGCATCTGCTGACCTCAGTGATCTGCTGAAGTCAGTCAGCCTCTGCTGACCTCAGTGATTTCCCTAAGAGCTATAGTGTATATGGAGGCTTTCCTGTCCTTAAGACCTGTATGGTAAGGGCCTGCCCCAAACCTCACTGAGTCAATGGCAAACTTTTAACCAGCCTAAATAGGCTTTAAATTGAGTCTTGTTGCAGAATTTTATAGTGAAATACAATGGGGATTTTGTGTCCTGGCATGTTTTAAGCAGGAGTGCTTTTCTGCTTCTGGACAAAGAGGGTAAATCTTTATTAGTATGGGATGGGATCAGTTCCTGATGTGGATCCAGGGGCGTACTTGTGTGTAAGAGGCCATAAACAACACTGAGGATTTTTTGAAAGACCACTTGACAGTTTTTATTCTTGCTACAAAAATGTGTGCAAATCTTATTTCAAGGTAAGTAGAAAAAATCCAAATACTGAGCTATTAATTTTAATCTCTATCCAGAACACTGTAATAAACAAAGAAGGAAGAAAATACCTAAATACCATAGAACCATGCAAACATACAAAGTCTTTAAAGTTCTTGTTTGCCAGGACTCCAACCAATGCCTGTACACTATACATTTGCAGATGGTATTTCTGTTTGATTTCATTCAGACCTCCAAAGCTGTCTCTTCTCCAGGTGGAAATGTGTGGAGGTGTTACTTTACTTAGCTATATGAAAGGGTCTTACACGAGTGCTTGGATGAGTTCTAGCTATAAAAAGCAGTGATTATTTTGCCTTGTGCTGGTTAAGGGACAAGACCTATACAACAAGGTACTTTGCTCTTTTCCGTGTTACGGAGGAATTGCTGGCACGTTACAATGTGTTATTATTGGAAGCCAAATTCTGACCTCATTTGTAAATGTACAGATTTTATAGAATATGAGAGGCTTGGATGTGTGTAAATGACATCAGCAGTTTACTTCATTATTTAGAAATTTAAAGTGATATACAACCATAGAAAAACAAGAGTGAAAGGGTCTTCAAAAGAACCTCAATCATCTGTGTGTAACAAAGTAGGACCAATTATGCCTGGGTCATTCCTGTCAGCTGTTCATTTAATTTGTACTAGAAGATAACACAGTACCAGAAAGTCAAGATGATCTATTCCAATGCCCAGATGATATATTCCAGTGATTCACCGTTGCTTTTCTTAAGTCAAATCTGAATCTTCCACCTGCGATCAAATCTGCAATCTTACCCCTATTCCTTTTTGTCCTATCTACCATGCAGTATCACACTCCTGATTTTTATATTGCTAGGAATATTTTCCTGTGTTGTCTTTCTGGAGGTGTTCACAGACATGTTTTCCAACAGAACAATTGTAATTTAATTAAGGTGCTATGAGGCAACAAGAATAGAAACTATTACGTCTACTAACAACAGTCATATCTCTGCTTATCAGCATAATAGCAAACCAATTTAATTAAATGCATTGGCTCAGTTGAGAGAGTTTGCAGTCTGAATTTGCCATTCCTGTTCATGGAGCCAAATTTGTTTATTTTTAGGGATTCCAGAAATTCATATAACCATATTCCAAGAATGGCAGTTGTCAGCAGACTGACAGTAGTGTTGAATCATTTGTGCTGGTTGTAATAAGGATTTCTATTCCTGCAGAAGTATCCATTGAAAGGCTGGACTACGTGCAGTTACAGACTGTGATGGGCATGTGTGATGTTGATGATGTGAAGAGGACAGAAGGCCCATTAAAAGAAAACCAGCCAGACCAGATAGAGAAGGGGATTCAAGGTAGGGCACCATGGACTTGGCAAAGCAGATGAATTTTTTGTCCTTGTAAAGGAAGCTTTCTAAAAATGCCTCACTGTTGGCTCTGCTCCACTGACATTAGTAAAGCTGGAAGACATAGTAATAGTCTAAAAGATCAAAAGCATGAGTGGGAGTTCTCTGCTGTGCCATACTGGTGGAGCTGGAAAAGGTCTCAAAACAGTGGGAAATCCTTAGTGAACATCCCTACTATAGAGAGGACCCCATACAGCTTCTAGGATTTCAATCTGCAGGAAATAAAAAGAGATGAGGGAGTGTGAGAGATGCAGTGCAGATCGTTCCTAATAGGAGTAAAACTGAACATAGCTCAAAATATAATATACAGAATATAATTGAAAAAGATGGTTTTTGAATGAACAATAACCTTTAAATTCTTTAGTGTATGTTCTCTGAGCTGTAGAATGTTCTGATTGTTAAGGCAATTAGCTTTTAAAAATAGTTATTTTTTTAGATTTTAATTACATGCTGCATTTTGCCTTTGTTATTAGATGGGGTCAGTAAGGTTACTGAAGTAATTATTGCGCTCTGCTTGGCACTGGTTAAAGCATAACTGGAGTAACTGCATTCAATTCTGTATGAAAAATGTGGACAAATTGAAGAATTTAGAGTGGAAGAAAGATGGTAAGAAGTCTGGCATTCAGATCTAAGAGGAAAGGTTAAGATAACTTGGCACCTTTAGCATAAAGGCAAAAGTAGAGTGTGAGGAACATAATAACGGGAGACATAAAGGAATGTTATAAAGAGGACAAAGATCAATTATTCTCATTAGTCAACAAAGATGGGACAAATAATTATTGGCTGAAGCAGGAGGGAAGTTTTAGGTTAAATATTAGGCAAAACTGTGGAAGAACTGTTTGGCAGTTGGAGAAGCTGCCAAGAGCCGTTGGACAATCACTGTCGTTGGAGTTATTTGAGGCCAGACACCCATCTGCAGGAACAGTTATAGAATAATTAGATCAATCCTGCCACAGACAGAAGGGTAGGCAAGGGGTCCTTCTGGCCTCAATAACCAAGATTTTGTTATGGATCTACTTTTTCAGGATTCATGACCACCTGCTATTTTGTAAACTATGGTGTCTGCTTCAGCCTCCACTAAAATCAAGAAGGAGAGCAACAATTTAAAGCTGCTCTTCATAGACGCAGAAAATATGTGAGACATAAAATTATCCCCTGATCTGTGGCCATGCATTTCTTTTTACAGCTTCTTAGAATGAGACTTCCCCTCCTCTGGGCGTCTCTGCTTTGTCCCTTTGAACATGAGCTCTGGGAGCATAAAGTAGTAACCAAAACAGAGCAGAATTGCTTTGGACTTATTCATTGCTTATTCACTACTTTATGGCAGCTTTTAGAAGTTGAATTGTAAATAAAGTCTGTGTTTTATTGACAATATGCTCCTCATCTTCCCTACTACTTCTATGGAAGAAAGCAATCATGCCTCTGTCGTATCAGCAGATCTCTTCCCATGGATCTGTCGAGATGCTGAAAACAAAGCAAACCAGGAGTAACTCTACAAAAATTTGCTGTGCTATAAAATGTTTGCCAGCTGGATGGGACCCAAAGATTGGCCTGGACAGGTTCTTCTTCCAGCTACATGGAGAATGTGTCAAGGCATGGCTCCAAATACTGGTCACTGTGTTTGCAAGCAGAGCAGATCATTTTTAGAGGTACATCACACTGTTTTCAGCAGATCCAAGATTGATATCTGTCTGCATGATGGACAAAAAAAGAGATGGCTTATGTTTGCTCTGAGAGGCACTGCAGAGATGATACAAAGGGCAGTGAGCTAATTTGTATTGCAAAGAGTGGTCTTAAAATGGTAATTACATATGCAATTATAAACCATGAGCCCAGCTTGTTTATTTTTCTCCTCTAGTGCTAATGAAAAACAAAATAGTCTTAGTGTTTTGTGAGATCCTGGTGCAATGCAAGCAACCATTTGGCTGGCTAACTGGGAGGCAGAGGCATGGTATGACACTGGTTATGTTGAAAAAAAAAAGAGGGAAAGAAAAAGAAAAAACAATGAATAAAAGAGAGCCAGTGACAAAGATTTTAAATCCCCAAAATAATGGCAATAATGGCAAATACAAAATCCTTGTATTTGCTAAGCCTCGTAACACTGAGCAACCCCTAGTGTCTGGAATACCTTGGCTGGCTGTGCTCTGTCCACTTCTAGCTGGTAATGTTATCTCAGAGATACAGGCATATGTCTGCAGTGGAGATAACCTCTCTGCTGAGTCAGGAGACCAGAAAATGGTCACAGAGCAGGCGATGCCATTGTGATGTGATGCACCACTCAATGTGCAGAGTGAACAACTCCATGACCGGAACCATGGGATGCCTTCACTAAGCTCCATTGTTCTTTTCTTTTAATTCCACACTCCCATTCCCTGTGACACAAAGCAAAAGGTGCGGATGTGCTTTGAGGGGGCTGCATAGGACAGCTCCTTGGTGACTTGGGAACCTTGGGAAATCTAAGCAGGCAAAAGCCTCCCCGGGGAACCAGCAACAGCTCTGTGTGATGGCTGGGTACTTCCAGCCAAGAGGCAGGAAGGGGAGATGGTCCTGCAATTTTCTCCCCATCATGGCCCTTGTATGCCCTGGGGCTCTGTGAGGAACCATGGCAGCCTCATCTCCTGGCTTCACTCTCCCTCAGTCTGAGCATGCTCTGATCATCTTTGCAAAGTGTATAAAGGGACGGAGAAGATGTTTTATGCAGGCCTGATTTTCTGCCCTAGTAGTGTTGAAGGAGACCATTTCATAGCATTAATTCTATATTTCTTTTCTAAAAGCAGATTGATGAAAACTAATATTTAAGAAGACAATGGCCTTTGAATTCAGCTATCCTTGCAAAATATTATAGATGTATATATATATATATATATATATACATGTCTATCAGGTCATGCATCTAACAGGGGAGGAATGAACCTTTTCTTCTGTAACATCTATTAATGAGTCTACGTGCAAAACTTCATCGAATAGTTTTTGGAACTATAAACCCTTCCTTTCTTGGCTTAGTTCTTCAGGCTTTGCTAACCCACTTTTTTTTTTGCTGCTGTGTCATCCTGGACTAATTCACATGTGAGTGTGAGGGGGAAGAGTACCTTCACCACCCCTTCAATGCTGAACTGAAGTGGTCTGGAGGGCTGAGGGGCGAGGTATTTCTACCCACCAAAGTGGCTGCTATGTTAGTGTGGAAGGCAATGCAGTCCTGACACCACTGGAACTCAATAACTCAGAGCTGTTGATGTGGCCATCTCTTTTGTGCTTGTGGGTCTCCTTGCCTGCTAGAACCCCTTTGTAACCTCGGGCACCCTGAAGACCCGACGCCCTGGCTCTTAATTCACTGGGGAGCTTGTGACATAACAGCATTAAGCCTCTGCCTACTCTGGCTTTTTCTGTGAAGGGGGTGTTTGAAAGGAGATTTCTGCTACAAAGTTGAAAGACTAGAGGAAGAAAATCTGACATGACTTAGGGGTAGCACAAACGAGTCATAGGAAACTCACTCTAGAGATATCTCCAGAGACTAGTCAAGACAAAAGTTACAGCACAAGCATTTGGAAGGGGGCCACTGCAAACAATTTGTCCTCATTCCAGTTGAGCAACTGTAAGCAGGGACATTTTCAACACAGGCCATTTAGGGACAGAAGGAAAGATTGGATGGCACTAAAAGAAACTACACAAATACGTGGTGATAGGATGACTCGGCCACCCGCCACACATACTCTGCTGCTTCGTTTTTCTTTCTCCTGTCATCCCGACATCTGAAAAGGTTCCACCCCAGCACAGCAGCACAGCACAGCGGAGACTGGAATAAATTAACTCCAGGTGACAAAACCACCTTCCTCATGTGGCCTCCCCTTGCAAAGAAGGAGGACAGAGGTCATATGTGTGTCAGGAGCTGAGGACAACGGGGTGAAAAAGGAGCTGAGGACAACGGAGTAAAAAAGGATTTTGCTTGTCTAAGTGAGCAATATAACAAACATAGGGAGAAAAGATGCTTTGCTCTGTATTTTTCTCCCTGAGTTTTTGGGTTTAAAGGACTGCAGTCATCCTGTTTTTTGAGGAAATACTTGAATACCGTTATTTCAATTTCTTTAATCCTTCTCTTCCCCCTTCATTTACAAGCTGTTCCTGCTCTACTATTTTCCGCAGCATGCCAAGGCACCATACCTTTCTGTGGAAAGTTTCTGCCACCCTCTCTGATTTTGTATTCATGCCGCATAAATAAGAACAAGACCTCCCTCCAGCACCTTGGCATGATGTGGAGAGTTGGGTGGGAGGATGGTGCGTGATAGAAATGTTATGTAAGCAAGGTTTGAATGTCTGTAGCCCCAGCTCTAGACAGCCGTTATCTACAGATATGTTAAAACTGCTTCTCTTTTCTTTTTTTTCCCCTTCTGAGCATCACATCACAATACAGTTTCATTCAGTGAAGAGCTGGCATTCAGGGGCTGGATGGCTTAACTGGCCCAGATGGGGTGCCTTTCATCTGTAGGTCATTGCTTTGAATTCTGCCCACATTTTTGGCTACTAGGAGTTCTTCTCTTCTGACGGCAGTGCAGCAGCATATGCAAAATTGCTAGGAAGTCTCTGATCCTAGACACCATGTCTAGATCATAAAAGCTACCATAACAATGAGTCTAAATGGCACCCCTCTTGGCAGCTGAGGCAGAGGCCAAGCAATAAAAGGACTATGGAGAATGGGCTACTGTCTAGCATCTATAAGCTAAGAGTGAGAAACACTAGCAAGGGAGTGTGAGAAAGTATGCACAGCTCATGAAGGCTCTTTTGGATGAAGAAAGAGGATTTCAGTCTCCTGGGCTGAAAGGCCAACACCTTTCAATAGCAGAGGAATCATTCACAAATGAGAGAACAAAACCATTGTTAGTCCTCGTGCCTTTAACAATGCTGCTTCCTGTTGGCATCTTCTGCTTACTAATAACACAGTCCCACGATTTGTATCTTCACAGTGCTACACGAGCACTAACTAATTAATCCTTTTTCACCCCTTTGAGGCAAGTGATTTTTTATTTTTAATGGTCTGTAGTGGAGACATCTTCCTTAAAACAGATTGCAGTTATGTTTATAAAGGCTACATTATGCCGATTACACAGTGGATGCTAACATTAGGATTTATGCTTTTGATACAGCTATTCCAGTTCAGGTAGGCTACCCAGTTATATGTTCTGCTGAACTGAGGTCTTAATTAAAATAAATGAGTACTAAATCTTGGGAAAAAAAAAGCCCAAACCAAGTCAGAGTAGGCCAGGTTTACAGTATAATGATATGAAACAAACAAACAGCCCCTCCTTTCTGCCCCCCAAACAAATCAACTCCTCTTCACTGGAATAATCTCTGGCTGTCTGACCTTATTTATTCAGATGCTGACATGAATCATCATCTGAGCAAGTACTCCCTCCTACACCTGCAGTACTTGGGGTTATAGTTCTCCTTGGTTTTCTGCAGCAATAAGAGCTCAGTGTTACTTGGAGCCGTCTCCATCTGGCAGGCCATGAAGTCCACAAAAGCACAGAGGTCTTTCTGTAAAATATGGAGACAGCCCAGATTGCTTTCCATTTACACAACATCTCAAGAGGACTCCAGACTTCTCTCTTCTGCAGTTACAGTCAAGTGTGCAGTCTTTTTCTCTCCTATCTACTTTTTGTGTGATGACCTCTTCTTGGGGTAAAGAACTGCGTGGGTGAGTTTAGGGGGAGGGGTTGTTCTTCTCTGGAAAGCCAAATTGCAGGATGCAGCACATCTTGAGCTTGGCAGCCTTTCACGCTTCCCCAAGAGGCAGCTGAAGGGCCCAAGCAGGGGTAAGACGTTATCAGCTCACTTCTACCCTGCCAGAGCATATCTTTACACACACATAGTGACACACTGCCTGCTCCACAGTTGACCTTCATGGGCCAAAGGAGATCCTTGGCTGGCAGCTCAGGGAATATCTCGTGTCATCTGAACTCTGTTACAAGGCTGAGTACTAAACAAACGAGTAGCTCTGCAGCTTTAGCTGTAAAGTGTGTACAAAAGTGAAGGCAGAAGTTAAACATTATGTTATCTGCCAGTCATTCATTGTTTGGAGAGAATATCCCAAGAGCATGGCTGAGCATTGGTGTCATAAAGATCTATACATTGCTGTTGAAATGAGGTCATTTGTCACCATCTGGGATTATACCACTAGCAGTATATGAGTGTACTCAGCTCCATGTTTCAGCCATATGGAAAAAGTGTAATATAGTGAGAAATTCAATCCTTTAATGGAATCCAGAGCACCTTCCAGAAGGTTTTCCTTAGTTTTATTTCTTTGCAACGCAGGCTTAATAACTACTGATGTAGCATTTAAATCGTAAGAGATGCGACATCTAGATAAGCTGGGAGATCTGCTGATATCCACTGCCTTCTGATAGGAAAATCCCTTGCTGTTTCAGTGGAAAAACCCACCAACCTTACGAGACCCAGAGGAAGGGTATGGCACAGCTGTGGCATTCATTAACCTCTTTTGACTTTTGTTTCTGTAGACACCCTGAAGGGCTCCCTTATCACAACAGAAATTTTCTCAAGTAATTATCACTCTGGAAATTGTCACCCCTTTCATGCATCACACACGCAAAATTCTAAAAGTATTAAAATATTGTGATTTGTGATAAAATCCTGATGGTGCTCAAGAAAGCAGAAGTCCTTGTCTCCTTCCCTATCACCTACCCCTCTTTATAGACTACATTTGCCTTAGAGAATTCATGTTGACGTGACCTCACGGCTAGTAGGAGACTACTAGCCCTTGCAAATCCATTTGCAACTCTAACACATCAAAATAGTTATAAATATGAACTTAAAAGCAATTTTTTTTTCTATAGTATTTCCTGGTGGTGCCAGGTTAGGTTCCCCATTGCTGAATAGAGTTTATGAAACTGGAAGTTATGTTTTTAAGGATGTGGAGTGATGCTTGTGAAATTGGGAGGAGTTCTATAAGAAATTAGCTCCATTGATTGAGAAGCAATGATGTCTGGACCAAACTCCGCTTCTGGCTGGGTGTTGTCAGGAGTGCCTGAAGGAATTTGCTGTAATTCTGTGTTTGACATCTCCAAAAAGGCTGTAACTAAGATGTACCTGACATGACATTGTTGCCTAATGCCAGAAAAATGGAACTAAACCCTGAAAGAGATGGTGGGGTATTCTGAGGCCAGGAGCAAATAATACATGTTGCTGTCTGGGAAAGGTACAAATAGCTGCAGCTCAGTGCAAAAAACTACATTATGGCTATATCTGGCTTAAGTGCTACATAGCTCTGTGGGCTGTTAACAGATGTTGCCAGAGCAGCATGTTATGACAAGCTGTGTTGTATTTCTGAACCCAGTAATGTTACTGGCACCACCTCCTCCATCTGCCAGTGAATGGGAGTTACCTTTGGTTAAGTTCACAGCCCATCCCAAACAAATACCCTTGAAGCTCCATATGTGGATCTAATGAGGCTCTGAGCTAAGTTCAGTGTGTGTGACAAATAGTCCTCTGATAGCCAAATTTTCCTTGTTGCTGTACAGGTCCATAGAGCTTGTCAGGATATTTTAAGGGCTACATTTTTAGAGGCAGACCAGGGGAGCGTTTGACAGTAGCGAGGAAGCACAGATTGCCAGAAAATGGGGAGAGAGGGATGGAAAGAGGCAGATGAACTCTGCAATAAGATATTCATATGGCAGTCCCATGCCTATATCTATATTCTCAGTCAGACAAAGAAGGGATCTGTATCCAGGTAGGTAGATAATTTGCAATGCAATTGAATTTGGTTGGGTAGACCCCTTTGTGTCTCATTTGTTGTAGAGAAGTAGTTTAAACTAATTGCAATTAGTTTCAGGAAATTTTTAAAGAAATCTCATAATTTTCTTTTAAATCAATCCATTTGCAGCTGTGTTAGTCAGGTAATTTTCTCTCCTTGTGAAAACCCTGCAAATAAGCTCTTTGGGAGAGGGTATGAATTGTGCAGTACACCATATCTCAGCTATTCAGCCTAGTAGAGGATGAACTTTTCACACAGTGAAACAGATAAATCAATGGCAATGATGTAGGGAGGTAGTAAAGTCTGTGGGAAAAAAACTCCACTTAGCATTCTGTAAGTCAGATTTCTATACTGTGTTGCTTAGTTTCTTTTCTTTCCTACTAATACAGAAGAGAAAACAATGCAGAAGATCACCAAAGAAGATTCACTCCTTATTGGCCCTTCCTGATGAGTAGCCAGAAGTGAGGAAAAATGAACAAAGGCTCCTTCCAAAGGACAGAAGTGGTAATGGGTGGAGCTCACGACAACCATCACTGACCCATCTTTTTTGATTTGTGTGAGTCAAAGCAAAGAGTAATTGTGATGTAGTTCTTCATGGTTTGGTTTCTTGACAGAACAATGACACCAAAGGGATAAATGAAATGATAAAATAAGCAAATCCTCTAACACTTTTATTATCTAATTGATGTTTTCTCCCAGGCACAGTCTGCTCAGTAGCAGGATGGTGACTTGTAGTTTGTCAAAAGCAGCATTTTGCTGGACCTGGAGACAGAAATGCTTTGAACGAGATGAAACAGGCATTTCAATAACTTTGCAAAAACTGGGCATTTAGTCTGTCTGTGAATCTGATTGCTAAAAATAACTGTGTCACGTGGTCTGTGATCGGGAGCCGTGCTGGTCGCGGCTGGCCAAAGCCAACAAAGAATGGCATGGGCCACCACTGCCAAGAGAAAAGGCTGATGCAGACTGAGCTACAAAAGTGCTGAAGTAAATGGGAGTTGTGGTTGCTCAACACTTCCATGGGTCAGACTGCTCTGTCCTCATTAGCCATGCTGCTGCTGAATCCCATAAACCCTGACACTCCTTTCCATGCGGATAAGATATCATGCGGGAGTATCCCAACTGCGTCCACCCCACCAAGTCCCACAGTCCTTCAAAGGAAAGCCCCTAAAATGCAGCACTGGTATTCATTTTTGGTAGCCTAATATCTGCAGATGCCTAATTTTGCTAATCCTGTCTGTGACTAGCTCAGGCAGGCTGGCTGATGCATTCGCAGAAAGATGGAGCTCACATGTGCAAGATCAGGAAAACAGCCAAACCCTCAAAAAACCTACGAAGTAAAATAAGAAGGTTTCTGGGATTTGGACATGACATGTCTGCCATCTAGTAACTAGTCAGGGCTTGTTTCATGCAGAAAATGAAGAGTAAATAATCCAGTACCACATAAAAGGGGAATAAATTTACTGGGGCTTTTGACAAATGAGAAAAAGACTTTCAATGGTATTTTAAATGAGGTTCTTGGAAAACAATATAATTAATAATTAAAATAAAAATATGTGAATTCCTAAACTTGTTTTGTTTGGCTGTAAAAACAGTTGTATATGCTAAACTAATGGACAGGAATACAAGTGATGAAGTGTTACTGCAATAAAGGAGTTGAAAACTCTGGGTCCCACTCTCAAATACAAAGAGATTTTAACATGAGGTCCTGTTGGCATGAGATGTGATCTGGTAAAAGTTTGACCAGTGAAGTGGAAGCCAGGACATCAGAAGTTCTGTGCTATTTTGTTCTTTGATTGATTGGGTAAGGCACAAATTGGCACAAAGGACAATTTCAGTCTCAGTTTACCCATCTGTAAATGAAGACGTATATCACAGCAATGTTATCAGACAGACTTAATTACTGCTATCTAATTAAAACTTCTCAGGTGTAAGTTATTATAGAAAAATGCAAAGCTTTTTGTTCCTAGTCTAAAGTACATATAAGATCTTCAGAATTCCTAATCTTCCGCATTTGTATTTCATGGGTAACTTTAGCGGTGAATAATGTTTTCCTTTACACACACACATGTTCTGTTGAAAAATAACATTCTCTTTGCTTTCTAACAAAGTTTTCTGTAGTGTGGCTTGGCATCCAAAAATAAGGCTACAGTTCTGCTGAGCATTGATTTAGTTTGTCTTCAATTTAGTTAATTTCTCTGAGCCATGTAAGATGTTGACTTTCAGATAGTTATAAAATAGCTAAAATACTGCTTAAAGATGGAATGCTGGTGAACAGTTTATTCATTATATAAAAGACCCTTTAACTTTACAAGCCAGAGTTCTTCATTATAATGAATGCTCATTTTCTGCACAGGAACTATTAATCCTAATTTTAATTTTTTACACAAAAGAGGGTGCTTACAGGGATAGAAGTACAAGTGGTTGCTGTGCATAAGGGGAATAGTGAGTTAGGGGTCTCCTGATGAACATGCTACTGTTTTGGAAATACTGTGGCTCCCTTGCTAGAACATGATACTGGGTTTGTGTAAAAAGAGGTGAGGGGCTGTTTGGTGATACTCTCAGTGTCCCTCTGACTTCAGGATGTAGAAAAACTTATTGAATAGGGAAGGGCATGGCTCTGTCAGCCTCAGAGTCCTGCTTGAGGTTGATTTTTTTCTTCTTGGTGTTAGATTAATGCCCACTGACTTACTCTCAAGTGGGATCTTTTATGATCACCTGTATCCTTACTGTGTGTCCTGCTGCTACTCACAGCAGGATGTTTTGAGGGACTTTGATCTCCACTGGACAATCCAGGGACTTGGGGGCAAGACCTTGGTGGGCAATAAGGGGGACATGGCAGGACAGGGCACAGAGCACATCACTGTGTTGTAGTGGGGAATGTGACATTAAGAAGGAGTGGACCAAGAAATTTGCATTTTCATTGAGGGCTGAATAACATATATGAATAAACTGCATTAAAATTGGAGAAAAACTTAAATGAGTATCTTATTGAATATGGGAAATTAGGAGCCAGTGGAAGCAGTAAATTAGAAGCCATTTAGAAGCAGTAAATGCCTCTCTGCTGGAGGCAGCTTCCAGGGAGATAGGACAAGTGTCAAGAAGAGAGTATATCTCCAGGATATTGACAGCAAACTGTGTGCCAGCTCTCTGGCCAGGCAAACTGACTCAGAGCAGCCCTGTTGTTTGGCCTGGGTCTGACTGAGACAGGCTGGTGTCACAGTAAAATCCAAGCATCTGATCTTCCCTATGGCTTCCTTTGGGGTGGCCCCATCAAGTCACTTTTCCCCTGATCTCAACTCCTTTTTTTCCCCAAGAAAAATTACCACAGACTGTGACAGAAGGGCTGCTGCTGTCTCTGCTGGGACTCAGCCCTCCACAAGCCCAGCACGCTGGGCTGGTCCTTGACTCAGATGGACAATGCTGGGAGCAGGTGACACCTTCCCTTTCACCCCTTGGAAAGGTCCTTCTCAGGTAACTCTCACTAATTTTACCCTTATGTGATTCAATTACTTTAGTGAGGTTGCCTTCTGATTTGTGTCAGTGAGAGTGAACAGAGTGAACAGCCCTTGAGCCTTTTGCTGAACAAAGTATGATGTTACACTATTTCTGGACATCATCATGTGCTGGTTGTGCAACAGATAAGAATAATGCCTGGTAAATCATTAGTACTTCAGTTCAATTTGTGCTAAAATAATCAGCTACATCCCATTTAGTTTCTAAAGCCTCCTCATTACTGCTTCAAATCATGACCTGCTTTTCACTCTGTGAGAGAGAGTAAGTGAATTTAATGTGATCTCTGCATTACAAAAAGTCTGCTGCTGCTCCCTTGAAATCAGGTGGTGCCTTATCATTGACTTCAGTGAAGGTAGGATCAGGTCCAAATTTCAAACACTTAATTTTCCAGCAGAAGAGGGTCAGGCTTAAATTGCTGCACTTCTTTGGCAAATAATGAATGGGACCTCATTATCTCTATTGGGACATGACTTCACAGACGATTACATGCTGAAAGTATGCCACTGGTAGACTGTCCTGAACTGTGAAATTTGCACAGAGAATCAGAGACTGCTAACTTTCAAGACATGTCATTCATTCTCATATCGTGAATGGTTTTGTCAATGAATGGGACTGCTGACCTTGATGATCTAGTATTGGCATTTCCTGCCAGGTACAAGCACAGCGATGCTATGAGTACTGAGCAATATCCCTGCATTCTTTTAAGAGGAAAAGTCATCCAAAGTAGCATTTACCAGAATTTCTCTTCTTGTAAGGTATTACTGTGACCTTTCCAATTTCTAAAGAATTTGATATCTCTTATGAAAACAGTATAAGTATTAAGAATCAAAGGAGTTTCTCCACAAGTTTTATGTAGAAAATCTTGGTCTGAGTTTCTGAACATACATTTGCTAAAATGTTGTACATCAAGAAGTGACAAAATGAATTTGATTAACTTTATCGTTTTTGCGTATTAGAGGTGAGATGCCAATAGCACAGGAACAGAAAGGTTTTGACCATGACAGATCTATTTGCTTCTGCCACATGTTCCCTGAACTCTAATTTTTAGAGGCATTTTAGGGCTAAAACCAGTAGTTCATGTGTGCTTCTCGAGTGCCTGTGATGGGCGCTGTGTAGAAAGCATGCTGAAAGTGCGTAAGAGACTTAATGATTTATGAATTTATTTTTACAAAACCTTTCTGAGTCAGATAAATACTGTTATTGCTGCTCTGCACATGGGTAAATTGAGGGGCGGAAAGCTGAAGTAGCACGCACAAGATCACCCAGCAAGTCTAGAGAAAATAGGCTGGAACCAGAACGTTTCATTTCTATTTTCATGTTCTGTAAGTGTTAGATCATCTTTCTCCCATGATTAGCTGCTATTCTGGCACAAACTCAGGACCATTATGATAGAGCTATTTTTCATACAATGGGATGAGACTGCCATGGCTTTAATTGCAAGCATGTGTTCACTCCTTTATGGCATTGTGATTGTTATGTAAGGTGATGTGTAAAATTAATGAATTTTAAATTAGGAGTTTACATTACAAACCCTTTGGGGCAGGGAAAATTTGCTTTCTCCCTGTTCATACAGCACTTATTAACTTGGAGTCCTAGTTAATGACTGGGCTTTGGAACTGGTACACCAATGCAAGAATAAAAGTAATTATCAGATAATTTTTATTCAAGAAGAAAGTGTTTTATGTAAATAAGGAGGAAATCCCACCTTCAGAAATTTGCAGAAATGTTTGTACTTCTGACTGAACATACTTTTCATAGAATTCACAACTGGGATAGGACACAAACTTTTAAACTTGAGCTTAGGAGTAGAAGCATCCTAAACACATCCCACAACATATGTTTCTAAATTTTTTAAATTTAACCCAACTCTTTTGGAGAACAATATGATGATTTCAGAAACGAGTAACTGATGATACATTTATAGCTTCTTTTCAAAGAAAAGAAAGGTAGCCAATCCTTATGACTAATAACTATTATTTAAAGTACAATTTGAGACACTTGTAAAATTTCAGCCAGAGTCTTGGCATGACTCGGTGCCCAAGAAAAGGATATCTATATTGGGAATCAGCTGCTCTTACACAATATTTTTGATGTCTTGGAGCCACTTAAAAACAAGGAGTTGATGATATAATACATTCTTTGGATTTGGAGATGTTCATCCTATTCCTGCTTTGAATTAAGAGAATATATTGTTGGCTTAGTTAAATGTCTCTTAAGTCAAAATCATATGTCTTTCTTTATCCTGCATTTGAAGTCAGATCCAGTTCTTACTGTAAAAAAAGAAACATACAGGTGCAAAGAGCTTTCAGCTGCTCTAAGAGTGAGATTTCAAACACTGCAGTGGATTTGAAGCTGTGGTCTGTAGACCACCAAAGACCTGGAGAGTGTCTGCAGAAGAGCTGGCTCATCAGATAGGATTGACTGGAATTTTTTTTTTTGTTGTTGTTGTTGATTGTTTTGTTTTTTCCCTAAGAGTTTAATGGTGCTAAAAGTAGCTAAAAACACATTAAATATTTCCTAGCTAGCACTTTCAAATGTTAACAGTTGTGCTTGCCTCAGGGCTGTTATTCAGCCACCGAAACCAGAAGGTTTCTGTGTGATCAGAAAGCAGGGGTGTCTCAATGACAAAACTTAGGAAGGTGCTGTCTGTAGTCTGAAACTCTTAAGGACTCCCTAGCCTATGTCCTGCTTAAAACCTGTCAATAAATGCAAACATCTGACTTCACTTAGCAACTGAGGTGTATTTATATCGTTGTGAGAATGCAGACAGGGCGCTAGTGAATTGTAATGATTATTTCTGATGTGATACTGTCACATATTTGGAGGACCTGCTGCTGGTAATATGCTCTACAGCAGCCAATGATCACCAAATAATAAAATAAAGATATTATCTACTATTTAATCACCTAATAGAACATACAATCTATATATTTAATCTGAAAAGCTTATAAAGACACAAGATTAAAAGTGGCATTCATTGAGGTAGAATATATACTGCGCATTTGATTAATAATCATAAAAACATGATGAATCAAAAGCCTAGGCTATATTCTTCCTCCTTTGTAACTCCATTCTATATTATTCAAGTTATTTCTCCCTTAGGTAATAGAGAAATAAACCTCAGTAAAATTTAGGCCCCATAGGTGTGGCATTTCCAGAGATGGTGTTCAGCTCTTGAAGGCGCTATTTTCCCACTAAATCTAGAAGAAAAAATACTGTTTCACTCATATTTTTCTGTAACCAGAGGGCTGGACATAGCAGGGAAAAACATGGGTTATCAAAATAGTTTTTGCTATGCAATATGCTTATAAATCAGAGATTTCACAGTATTGCTTATACAGAGTTTATGATGGCAATTGTCTGTTCATTACAACTGGGACTACTAAAAGGATTTGTCACTAAAATTCTTGAGGCCAGAATAATCTTTGGCCATTTTTAGACTGATGGAATACAAAATTAAAACTGAAAATAAAATGTAGATAAACCCTGTGCAAAGAAATAGGCACAACTAGGGGAATCCACTCTAGGTGTCTTGTCTAAAAGAAGAAATTGATTTCAACAGCCATAATACATCAATTGTGAACTGCTGAAACTATTAATTAAAGCCATTACTTGGAAACCAATAGAAAAGAAACTGTATCCATTTGCTCAATCCAGCAATTTAAATGTCTCAGGATGCCATGAATAAACTGTGAAATGTATCTTTAAAATAAAGTTTTTAATTAGAACTGGCAGTTCTGAACCTGCTGTTGGCAGGAGCCAACCTACTGAAAAAGAGCCTGATGCAATAGACTGTAAAGTGTATTTACTTGTTGCTTTAGCATTTAACAATTAAAAAAAAGAACTATCAACCTGTAATACTTTAAGGTCTGTTTCAGCATCAACATTGGAAGATTTTTTTCTCTATAGTTAAAGCAGTTTGAAATTTTCAAGTGCTCTCTTACAATAGGTAAAAATGTGCCAAATAGGTGCCAAATACAGATGGTTTCCTGAAGGGCGAAACCTGTTTTACAGGAACACACACACAGAAAAGAAAGAAGTAAAAATGAGTAAAAGGGAAAAAAAAACCCCACTTGCTATATAGCAGATTCAGCAGTTCAAGTGCCACCCTACAATCCACAGCTGGACTGCTGGTGCTGGTAATCCTTCATTGGTTGTGACCTGAATCATGCACTCAGCCAAACACACGCTGAATTACACTTTATTTAAATTGCATTGTCTCTTATCAGGACTTAAACATGTGCTTAAAGTTCAATGTCTGAATTTTAAATAGGGTTTAGGCATGACACCTGCTTGGCAGAAATTACCCAGTTATTTTCAACTATGCCTCCTTGCTTGTTCCCTAGAATAAGTGGTGCTAACATTTTTAAAAACCACATCCTAGGCTGAGTAAAATAGGTGAATTTATTGTTTTGGTGAACATTCATGGTGAGGAAATAAAAGTTTATGTTAAGGGCCAAAAGATCAGGTGAATAAAAGGACACAGTGTCCTATGCCACCTGTCTCTGCTCATTCTTTTGAGAAACATGAGTCCATCTGTGCTTCACTTTCACCTGTGTTTTAGAGGCCTTGGTGGCTTCTGCATTCCTCCTCTTCTTTCATGTTGCTCTGGCTATGATGCCTTTTAGTAAAATCCATTTTTTTCTGTAGTTGAAGCCCAGTAACCTTTGTCGCTGACCTCACCAGCCATGTGCTCAATGTGAGCATGACTCACAGTAGCAATGAGGAATCCTTATTCTCTCTAATTTGGCTTTCCCAAGGAAGAAAGGGGGAGTGGAGGTGGGGGGGAGTGGGTGGTGGTGGTGAGGGGATGGGGGAGATTCTGGTATTTCCAAACTCACTTGCTGGAAGTGTTGTGTCAGTTACGATAATTTGGTCTAGCACATAAATCCTTAGGCTGACTTGCGATTCCCAGCACACCCCTTGTCGTCTAATTGAGGAATTGCTTTTCTGTCAGTCACATACTGTGGTGGAAATGCAAGAATGTGAGAAACAATAGGAGCAGGCTTGTACTGAGTCAAAACAGATAAAGCCAAATTGCTTGTTGGACTGAAAGAAGGGAGAAAGAGGTTGGTTAGAAAGCCACTGCTGGTGCCTGTGCAGAGGGTACTTGCCCAGTGTGGGAACATGGGGGACAGACAGGCAAGCCAGCAAGAATGCCAGTAAAAATGAACCTTTTCTTCATGAAAGAGGAAGGATAACGGGATCAAAATAACACAGTAGGCTAGAGCCTGCAGGGTGAGGAGAGTACTCTCCAGATTGATCTGGAGGTAAAAGATAGCTGGGGTAAAATAAGCCCGTGAACAGGCTGTCTGTGAAGTGGGTGGTGCATGGACAGTGTGGGAGTGAGGGATCTGTGCTGGGATCAGGGTCTGGCTGGGCTGCTCCCAGGCTGCCAATGGATCCCTTCAAGATGGCTGACCAAGGGAGCACGTGGCAGGCTTCTTTTCCCTCTGGAGACTCTTGTTTGTTATTCCTTTTCTGGTTATTTCCTCTAATCTGAAGAACAAGATGTCCTTAATGAAAACAGATGTTTTGCTCCCTTGCATATGATAAAAAAATCATTCCCCCAAAATAGAATAAACCAAAAGAATGCTGAAACCAGTGAGGAGTTTTCATAAACCATCAATGCCCTGACCTGGCTGCTCATTTACTCCTGACACATTGTGGAAGCTGTTGATGTAAAGGTCCGTGGTGAGACCTGGGTGTAGGAGTGAGTGAGCTGTGTGCCTCTGTAAAGTGTAAACACCACACTGAGCTGGCTCACAGCTTTCCTCATCCATGGTCTCCCACTGTGAGATCCTGGTCAATGGCAGCTTTTGTCATTGGCTTCAGTGTAGCTCGGAATTGGTCCCAGTATTTAATTTAAAGCACAGCACACAAAACACCAAAATCATAACATCCCTTCTACATTTATAGAGCTGCATAAGCCACCGATTAACAAATGGATGAGATACTGAACTTTGCTTTACCATCTGTCTTTAATTACATAAAATAACTTGAAGCAATTAACAAGAAAGAAACACTGTGTCACAAATAAATAAACCCTATTGATAGAAACACATGAGGGAATACTTGAATATATGGATGAAAGTCACCAAAGCTGCATAATCTGAACTCAATAATATGACAAGTAATATCTGAAAGATTTACACTGACATTGCCAATTATTTTTGAAAAAAGAAGATAACCTGTGGAGATGCAGAGAAATAAAGGAAAGCTCTGTGTGTGTGACTACAAAAGACAACGTGTGGTCTATCCAACAGTCTAAGTTTTTCCTTCACAGATAAGAGAAATTAATATCAACAGAAAAATATACAAAGCATGAGGTTTCATAACTGTGGACCTACAATGAGTCACGTAAGTCTGTGCTTATAAGTGTTTAGGCACCAGTCGGGATTAGGCTTTTTAACACTTTCCAGGATTTAAACTCTAAGCCCATTTTTTCAGCATTCAAACACACTTCTTTGCCTTCTCTTTCTAAGCATTTATTACAAATGAGTACTGTACAACAGGTATTGAGTGACTGCTGAGTGGATTAAGAACTGACTACCTGATGGGTGTCAAAAAGCAGCTGTCAGCTCTGAAGGAAAGCTCTGGAGTCAGTTAGCAGAAATTGATGTTACACTTGGCAGACCCCAGCACTGTCCTTAATGGTTGAGAGACAAGTACATCCCTAGCTAAACAATGCTTAGTAAATTAGGGAGAAAATTAAAATTGATGGAATGATAACCAAATTGTGAAGATGGAGCAACCCAAATTTGCTAAGCAGGACCTCTGCAGAAAAGAAGATTTTTAGATCATGCACAAATGGTGTCTGTATTGATGCAGTAGAAATCATATCCCAAGGGTGGTGCTTGAAAGGTCTGTGGTATCATTGCAGGGAAGCAATTGGAGACAGGACTCAGTCTGATGGTGTGGAAGAGGGATAACATCACTTTTGAACAAGTTAACAGGGATATACGAGTTGACTTATAACGCTGGGGTGTTTTGCAGCACAGTGGGTGCTAAAAATCTGAAAAAGGGTGGGAGAAAAAGCACAAGAACTGCTTGCAGATTAGAAAGTATGTTTTGTTTCCCTTACCAAAATGAGATGACTGGATAACAGTGTATAATTACCTTCACAACAAGAAAAAGTGTCTTGCATCAGATGAATATATTACAAGAATCGGTGGGTGGAAATATAAGCCAAGCAAATTTAAGCAAGCATTGAGGCTTGGATTTGTAGCAGCAAGTGTGATGAACTGCTGAAACAAATTGTCCAAGAAAGCAATTCTGTACATATCAAAACTGAATCCCTTTCTGGAAAACACGTCAGCCAAGCAGAAATTTTGGGCTCCATATATAGGGAATGGGGTAATGTCTGTGACAGAGAAGGTTAGACAGGATAGTTAATGGTCATTTCTGACCTCAAAGGTCATAAATCAAGGACAATGTCTTTAATATTTTAAGCCAACTTCTGTTTATTTCTTGCAGCTAAGTCATCCAGCTAATTCCAAGGAACCACTGAGGCAAATAGTATCAGGAACAGCAAGTAGTATGGTCTTGTAAAAAGTGAAGCATATTAAATCTGCCTTTCAGGTAAATATGCAACATATAAATTCTATATATTACAGATTTGGGGACCGAGGCTGTAGGCTGTGGCCAGGATGCTCCAAGTTGGTGCTTAACAAGCAAGACAGTAAGTTCAGTGAGTGAACTGAGAGATACACAGCATGATGGGGATGTGGGGATATGGAGCACTGAATATCTTATTTGACACTGTTTCAGGTATTTGTGTTGAGAGAAAGAACTTCAATTGTTTTGGCGGAGAGCATTGCTGTGTAGACTAAAATGGGAGAAAGAATGTAAGCAAAGAGCAATGATCAATTGTTGTAGCTTGTGGGAATGTCTTGTAGGTCATGTCAGGGACTTTTGACAGACATTGTTTTATTTGGTATCTGTATGGTAATCTCAAAGTAGAGCTAAACAGCAAAATAGTGAAATGTGGTGATGATAGTAAACCAGGAAAGAATGCAAACAGAAGAAAGCAGATAATGATATCAAAGGAATGGGAGATACTAGAAAGCTAAGCACAAAATCGCCCAAACAATTCACAGAAAAAACTGAAAGTTAAAAAAAAAAGGAACACAAGCCCAGGATTTATTGGAATGTACATGTCCTAGCCATCAGTATTTCTGATAGAGTTCAAGGTATAGTGGAGAGAAGACCAGATGGGAGAAAGATGTGAATTTGCACAGTTATGAAAGCTGTGCATGTACAGATATGTACCATGAAGCAGAGAGGTAAGAGTGCCTGTGTAAAAGATCTGTGCTATTACATTCAACTCTGTGTTCAATATTGCCAGCCACTGACTGACTGGAAGGAGCTGGAAGAAATCTCACAACGATTCAAAGGCTGGCAAAAAAACTTGGGGGAAAGACTCAGGGTCAAACCAAACATCTAATTAAGCATAAACTTAAAGTGTATGAGCTGTGCTGCAGATTTACATCTCCCTGTACAGCCCTGCTAGGTGGCTTTAACAAAGGAACTACGTATCAGGTTAAACAGTGCACGTCTAAAAGCACTTCATTAGCCTGGAGCAGGAAGGGGCTTGGTTAGATCTGTGAGGAAACAGGATCAAAATCTATGAGCCCTTGGCCACCAAAAGGTGCATACTGGCTGCATCAAAATCACCAGGCACTCATTTATTACCACAAGGCTGAGCTTCTGCATTCTTAGGCACGGAACAAAGGTCTGCAAAGCCTTAAACCAGCCAACGTTATGTGACAGAGAGAGGATGGCAGTGAAATCATGCCTTTTTGGTATATCTTTTCTAAGGTGCAAATTGGAAGGCTGTCAGATGGTCTTTCAAGAAGAGTTCATATTGCTGGGGGGTTTAGGATCAAGCACCAGAGAATGTATGTCTTTACATTAGAAGGCTCAGGGTTCTCCCCTATCCCAAGAATTCCTACAGTTACCACAGAACCTTCACAGTTCAAGGCAGGAGGAACAGCTCCCTTTTGAGCACTGAAATCATCTCTGTGACTGTTCATAAAACAGTTCCTGTGAGGCTGAATTCCTGATGCTTGTTTTCAAACCAAAGAAAATTAATCTTTGAAGAATAGAGCTGTGGAATGCTGAACTGGAATCACAGATAAGGTGGGAATATCCCTTCTGTGTAACCACTTATTGTACTTATAACTGAGAATTATCTGAAGTAGAGAGCAGTTTGTTCTCTAAGAATGGTATTTTGGGGGAGTTAGCACTCAGTTCTTTCAGAAAGTCAAGAGGAGGTGAATAACCATCTCTTTAGAATCATTAGCACAGACTGAGAAGGGGCTTAAAAAATTTAGTCAGAAATAGTGTGGGAAAATCTTCTGGAAAAAATTAACACTTCAGTGTTTTGCTTAAATAATGATTCTAGACTTATAATGCTGTAACTATCACATGATTTTATAGCTAGTATTAGCAAATCACTGCAGATTTAATTTCATCATTCAGAAATAAATTAGTGAAGAAAGTGTTGACTTTGGTAGGGATTTAGTCCTGGAAAATTAGCAGGCACTTTTCTGGGCTTTACTAGTCAATACCCACAAGAATTTAATAAAACCCTTGCATAGATTATGAAATAAGTGACAGGGAAAGACCAAATGAGTGATGATTAAGGCAGAGCTTCCCTTTACGAATCTTGATTGAACAAATTTTTCAAAGTCAGGTTTCTCATCAGAGAATTGAAGTCAGGATATAGGGTTAAATTATTCACATGAGTGAGTACAGATCTTCCTCCTTTTTCTTCTTTCTCACTAATCTTTACAGTCCAGTTTTACGTTGTCCTGCTTTATTAATACCCCAATGCTTTGCCTCTCCCAACAGGATGTCTCTATAAGATCTTTACATGCCAAACTCACAACCTGCTGCTCTCCTCATGCATTTACTTAGTTTTAACATTCAGCACTCAGTCCTCTTTGGAGATCGAGTTGCTGCAGCAGTTGTTAAATATTTTATGTGCAGTACAATACAAAAGCTACCAAAAGAGGGCAACATATGAGCCAACAATAAGAAATGCATCCTGACAAGTTTACGGTTGTGTATTTGTGACACCCTTCCCCCCCCCCTTTTTTTTTGATAGAGAAAGAAATTTTAGTAGAGCTGGTCAGTAAATAGAATTTCCATCCTATGGGAAATTCCAGCACTTGGGGAAAAAGAGAAGGTGGTGAAGTTTTCAGGGACCGAAAATTCCAAGAAAATATATTTGGCATGGTGGAAGTGTTCCATAAGTGTCAAATCATTCTCACACTAGAAAGCCCAAAAGTTATAATGACATTAAAATATTCAATTTAGTGGAGAAATGTTAAGTATATGAATGCTATATCCAGTTCAAAACAAGATTAAACAAAACAAGGAACTACTTACATGTTTTCACTTTATGGAAAACAATAATTTAAATACAATTTAGTGTAAATAATATTTTCATTTGTCTCCATTAAAAATGTTGTCAAAATGAGAATGCTCTCAAAAAAAAGTAAACTGATTAAGATGAAGTTGTATTTCCTTGAAGAATGCTCCCTCCAAACATGGTTTATCTATATTTTCTCTCCATGATATGCCTGAGAGAATTTCAAAATACTCTTAATAACCCTGCAAGGGACTGAGGTAAATTGGCTGCATCTCAGAACTGTCCCCAAAGCTCTGTTTGTGAAGTGAGACAATGCCAAGTGCCCAAACACCAGGCGTGTGAGCTCTGGAGCTACTATACCCTGGACAACACTGAATGTGCACTCATTGCCAAACAGTTTATTATAAACAAAGGAGTTTTTTAAACTATTCAATAGCACTCCGAGGAATTAGACAGCCTTGAACACATGCCAGCATGGCAATGGGTACAATAAGCAAATATAATCTACCTCACTTAGGGTAAATATTTGGCTACAAATGTATTGAGAGCTCTTTAATTCTTTGTACGCTTCTGTGATGAGAACCAGAGGAAAGGCAGTGGCGATGCAAGGACTGGAGGGTGATTATTTTCTTCTCTTATCAGCTGCCCAGATAGGCTAGCTGCCAGTCAAATTAAAAACCTCACCAGAGGAAATGAATGGAGACTTGTAGGTGTAGAAATCTGCTGTTTATACAGCTGCCTCAAGTTCTGCTAATGATCAACGAGAATCAGCCACATCTTTGTGGAGATGTACAAAATTCTGTGGCAGTGTCCAGGAGGTTGGCTACAGAAATCGGGGCATCCTCAGGTGGTGGTGTTTTTTTTGTTTGTTTGGTTTTTTTGGTTTTTTTTTTTTCTTGTTTTCTGCCTGCCTCTGTTATGGCTTAGAATGCTTGAATGTGTCTGGAAAGCAAACAGGGGCAGATCTATGATCTGTTTGGAGGGCAATGAAATATTTGGAAAGTTTGCAAGTACTCACCCATTTTGAAGACAGGTTGTTCTGCTTGCAGGAGCATTACCTTATCTTCTCTCATTTACCCACGTCCTGCTTTTGTCTCTGTATTTCTGCGGATCCCAAAAGAAAAGATTTATTCTTCCTAGTCAGAAACAAGCAGAGGTTTCTGTCTGAAGGGTTTCTGTACTGTCTGTTTTATCTCATGAACAACAACTGCACATTGTTCACCTGATGAAGGGCTGCAGAATCACAGGGTGTCCACTGAGATGTTCAGTATAGGAATGACAGCAGTGCACACTGTCTGTGTGGCTGGATTGAGTGTATTGACTCTAATCACAAGGTTTTCAGACAGCTTCTGTATTCTGGATATGCAGGAAGGTATTTATCCTCCTCTGCTTGTCCCTCATTTCTTGTACTGCTTACCTATTTTTGATTAATGTCTTGGTACTCTCTGGCAGGTAATGATGCTACTTTTGGGACACAAACAAGGAACAGCATGGAATGTAACACAAACACTTTAATGGCATTGAGAGGTGTGCTTCATTATCTGGTTGTGTTTATTTGTAGGGAAAAAAGGTAACTTGCATCCGCAAATAGCCTTGTCTCATGGGTATGAGCCTACATGTCTGACTGCCATCTTATATCGACACTTTACCCAGGAGCCCAGGGACTGGTGTTTATTCAGAAAAGAATTGGCCCATGCACACAGACACACTGATTCTCACAAATGGTTCTGTGTATGCCTTGGCTTCTCGACTTCTGCCAAATTCAAGCCTAAATTCTAGGAAGCAACAATAACACTAACAGGAATCACGTCAGACTTGAAAGCGATTGCTTTAGCTCTGTGAACACAAAATGGACTTCTTTTTCTTCCTTAGAAGTGATTTTTAAACATGTCTTGGCTTCTCTGAGCCGGCATAGTTTCACCCTGCCAGTCAGGTTACGAAGATGAATCTGTTACCCCGTTTTGCAGATGTGCTATGTGAGCCTGGTTACATCACATTTTGAGGCAGATGGATCTCTGAAGGAAGATCCAGTATCCAATCATGTGCTTTCTGCCCCTTGCTATTGATTCTTGTGGTTAGTCTGTTTCTGATTTTGTTTTTCTGTGTAGTTTAAGGGCAAGTCTGTGGTTTGCCCCACGTGCCCAAACGAGGGAGCAAGGGTGCAGAAGACTGCCTGAAAATAAATAAATCAGAAACAGATAGGCTAATTACAAGGATAAATGCCAAGGGATGGAGAACACACAGCATCCTCATGATCAGATATGCCTGGCCTGTTGGAGGAGGGATGGATGTTTCACTATGTGATGTAACCCTGCACCACACTGGAGAAGAGAGCCAGAGCGTCCTGTTCCTTGCCTGGCTGAGCAAAACCCTCTCGTGTGGCTTTGCCTGCATGGCGTGTCCCAGCATGGGGAGAAACAGCTTCCCTGAGGTAACCGTGGGGAGGAGCAGGGAAATCAGAAGCTGCTCTTGCCTCCCCAGTGCCTGCCCCAACAGCCAGCAGGCTTAGCTGACACGAGGAAGGATGTAATCTGCTCCTGGTTGTTTCACGCTCAGGGCACATTACTTCCTTCCATGGAATAAGAGGATAGCCATGGATGTCATCGTGACTCATGGTCTCCTGGGGCAGCGTGGCTCTGTGCCATGCCTATAATCAGATGACCCGGGGGGTGAATTAGGAAGGCTTTTGATGTCATTCTCTGAGCGCTGCACCACAGGAGACAAAGACTTCTTAACGTAACATCAGGCTGTATCTTAAACATAACCATGAAACTAACTTTGACTTGCCAGCAGCTGGTGCAGACAGTGGCCTCCCTACACCGCTCTGGCACTTAGCATAAGAAATGTCATTATGTGGGTGGATTAGGCAGAACCTGTCAAAGTTGTGTGCGTGTTCTTTGGCTGTGTTTCCCTCCCCAGGCTAATAATGCTGAAGAGATGGGGAGTGGGTTGACACATTTTCTGGCATGTGTCATGTAACCCAGTGAAGTGGAGGACATGCCAATCACAAGACTTTTGTGCTTTAGTAAGGCACAGGCAACAGGGACACGCTGCAGTGGCTACAGCAGTCCTAATCCTCTCTGGATTCACACCCTTAGCCCCTTCATCGTGGTTACAGCTTCCCCAGGGTTCTCTGACAGACCCACAGGTATGTTTGGAGGAAAAGGTAAAGAGATGAATCCAGGCAGATATTGTTTAACCTCATGTTGCCTACAGACCCTGAAGCTCTTTGCAACTTGACTGACACCATTTCCATAAGAACCACTGAATTTAGCACAGGGGGAAATATTCATTGCCTGTTTTGCAGTGTGCAGAAATGCTGTATACCAGTTCAGCAGAGATACAAAGAATAACCATGCCTGATAAGAAGAGATTTTTAGGATAGAAGCAAGATGACCAGAGACTGATGAAATTTAGAACACAGTCACTGTTTCTGGTTCCCTAAACAAGAGTGAGAGGTCTTGATATAAATATTGGGGTGAGAGAATTTCCACGGTCTAGCACAATCTGAAGGAAAATCATCCTCAGGAGAATACAGGAGAACAGTGCATTCAGTCTCACAGAGAACTCTGGTTTTGCACAGCTGCTTGCTTAACACCTGTGCTGAGGAGATGAAGTTTACTCCCTGGGCTGAGGCAATATGCCAGGTTGGTTCCTCACAAATCACCATCAAAGAAACAGAAGATGGGGTGAGCATGTATGCCCTGTATGACAGAAATGCCATCTTCTGTCTCTGCCTGTGTGTTGCAAGCTGTGTTTGGTTGTTGGGAAAAGATGCATCAGCTTAAGTGCTGACTGCACACGCCAAAACACACAGGCTATAGATCTGATGTGACTTGTAGCAGGCACAGCACCCAATTCACTGGTAAGAGTTACTGTATTATTTTCCTTGAAGCTCATAATATGTTAAAAAAAAAAAAAAAAAGTAGAGGCAGTAGCTTCAGCTGAACAACAACTGCTACTCTGTTGCAGCATCTGTAGTATTTCATGTCAAGAACTGCCATGCCCGGGTGCCATGTTCTCATTCCGTGTAAAAGTGAAGAGCAGTAGCTGCATAAGTGGTAGAAATATAATTTGGCAGGCACGGAGGCAACTTATGCATGATAACCCCATAGGATGGGGGGTTCCTCCTCCCTTCACTTGCTGCTGCTGAGTCCCAGTGGGGAATTGTATTAAGGGGGTGCCCCTTGGCTGTACCTCCTGCAAACACGTCATTGATGTGACATGGGTGCTGCCCTGCGTCACACACAGCTTGTCACCAGTTAGTCACTTGGGAACAGGCATCTGAGGGACTGCAATGGCATGCTCTGAGGGATGTCCTATGCTGATTACGCCATGGGGAGGAAGAGATAGAGGATAGTGATGAGATGGGAGATGACTCAGACAATTTATTCTTGCTTGTACTGCAAGAACCCTCGTGTGAAGTTGAAAAAACCTGCATCAACGCAATACCTGACAGAATTTGTATTGTTCCATGACCAGTGTGACCCTGCTCAGATCGCCTGATAACGTCACATCTCCAGTTGTGTAACACAGCCATGCTCCCTAGATCCCAGGTCTTTAAACATTATTGAGCTGACTGTTTGTACCCTGTGGTGGGAATTCAAATATTGTTTATCAGTGGAAATGTTAACTATGTGTCCTTTGTTGGGAGTAAAGCAACCTGATTTCTCATGCATCTACGTATTGAAAGAAGAAACTCAGTGGAGAGAGAAAATGTGTGCCAGCAGGGAAAAAGGAAGAGCTTTCATCTATGAGTGAGTACACAACGTGCAGGGTACAAAACAGTGTTTTGGTAGATACCAGTGTTTTGCAATTCAAGGATCACATGACTGAAAAAATTTTTCCACTTCTGCCACGGTATTTTTCATTTACAAACAAACAGAAATTAAGTTAAACTCTGTTCATTTATTGATTTTATTTCTGCCCACCTTGTTTTTTTCCCTGTTTTCTTCTATGGTAATGTGTATGATGTTTGGTTCCTTGTTTGCTTTCATTTGAAATAATTTTGCATGTAATTTTCTGAACTCTTGCAGAGCAGAGAGACTAGTAAATGTGTATGTTTATGCATCTTTGTGCATGTACAAAGAATGATGGATACTTAATGAAATGCACATCACAGCAATCCTTTCATACTTAAGATCCCCAAACAGAAATTGTGAGTATTCAAACAAAATAGAACTGATCCAAAATGTACATATTTAGCCTAGATAATAGCAGTCCCCAAATATATGCCTCTTTCTGCAGTTGGAAATCTGTCAGTTGAACAAAGAGCAGGATACAGTGTGAATCGGGCTGTCCTAAAAGCTTTATGTGATAGACACACTTTATGGAGTTAGTTCCATTTCTCTCACATTTCAAAAGCAGACTCAGAGCCTAGTTATCATGAGGACAAACTCCACAAAATCATTTTTTTGCAGTCAAGGACTGCAATATTTTTTAAAAGTCAGAATACATGTTAAAAGAACAGTTTGTTCCAAGGCTTATGGTTCAGCTGTAGAAAGTTCCTTCTTGATCTAGCTATCTGAAAAATTGTTCCTGAAAAGTCATTCTGCATAAGGATGTTTTTGCTATTTTTTCAAGGAGAAAAAATATAAATGAGCTGTAAAGCTCATGTTGTTCTGAACTCTTTCTCTCTTCTTTCACCAATGAGTTCATCAAACAAAATTCCAGAAGAAACAAATGTTATTATGAGATTAACAGAATGAACGCCAGAGTTCAGATACTAAACTTTTTTTTTAAAAAACAGTGAGCTTAATGACATGAAGGAAGTTGTAGTTTAAACATCAAGGTCAATTATTTCGTTAAATATTATTTAAAAGTTCCTTGCCTTGAAACAAAACCAGAGCTATCCTTTTCCCAAAAATGCAAACAGATTATACTGCCCTATTTGTCAGCTTCACGAGATAGCTTCTATTTGATCTTCAAATGAAAACAGTTTCTATTCCAGATTTATACAACAGGCTGCTTCTAAAAAGAAAAAAGATCTTAAGGTTGGACTGCTGATTACTTTCCCTTCTAATCCTGTGAGAAGATTTGCATAAGAAAAGCAAGTAGGTTTGAGTCTAGCTTTTGCTGTCTACATCGAAAGCATGAGCATCAGTCATCTCTCTCTATTTATTCAGGCAGAAAACAATTGTTTTATAAGTCAGGTGAGGAGAAAATCTTTCAGTAAGTTCACCTGGGTTCTTCTAAAAGTAACAAGGACTACCTATCAAGACTAAGTGGTATTCAAGTAAATAATTATAATAGTCAAACACTGAGAGGTTAAACCCTAAACCCCCTAGTTGCATGTCTGTTTACTCATACCATATACTTGGTTTAAAACAACATCCAGAATTGGTATTTCCTGGATCCTGCAAAGCAGCCCCTAGTATTTGCAGACAGCCTTCTCTCGATTCCTAACAGCATCTCTCATCCTAACAGCGTGGGGGACTTCAGTGAGCAGAGCAGTGCTGGATGGTGCTGGTAGCTCTGGGTCTCAGGACAGAGCAAGTGCCCCCAGCTGCAATTGTGACCCCTGGAGCAAACCTGCTCATTACTCTGTAGAATGGGAATAGGGACTCATACCCTCATACCTACAAGAGTGCTGTGAAGCAGCGTAGTTTAATGTTTGCAATGTACTTGAAGTTGTTTTTTGGTGGTTTTTTTTTTTTTTTTTTTTTTTTTTTTTTTTTTTTTTTTTTTTTTTTTTTTTTTTTTTTTTTTTTTTTTTTGTGTATAGAAAGGTAAATGATTATTTTTTAGGAAGAGTATTAGAAGGGATATTTTGGACCACGGAGTCAAGTTCCTTGCTGTGGGTGGTAACCACATCTCAGAAGCTGGTTCTCAAACCAGTCAAATTCCATCTTCCAGGTGCTTTGATTCCTTCCTGGCTGCGGAAGGCCTTTCTGGGTCCTCACCACTCTGGTAGAGTGAAGGTGCTTTTCTTCTTCAATCTTGAATCCCTTCCTGGACAGTTTGTTCCAATTCTTTCCCATGTTTTATTTGGGAGAAGGGGAGGGAAACTGTCTCACAATTTTCAAATTAATTTGAATTTTTCTCTGAGCCCCAGACACCTGGTGGAAAGATGCCAGCAATGCTGTAGGCTGGTTCGATGTACCAATAAAAATAAAATTAAATTAAAAAAAACCCCAACCCTCGTGTAAGAAAAGCGCCATTCTTAGAAAGCCTCCAGCGTTCCAGCTAGAGCACAAACAGCTGCT
The DNA here is from genome assembly GCA_013398615.1 of Brachypodius melanocephalos. NCBI lineage: Eukaryota > Metazoa > Chordata > Aves > Passeriformes > Pycnonotidae > Brachypodius > Brachypodius melanocephalos. Next base: position 39,167,614 of record VZSR01000520.1, on the reverse strand, counting down.
TATTTAGGACTCTTCTCGGGTAAATCGACAGTCCCGGGCCAAAGGGACCGCAGCTCTTGTGGTCTCGCACTAGCCCAGACCCCCCTCGGTGGGGGAACACACAGGGGAGAGGGGAGAGGGAACCATCCTCGAACCGCGGCTGAAACTTCGCCTGTGGAGGGCCGACGCTCCGCTGGGTCGAACTAACGCGGAGAAATCCTTGCGGGGCGCAGATCCCCGCCCGGGCTCGGCCCCGCGCCCCCCGCCCGTCCCGCCGGGCTCAGCCCCGCGGCCCCGGGCTCCGCCGCCCGGAGGAGGCAGCGGGGCTCGCCGGGGAGCGAGATCGCTATTTTGCGCCTTGGCTCGCGTTTTCCCTTGCCCAGGGAACAAGCGCATTTGTTGAAGCTGCGCTCCCCGGGGCCGGGGGTGATTTTTCGTTTTCTGGTTTTGACTTTTCTTCTCCGCTGCCTCCCTCAGGCTCGGCCCCGCAGCGGCGGCCCAGAGGGCGGACGGGGCAGCGCGCTGCCGCCTGGCCCCGGGAGAGCCTCGGCCACGAAGAGGAGCAGCCTGTGGGGCTGAAACCGTGGCGAGCGGGAGGGATTCGGGAGCGTTTCGCCGGGGTGTGGGACAGAGGAAGCGGTCCGTGTCCCTCGGCGACCCCTGTCCCCGCTTCCCAGTGGTGAAGGCAGTGCGTGCCCCCCGTGGAAATGCCGTGTGGCAGCGGCTCTCTGCCGGCCCGCGGGGCACGGGCTGCTGCGGAGGGGCGCGGGCTGGAGCCACGGCCAGGTGTGCCATCGGGAAATACCACCTCCAGCCGCGGATCGAAGAGCTTCCAGGCCATGGTTACATAGCTCGACAGGGGAGCAAAGAGCCCGTCCCCATCTCCCCCTCGACAACTACACACCCCGCAGCCTCCAAGTTCAGTAAGGCTGAAGCAGCAACCGCCAAACACCCTCGAAAAGACCCTGTCGGACCTCTGAAACTCCCCAAAACCCCAACACCGAAGGCCCACCAACGAGTCCCCCCGAAACGGGGGGCGAGCCGGTCTGCGCCGCCCGCGCAGGCAACAGCGCTGCCAGCCCGTGGCTGGCCGCAGGGGGCCCGGCGCCCTAGGGACCACCTTAACCCTCCAACGCCGACTGCCGGTTCCTAATTCCTACGAATTCAACCACATTCCCCCAGGGATAACGGGGGCGGGATGGGGTTTAACCCCCGAGTGCAATTGCAGTGAAACCACAAGGAAACAGACGCAGGTGAAGAAGGGCAGAGCGCGCTCGCTGCTGTGCTGCTGCTGCCGCAAAACTTGCGGGGGATCGGGGCGCCTCGCACAACCCCGGGAGGTGAAGGGAGAGCCTCTTCCCAGGACTCCGAGCGCAGCGAGAGCAGCCGAAGAAAAGGGGGCTTTTCCCGGGAACGGCCGGCTGTGCGGGACCAGCCCCCGGTGCGCACCTTCCGCCCCCGCGCAGCCCCGCTGGGACCTGCGCGGCTTTTACACGGGCGATCGATCGCGCCTGGCCGGCTCACATCGAGCAAGAGCCTTTCCGGGAACAGGCTACTAAGAGCGGCGAGAGCAGGAGGGGGAGGGTGGGTATGAAATCAAAGGCTAAAGAAACAGTGCGATTTTGGGACCAGGACCAAATCCTAACGTGTTACATAAAAGCCACGGGCGGTTCTTATCAGCAAGCCCGGCCTGAAGAGGAACAATCCCCAGGACCGGCTCCAAAACAACCCTGTTAAAGGAACAATTGTGAAATGCCAACTTCCCACCAGAGTATGAACAGCAGGAGCCGGGCATGTCCTGTCTATAACCGGGCTTCTGACAACCGAGAGAGAGAGGAGGGGACGGAGGGGGATCCTCTCTTGACAAGATTTATCAAGAAACATTTAACTGGGCTTTAATCATATTAGCAAGAGCCCAATTAGGGCTGAGAGCGAAGCGAGGCTGGGGAGAGGAGGAGGAGCAAGCGGCGGAGTCACTCGAGGATAAAGTCCTTTCATCAGGCTGCGCTCTCGGCAAACAGAGGAGTGCGAATAATCAGTGCCCTTCACTGGGGGGACGGGGGAGGGAGCGGCTGGGGAATGTGTGTAAAGGATCATTAAGGCCAGGCAGAAGGGGTTTTTTGTTGTTGTTGTTTTTAATTATTACGGCTATTAAGGTGGTGTCTGTGGGCTCCCTCGGGCGCTGTTCTCAGAGACGGAGCGGGGAAGAAGCGGAGGGATTCGGAAGCACCTGCTGCACTGCGACGACCTGATCTGCGTGTGCGGATAGGTCTCTCCCTCCCGGAGGAAAGAGGGGCTCCGTCCCTCCCACTCCACCTCGCATCACCGAGGGAGAATTTCCTTAAAAGCCCTTTCCCCAGGTCTCGTTTCCCTGATGTCGAGCTCTTTCCCGGCGCATCCCACCTCCCAGAGCGGCTCCTCGCGGGTAGCGCTGCCCCCCACCGCCCCCGGCGGAGCCGAGCCTGGTGCCCAGGGCTCGTCGAAAGCCCCGCGGGAAGCGCGGCGCCGGGAACGCCCGGGTCAGGGGCAGAGGGCAGAAGATTTCCTCCCGGAGTTCAAACCCTGCGTGCTTTCGCGTGGGCAACCTGCCCTGTCCTTAGGGACTCGGTCACTCCAGCTGCAGGGGATGGGGTGGGCGGACAGCAAAGAAATAAAGAAAAACTGAAGATGACAGGTGGGAGCAAAGGAAGAGGCTGGGGATAAGCTCATGAACCCCCCCTCCCCGGGTTACGCCACCTCGAGGACACGGCGGTGGGAGCGCGGCAGCAGCCGTGACCCTGCTTGCGGCTTTCGAGACATCGCCAGCAGCTGTCGGCAGCTGCCTCGATTTCCTGCCGCTCCCCGCGGCCAGGAGAAGGGAGATAAGGCTGTTGGGCAACGAGGCACCTTTTGCCCAAGAAGAGCAGGAGCTTTGAGCCGCGGGGCAGAGGATGCTGTCTCTCTCTCTTTTTTTTTATCAGGACAGGTCTCGTTCCCACGGACGAACATCACCGCTGTCGGAAGCCATCTGTCCCGTGGTTGGAGCGGAGGGGCTTTCGCCCCCCACGCCCCCCTCCGCCTCCTCCCCGCGCCCTGGGCTGCCACAGCCACGTCCGCGGGGACGGGCAGCCCTGGGGGCAGCGCCTCTCCCCCGCCCCGTGCCCTTTGCGTGACCGTGCCCCCACCGCACCTTCCCTGTCCCACGCTTACCTTTCCGGCCCGGCCGCCGAGGGGCTGCCCCCCCCGCTCCCGCCCCCCGCCCTGTCTCCGCCATCCCCGCCGCAGGGGTGTCGCACGCCGCCGCGCCGGCACAGCCTCGGCTCTCGCCTTGCGCGCACTCGGCTGGCGCTGGCAGCCCCGCCGGGTTCATCCGAGGACAGCGGCGGCTCCGCGCCGCGGCTCGTCTGGCTGCCAACGCCGCGGCGAGGCTGACGCTGCCGCGGCCGGGGGTGACTCACGGCGGCCCGCGGCAGCCGCCGGGTAGCGGATCCGACAGTCGAGCGGGCGCATCTCGGGCCCGCTCCTCGCCCCCTTCCCCGGGCACCGCGTGCCTCCCGTCGCACCCATGCCCCCTCCCCGACCCCCTCCGCTTCTGACAAGTGGAATAAACGCCCGGGTTTTCGGCCAATATTCACCCTTCCGACACAGAACGGGAGCCCCCCCCTCCCGGCCGGCACCGCTGTCGGAGGCGGGCCGGGGTCCGTCCCCGCGGCCGGCGGCGCTCCCGGCGGCACCGGCCCCCAACGTAAGTGACCGTCGGGGCCGGGAGGGGGTGGCCGTCCCTCGCGGCCCGTGCCCGGCGGGGCCGCGCTCCGCGCCAGGGCTTGAGCGGGCGGGGGGGCCGGGGCCGGGCCGACCCCCGGCCGTGCCCCGAGCGAGCCCCGGCCTTGTGCCCCGCGCTGTCCCCGAGGTGCGTCCGGCGTGTGCCCAGGGGACAGCCCGCACTCGGATAGAGGCGAACACAGAACCCTAAGGCGGGGCGGGGAGGGGACGCGCGGCACAAAGCGGGACAGGCACTCGGAGTCGAGTGAAGGGCAGCGTCGGTGTCATCACCGCTGTGCTCTGCCCCGTTCGGCAAACACGCAGCAGGGTTTTAGCTGCCCGCGGTTTCCATGGAGCCCTCCTGGCACGTCCCAGCAAAAACATATGGCGGATGTCTTCACGGCGAGCCTGCGGCGGGTCTCCCACTTTTTCTCAGAGCTCCCAGGTTGAGTGTTTTCAGATCCTTTACACTGCGTAGCTCAGCATCAGCAGTGCTTTTGAGAAACATGCTTCGTGCATGACATCCCTGTTCTGAAACAGAAATTTGAAGTGAAGCTGTAGCAACACACATCTTTCAGTCCGAGCTATCAGCTGGATGCACAGTTTTAAAAGCAGTGGCTCCCTGATATGAAGAGATTATTAAAAGCTCATTTATTAAGAAACTCGAGCCACAAAGGTAATGGTAAAAAGTGCTACATACTCTGCATACACACTCAAGTTTTGCATGTAGGATGAAGGCGTGAAGTTGGGCCTGTACTTAAAAATACTCTAAAGCTACTTGTCAGAAATGTGCTAAAATGATAAGCCATGGATTTAGTGACATGGATTATGCTGTCAGTCCTTCAGCCTTAAGTTCGTTTTTAAGTCCAAATTTCAGTCCTTTGAGAAAAGATAGGTGGAGGAGGAGGAGGAAGAGACTATTATAATCGAAATGCTGACATTGCTAACCATGGCAGTGTGAATTCACTACTATAATAAGACCTCAGCTAGCAGCCTAATTCCAGAGAGGTGATGTTATCTAGTAATAATATAATCAGTTTGTTGGCTGTCAGATAGGAAACTGAGAATTACTTTATTTTATTGATATTTTTTGCCAAAATGTAAAAAAAAACCCCAAAAAACCAACAAAAAAAATCCTGTAAGATGCCAGGGTTGAGGCATGAGACCTTTGCTCTTTAAAATAATAAACCAAAGTTCTTCATGAACATTTTTCACTTCAGTGCAGTTTTACAAAAGCATACTTAAAAAGGGACAGCTAGTGAGAATGCAAGCTTTCAAGCTAGGAATTGGAAGGCAGAAAGGCCCAAGAGTGTAACATTGTTAAAAGTTTTCAGAGAGATCCCAACAGCACAGTGTTCACTTCACAAAGTAGTTTTCTCCTGGGTAATCGCCAAATGAGTTTGCATTGATTTGCAGCTGCAAATTTAAAGGAAAAAAAGGGACAGAAAACAAATGAGGAAGACAAATGCCCTGTTAGTAAATTACGATGCAACCATTAAGAAAATTGTGTCAGACACATGAAAAATTGGAATTGACTGCTGAAGCTTTTGAGTTTATATATTCAGGATTCTCCATCCCCTGTATCTGTCTTTAATACTTATTTTTAAGGAGTAAGCATTCTGATAATTTTCTAGGCATCTGGTTTTCAAATTACAAATAACAGCAGAAGTGAATTAACTTGTAAGGTGCATGTACCAGTGGACCTGAACCTTATTAGTGAAATCTTGCAGAGAGGGTTAATCAGTATTGTTAGTGAGGTCAGATTTTCAGCCACTGTGATGGTTTTGCTGTTGCAAAAAATGACAAGGGTAGACCATATTATCCCTCTAATTCAGATTTAGATTTTGCTGTTGCTGGTGTTCTGCTTGTTTAACCTTAACTAAAATTCACTGTGGTCAGTGAATGGTTGGGGCCATGAATTCTTCGAAGGAGCAAATCTTAAGTTTCTCCATGTTGCTAGGAAGCCTAGTAGTATCAAGACAAAGACATGTGAAAGTATACGAAGACAATGAAAACAAAGTATGAGTATAACCAAATCATAACTGCCATAATAACAGAGTGGCTTGTAAATAACAGAGCCCTACAAGAATACTTGGGTGTGTCTGAGTCAAACCATTTTGAAAACCCTATGACATGCAGCTGCAGAAATGACACAAATTCTTGAAAGACTGTCAACAAAACTTGAAATCTCATGAAAGTCATGTTTCCAAATACAAGCATTGTTCTGCGTATAGATACATCACAGGTTGTCCAGTAACTCTGGAAAAGTAGGCTAAAACTGCTACAGTGACTACCTTGTTCATCTGATCTTCTTAAGGCAACATTAACCCTCTTTTAAGGCTTGCCATTTAACAAAGCATTATTATACATACTACAACGATTTGTGAATGTGTGTAGTCTGGGCTGTGGAAAATCGGTGGTTGGCACTCACTGTCAGGCTTACATCCAAAAACATACAAGTTAATTTGCCCTACATGACAATTGGCACTTCAGAGTAATGAATTGGGAAAGGTATTTTGAGAATAGTTTCCAAAGCTGCCCTTATACACTTGCTTGAAGCCAGAAAATAGACGTGATATAATGATGGTTGTTTTGGCTTTATTGTGGAAGATAATACCAACTTGTGACTACTGACTGGATGTGAAACAAAACTTTATAGCTGTATGGATTGGATGTGGTATGTCAGCAGTCATACAGGGCACTAATGGAAGCATTGTGTATTATTTCTGTAAAAAGATTCGAACAACAATTAATTACTGTTTCTCACAAATACAAAATGAGAGGGCAATGAAAAATTAATTGAGAGAATTTATGTATGGATATGAAGCTTGGTAGTCTGGATGCCAGCTGCCACACAGGAAATCCCCAAACCACTAATTGATGGAAATTTTGAGAACTTAACAGGTTAGGTTCCAAACAGTATTTTCTATTTGGCTTTTTTTTTTTTTTTTTTTTTTTTTTTTTTTTTTTTTTTTTTGTCATTAGGCCACGACAGAGAGATTACATTTGCCCGGTATAGACATTTTTGCTTCCTTGGTGCATTGTTCTTGAAGTCTTACCTCCTTCGTCATTACTCACAATTGTTTAGTTTTTTATTTTTGATACAAAATGTCACATTTTTAGTTGAGAGATTGAGTATGATAGTGTGGAGGTCCATCCTCATGTATACAGGAGAAAAAGAAGCAAGTGGAAGAGGAAAAGGGAAAGAAGAGGGTGTTTGGAGAGTACAGAAGATAGGAAATGTGGGGCTCACATTGGAATGACTGGTGATGGGACAGGGCAGGCAAAAGGAGGCCAGACCACTTACTGTGGAGACAGCTGTGTTCAGAGTTTGCTATTTGATCAAACTACTCCTTATTTAATGTGCCCTGCATTTCTCAGTGGAGATACAGCTTGGAATCTGTGTGAAATGGTGAAAGACTGAGAAAGTAAAGACAGAATGAAAAAGCAAGATGAAATTTCCTAATTTGTTTCTTTTCCATTTCTAAAGCCTGCCTAGCCCACTCATCGGGTAGGGTATGCTTAGAATCTTGGAATAAAAACTCAAGCTGCATCTGGAACAAAGTTTGAAATAAATTCCAGTAATTTTAAAGATGATAAAAAAATATCTGACCACTCCTTCTCCCTCCTCCTTCCAGAAGGTCCAACAAAATCATCTACCCCATGGGAAATGCCTGACAACAACATGATATGTGTGTCTACTCTGAAATCAGAGTTCAGGGTATACATATGCAACTGCAACTCATATTTTGTTGTTCTGATATTGTTTACCTGGAACTCTCACGCTGCCATATTTTTTTACTTTCTTTTTCACTCAGTTTGCTTCTTTGCTTTTGGGACAGAAAATCCCTTATGCAGTGTGGTCCAGGTTACACTGAACCATGGATGTCTCATGCAGAGCAGTATCTTATTCCACACATGACTTACTTATGTTGCAAAAGTAGGGTGAGTAATGGGTGCTGGAATTTAGCTCTACACTGCATTTTGCATCTGGGGTTTCTGTGATAGATTCATGAAGTTCACAGACTACTGCTAGCCCTTTCTTAATTTTTCTACCTCCCATTCCTGGCTTTTTTTCCCCCATTTCTCCAGAGATTTTGTGTTGTCCTGGAGGACTTTACAAAACTTTGCAAAATGATGCAGAACTACATCAAAATGCTCCAAGCACGATATGAGCGCACAGGGTGTATTTGTGCTGCAGAAATCCAGGTTTGACTGGGCATGATCCCATATAGCTGTAGGGCTGTGGGTCAGCATTTTATCTTTACCAGTAGAAAGTTTTGCAGTGACTGCATGTCTTAGTGATGTACTCAATGTGCATAGAAGGCAATTAGTGCTGGAGTATTTACATTGCAAGTAGGATCATTTAGATGGTACCCTGCAATGTTATCCTTGGATACAGGGACAGAAAAACTGACATGCCTGTGATGCTCTCAAGTACATGCTATACACCTCCAAGCACAAGGGCAATTTTGAATTTAGAGAGAAGCCCTCTGATATGCTAAGCTGCTGATGTAGCACTTGCAGTGAGAAATATATGGTCCAGAGAGAACTCTTGAGAGTACACTCAGGTCAGACAAAGAGGATCTCAGAAAGAGATGCAAAACAAACAAACAAATAGAAGTGTTCAAACACACAAACAACTTATTATTTGATCTGGAAACAGAACAGAGGGGTTGCCTGTAGCTGCACTTTGTTCAAACTTCATTTGGGCTTGTGATGTAACTTTGTGTTAGTCTACACAGCTCACATCAGACTCTGGACTGTGGCTTTCCTTACTGATGATTCTGCAGCCTCTCAGGCTCCTGGGGCTACTGTGCAAGGGTCTGTTTGCTCAGAGATATCTATTCAGTGCAAAGAGGTGGTGTCAGAAGTTGCTGTTAATTGTTGCCGTATGGTTGCAAGCTGGGGGTTGCTGTGCAAGCAAGTCTCCTCTGTTCTGTTCCAGTTCAAAGTTAAGCTAGCTAAATGAAACTAGGGAAAAGTGTTAATACAGCTAGTGCTAGATCTCAAAAGAATAGAGACAAGGAGGAAGGTAAACAAAGTTCAGACCCAGAGGGTGCATGCAGTTTAGATATGCTGAGTCCAGTCTTGTGTCTCAATAAACAGATCACAGTCATTTGTGAAAAAGGTTCTCATGCTCTCCAGGTTAAGCTGGCTGTTTAGTTTGTCTTTCTAACTAGTCAGTAAAGCTCAAACAATGTTCTAGGAATCATCTTTGTATTTAAATTACCTTATTCCTTATGTGTCTATGTCTATATTTGGATGTGAATTGTAGGACCTTGGATCCTAAAATATTTAGAGTCCAGTTAAATTTTGACATGAGAGCAACTGCATTATTTTTCTGTTCGTTTTCCAAATCTGTAAACAAGATTTTGTGCAAGACTACTGGCACTGAAAGTCTGTTTGAAATGGACTTGTGGAAGTGCAAGAGTTCATAACCCTTCTGTTGCAGCAACTGGGAGTGCAGTCTGAACATTGAGTGCCTGCTGTAGTGAGAGGGGGTGAGTTCTTCCTTAGCTGCTCCTGCAGAGCCCCAGGAAAGCCCAGCATTGCTGCCAGTTGGACGACAAAGGTGTCCAGATAGTGCATACAACACCCTCCTCTAACCTGCCAGGAAGAATTAATAAGACACTTTGTTATTAAATTAAATACGAGTTAAAACACTTCCTGAGGCTGAGGCAAACTCTTTAAACTGAGAATGGATTCAGCAGCATCTTGTGAGCTTTGAAGCTCACTGTATTTCACTTATACAGCAACGGAGCAGTTTTCCATTGTAACCTTTTCTTTCTTGTTTATTTAATGTGTATGAATTACTGCTGCTGGCTCAGTATGTTAACAGTTATTTAAAGAATGGTCTGGTAAATTTTCTAGTTCATGTATGGATTATAAAATATAATATCTGTCACTATATTTTCTGGTCACTCACTTTATGTTAAGATTTCATTAACATGCTTTTCTTAAATAACAAACAGATCCTGCAGAGCTGGTTAGCCATGTGAGGACCATGTGGTGTAAGCAGTTATAAATACACCAGTAAAAAACATTCCAGAGAATTATAAATCACTGTAATGTTCAACTCCAGTGGGTTGATGAATAGTATCTTTATTAACTTATTAATCACTTATCAAAATGATTTGCCTTGTACTTATACTTGGGTTTATGTTCAGTGTAAATTTTACATAAAGCCTGACTTTGTTTTCTTTTGCCAGACGTATTTATTTTTGAGTCAAAACTCAGTCTCTTTTGCAAAAAGGAGAAGAATCAAAGAGGCATAATAATCAGCCTAAACTCATCCAAAGCACTTTAAAAATAGCCAGCCCACCTACTGCACTGGGAGATTTTATAGTGCAGTGTACAGAAGCACAGTGTGGAGTAGCTAAGGAACTGTGCAATATGTAAGCTTCTCTCTAACCAATACCAGATCTGTCCTTGCTAGGGCATCTGCCTCTCAGACTCCCACTGCCTTACAGATTGGTGCCCAGGGTGTTTAACTCTGTTTTTCGTGAGAAATGGCCCTGCATGGATTTTTGTTTCCAAAGCAGTGGCTCCTGGTGGAGAGATCTGTGGCAGAAGGTGGTTGCAAAGAGCGAGACGCCGCTGCTGCTCAGTCACTGGTGCAGTGGGTGGCGGCGCTCCGGCATTGTCACTTGGGCTGTTACACAGATGGCCTGTGTAAACTTGAGTAAAATTCTAGCAGATAGGTCTGCGAAGGGATGCAGGCACCCAACTGCGCTGTGTGGGCCTTGCTAGGCGCCATAAAACCATGCCCAGCTGTCATCTCAATTTGTGAGTGTCTGAGCTCTGCCAGGGAGCAGGTTACAAACTGCTTGCAGGTTCTGGTAGCAGTCTTGGGGAAAACCTTTGCTTGGACAAGTTTGTCCAAAACTGAGTCCTGTCCAAAACTCTTGGGGTCTCTCCTCATACAATGGTACTGTTAGTGGATCCTATTATTATCATATTGAAATGTAAATACATGATATATACAGACACAAATTAAATTGTTCTAATTGTCAGAGACCATTTTTATCTTTTCCCCTGGTCTGTCCTCTCCAGCAGGCTTCCTCTCTTTTATTATAAACCCCTGCTTGTGTGTTCCTCTAGCCAGTTTTCATCAGTTTTACCTTTAATTGGTACACATAGTTGGCCAGTTTATCTAATTTCCCAATAAAGAGTTTATCGGTGGGAGAGTGTTTGGTGTGTGAACAGCACACATTGCAAAAGATGCAGCGGGAGGAAGGGCGGGAGAGATGTGTATTACCACACTCCAGCTTAGGTCAGGTGGTTCAATTGATGTGTCTGAGGGGAACCTTCCGCCAAAATAAACTTTGAAGTTGACTGAAAAAAAAAAGGGGATTTTCCCATTGTAGAATAAACACATTGTACTATGCAGGGAAATGAGGTAAGTCAGTCTCATGGTTTTCAGCATCACTCATAACTTGAAAAAAAAAGCATCTGGGGGGACCTTTAGATACCTTTGGTACCGAAAGGGACTGAAAAGGGAGCTGGAGAGGGACTTTTTACAAGGGCATGGAGTGATAGGACAAGGGGTAATTGCTTTAAAATGACAGAGGGCAGGTTTAGATTAGGTATTGGGAACAATTTCTTCACTATGATGGTAATGACACACTGGTTGCTCAAGGAAGTTGTAGGTGCCTCATCCCTGGAAGTGTTCAAGGCCAGGTTGCATAGGATCCTGAGCACCCTGGTCTAGTGGTAGGTGTCCCTGCCCATGGCGGGGGGTTTGGGACTGGATGTCTTTTAGGGTTCTTTCCAACCTAATCCATTCTATGATTCTGTGATTTTAAAAGGGGTAACTGCCTGTCATAAACTGCATCTTATTAATGTAAGGCATCCTGGCATTTCCTTTTTGTGTCTCTGTTAGAGAATTTGATGAACCAGCTTTTGTTTGTTCATACTTTTCTTTCTCAACATTTGTATATATACCATCAGTATATGTTATTTTTTCTGCAAAAAGAAAAAGAGCTTGCACTTTCTTCTCTATGAAGACAGAAGTCAAATCATCCTATTGCTTTAGATTATAATTTTCATCTTGATTAAACATGTAAACATATAGACTTTTACTGCTCCCGACAACAAGGATTGTAACAGTTTACATGCTGGTATTTGATAATTTATGTGTCTGTAGAATTTGATCATTATAGGAATAGAGTATGATACTAGGCTCTTAATACATTTTGTAGATAAAAAAGCAGTTGTTAGGGTGAGTTCAAGTTAACACATACAGTGGTCTTCACTCTTTCGAAAGGGAAGGAAATTCCCTACTTCTTTACAATTTTTTGAAGACTTTTGGTGCCCTGTGGTAGCAAATATGTTCTCAGGATGAGGGTTGTCTAGACAGTGCTCTCCAGATTATTGTAAGCATTTTATTCAGCTGAGGGCTGGAGCTCTGTAAATGGTTGGTGGGATTTGAAAGGACCTCAATGTGCAAGGGGAAAGAAGAACCTGCTGTAGATCTTTTGGGTCCTCAGCTGCCAAGCATATAAATATGGATAAACATGTCCCACTGACTGCAGCAGAATTTCAAATTAAGTTTTTTTCAGAAGCTTTTCCAGAGCTGGGATTTTAAGCAGTTTCTGTGTTTAGCTACAGTGTACTAAAGAGTGTGTGCTCATACAGTGAGCTTCCTTGAGCCAATGCAAAAAATCAGGGAGGCTGTTATGCAATTATTGCTGTATATCTTCCTGCTTGTAAGCCTTAATTCCACTCTGTTTTTTTGGTGTGCTTTGTTTAAATCCCTGAAAAGACGTTATTTTCTCGCTGAATGTGTTTTTCCTCCTAAACATAAGCTGTAAATACATACACAGATAATATTATGTGATTTTTTGAGTCATCTGCTTGAAGTTATGTGTTGTATGCTAGGCAAATTTAGAAAATTATCAAACCTCATAAGCTCAGACATAAAAGCTCCTTGACTCGTCTTTGCCGTGGAAATTGCAAGTATTAACATGTAAGTGTATATGTAAAAGAAAAACCCCAGAGGTAACAGACAAATAGAATTTTGTGGGGTTGTTACAGACACAGCGACATCTGTTTTTTATTGCAGTTAATGATTCCTAATATTATGTGCCATTTTGTGTTATATAAGCATTTAATTATTAATCTGCATCTTCTCTTACAAATCAGTTTTCAATGCTTTTTCCCCCCAATCATGTATTGACAGAGCATACTAAAATAAAACTAAAGGTGTTCCTCTATATTAAGAATTTTTGAAGTACTTAGAGATGGATTCTGTGTTCTCTGTGAAGTAACTGATGTCCTAATCATTACCAGGAACTGAACCTGGAACTACCAGAGCTAGAGAACAGCTAGACAATTTGAGCTCAAAAAGGCTAAATCTTCTGGCTAACAGTTGTAGGAGAGTCATGCCTTTTGTGGCTCTGGCAGTACTTACTACTTGGAGAGGGAATTATGCTTGTGCAACTCAAAATTGTTAGTGAAATCCAAGGGAATTTGGGGCTTTGCAGGGAATGCAGGATTGGGCTCTTCCAGGAGCTTCCCAGTAAGCATGAAAGAGGTATTTTTTTGTTTGTGTGTGTGTGATGAGTAGTGAGAAATCCTGATGTCTGACAGTGTTCTGGCTGAGTGTGCTCTTCAGTTTTCCATTGGTGGTGGTGTAGTCCATCAGTAAATCCTTTCAGGAGTAACCATCTGGCATTTCCTAAACCCTTGTCTGTGTATCATGTAAAAGTCAGTGTTACCACTCTAAAGAAAGACCTTGAAAAGTTAAATGCCATTGGAATTTAGTAATGCAGGCCACACTGTAAACTGTGGTTAAGTTGAGCTGAGGCCTTCTTTAGAGAAAGAACCTGTAATTGATTAAACCCTGCCTCTAGCTAGATAAAAATGAGTTGAAGTAGATTAATATAAAAACAGTTAAAAGCTTCCTTGTTGTTGTCAGTTTTCAAAATTAAACTTGCCAAGAGTTTGGCAGAAAGAGCTCAAAGGCAGAGCTGATCTAAACTGAAGAAAACAAACCCAAAGGAGCAAAGAGCAATGTGGACCTTCTCATTTTTGGTTGATTTAAATGAATTTTCTAAGTGAAGGCTGTGAGCTTTAAGGTCCTTCCAACTCAAAATTCTATGACTTTATGGCCTTCATTTCAACTTGCCAAGCCGTGTTTCTCCAGACTACCAAGTTCTGTGATTTGTGTCGCATAGCTTTGTCTAACGCAGAAATTTCTTCCATACTGCGTGGCCTATCTTCTCGTGGCCTTCATGAATCTTCTCTGACATAAAATGAATGTAACTATTATGAGAACATAAACCAAGGGCAAAATTCAAAAGGTAGTCTTGGATTCAGTAAGAAACTGTCTGAGAGAGAATTGAAATGGAGACAGCACAGCTTAACAGCTAGAATGATGTCAGGCTTTTTGCTGGAATCTGTTTCCATCTGTAACCTTGCATGGCATGTGACCTCTGTGTCACACAGTTTGTCCTACTGCAGGCTCACCTGCATCTTGGTGGCAAGATGGTGCAACTTTCTGTAATTGATATGGACATAAATTCACCCAATGATGAGTGAAAAGTGAGACTATCTCAGAGAAATGTTACCAATTTATCAAAAAACAATGTTGATTTTGCTTAGTGTCACACTGGAAAGTAATTTTAGAACATGTTTGGACTTTGACATCCTTTCTTAATATTTTTCCCCCATATACTTTTGTGTATACAACTGGGCCACATTAGTGACCACAGGTATGAGTCTCCATTCTGTTGCATTGGTTTTGTGCCAGAGTAACCCCACTGTTTTTCACAGCATAAGAGACTGATGGAATGTGGTGACAAATTGATCCCATACATATTCTAATTTCTGAGTGACTTAATATTTAGTGCTAAAACATTTTTCAACCTTTAAAAACAACACTTCTATCAGTCATGTTACAGATTTAAAGTCTGCTGTCTCACGACTTGCCAGAACTGTAACAAATGCTGGGAAGTGAGTATGTCCTTAATCACAGCAAACCATGGGATATTTGATCTTTACATTTGACAGTCCTGTTGGAGGGTCAGCTAGTGCTCTTGTATATTGACCTCAGTATTGAAACATGCATTTCCCCCATCTCTATTTTAAGGTAAAATAATAGAATAATTTTCATAGATGTAGTCTATTTATTCCTTTTAAATCATTGCAATTACCCTTAAATGGTAGCAGTTCGAAATCTCTATCAGACTTGGAATCTTGTGGACTGAGAGATAAGTTAACAGAGGCTTTGAGAAAGTGAACAAGGCAGAAGTCAGATGCAGAATGTTTTATGGGTCTGCAGGTTGTTTCTGGCTACAGAAGTAAAACTAAGTCTGTTGTTGTTACAGCAGCATACATATTCTAAATGTACAGATTTCTATTATGACATACATGCATATACATAGTCCCTCTCCTGTTAACTAATCTACTGCTCTATTTGCAATATAAGGTAGGCATTGTGGTATTTTTAGATTTCTGAATTCAATGAGTCTGTTCCTGTTTAAATAAGTTGCAAAGCTCCAGTTGACAGCAATAGGAGCAATCTCCTTATTTTCAATTATCATAATCTAGCACTCCTGAGAACTAACCTGGGAAACTGAGACAGACTGTAGTGTCAAAGGAGAAATCATTGAGGAGATATTGGTGTGTAAAAGGGATGTCCTGTTGGATTTGAGGCTTTGCTACACCACAAATCTCCTGCATGACTTTTAGATTACTTAATATGATTGCCATTTGAATCTATAAACTGGGCATAGCAGCACATCCTTATATAAAAAGAGTGCACAAATAGTGATCTGTAGCACATTTTGTGATTGGGAGAGATTTCTTATAAGACTCAGACATAAGTTTGATCTGAAACACTTGGGTAAATAGAACCAGTAAGTTATTAATTGTTAGTTAATTAGCTCAGTTAATCAGTAACTGATAGAGTAACAGCTGTTGCTCCTGCTTATTGTGTAAGGGAATTGTAGAAACAGAGAATGGCCTGGGAAGAGACCTTAAATAAGGGAGTTGGGAGGATTAGTCTCATGTGGTGCTCCTAATGGCACTGTAGTATCACAGGAAAGTAATGCTGCAAATCAATTATGCTTCTTTTAAAATATATATTTATGTATTCAAATTGCTACAGATTAATGAGAGGTCAGTCCCTTCCAACTTGAGACATTCTACAGGTAAAATGGAATACAGGTAAAATAGAAGTGTTTAAACGTTTAGACTGAGGTATATTTAAGGCAATGAAACTTGGTTTAGTCAGTAACAAAAATGGTTATCTTAAACCACATTGTCTTGTGCTACTTAAGAGCTGAGGATGTACAAAGACTGCTTGATTCAGCTGACATGTGGTAACTTGTTAAGCCTTGGTAAATTCAGCTCCTGTAAAGGTGCAGATAAGAAATTGCTGTTGTTCCTTCTGGTATCAACATCTCTGACTATAGGAAAACAAGTCTGGTGATATAAAGGTCTCGAGAAGTTTTATACTGATTAACAGTACTCCTCCCTCCTTTTCTCCCTTTCACTTTTTACTGATTGAAATTGGCTGAAGAAGAGAAATTCTGGTTCATGGGACATCTTGTTTTCTTCAATTTATATTGGGGGTTGGGGGGAGAGGTTTTTGGTCAAAATTGATCTGGGAAATGAAAAGAAATCTTTCTGCCAATGAGAAATTTTGTGAAAATTTCCTGCTGGAAACAACAAATATTTTATTTCTGAAATAAATCTGCTCTCTGGTTCCTGCAGCTTCTCAGTTAAAATGGCATTTGACAGGTGACTCTGACTATCAGCTCTGCAGAGTAGTTGCAGAGCTACATGCTATCAGTGGTGCTCTGGCAGCCCTGCTCTGTGGGCTGACTGGAAGCCTGTTGCAGGGCTTCCAAGCTCCCAGCTGGCAATCTGTTCTTACTGTTCAGCAATCAGAAAGTCTGGAAAATACTGGGATTTCCATGTTTTCTGTACCCTGAGTAGGAAGTTCCTCCGTTTACGCTCAGAGTTTCCAGAACTTCCAGTTTAGGTGGCTGAAGCCATGAAAGCTTGGTGTTTTCTTTCTTTGGGACACTTGAGCAGATCTGCCTCCTACTACTAAACTCACCTTTATTTCAAGTGAGCCACAACACATCTTGTTCTTCAGCACCAGGGCGATGTGCTGTGCTGTAGGATGCAGAAAGAGCATTTCTGTTTGACCGTTTCACCCATCTCTTCTCTCTGGAGATGTGCCTACCTGGCTTTCAACTGACTTGCTGGGGTAGGGGGTAGCAACCCAGCTGTGGAAGTGTGGAATTTAGCGTGGGCTAATTCCTGCATGCATTTACCCAGCTTCTTTGGGTGTGTCCTGCATGGCTGCTAGACCACAATGGAAACTACCCACGCAGCTTCAAACAATGCTAATGAGGCGACCTCGCACCCACCACACCCAGGGACTGGAAGATTCTGGCCCATCTTGCAGAATAGCACTGTGCAGAGTTACAGCATCTGGCTCTGGCAAGGCTGCAGGCACAGACCGTCTTTGAAACAAAACCAAAACCAATGCACTGTTTCTTCCCATATTTACATGATTGAATGCTGCAATGCACACATGTGGGCAAGAGCAGGAAGAGTGCACTCCACCAGTGATTCTGAAGGGACTTTAGTCGCTCAGCACCCTGCAGGATCTGCTGCTTGAGCTGATCCACAGCTTTTTCTAGTCACATCAAGGATTTCACACTTCTTAAGCAGAGTTGGCACTTGCAATGTGAAAGCTACCTAAAAGGTGTCAGATTTGGCATTCCAAATTGAAGTTTATCAGGCATTCTTACAGGCAGATTGCAATTACACCTATACTTAGGCCCTGAATATCCATACATTTTACCAGAGCTGCAACTCTTTTCCAAGTCTCCTTCTTACAAGAGTGATACAGATCTCCTATGATTGACATACAGGTACAGAAAAAATTGATTTCTTGCAATCTTGCTTTTGTTGCTACAAATAAATTTCTCATACTGAAGAACTAAGCACCTTCAACTTCTTTTATTGCTCTCATTACTCTTGGTCTGTGGATAGCTGGATGTGGCAGGAGGCAGCAAATATTTTAAATGAAAGATGATAGAAGAAAGCAAGAATTGTTTTCAGTCGTCATTGGCACAGCAGGCCATTTCTGCATTTCACTTTCAGAAAGGCTTATTCTGACAATGTGAACACTGAATGTACCTGATCTTTCATGGTTTAAGTGATCTTTGCACAAATGCATTGAGTTCTGCTTGTGCAAATACCTGTGTGGGGGAACAGATTTGAGCCCATAAAGACTGTGTTGGCTCTTCAGCTTGTCTTGAAGATGTCTGCCACCCTTAGACTTTTACAGCAGGAATCTTGCATAAGACCACATGTGCAAGAAAATCATCCACGCAACATTTAAAACCCATTGTTTCTTCCATTAGTTAAGAGGAAACACAGACTAATTTCTTATTGAAAGTGTTTTTATGGCCTTCTCACAGCTTTGATGATCTTGTGGGAGCATGTAATCATAAATTATTAAGAGGAAAGCTAAGCTGCTCAAAGCTGAACACATCAACTATCTTGTTAAGGAGAAAAATATATGTGAATGGATCAGTATGATTAAATCACTGCAAGACATCATAACCTTCTGTTGTGACTGCATGTAGGGAACCTGATAATTTTAGTTGTCTCTGTCATAAGGGAGCAGAAAGGTATTTTTACACCTGCATTTTATTACACATTGAAGCATAGTGCTCTAGGCACAAAGTGGGGCAAGAGAGTGTGTGCAAACACATATGTACATACTTGTGCATACACACATGTTCTTTTGGTACACTTCCTTCCAGATGCACTTGGAGTCCTGGCTGCTGTGAGGGTTTGGCAGCTTTCTTGTGCAGTGTGGGTGTTTATCATTCTGCTGTGATTGTTCATGTTGTGATGGGTTTCCCCTTGGGTGCATTTTTCAGGCACATGTTCCTGTCAACCAAGGTCAATGCTGAGCCAGAGAAGCAGTGCACAGGTGCTATGTCAGACTTAGCTTCTTTCTTTTGGCTGCAGACAGTGACACTTCTTAATTTAACTTATGATTAAACCATTGCCCTGATACAAGTCCAAATAGACTCTTTCTGCTTGGATTAAAAAAAAAAGGCTCTTTACATAAACAAGGGAAGAAATGAGTGATTTCATAAAAATAGACTCTCAAGACCTGACCAAGAGCCTGTTAAAACTGATGGAAAGACTCCTTGGATTTTAACAGGCCTTTAATGCATGCTCTGTGTTTATAATCCCAGGTGGGAGTAGCTCTTTGTTAAATAGGAGGTGGTTTCTTACTTTACTCTCACTAGGTATAGTGCTGGTGGCAGAAAGCTCAGGGTGGTGGGAGAGTTCATGACAAAGAATGATCTTTTTCTTCGTGGGCGGCAACCAGCTTCTAAACAAAAAAGCCCTAAGGAGAGAAATGCATCAGGGTCATTACAACTGTCATTTGGCACTTACTAACATGTATTCTTGAAAGAAACTGTTAACACAATTTTGCTGTTTCTTGCCAAGCAACAAGGGCAAACTGGCAATATTTTGAAGCTAGAATTGGACTGTAGGCTTTAGAGCTCCTCTCTAGGATCAGCTGATCAAGAAATATGGGAAACTGAACGTGCTTAATCCTTTTACCATGCTTGTCCGCTCACAAACATGCACTGTGTTTCTGTCCAGATGTGTAGTAGAGGTTATGGAAAGGTCCATTTGGAATCAAATCTGGCAAGGGATGTCAAGGACAACAAGAAGGGCTTCTTCAAGTTCATCAGTAGCAAAAGGAACACTAGGGAAGATGTGAGGCTGCTGCTGAATGGGATGGGTGCTGTGGTGATAAAGGATACAGAGTATGTGGGGTCACTGAATGTCTTGTTTGCTTCAGTCTTTGCTGCTGAGGCCAGCTCTCAGGAATCACAGACCAAGGAGGCAAGAGAGAAAGTCTAGAGCAAGGAAGACTTTGCCTTGGTTGAGCAGGATTGAGTTAGAGATCATTTAGGCAAATGTGACACCTGCAAATCCAGGGACCCCGATGGGGATGCACCCACCAGAGCTGAGGAAGCCACCAGATGCTATTGCTAAAGCACTCTCCATGGTGATGGGGGATAGAAAAGGTGCCCGAGATCAGGCCACTCTCTAAGGTCGTGGAGCACAGGAGAAACATGTGAGGATTGGAAGAAAGCCAACATCACTCCAGTCTTCAAAAATGTCAAGAAAGTGGATCCAGGAAACTAAAGGCCAGTCAGCCTCACCTCCATCTCTGGAGAGGGGATGGAGAAACTCATTCTAGATGTCATCTCTAAGCATATGGGAGTAAAGAAAGTTATCAGGTGTAGTCAGCATGGATTCACCAAGGGGAAATCATGCTTGACCAATCTGATAGGCTTCTAGGATGGACTGACTGGCTGGGTAGATGAGAGGAAAGTGGTGCATGTTGTCTACCTTGACTTCAGCAAAGCTTGTAACACTGTTTTCCTGACATCTTCATGGACAAGCTCAGGAAGTGTGGGTTGAATGAGAGGGCAGTTGGGTAGACAGAACGGAATGCATGTCAGAGCTCAGAGTTTTGTGATCAGCAGCAGAGTCCAGCTGGAGGCCTGCAGCCCGTGGTGTTACCCAGGGATCAGCACTGGGTCCCGTCTTGTTCCTCTTACTCATCAGTGCCCTGGATGAAGGGACAGACTGCAGCCTCAGCAAGTTTGCTGGTACTACAAAACTGGGGGGAGTGGCTGGTACTCCAGAGAGCTGTGCTGCCATCCAGCAAAACCTGGACAGGCTGGAGAGTTGTGTGGAGAGGAACCTGGTGAAGTTCAACAAAGGCAAATGCAGGGTCCGCTGCTGGAGGGGAACAACCTGCTTTACCAGCACTGACTGGGGGCTGACCTGCTGGGGAAGCAGCTCTGAGGAGAAGGACCTGGGGGTCCTGGTGGACCACAAGCTGTCCATGAGCCAGCAGTGTGCCTTGGGGGCCAAGAGGGCCAATGTTATCCTGGGGTGCATTAGGGAAGAGCATTGCAAGCAGGTCAAGGGAGGTGATCCTGCCTCTCTACTCAGCCCTGGTGAGGGTGCATGTGGAGTTCTGTGTCCAGTCCTGGGCTCTTCTGTTCAAGACAAGCAGCTTCTGGCATGGGTCCAGCAGAGGGCAATGAAGATGATGAGGGGACTCTGGAGCATCTCTGTGGGGAAAGGCTGAGGGAGCTGGGCCTGTTAACCCTTGAGAGGAGATGAGGGGATCTTGGTGCATACAAATATCTTAAGTGTGGATGCCAAGAGGATGGGGCCAGACTTTTCACTGGTTCCCAGTGGCAGGACAAGAGACAATTGGCAAAAACTGAAACCCAGGGAGCTCCATCTGAATATGAGGAAAGCTTTGCTGTGTGGGTGATGGACCACTAAAACAGGCTGCCCAGAGCATTTGTGGAGTCTCCTTCTCTGGAGGTATTGAAAATTTGCCTGGACATGGTTCTGTGCAACCTGCCATAGGTGCTTTAGCAGGGGGGATTGACTGGGTGATCTCCAGCAGTCCCTCCCAACCCCAACTATTCTGTAAGAGTTACCAGATTTTTGCCTTTCTTTGAATAACAGTAATAACAACCTATGATGTGGTAATGCTTTAAGATCAAGAATGTTAATATTAACTGACTTGAAAGAAATTTATTCATCTATTTAGACTTCATAATGGTTCTGCTTTCTTTAGGAGTGGGTAAAAGGCAGATTCCAGTCTTGTTGGTCAGATTTTTCCTGTTAGGCCAGCACATACTGCCCAGAGTAAAGGAAGAACTGATTAATCCTCCCGGGACCTCGTACTTTCTCTGTTTGTCCTGTTTTTCCTGGCATAAAAAGGCTAGAACTCGCCTCTCACTGTGTCTAAACTGACAAGATCCATGATGTGTGAGAAATTCAAGATCTGAAAAGAGACACCTGTATCAAGGGTCTCTCACAATTTAGGATTCCCTGTGACTCCAGTACTGCTGTTCTGCCATGGCTTTTTGGAAAGGCTGGTAGGTAAGCAATGGTAGACTGGAGTACAAAATTAACAATTTAATTTAAAACGGGAGAAAACCCTTTTTGTGGTTGTTGTGGTTTAATCCCAGCTGGCAACTAAATATCATAGACCTGACTTTCGCCTCACTAATTTCCCCCTCCTTAATTTCCCCCTCACTCTGGTGGGATGGAGAAACTGGAAACTGAAGTGATTACAATGTTTCACTGAAGCTGGATGTAGATATAAAATTGCATATTTATGTCATCTATATAAAAGGATATATAAACGGTGGGTTGGAATCTAACTCGCTGTTTTCCCATTGCTGCCTTCATTCATTTGGGTGGCTGAATTCTGATTCTGTATCACTAGGTTATGTAAACTAAATATTGCTTAAATGCTTGACTTCAGCAAGTTCAGTGCAATCCACTCCAATAAATTAAGCAACCTCCTTGAAAACTCACAGAAGAGTTTTCTTATTGATCTGAGGGACTGTTTTGTTGATACTAAGTTGGTACTTTTTAATATGCTTTTGAATTTGTTTGGAGCATTTGACTGCGCCAAGCTTTGCAAAAACTGTAAGAAATGTAATTTAGTAACTGTACAGTATAGAATTTCTTGCATGTACTGTGAATGTTGGCACAGATGGAAAGTGGATTAGGTGAACAGTGCTGAGCTCAGAGTATTTTGGATTTTTTTTCTTGCACACATAAAGAAAATTATAATGAACTCATTTACTTGAGGTCATTCTGGAATAAATCCACTTTAATCAATGATGTTAAACTACTGAGGTGTGTTACTGATACAACTGCATTTTATTACCTACTTCATAAACTACAAATAGCAGAGAGAACCAGGTAAAGGTTTTTTAGTTTCAGATGCAGGATGTGTGATGCAATCCACTACAGGGTTTATGAACATATGCACAGAACATTTTTTTGAGCTACTGTACTTTGAAATCTGTGCCAGACATCTATGCAGCCAGACAGTAAACAAAGAAAAAGATACCTTAGGCCAGGAACCTTCAACAGCAGAGGGTTTTCCTCAGAGACTGGAAGGGGAAGTGTAGCATGTGTAAAGTCACAAAGGTTAGTAGGCCAACCAAGAGCAGCACTGTGCCTGTGAGCTACAAGTATGGGATCTGAAGTAACTGGGAGTTTTGCAACTAATTTCAAAAGAGGCAGGACTGCCCCAAGTGTTTTGACAGTAGTTTCATTCCATTGATATCGACTGATATACTTCAGATTTGGTCAAGGATGCACAAGGTGAATTTCATCTGCTGTCAAAGAAGGTTGTGAAATTTTATATGTATTGCTTAATTCAAAAAATTTTCTTTTGTCTATCAAATACTTCATGAAAATTTTGCCTCAGTCAATGTAGAAGTGCTTTGTAACTGAACCATGTTCTTATGCCATTGAACACAGATTCCACTGCACAACAAAGAATTTTAATTGCAGTGAATATTAACTGCAGACTCTTCCAGATCTCAAGATGGAACTTTGTAGTTTAAAGTTTTGATGTGTGGCTTACGTGTTTTTAGAAATTCTGTGAAATTAATGAAAAGATTGAAGAAAACACTGTGGTATTTTGAATTTTTTTTTCCTCCAAAGCAAAATATAATGTTGAAAGCAAAGCTCCACAATTGGTTTTAGACTTTAAGAAGTCTTGAAGGATTATTCTTCAGTTGCAAGTGAATATAGCAACTAAGTAAAAATAATTATGGCAATGGAATATTAAGCATAAAATGTATTCATAGAAAGCAAGGCTGCTGGAATATGGTAATACTTCTGCTGATTTTGATTTGGCTTTTGAAGTGTGAAGGCTTTTTATTCATTTAGTTTTCAGGTGATTTATTTTTGATCCACTTGTAATAATGATCATTATGATGTGAGTACAATAAAGCAGTGGCCAGCTAATGACAGTCTTCTGCACCATCAAAATCAATTTGTCATGCCTGTTGGGAAATGTAGTTTCAGGTCTTTTCTTCCCATTGTAATGAAAAACACCCGTAGTGTCAAAAGTTGTTTTCCTTGTCTGTCAAACAGCACAATAGAGAAATTTGGAGAGGTTTTAGAACTCTTAACTTCTTTCTTTGGAAAATCTGAACATTGGCTCTACTGAAAAACCGGAAAACTAATATTCTGCTGGTGGTAGAGAAGATACTAAGTAGCAGAAGACGTTTAATTGCAGAGAAGGCAAATAGGAGGAAAACTGCAAAATGGTTTATCTTCCTGTGGATATTTGTAATCCAGGTTCAGTCTCTGAACATCATCCAAAATCTGAGGGGACTGGAAGGAAGTCTGACAGAGTTTGTACCAGTGATATGCTGTCTGGGAAAACAAGTATTACCAAGAACTGGTCCTTGTATTTCAGTGGCAGTTTTGCAGAAAGAATACTCAGAACTGTAACTGATATATTTAAAGGTCTTAGTTATACTGATATTGTCCTGTCTTCTCTTTTCTCTCTCTATGCTATCATTGCTGGAAAAGTAAAGAAAATAATAATCATATTTCTATCTTCCTGCTTCACTGGGCGGGAGTGTGCTATAGTTGAAGGACTGGTGCTGTGCAGGGTAGGGAGAACCCAAATTTACAATATAATATTGATCTGCCAGCTCTTTTCTCATCTAGAAACGGAAAATGATTTTTGCTTTAGAGTGATCCTGCTACATGAAAAGGATTTTCTTAACAGAGTTTTGTGTTTGAGATTCTGTGTTTTCCTCAGGGTTCGTCACAGGGGTCACACATCAACAACCTTCAGCAGTAAACAGCTGGATGAGACCTGTTAAATCCAAGAATTGGGTGTTTTTTCAGAAATGCAGATCATAACATGCTCAGGACAAGAGAGGTGGTTAACCTTCCCAAGATTTTGACAGCTGCATGGGAGCAAATGACCCTGATTATGTGAATAAGACATTTTCATGCCAAAGGCTGGATTTGCTCCCTCCCCTGCAAGCTAGTGGCCAAAACTAGTTTGCTAGTTTGAGAGCAGATTTAGTCCTGAATCTGCAGTGTCCCTGCTCTTTATATGCTTGGGGTTATATGGTGGTTGCATGTCCGGGTTGTAAAAAGATGATTAAGGTTGTTTAAGCACAGTACTAATAACAGAAAATTATTGGCCCATTGACTCTTTACAGGAAGCCTATTGAGCTAATACCAACAAAGCTTTTTTTCCCATTTTAACTAACATGGTTTTGTTAGTTTGTTTTAGCTGCTTTTGTTGTAATTCACTCTGGATTTTTCTCAACCCTTGCACTTTGCCTTTGTGATCTCTGTTTTCTTTCCATCCAGAGTTTCATTTTCTATGCTTCTCGCAGGCAGATTCCTTCCATCCACTACAAGAATAAGTCTCAAATCAATTGTTGATTGAAATCTTGGTTCCCTGGGTGTTTCTCTCCACTGCCTTTAGTAGTGTCAGGATTCAAGATGCATTTGTTTTTCTTTCTTGCCATTACACAAATAATGCTCCCCAGTAGGACTTTGAAGTTCATATTGTATTCATTAATAAGATTTTAAATCTTTTTGAGACAGTCTCTCCTAGCCCTTCTTCACCAGCAGGATGTGTAGCCCATTGCATATGATTTGGTTCTGGGACTGGGGCCAGGGAGTAAGGGAATGGGGCTGGGCCAGGAAGCAGGAATAACTGCTTCCCTAAGTGCAGGAAAAGGGATTTCTGGGTCCAAGCTTGTGAGGGTTGAGGAGGTGAGAAGTGCTGTCATCTGCGTTGAGCATGGCAGGGAGTGGGGTCTGCTGGGACCCTAGGAAGGTCACAATTTTTGAACCAGCTGTGATTTCAAAAGTTGGTTTGACCAAACTGGGATGAACTGTTTCCAGCACAGTTTTGGCTACCCACAACCTCTGTTGGCTTAGTCCTGTATTCCTGATGCCAGTGCATTGCCCAATGATGTCAGTGGGTGTTTTTGGGTTTGCAAGGAATGCAGGAATGGGATCTCTGAAAACAGAATCTGTATGTAGAAATTCTAAACCAGAAAGATGTTTTGCAGAAGCTTGCCCAAAACATTTTAGCAAGAAAACTGGGGTCCTTCAGGCCCTTGGCTATTGTTTTTATGAATTATCCTTGCAGGTAGCTTGCATCCTTCCATGCTGTCATCAGACACTTTCGTGAAATGCTTCTGAAGGCAAATAATTCAGGAGACTCTTTCTGACCAAGACACTGATTGCCTGGATACCACTGAACTTTGTGACATTTCAAAAGTGCTTTTCTGAATGATGCCTTGCCAAATCATCATGGACATTCCAGTGGATCTTTTGTGGAGCTGATAACATCTCTTAAGTGTTGAAGATTTTAGCTTTAATTGACTTTTGTCCTAGAATTTAACAGTATGCTATTGTGCCTTCATTGGCCTCTGCTAATGTTTTCATTAGTTGTTTAAGTGGAGTGGAGTCACCACACTTCTTCCAAGAGTATTTTCTGCCAGTATGGCTGCCTTTAACATTTCTTCTCATAATTGGCAAGGGAATAGGCTT
>VZSR01000520.1:39083078-39141389 GCA_013398615.1 Brachypodius melanocephalos | reverse complement strand
TTGTTTTTGTTTTACTCAGTGGCATGTAAGGTTTGAGACAGGAATTTAGTTCTTTGTAGTAGAGTTGTCACACACGGTATGAAGCAATGCCTTTGTCAGTGGGTCTGCAGTGGACTCATTGCTGGGTCTTACAAACTGCAAGTGCTTTTCATGACCTTCTGCAAAGAACTGATTATAGTTTGGTGCAAAGAATAGTGTTACCTTTTCTAATGCAACGCTCTAAATATTCAGGGATTCCTTATTAAGTGTCTGACATGCTTAATAAATTCACCTTTAGGATGAAAGCTTCTGAAATGTGTCAGCTAGTTAGATATTAGTTTTTATAGTCAAGATGTCCTGGACACCAGACAGTTCCTGCTGTAGCAGTGTGTTGAATCATGTAGCCTTCAGCCACTGCTGTGTGTTGGCTTTTGTCAGACTGTGACAACCCCAACTGTGTTGGGGTTTCCCTATGTTGTGAGACAAATGTCATTGGTGTTTTCTGACCTTGCCTTGCTGTCACACATGAGATTTTGAAAGATCTTTTGAAATTACTCGGCTTCTCCCTTGGTACGATAATATTGCAGAGTACTACTTCCTGGATTTTCCTGCTAGAACATAACAGTTTTTACAGTGGTAAAGTTTTAAATAGAATTTGAAATACTTGGCATCAGGATAGAGGTTTTTGCATGCAATATATCAATCAATGTGACTTACTAAACCCCTAAAAAGAGTGGTTTGTGCAAGAAACTGCATATTCCCTAGTAAATCATAGAAGTGTAGGAATGGGAGGGAGCTGAGGCAACCAGTCCATCTCTCTGTTTTGTGGCTGAGCCAAGGACTATTTTTGACAGTGATGTGTCTAACTTTTCCATAGTGGACTCCAGTGATGAGGATTCCATGACCAGCCTTGATGAGCTGTTCCAGTGTATGGCTGTTTTTGTTAGTTATTTTGTCCTAATAGCCAACAAATCTTCTTTTACCACACGGTAAGCAGAGCTATTCTTCTAACCTTGCTGAACCTGAAGAACAGTTGATCACTGTCATATTTATTACAGCATCTTGCATATTTGAAGACTTATGTCTTCCCTCAGTCTCTTTTCTAGACTAAACAAATCCAAATCTTTCAGCTTTTCTTCCTAGATTGTATATTCCAACCTTTTTTTTTTTTTTTTTGGTACTTCTCTGGACTAAGTCTGCATAAATCTTGAAAGATATATTTCAAAACTGGACTTTATTTTTGATTTGAGGTATCACAAGTGCCAAAAGGTATGGATTAGTTACCCCTCATAGAACATCATATTTGCAAGACAATTATAATTCTAACATAGTTTTCAAATGGTTGTATTAAACATTTTTCTACAGCTCTGTAGCTAACTTGTTTTTTTCTACTTTGTAGTTGTTAATTTGATTTTCCTGCTGAAGCGCAGAACTTGTCTTTTTTTATTTCATCCCATCAGTTTCACAGCCAATGGTTAGTTGACAACCTTTTCAACCTGTCTTGTGAAGGTTTTTCTACTTTTCACAGCCAGATGCTCTGCAAATTTGAAGTGTATCTCAGTATTCTACCATTCTGCTTCTAGCTGGGCTTTAGTCAATCTTTTCAAAACAAAGCAATGAAAATGCAGTTTTCATCCAGGAATCATATGGTAATGTATTTTGAAGAACTTTCTTCTACTGGTTTCCTGATGAAAATACTGAGGGCATGTTGTGCAGCTTGTGTCACAATCTTTCTAAACCTGAAATCCTATTTTCTTTTTCTCCCTTAACCTGTGGGCCATAAACATGGAACAAAATAGAATGGTCTGAGATGATTTATTTTTCATCTCTGTTAGGAAGGTTGTCCAGAATACTTCCTGTGTCCCTGTTTCCTCAGCCCTTCCCTAGAGCCAGTAGTCACTTTTGGTTGGTGTGGTCTGACTCACACCTGACAGTTTTATTAGTGCTCATGAACAGCATTGGGCAATGGCTGGATCACTGGCTGAAACTTGGCAGAATGTCTGTAATATCACGGATTTCGGCTTCTGGCAGGCAGGCAGCTGACACCCTGGGACACTGGTTTGACAATGGACGTCTCTGTTCATCTCAGAAATAATTGTAACAGAAAAAAAAATAATCTTGCTGTGATAGTCATCTACAAAGTACGGAAAAAAAAAAAAAGAAAACATAGCAATTTACCTAGTGTCTGGTCTATTCACTAACAGGTTTCTCAACACTGAAATGGTTCCTCTTTTCTTCCCAAATTATTTAAGAGCAATAAACATACTCATCATCTGACTTGTCCTCCAGCGGCTTTGAGAGTTTTTAAAGGGCTGCTTTATTTCCTCCCCTTCATTCCTGGCAAAATCACAAACATCTAACTGAACTCACATTACTTAAATAGAAACTAATAGAAGAGATGGTTGTACAAGTAGTTCAGGGTCTGGTCACAAATATGCACTAAGCTGCTGGTTCTCCTGGGTGAATTTCACCTTGAACAGAGAAAACAATTGCATCTTGTTAGCTCAGAAAAGGTAACCATCCTTCTTGTATTTTAGTCAATACAGCTATAGAGTAAAGAAAGACAAAAGAGGAATCTAAAGAGTCTTGGTGTGATAGCTCAGTGGTTATTTATAGTAAAAGAGAATAATCGTAAAATAAGATGAAAATATTTTCATTTTAGACTGTTATCCTGAAACAAATCACATCTAATCTGAACCAATAAATAATTGAGAGAACTGTTTAAAAAGAAAAAAAAATACTAATGAAAACATGATATTTAAAAAAAAATATTTCTTCTGGAAGTGTGCTGTGCCAGGTGCAGTAGTGAACATACTTAAGCTTAGGTGGTTCCTATGGGTTTATAACTCTTTTGTCTTTTGAGCATTCAGGAAAATACGGCACACAGATTTTTAAACTATGATTCTGACTACAGAGGCACAACACATTCTTTTCTGTTTTTAATAAGTCTCTCTCTTTGTGCAACAAATCCTTCTAAAAAATGGTAGCAGCAGTGCTAACCAATGGGTAGCAGCTAGAGGCTGGGGAGAGAGGAATTGCTTTGGCTGGACAGAGACTAAGGGATTTGTACACCCAAATTTCTATTGTCTTTAATAAGAATTTGGCTTCAAAAATCATAGCCCTCATATGTATTCAGTCTCTGAGAACTGGAGGTCTCTACCCATGCATTCCTATCTTGCTGGATCCAATCCCCCAGTGGCTGGTGCACCCTCCTGGGAGGCAGGTGTGGCATTGCACACATCCCCTGGCAAGGCTCCTCCCTTGGCAGGTGCACATGGATGCTTTTCTGGCTGAGAGCATCTCAAGCCGGCTGGAGCTTCAGGCTGGGGGAAGGAGGAACCCGTATCCCACCAGAAGTGCAGAAGTTACTTAACGATCTTAAGATTGTTATAATGTGGATTGGTTTTTCTTATTCTTTCAGTGGCTTT
Source organism: Brachypodius melanocephalos (assembly GCA_013398615.1). Lineage (NCBI taxonomy): Eukaryota > Metazoa > Chordata > Aves > Passeriformes > Pycnonotidae > Brachypodius > Brachypodius melanocephalos. The sequence goes on along the minus strand of VZSR01000520.1, from coordinate 39,137,982 downwards.
TCAGGAGGTTAGGAGGGACTTTATGAAAACACCAGGTACCTGTGCACTCTTCCATATGCTCTGGTAAATTGTCATTCTGATTCTCCCATGCAAATAACTGAAGGAAATGCAAAAATAAACTTAAAAAATCCTTTTAACAAAGTTGATTTCCTTGTTCAGTTCTGATGGGAAACCTGAGTAAAAGTGTGGAAGTATTAAGTATATAGCAAGGGGATGATGATTTGTTTTCCGAAGACCTCTGTGATTATTGAGAACTCTGTGATTTAGGATTATTTACAGGAGGGCAAGGTGCTACTGTTATTTTCTTGTAGTCAGTTCATCAGTGGCTGATAAGTAAAGAATGTAGCTTGGTAAAGTGCTGCAGGCAAAGGAAATTTTTGCAATAATGTTTGCATTTTCACTACCTTTTCAAGGGACTCTTTAATTTGTATAGAAGAGAACTAGCTAGACAAGGACAGTATTCACTGCAACATATGCTGATTAAAAAATGTCAAAGGACTAGATTCTTGAGCAGAACTTCAGTGGTGGTGCATAACATATGTTCACTGCAAGTTTGTTAGTGTGGAAGATGTCAGAAAAAATGAGAAACTTAGAAACCTTGATCAAGGCATCAAGACAATGGGACACATCATTTTGACACAGGAATTTTTATGGATTGCATGAGTCTGGCTGTACTCCAGAATTAGTTCCAGGCTGAATTATGGTTCCATGCTGTATCTTCCTTCATGGTAGAAACCTGAGTAGTGAGTGGTTATTACACTGAACTATATTACGTGCACTGTTTAAGCACACGGAGTACAGTACATGACTATGAGTCTATTTTTAAGTACACTTTTCTTTTATGTGTTTTTACTTAGAATGGTTCTGTAGGTTAGTGTTGGACACAACCCTTAGACACTGTGTGTGTGGTTCTAGAAGAGAAGTTACATTATTTGCCAGTGCTGAGCATAAAGGAGAGGGAAGTGCTCTCCAAACTGTATGAAAAGAATGTATGAACAAGCATAATATTTTTACTTTTTTTTGCTGTTACAGCTGCTTATTTTATCCCAGGAAAATAAATGATCAGATCAGGTGATGGCTGAGATTCTCCATGTTTCCATAGATATGCAGCTTTCTGGCAGAATAGCACAATTCTTTGTGCAGGCAACTAAAGCACCAGAAGTAGTGGGCTAGATTAACGCGAAGAATTATATTTACCAATGTGAGGAATTATATTTAAATGTCTCTTTAGTGCTTAGGATATCTCTAGGTGTCACTGGCATTTGCTTGCCTTCCCACCTACCTTTTCTCCCTCTATGCCAATCCTTTCTGGGCTAGTTTCTGCTAGTGAAATACCCACAGAACCTATCAGTCTATTTCTGAGCTTGTGCCACCTGCCTGTGTCCTGACCACATCAATCCCTGTGGGGTTCAGCCCACATCTTAAAACTGAGGGAAATGTGTTCTCATCCTTTTTCTTTTCTGTCTTGCTTGTGGTTACAGGAAAAAAAAAGTTTGTGGAGAATATGTATAATTTCACCAGAAAAAGGCCTGTTTTGTGGTGTTGAATCAAGCATTCCTTAGGTTTTTTACCTTTCAGTCAGTAGATGTTGAGATTTTTTGCCTGTTTTGGTGAATTAAAACATCTTTTCGCCAGGAGAATGATGTAACACTATCCAGGGCTGGGCTTTTTGTACTTGATGCTCTCCTACTTATGTTCCTGCTGAATTTTCTCTATGCAGTTCCTGGAGGGGTAAGAAAAAGAAAGATTTCTAGAAAATCTCTCTTAGGATACTTACTGCAGAGGAAGGAGAGAGAGATCTAATAATTGAGACTAATAGACATCTAGAAAGTGAAATAGTATTTTTTGAAAAGGAAGAAAATAAAAAGACGTGTGTGTGGGCATGGATGGTGGGCAGGACAGTGGGAACCTGCTCTGACATCTTGGTGGCTGACTCTCTGCTGGCAGAGGTAGGTTAAAAGTCTCTCAGCAGAGGAAGAACAGAAAACCAAGGCTGAGATTGAGCCATTTGTGTCTGTGTGTGAGTGTGTGTGTGCAATCTTATACAGCACTTGTCTTTCTGTTTCATAATGGCTGGTTTAAGCAGCTTCCTGCTTAGTTTGCTGGTGTCTGTGTATTCCATTTCAATGTGCCTAGAGGCCTCTGATTGATTTATGTGTTTCTGCCAGCTTGAGACAGCTAATGTGGTTATCACCTCTAGCTGTTTACCCCACCCTCAAAGAGCTAAATAACTCCAGTGGTTCAGCAGCTGGTTTGTGACCAGCTCAAATATCAGCTCAGGGAGAGTGAGGGGGACACTTGGGCACAGTAACCTCACCAGCTGTGTGAGCCTGAGCCATCTCTTCTTGCTCATGTGAGCCAGTGTCCCCTCACAGGGCACAGAGCAGGTACAAAGCAGTTCTGTGGCCAGATGCCCTTTTGAAAATAGCTTAGATACACAAGAAATAAATGTTACAGCGCTGAAGGTAGCCATTCTAGTACAGTTCATCTGAATTAAAGTGCCTAAACTCTGTGTTTAATGAGGAGCCTCATTTGCAGATCCTAGATTGGGAAGCATTGTTGAGACTAGGAAAACCCATTTGGAATATACCTGGAAATGAGCTCTTCAGGAATGTCAATTGGAAAGGAACACACCGGAGACTGGGATTCAGTTACTTGATGATGTCTCTGCTTCTGGGCCAGCTTTTTAGATTCATTTCATAACTCTGAGTGGAGAAATGGATGCTTTTTTACAGTATAGAGCATTTCTAATGGCTCAGATAGGCCAAGTAATGGGGCATCCTAACCTGTTTGTTCCTGCCCCGTTCTTGCAGCTGCCTCCAGCTCATATAGATAAGGGCAAAGCTCCTCTTAGTTACCCAAATAAAAGTTAATTTCTCACAATGCTTGCCTGCTGCCTAGTGGCTTTTTGCAAAGTGTCTAGAGTCATTTGACTTAGGGTTCTCATCTTAGCATTGTGATTTAAAGAGAGAAGAGAAACTTCTGGGTAGAGATGTCGATAGTATCAATTGCTCTGGGTTTCTGGGAAATGTCTAGCTGATACAAACTGTGTAAAAAAAATCTCTATGAAATGCTATTTTAAATTAGAATTTACACAGTTGAGGAAAAACTCATGTTTCCTTCTTCTGTCCAGGTTAGAATTGCAAAGGTAGCTGCATATAAATAGTGTTTTCCCTTGAAATTTTTGTCTAGTTGTTTTCCATTTCTTTCTCTTTCTCTTTTTTACAGTCTCTATGCTTATATAACAGCTCTCAAGAGGAGGGTGCTAACAAGCCCTTTTGGTTGTTTGTGCCAGCTGTTTTAGTGGAAGCATGCTGGATGTGACTGAGCTCCACCTTCTTTGTTGAGGTGCATTATACGAGAGACACCATAATATACGGTTCAGTCAGAATGATAGCTGCTTAACCTCTTGGTACTCTTTTCATTAATTCTTTCTTGGATCAGTTATTGTGTTTTGTCTGTCACAAAACTGGGTTGAAAACTGCTCTGGGCATGGAATGTGTCATTCATTTAAACAACATCAAGGCACACTGTTCATGTTTAATTATTACTTTAATGCAAGTGCTAAACTGTTTTCAGTTACATCTAACAAACATGTTTTCTGGGACTGGTTGCTGGCTGACCTCAAGTAAGGGCATGTTAGGCTAAGCCTTGAAATGCTGCATCAAGCTGTCATCTCAAATAGAAGTGAGCTCATTCATCCTCCCGTGAACTATCATATAGACGAACTGATGGAAGCAGGATATATTAACTGCCCACCACAAAGGACATTGCAGTGTGCTGACTTATGATGAGCAAATTCTAGAGTAATCCTATTGATGATGCTTAAAAACATCTGTTCACAGTGTTGCAGTAGCTAAGCTAGGAGGAATACTGTGTAGTAGATGAAAGCCACCTGTTGATGAAATCTTTAAAAACGATATGTAAATATTTCTGTTGGTGCTGTTGCATCAGTTCTTTTTCAGGATATCCATTATGGCATGACACACACATTCATTTGGAAATGGTCAGAATATTTATAGGCCCAGTTCCAGTAGAACACAAGCATGTGACCAGTGCTCTTACTTTCAGTTGTTCAAAAAAACAGTTTGATGCAATGTTAGAAGTGAATGTCATGCTAAGTTAACTTTAATGACAGAGAGAAAAAAAATCTAAGTAGATTTTTTTTTCAGAATAAGGTACATGTAGAAAGGAAGGTCTAGGCTGTGTCTATTTGAGAGACCATTCTAGAAGATTAATAAGAAGCCACCACAATATCTAATGCCTTGGTAATGGCAGGATTTGCTGGGTTTTGACATGCTCCAAATAAATTACTTCTGAGCAATGGATTTTGAGACATTTACGATCACTTCATAGGGCTGATGCATTCCAATCTGAAACTAAGTCAGAGAGCACATCCACTCCAATTGACCTAATGTTCACCCTGATATCATCATTACTCTATCTCAGCAGTTGACTAATATAATGACAGCACTCCTATAAAGATGCAGACCTGACTTAAAACTTCCTACAGGCATGATCCTAAGGCTTGAGGCACTTGTTTGTTTCTAAGTAACATCTGTTGGGAAAATCCATTATATCTGTCAGTGGATTTGTTTTGACATCTGAGACCAAACTTTCCAGGGTTCTCATTTTTATTTTCTTCCTTTCTGCCTATCTTTCATGTTTCTCCACTGAAATGATGCTCATCACTACCCTTTCTTCCTGCCTGTGGCAGTGGGAGCAGCCATCAGGGCTTGGTTTGACAAGTACCAAATGAAGCTTATATGTGCCAGGAATGTCTGCCTGTGTTAGTGACAGCCACTAGCTTACCAGTTATTGTACCAGAGTCTTTTGAAAGAGAATTTGTAAGTGGGAATGACTGTGAAACCAGTTGTCTTTTGCTGCCCTTAATGTAGAACCATTAAGAGCTTTAAAATTTCAACTCAACTTTTGAGTTTGAAGAAAGTTCTCTTTGTAAATTTCCTGGCCCAGAGTGCTCTTCATGTTCTTGCCACGGTACTCTGTTGGTTTGTCGTGGTTCTGAGGAATAAATCCTGTTTTAAATTTCCTTGGTTTCTTATAACAAAGGGCTCTGGAGGAAAGAAAATCTTTTAATCCTCCCAGCAATAACCTGACATGACCTTCTAAATACACTATTAACTCAAAAATATTAGCAATATTTTGTAGCTGTCTTAAGAAGAGCTTACAATAGAGATGGACCAAATATTTAGAAGAATAACTATGCTTCGTTCTGAGGAAATTGGTATCCATAACACAATTACACATTTAAAAAGGACTAAATGTTATAAACTATTTTAAAAGCCAGGCAGTAGGGTATTGTTCAGTAGCACTGGCAAAATACAGACAGTTTTCTGCATGGTCTTTCTAGGCTTGTGATTTCCTGACTGCCTTAGCACAAATTACTTGCCTTCTCTGTGTTCTTTAGTTACTCCAATCTGTTTTTCCTTTCCTTCATAACTGCTTAGCTTTCAAAAAATGTTCAAAACTTTTTTTAATATGCTCAATATGAGATACTTCTTAGAAGATCTGCGGGAGGAGACTGTTTTCTGCAAACCTGGCCTCTCTGCTATGTCAGTAGGCTGCCAAGAGTTGCACACAGCTTAAATATCAAATAGATGTTCTGTAAAAATTGAACACCATTTACTAGTATAAGTACATTAACCTAACTAATCTGGAAAGAAAGTTATGGCAGTAAAGAATCTCAAAGGTAACAACTTAAAATTAGGTATCCAACACTATACTCTGATGGGCCTCAGCATGGGATGCAGAGTAGAAAAATTCAGAGAAAAGTCAGTAGGAAAAGCTAGAGAAAAAAAATTCAAGCTTGTTTTCTGTCTCTTCAGTAAAAATTCCTGAATTTAGAGATAAAATAGGGGTTTGGAGTCTGAAGTTTTTTTCTTACCTTTTTGCTTCTCAGGTGTGCATTTTGGTATGCAGCAAGTAGCAATTGTGCATTCCCTCATAAAAACACTTGCTAAATCCTGCAGCCTTTAATCAGCCGTTCTCCATCATGAATTTCTATTACATATCTGATCTAAACCTAGTGAAATCAATGAGAATCTTTCAATTGCTCCAATCACAAATTGCAAAGTGACAGCTAGACCCACGGAGGGACATGGGGGATATGATGCCCCAAAGTGGGATGTACACAGTCATCCCCTACTGCTCTGTGCCAGCTGGTTACCTTGGAGCTGGTAACAACCATGCTGTCTCTCTTGAGAGGAGAGTATTCCAAGGGTGGAATTCCCACTTTGACTTCAGATTTGAACCCAGAGGAGCAGTTCCAATGGAAGCATATGCTTGGTGCCAACTCCTCCCAGTGTGAGAACATTTTTGGGCCAAGAAATATAACACAGAATAGTGAGGTGGGAAAGGACCACTGGAGGTCATCTAGTCCAACTTCCCTGCTCAGGCAGGGTGTCCTGTGGCACATTATTCAGGATTGTGTCCAGACAGCTTTTGAATACCTCCAGAGAGGGAAATTCCACACCCTCTCTGGTTAATCTGTCCAACACAGTAAAGAAGTTCTACCTTATTTTTGGGTGGAACCCCTTGTGCTTCAATTTCTTCTCATTGCCTCTTGTCCTATTTCTTGGCACCGCTGAACAGAGCTTGCCTCCATCCTCTTGTATAGTACAGGGCGAGATCCTGGGAGGAGAAGTGTGGCAGGAACAGTCAGGTGTGGATTACCTGGCTCTTTGGTGTTTTTCAGCCCAGGGCCTCTGTCATGGCAGAAGAGAATGGTTGGCACTGTGGAGGCATGGCTCTAACACAGCATGTCCCTGTTGTGACCAGCACAATGGCTGTACTGTCCCTGGTCCCAGCTATGATCAGTCCTCCAGCAGCTATCTCTTTTCCCCAAAAGCTTCCTGCTTTTCTTTGGGGGTTTATGCTACTGTGTTCACTAGCCTCTGCAAACCCCTCTCTGGACTGTCTTGTTCTCCTGCATGTTATGTTCCTCTGACAAGAAGTAGTTATAACAAGCAAAGTCCAACTCCTGCTTCTGTGTTTGAGTCTGGAGGAGATCCCTCAGGCTGCACTGGCCAGTTCCTTCTCCAACCTTGTCATGCTGATTCGTATTTTAGCCTGTAGCTTCTATTGTTATATTTATTGCTAAACAAAAGGAGTATTTGCTTGCTCCCTCACTTAGACTGAGTAAAAGATAGTTATGTCCACCAGTTTCCACGAGCTTTGTGGCTGCTGGCTGCTCAGAAAATTTGCTTGCTGAGCATCACCTCATCTCCAGCAAGGCAGGGTGCAAAAAGCCTGATGGCCTGGCAAATTCAGTAATTTTATCCAAGCCCATATGGATCTTATATTATTCATGGCTTCTGATGGGCTGCATATTCCTCACTGATTTAGTGGTTGACTTGTGATGTTTTTCGATGAGTCAAATCTCCGTAATAGTGACACTACATCCATGTATGTGGTAAATATAAAAGAAAACAGATGTCTATAAAAATCACTGAGTTTGATTTGGAACGATGAACAGTATTGTGATTAATCATAGCTGTACAGCTCATGTGTAGTATTTTTACAGGATGGGATGGAAATTGCTTGTTTCACACCTATATGGTTTCTATCTTAGTATTTGGACTCAATCAAATAAAGTTAAGTATTGGACTGTTTGTTTGGGAAGAAATGGCACAATTACTACTGAGTTTTGAAACTTCTAGTACAGTCATGCAACTTTGAATTCACTTCAACATTGATTTTTTTCTGGCAATATCTGCACTGTGCTCATATGTAAAAGGAAATAAACAGTAGCCAGAAGTAAGTGTCATCTACAAATTTGGAAAGAGAGTGTAGCGGTTGCTCCCCAATAGATTTCTCCCAATAAGACGTAAATGTTTTTAGTTTTGTTCTTACAAGTTGCCTCAGACAAAAACTAAAACATTTGCTGAACTCTAGATTAAGGACAGAATCCTAATGCAGATTTAATCAGACACTCTCAAGCACAGTTACAAAATTCCTGAGATCGGAAGGCAAAGAATTTCGCAAAAAATAAGTATCAGCCAAGTCCTATTCCTGTAAGACTGGAGGTTGAATAATGGAAGAGCAGTGGTAGAAAGTAATAGCTGAACACAGAAAAATGAAAGGTCTGACCCTATGAACTAGCTTTAAGGTCATGGACAGGATCTTACAAAATCAACACAAATTCATTACTGGAAGAAGCTAGAATAAAATCTTAAACACAGGGCAAGTGTGATGAGTCAGATCTGGTCAAGTGGTGTATACGTGCAAAATTCTGAATAAAAATAATCAAATTAACATGCAGTGAAGACAGAATTTCCATAATGAAGCCTGTAGTTTCCTGAAGAGACTTCTCTAGATTGCTAAGCATGGTTTGGACAAGTCACAAGACAAAAGAACTCCTGCTTTTTTGCAAGGCTCTGTGTGCTCTGTAATGGGATTTGGGGAGATGGAGGGACAGTTTGCAGTGCAGACATTTTTTTTGTTGGATTACTTTCTTTGGTTTCAGGATTGAGGAACTCTCATATTCTGTGGAGCCCTCTTAAAATCTTGTCCTCTGGTTTAAATAAAGACTGTAGAATGTCCTAAACACAGTAATGAAGATCTGGCTTTTGTTTGACAGAAGTACATGAGGTGTATGTTGGTAAATGGACACTGAATGTAGGTGTTAGATATTTTTCATTTTTTTGTACTACTTTTTGAAAGAATATTTCTCAGAATAATGTGAGAAGGCTTGGAACACTGATTTATTCCTGTTGGAAAAATCATTCTGCAAATGACTCCAAATTGCAGTAATTTAGAAATCTTGAGGTTCTTTCTATATTTGGATTTGTACATTCTGCAAGCTTTTAGTAAAAATATATGAATCTTTGGTAATTACTTTAATTCTTGAATAGAACTTTAACTGAACTAGATACATGAATGTACCTTACAGGGCTCAGTCTTTGCGAGACATTTCTGCTAAACTGGCTTATGAATTTCCTTTTGATGAGCTTAATTGTTGACAGACGTTTAAAAAGCCAACAACAGTTTGCTTTGCTAGCTAGTATTCACATGAACTGGATAGTCTTGTGAAGTCCTTTATGCAATTTGCATAATATTTCTCTTTTACTGTAAGATGAAGTGAAATCCTTTGTAGTGAACCTAACAATGTTAGACATTGTAAAGACATCAATCCAAACAAAATTTAAAAAGCAGAAAAATTACCCTCCCAGCCTGTTCTTCAACATCTCAGAATATGCAGAGCTAGAAAAAATAGACTTTTTTCTTAAAAATATTTTTCACCCAGAGGACTATTTAGAAAAATGTCCTAAATAATGGTATGTGGTCTCCTAATGAAGATGTTATGAAGATACTTTGCTAGTTTCTTCAGGAGTCCTGTAAATTGAATTTTCATTTGAGGTCCCTCAAGTCAGAACGTATTACATATGCAAATCTATTCATTAAATCAACAAAATAAATAAGCCATTTTGTCCATCCATGTGAAACAGATAGATAAATTTTGCATACCACCTACCCAGAAATTTTTGTTGTTGGTGGTAATAGTCTGGAATATCTGTCTTTGAATTCTATTGTCTGGAAGCACAGGCAGGAAGGGAACGAAATGTGAGCTAAGCAGTAGAATCTCTATCAATAATAATGGTTGTGGATGTCTGAGAGAAGTGAAGCATGTAGAAGCCTCAAAAATAACTGACCCTGTTTTTCTCCAAACATTTCTGAAGAATTCTGTTCCGTTAATAATGCCTTAAAAGTAATAAAGACTGGGATCTGTGGATTCCAGCCAAATGAGGCCACGTCCTACAGTCCTTGCTTTGTCTTACTGGAGTGAATTTCCCATGTACTTGTGATAAGATGGGGATGAAGGACTGAGTAAAGGTGGCAGGATGGGAAATGGTTTGTCACCTCCGAGACTGCATTTTCAAACTGCTGGAACCACAAATGAGCTCAGTGTTTAGCAAGATGGTGGATGCCAGCATGAAACTTGGAAGTGCCAATTTTAATTAAAAACTACATTTTCAAATCAAGTTCCTAGTTAACAATGGGTGGGAAATTCTTCCCACCATGTAAGCTTTCTGAATGCTGTATTGACTGTCAAGATGGGTACAGCTTCTCCTTCCACAAAAGTCCTGCTACCATCATCTTCCCCGTCACCTCCCCCTGCCAGAAGAAAAAGACCACATTGTTTGTGGAATGTCTCCTGGTTCATGGCCTGCATTTAGGCCAGAATAGACAGATTTTATTTTGTCCTCCCCATCCCCCTTCCTTCACTGTTAACAATGGAGTGAACACATGAGATTAACATGGCTCTTGACATGGCTCAGTTGTTCGCCATTTGGAAACCACCGGTTTTTCAGTTGTATAACTGTAAGAGGAGAAAAAAAGTATAAAAAGATTCAGTCATTTTCTGTTTATTCCAAGGACAGGGAGAACAGAATACTAGGGGAGAGATGGGGGAAGCCAACAACAAAAAACAAATTAGTTTAAGAACCAGCATGTTCCCCTTACTTTAAGGAACACAGTAAACATTTCAAAAGTGCATGCCAGCTCATTATCTAACCCAGTCTTCATTGACTTCATGAAAAACAGCAGCAGTTAAGCAATGTTTGCCAAAAGCAAATTTGGGTACATGCATTGCTAAAAAAATGTGACATCCGCTCTGCACAGGTTCCTTAATCTGCCATGCAGGGGCAAATCAACATTTCATCATTATCGTTTCTCTCTGTTGTTTAGTCCTTTCACGATTGCTCTTCTAGTCTGTTTTGATCATTGTTTATCCAAAACTGTGGAATGACGTATGATTTGAATTGTTAGCCAGAAACAAACCTCTGCAAGCATTTAAATATGCAGAGATAGTTTTGGTTAATATAATCTCTAGTGTAATATCTGTTTGCAAGTATCTTTCTTGCAAATCTTATTGTTTAAAAATATTAAATGGATGGGGAATACTTACGAATTCCTTTTTCAAGACTGAAGATTTTATTTGTCATTAATTTCATATATCTTTAAAAACTGGCTCTGTTTTCTAGTTCAGGACTAACACAGATATCTTTCTTTTTCAGTTTAGTGTGGCATATGCAGTTTACAGTTACATTATTCAAAATACTGTGAAAAAGCATTTGAATATGCTTTACATTCAAATATTGCCATTAATTGTGATATGGCAAATGATAGAGCATATTTCATTAGTTGTTCCTTATAGATAAGCTCTGATAACATTCCTCTGTTTTTTCAAAGTATATAAGTTTGCAAATATTTTGAATCATACTGAACTTTGTTTCCTTTGGGAGCAACTCTTACTCAAGAGAAAGGCAAGCATCTACTGAACAATTGTTTTATTAAATAGCTTAAAGAAAAGTTCCCTTCAGAAATCATACAGGATTTTCCCCAGAGTCCTCACATTTTCTGGTATGCATGTTTGGGTCCTGTGGGCATTGATTTCTTTCATCCTAAATCTCTGCCTTCAAAATTATCAGGTCATTTTAGTAAGCTTTATTTTGCTTTGGAATCTATGTACTCTTCTGCCATATCTTTAAAATTCAGAGTTGCTATGAAGCTCTGATCATTAGCTTCTCTATTCCACATATAGTATATCATACTCTTATTTTTTTATGAGCAAAGAAAAGTGCTTGTTTTCTTGTTTCTTAAATATGAAGTTTCTGATTTTTTTAATTTTTATTTTTAAAAATCAGAAACTCTCTGATTCAGAATTTCAATGAAATGTTGGTAGAAAATAATGCCACTTGCTTATGTTTTTGAAACATTTATCTCTTTTTCCCATGGGGAGAAAGAAAACAGCTGGTGAAATTAGGATTTCAAAATGGGAGAAAAAAGTTGAATAAACACTCACTTGACATTTTATCAAAAGCTGGAAAATGCTGGTAAAATTTATCTTTGCTAATTTTCCCTGTCCTCAAAAATCCCTCTTGTTATTGTTGAATTTGTAAATCCTCATGAGGACCAGGTGATGGAATGCAGATTGGATTTTTTTTTTTTTTAATTTTTTTTTTTTTTTTTTTTTTTACCATGGGGGGATATGTTTGATTTTTTCAGGTAGTTATATCCAAAACCAGAGTATATCAATATGTTCCAATATTTATTTCAGGCTTTTCTTTATGAAGCAAAGATTGCTTCACTCCCATGGTGTGGTTACGTCAGTCAATGCAGTGTGATCTGGGAAGGACGCTGACATGGAAAATCAAGGTGTTACACTTTGAAAGCAATTTTTAAACAACAGGAGAAAGAGCATTAACATTGTCACTCGAAATAACTGCACCTCAGCTCTTAGTGTTGATGGTGGAATTGTCAGAGGGAGAGCATAAGAGGAGCAGTACATGCTTGTACCAAAGGTCTCAGCACATTTTTCCTGATAGCAGCCAGCAGAAAGTGCTCAGGGAGAAACATAAGGAGCAGAGCAAGTACAGAGTGATTCTTCCAGCTTCTGACACTCGGCAGTTTTGGGACTCCCTGTGCTGAAGTTGCATCTTAAGCATTGTTTTTATGAACCACTGAGTGAGGAAGCAACAATAGGAACAATGGATCACTGTTCAGCATCAGTGGCAACTGCACTTAGAAATAAGTAACAGTGCCACTTCAAAACGCTTGACATGGACAACTGAGACAGAAGAGCCAGGAAATTATGGTAGTGCTAAAGCCACACCCATGACCAGAGGCAACATCTCACAGCTCCTCCAAGTTGTGAACTCCTTGAGAGCTGAGAATCCCTACCATGCAGAGAGGTAGGAGCCAAGCTCATCATTATATAATGCAGCTACTTCTGCCCATGTGGTATCTTAATGGGATATGGTGTCCTGTTCTTCAATGTAGGGTTTCCTGCCTGTGTGCTCCTGCTGAGATTTTTGGTGAGAGCTGGCTGACTCTGGCTCATACCAATACATGATGCCACCAGTCACCTGATCTCTTGAGGTTCACTTCTGCATTCTCTTGGAGTTACTGTCTCATTCTCTAGTTCAAGGATGTGCCTCATGTAGGATGAAAGCAATCCCATGTCTTTTCCTCTGGCAGGCCTCTTCGTGGCCTCCCCAACAAGTTTTTGCATAAGACTTCCAGCACAATGCTTGCCCTAACACATGATTCGCCGCGTGTTTCTTTCCATAGAAAATCATTTGGAAAATAACACAGTCTGAAGAATAATGGCCCAATAATTTAAAATCTGGCTCCAAATTTCCTCGTGAACCAGTCTGCTCCTCTGTATCTGCAGAAAGGGATAGGTGGGTTGCTGTGAAGAGCTTGGGAAGCCCCTCCTCAGTGAGCCCCACTGTTAGCCAGTCTCTTGACTCTGAATGAGGCAGTGACCCCTTCCTGAGTTCCTGCAAGTATTTTGCGTGCAGCACTTCTCCCTGCAGAGTGGCCACATGCTGGGACACAAAATAGAAGGTCCTGTCCTGGTGTGAGCCCTGCACAGGATGGGAGGGCGATTGTGATGGATAGGAACTGAGCTGTATTGGTGTTGTGGGTAGTTCCTGCTGTGTTTTGGAGACAGCATGTGTACATTTGAAGTTTGCTTGGGGATGCAGGGTAATGTGCCAAGACAGGTTTTTGAATAGTTCCTTGGGGCACAAATAGCCCCTTTCATTGCAGCAGATGGCTCTGGGTGTAACCCAGCTGCTGGACCATGGTGATCTGCATGTGCAGCTCTTCCTTCTTTTACTTGATTTTGGTCTCACAAGAATGTTACTGAACCCCACGTACATTTTACTTTGGTGAGGACCGTGTTAAATCATCAAAAAATGTCAGGAGCTGAGACTAGATAAGAATGAAAATTGTAACAGTGTCCATAGTAGTAACAAATGAAAAAAGTTTATTCCTGTCACCTGTCTCCCTTTTCCTGAAACTGAGGTGTTTTAATGGCAGGCCTTGTTTCCTTCTGCAGTATGATTATTTTTACTACAGCCTTTGTCTTTTGGAAAAAGCAAATAAAAACAAAGTTTTGCTTCACATTTTTGCTTGAAGATAAACTGGGATATTTTAACAGAGTAACTTGAAATAGCTGTTTACTTTTACACTGACCGCAGCCGGTTCTCAGGGCTACAGCTACGTGGCTAAACTCTCATACTTTTTAATAAGAACTTAGGGGCCAACGTTTTTGAAAGTGTGAGAAGGTTTTGGTGCAAAGCTGCCCACTTTGCCTGAGAGAACTGCAAGACTAAAAGTCCAGCTGATGTAGATCAGTCTCAGGGAAGTGGCAGGGCACAATTTGTGAATAACACTGATGTACACAGCTCCGTGAAGAGAGTTTGTCTGTATTTTTTTTCATGGATAAACTTTTACTACCTGCTAAATTTAGACTCTTAGGCTCGTTTCTGCAAAGCCAGAGCTGAACCACACCCTTCAAATGTGAAGAGCTGCTGCATTAAATCATTGTGCTTCTCAGAGGGCTCAGTCAAATGAGGACAAGATTGCAGGCAGGTGCAATTTCCTTTTAGAAAATTGATAGATGGTGCTTCTGCATTCTGTAATGTGTTGGTTTTAGTCTTTACAAAATACAGCTTGCATTCTGTTATAACTAGCAACAAATCACACATCTGGAACAAAGAGGAATGTAGCTGAGCAATAAATTATATTTATCTGCAATCTGGTTCAGATCCCCTGGTTCCTTTCAATTTTAACTGTGCAGCAAATGTACTCCCAGTCTTCATTTTATCACTCGTTGTAACGTTTAACAAAGGTCATTGTGACCCAGAGGAAGCTTAAGAGGAAAGTGTTATGGTGGATCTTGGAAATGGAGTTTAGCTATGATGACAGTGGGCATGAAGCCAAGCCCAGCTCTCCTGCGTGTATTTAATTTGTGCTCTTTATTTTGCCTTGTGCCGGACTGGATTCAATCATGCAGCCACATATATGGATGAGGCAGAAATGTTCAGTAATTAGTACATCTTTCTTCTCTGATGCCTTTTTTTCAAAAGAATACTTTAAATTGTTTACTTTTTCTGTGGTTGGATTGTTGAATTAATAACAAAAATGCAGCCACTGTTGAAAAGAAGTCTTCCAGTGAATGCCTGAAATATTTAATTCTGTGCTTAGTAACCACCATCTTGTCAAATCTGGTGATAAACTTTCTTTTAATGGGGATTTACTTGATCAGGTCACTAAATTTGACACCATAATGTCCTTGTTTTTTTAATTGTGGTTTTATCAGTTTAGATTTTGCCTGCTTAAAGTCTGTCTGATTAGGCTGGTGCAAAGGAAATTATTTTTTGTGATTCAGAAATGCCAAAGCTGTCCTGATTTCCAAAATATTCAGATATAAATAATTTCTCATATTATTAAAATTTGTTGTGGCTCTGTAATACACCTTGGTGCTGTGTTTATCAAGTAGTTTGTGTTCAGATTTTACTTATTTATGGATTACTATACTGTTGTATTGGTTAGGATTTCTGTTTCCTCTGAGGGAAAAATAACCTTTAGTGCTTCAAAAGTGTGTGTTCAAGAACACAGCATACATAAATTTTATTGTGTCCAGTGAAAAATGTTCATGTCTTTGAAATGTAATCAATTTTCTGCCTTTTCTCCAACAGCATTCAGAGCATTTTCTCTATTCTTCTGCTATTGTTTCTGTAGTAAAGTAATGTTTTAGAGGTGGAATGGCACTTAGATGTATTTAATACATCCATCCAGTTTTTTATCCTGTGCCCATTTAGTGTAAATATCCTGTCCTTCTCTGTTCTTTTATATTTGCAAATATATATGGATTACTGATTTTTTTTCCATGGGTTCTTTAGTGCTATAAATAATACCCGAGACTTTACATCTATGCTATCTAAAAAGTCAAACATACAAGCTCAGATGAGCTTAGTTGCTAATAAGACAGTTTCAACATGTTGATTATTTTAAAATACATTAATTGCATTAAAATTTGTTACCAGACTGTTCCCAACAGCTACAGGACATGTGTGTCAAATCACAGTGTATTAGTAATATGTTTTCAGTATGCTTTCATTTCCTACCTCCCTCCTACCATTGTGTATTGGGCTACAAAAGCAACTGTTGTCTCTGATCAAAGTAAGAAAACGTAGTATTCATAGTTTCAGGAGGCCATGAGCAATGAACAGTACATTTCCTGTGGTTCTGTGATTAGTTTGTACTAAAGTATATTACAAATGTAGCTCTAACATTGTCTCCAGTTAAGAAAAAATAGGAGAATGTATCAGACCCTTTATTTGCCAGAATCACACTAAGTAAAAGTTTAACTATTGTGTCAAGGCTATCTTCTCAACAACACAACAGGCAAAATGAAGTGAATTAGAGAACAAAATACAAATGTGTTTGCAACCAGCATTTCCATGAGATAATTCACATTTCACTGTGTACTTATGGGATGCCACTGTGACACTTGGTTGATGTATGCATGCTGAGTAGGTAAGGGAGGGGAAATCCTGTTGTAGCATGTACTTCCATCATGGACTCATGGCTCTTTCCTCACGTCTTGTAAAATCCAAACCCAGCTAATTTCTGCCTCTTTTAATTATAATTACCCCTGTTTCAAGCAGTGTATACAATTACAAATGTTAGAATTTCACTCACCTGTGAGTGAGCTGCCTGGTGTGTTGGCCATTCTGACCAAGGTGGCCATCTCACAGAAGTCACCTCTGGTCAACCAGCAAAGCTGCTGTGTAGTGAAGATACTTTAGAGACAAATCTAGGCCCTGTTAAAGTTAATGATGGTTTTGTTGTTTACTCCGATGGCTTCAGAATTTGTAAAAATTATTTCAGTATGTCCAAAGATCTGCTTTCTCAGAGCATTATGTACAAATGGGTCTCTTCTGCAGTGGCACTGTGACCTGGAACTCGGGATGTGGGAGTTTGCAAAGGGCCAAGAGCAGCTCATTGAAAACTTCCTTTCTGGACCATAGAAACCAACAGGCATTTCTGAAAATACCAGTAAGAAGATGAATCATGTTATCTGGTATGTCTGAGAATTTCTGATTAAGTATTTAAGAATTTATCCCTAAACATGCCAGTTCTTTTTACTGACATATTACCACATTGGTTTAGTAGTACAGTCACATTTTATTATCATCTGTGATTCTGTAGAACAAAACCCTTAATAACTTGTAAGACAATCTAAATATCATTAAAAAAAAGTTGCTATCATTGTTTTAAATGCCAGAGGAATCCTTAATCTTATTAAGGAAATATATATCTAAAAATATTAATACCTGGCTTCTGCTTGTTAAAACAGTATTAAAACAAGGTGTAAATGTGTTTGTAGTTAACTCCCAGAGGACTTGGTGTCAGAAGAAATGTCACCCTGCCTTGTCCTTTTTGAGGAACCTGGCCTCTACCAGATGTAAGCTCAGAAATGGCAATTGCCATTCACGTAAATGACTAGCAGGTTTATCCTGGCCTTCTCTAGGGCCATCTTGACTTTTGGCGAGAGGCAAAGAGCAGGACTATAAGAAAATAGTGGTTCTCATGGGAACAGTAAAAATATGTTGGTATTGTTTAATTCTTTCATAACATGCTAAATTAATTTATTTGTTGAATCTTTAAAGTATTATGCCATTGGGGAATGTGTTTTTCATATAGCAGTCTTAAAATTATATTAAAGTTTTAGGGGGAACAGTCACAGAGTAAACATCACTGGTTATCCGTGTTGGATGACTGGGAGACACAAGGCTTGATCTTTTGCTGCTTTACATATTGTATGGTAATCGGCATCAGTGCAAAGTGATCTTATCTGTATGTTTTGCAATCTTGTTGCACAGATGTAGACAACTGTAAAACTTTCAGGATTGTGGAGTAGCAGATTCATGTGGTTCATAAATTCTTGCAAAGTACCCTGTTATAACACTTATCATTTAGTAGATGCTTTTGATTAGGTAGGTACTTTTGACAGTTTTCAAGTTTGGTTCAAAAATGTACGGTTCAACTCTGTTTCTTCCAAGCTGCTGTTGGTTGTGCTTGAGACTAGGCCATTAATTTTGAGGCTCAAATGAAATTTAATCTTCAGTTGGATTATTTTAGTAGGGGGACCTTATTATTTAAGTTGAAAGGACACACATTCTCTGTTCAATATATCATGAGTAAAAAAGAATATCTCACTTTTGTTCCCCATAGTTCTATTGATCATTCATAAGGCAGTATGTTCAAAATGCCAATACTGAAAGAAAAACTAGATTTACAACTATTTGGAGAGATGCAACACGAGAACCATATATACGATAAATGGTTCTCTTCTGTTTATATGGAGCACTTTTTGATCTCTAAATCTGTACGTGTTAAAGAGGAAAAAAAAGCCAAGCCAGATTTTTCCAGATGGTTTACTATCTGGAGCACCTCCTATTTTCTACCATACATCCTGACAGGTATTTTGAAGACAGAAAAAAACCCAGGAACAACTGAAAGCCTTTGCAGCTCTCCAGTTTTTCCACATACCCTCCGTCTGTCCATTTATTTATCTGTAAGATATTTCTCTGACTTGCCATCCATATCTAGACATAGAGAAAGCCAGGATATAAAACATTTTTGTGAGTACTGCAAATATCAGAGTTAAACTGTGGGTCAGAAACACTTCATTTATTTGGAAACAGGAAGAAGCTGATGCTTGGACACAGATTGGCAAATTTCCCTTAGAATCAATAAATCTCTGCCAATATATGCCATGCTTTTCATTTGCAAAATCCCTCTTACTGAATCTACTGATGATCCTTTTCAGCAGACATATTTTTTATTTCTGTTTGGTATTGTCATGAGTTGAATGTAGCAATGGTGAGAGTCATAGAATAAAAGTTATATACTTTCCAATGAAGGCAAAAGAATTTTATAAACTAACTGACTGAAATTAGAAGGACCTATTCCTTATGCAGGGTTGAATTTAACTTCTGATTTTTTTGCCCAGACAATTAACATACTTATTTTCCTCTACTAGCGCAGATCACAACCATGTTAGCCTGCATCTAGAAATTCCTGAGTGTAATCACCACGAGCACAAGTTCACCATGGCCAAACTTGGGTGTTTAAATCTTTCAACCAAGTCTTTTCTTATACATCCTTACTTGATCACCACCTTTCCTACTGTTTAGGCTTTTGAGCTGGAAAGTCATATCCAACAGAAACTTTCTTCTAAGTCATCACTTTCAGATCTTCATTCCTTTCTTTATAGAATTATCTAAGATCAGCTATTCTCCTTTATACACAATTATCCAGATGTCTCCTAACAAATGTGAACTATTTCGCTTTGGTTTTGTGGTCTTTTGTATTTTCAGCTTCACCTTCAGATGTTATCTCCAAGGTGGCCTTCCATTTTGCAACTGATGCTAACCCTCATTTCTAGTTTTTTATTTCAAGCAATTACCTTTGTCCTTTTCTTTCTACTGTTCCTAATGCTTGAAAATAATTGCCTGTAACCAGCCACTAAACAAATATGTAGTCTTACTCTATGCTCTAAAAGTTCTCTTTCTAGTTTTTGGGATGGCTAAAGGAAACCTTGGCAAAAACTACGTCTGTAGTGATCGTTCCTTAGGGGTTGGACTACCTGATGCTGTGTTGTTGTCTTTGGCATTTGTTTCTCAACCATTTTATGCCCATAATGTAATTTCATTGAAGCAGAATATGCATGTTTTGCTTATGTTACCACAGCGCCCAGCACAAAGGAATCTTCATCCCTAAATAGTGTTACTAATCATGAAGCAAGGTTAAATAAGCCACAGTATTTCAGGAACTTTCAAAGTGTCAGTCTTCACTGACTCTGGGCATGTTCTGCAGGAGACATCAGCCTAGAGAAAACTCCAGTGAAATCTGCTGCCTCAGCTCCAGTTGGAGGGATGATAGATAAATATGTCACAGAGCACTTGTATTATGTTGCCTGTCTGTGGAAGTACACTGACAAAATCTCTGACAATAGAGTTGTGGGTTCTCTGAGAGACAGGCATCTGAACATCTGGGAAAGAATGGTAGTGGGATTATTCGCAACTTCGGGAGGAGAAACCCCGCAAAAATGAAGGTAACCAAAATATAAGAAAAATGGAATAAAATTAGGATTAGATAATCCTTAGCATGATTGGATATCACTAGTGTTCAGCTGATGAAAAATACGTGCTCTATAAATAACGAAGCTAAGCTCAAGATCAGGCTATGCTGCAGGGAACCCCCAAAAATGTCCCCATTTTAAAGATATGAGA
Source organism: Brachypodius melanocephalos (assembly GCA_013398615.1). Taxonomy (NCBI): domain Eukaryota; kingdom Metazoa; phylum Chordata; class Aves; order Passeriformes; family Pycnonotidae; genus Brachypodius; species Brachypodius melanocephalos. The sequence goes on along the minus strand of VZSR01000520.1, from coordinate 39,117,865 downwards.
TGACAAATTTCACTCCATGTTTTCTCATTCCTTGCTTTGGAACTGAACTCCAGGTCTTTATAATAGGAATGTTACCTGCAGATGAACTTTGTGTTTTTGTAAATAATAGATGTTTTTATGCCCAGGTTTAGTGGTTTTTTGCTACCCAGACAAATGCTCACCTGGGGATAAAACCAAACTGATTCAGGAGGCTGAATTCCAAAGGCAGTACAACAAGAAATGTGGAGGTGAGATTCTGAGAAGAGAAGCAATGGGCAAAGGATGCTGAGAGGAAGAAAGAAAACATAGGAGATATAAGTTAGAAACACTGATGGTTGGTTTTCTGAAGAAAGGGGGCTAAACAGAAATTTGAATACAGATGGCAAGATGTTACAGAAAATGGGAATGAATGATAATGGGAGGGAGAAATGGGAAGAGTATGGTGCTTATTTTTATTTTCTAAAATGTCTGTTTCTAGTCTTTCAATAGCCATAGTAATGAATTTCTGTTTTGGGTAAGCTACTGCAAGTCAACCCCTTTCTCTCATAGTAAATCCTCATTTTTAGAGGAAAATGTCACTGTTTCCACAAACAGTCTTAAAGTGTGTAATCAAGCTCTCAAGCAGTAGCATACTTGAGATCATAACAACATCTATACTTCTCCAGGAACATGAATCTTAAATTCACTGCTGGTATTTTCCTGTGGTCTGGGAAAAGCAATGGCTAAAAGGAGAATTTGTTTTTTCAAACTGTGGAACAAAGCGTATGATGTTGCAGAGTAAAACACATTGCTTATATTTGAGAAACTTTAAAAATACTGTAAAATACAAAAGAAAACCACCCTTTCCTCAGGACTTGCAATGTCTTTGCATTTGTTCTGCTTTATAATAGAAAAATAAAATTTTTTAGGTTGGAAAAAGTTTAAGATCATTGAGCCCAGCTGTTAACCCAGCACTCCCAAGCTGGTTGTCCCTCAGTAGCACACCTACATGTCTTTTAAATACCTCTGGGGATAGTGACTCTAGTACTTACCTGAGCTGCCTGTTTCAATGCTTGGAAACCCTTTCTGTGAAGAGTTTTTTCTTAGGAAAAATCCAATCTCATCCCCCATTGGTACAACTTGAGGCTATTTCCTATCATCCTATCTCTTGTTACCTAGGAGAAGAGACCAATCCAACATCTGGTTACACCCTCCTTTTAGGTAGTTGTAGACAGCAAAAAGTTCCCTTCTGAACCTCCTTTTCTCCACACAAAACAACCTCACATCCCTCAACTTCTCATTAGATTTGTGCTCCAGACCCTTCTCCAACTCCTTGCCCTTCTTTGGACATGCTCCAGCTTCTCAATGTCCTTCTTGCAACGAGGGATCCAAAACTGAGCATGGAATTTCAGGTGTGGCCTCACCAGTGATGATTATGGGGAGATGATCACTGCCCTGGTCCTGCTGTCCACACCATTGCTCACACAGGCCTGGATGCCATTCTCCTTCTTGGACGTGTGGGCACACACTGGGTCATGTTCAGCTTCTGTTAATCAGCACCTCCAGGTCCTTCTCTGTTGGGCCATTTTCCAGCCCCTCTGTCCCCAGCCTGCAGCACTGCAGGGGTTGTTGTGACTCCCAAGGGCAGGACCCAGAACTTGGCCATGTTGACCCTCATTCCATTGAGCTTGGGCCATCAATCCAGGCTGTCCAGATCCCTCTGCAGAGCCCTCCAGCAGATCACACTCCTGCTTGGTGTCACCTGCAAACTGAGGGTGCCCTTGGTCCCCTCATTGGTAAAGTTATTAAACTGTACTGACAGCAGCACTGATCCCTGGGGAGCGCCACTGGTGACTGGCTGCACTGGATGGAAATCCAGTCACCACAAATCTTTGGGCTCAGCCATACAGTCAGTTTATTACCCACTAAAGAGCATGCCGGTCCAAGCCATAAGGGGGAAGTTTCTCCAGGACAATTCAGTGGGAAATGATGTCAAAGACTGTACTAAAGTATGGGTAGACAACATGCACAGCCTTCCCTCATCTACAAGTGGGTCACCTTGTCATAGAAAAGATCAGGTTAGTCAAGCTTGTCAACTTAATTTCCTTTAATTTAATGCTCCTTTTATTTATTTTTACTCAGTTTTTATTAGAGCAATAATTTTTTCATGGGCTTAAGAATTAAACAACAAGTCTTAAACCAACTAATTTTTTCTAAACTGTTCTTCTGAGAGCCCTACATTGACTTAGCTATGAAAAGCAGGAGCAGTCCTTAGAATGCAGAGGGAGACTAACACCCCTGTGGCTTATCAGTTTGTGATGTAGTGAACATCAGTTAAATTGGCCCGAATGACTTCTATGGGGGTGTTATAATTTAAACAGAAAATTGTCAAATACTTTCGAAAGAGACTCCAAGAAACTGTAAAATACTTTATTAATGTTGTCAAAACTTAGCCACTAGGAACCATCAACAGCTCAGCTTTTGCCTTGTGGTATGCTGCTTGTGAGAGTAGTGCAGACTGTCTCAAGCAAGCCTGAATCACAGGCAATCCACACAACGTGATATGGAATTGACTGTCCGTATACTGGCTTTTGAGAAGGATGGATGCCTTAAATGTCCTTTGTTTCCAAAGACGTTGCAGGCAATGAGTCTGGGTAGGTCCCATGGCTGAAGCAGGGTACCTGAAAAGCATTGTTTTTTGTCTCCCCTTTTATTTGGGGAGAACTTCGGGTTCATTCAGATAATCTGGAAATACAAGGGAGCAATCTCTGTAACCTTAGGGATGTTGACAGGGTTAGATTTTCTAGCAATGTGCAAGTAATGATGGCAGAGGGAAACACCTTGCTCTCATCTCCCTCTCCTTGCCAAAACCCACCACCTAAACCAAGAAGCACTGTACACAGGGACAATGTCACTGTTTATTTCAAGCTACTGTTAAGAATATTTATTTATTTAAAACTTCAAACAAGATTGCAAAATCATGAGCATCACAATCACAAAAGGATGTTCTCTTTCCCCTCCCATAACATTAACCAGAGTATGACAAATTAGCAGAAGCCTGCAGCAATCAGAGAAACCCAAACCTTTGCTCTTTCTTCACAGAGGTTTTTAAGATAAAACACATAAATATTGAAGCTACCCAGGACAGTGGATGAGGGGGCTCACAGTGTCACTGTCAGAACCTGGCTTTCCCTTGACTACCCTCATAAACCTTTTTAAGTTGGATGCACAGAAGACTTGTGTATGCAGAAGATTCTTTTGTTTTATTTGGTGCCAGCCAATATGACAACGAGAGTTTACACATTGTCCTTCATAGTAGACATAGTCCCTTTAACAGTAACCTAATTGCAAGTGTAAGGAAAGGAGGAATGAAAAAGTGCTCTATTTTGTATACTCATCTTGTTTGTCTTGTACATTCGTATGCATTTTGAGCAGAATTCCATCTTGGAAATGATGCCTCTGTAAATGGCTAGAAGAGAAACTGGTGGAGGAGTTGAGGTCCTGTAGGACTTCAGTAACAGTTTGGGAAGAGAGATGGAATGTAATTTTCGCTTTAACAGTCCTGCTGGTTAGAGCCTTTGGACTTTGGTGATGAAGGGAAATGCCATTTGGTTTAAATAGGCAGTTTCTCTGTATGCCCTTTGGTGTTGGTTTCCCTTGTTTAGTGTGTGGGTATCATACATGACAATGGGAAAGAGAGAAATACTTTAGAAAAACAAACAAACAACTCCTCCCTCTCTCTCTCTCCCAAAAAAGAAAAAAAAAAAGGAAAGAAAAAACAAAGAAAAATAAGAAACTGTGGTTTTAAAACCACAAAAATTGGCATTGAGGCTCCAAGGCAAGTGTAAGCCTTGGAATTTCTTTTAGCTCTTAAAAAAAAAAAAAAAAGTCCAAACCAAAAAACCCCAAAGCACAACAACTCTCTTTCCGTGGAATCCAGCTTAATGATACTCCCCCTACCCTGCCCCCCTTCTTTATGAAGATTTGAAAGAATTTATTTTAAGCTTTGGCATAAGTCTTCTTTGCTGCTTTATGTTCTATAAAGCATGTTGATATTTTTGCTGTTTGATTTTTATTTAGAAATTTAAGAAATGCCAAGTCTGCTCTGTTATGGTTTTCCTGGTGATTTCCTGCATATCTCAGAGGATAGGTATTAATTTCTTTCTCAAAAGAACAGCAGGAGTGTAAATGTAGATTCTTTAACAAAGAGAATCTTAATCAAAGCCTGTGTTCGTGGCTGAAAAAATAAAAAGTAATTTAAAATGAAAAAGAAGAAAGAAAGACTTCAGAATAGTCTCACTTTTGAAAGAAAAGAATAATTTCTTTTCGGCAGTTGTTTAGTTTTCACTCCCTTGAGTTTGTAATATGATGTGGTCAATCATGGGAGTCATTGACAGCAGAATTTCTAATACAAAGGGAGAAAAATAAGGGGAAAGAAAAACTAATATTTAGAGGAGCTGCTCTTTGTGGTTCCAGCTCTTCATAGATCACACCTGGTGACCCTTTTGCACTTCAGTTCCTTCTTAGGTGAAGTATGCCGGAGAATATTTACACTATTTTTTGTGAAGGTGCACTGTGATACAAAGCTGTAAAATTCTTCACAAGTTATTCTTCCTTTGTGTTGGAGAAGTGGTATTTGATTCTGATTTTGTGTGACACAACCCTATTAGCCCTTGCTGGGACTTGAAGTACACATACTAAACAAGTTGTTATTGCGTTTATTAATGGGAAAAAAGCAAATCTGATGGTTTAAAATGATGATCATTAGATAATCTGGTTTGATTTTAATGACGAAAAATAAAAATAGATTCCTTGTATCTAGTCCCTTTGAAGCATCTGATTCTTGCACGTTATCTAAGGGGTGGAATATAAAATATTGCATTTTTAGTTGCACTTCTGGGGAAGAGGACATCAATGTTCAGTTTTGGAAATCTTGGCTGATAATCAGTTGTTGATGAGAGTGGGAATGGTAGGAGGGGTAATGCAGGGAAAAGTGCATTTCTGACTATTGATGACACTGGTTTTTCAGTGTGAGCTGATGAGAATCTGCAAACATTGAATGGGGCAACAGTCACCACTGGAGGCCAAACAACAAAATAATCCCTCGTAAAATGTGATGATTCAACTGCATGGATACTCTCTAATGACATGGGTCTTTAGTACAAGTGTCTCAAAGAGACTGATTTCAAAATAATTACAGGATAACTACCATGTAATTAATGCCTCAGGAACCCAGAATTCACTGTCTAATGTCTGAGACCAAAGGTTAATTATAAGTGCAGCAGACATTAAGGCAACTTCTGCTATATGGTTTTATGATCTTTATTAAGATTAAAAAAAAAAAATCAAATCTATTTTAATTAAAAATGTCAAGAGAGATCTTGAACTTTTCCTTCCCTTTTGCCCCCATCTGAAACTGGAATGTTCTACATTTCATGAGCACTGATTTATGAATACAGATGGATTAAACTGAATGGTGAAATGATAGACATTCCTGCTGGCCCCTGTGCTCTACTTTTTTCGTGGAATTCATTGTCCATCTGGACATTAGAGATGGCTTAAGTGTGTAGGTAGTTTCTGTTGAGGAGCAAAAGGTCACTGGTGAAGAAAGGGGTCAGAAACTTCCAGGTGTAGGTAACTACAGCTGAGGAACTCCTTCATGGAAAATTTGAGCATCTCTGCCACTATGGGTAGCCATCGATGTAAGGTGGGTAGAAATGAGCAGCAATAACAGAGTATTTCTGCCATCCAGCTATGGCTCACCATCATCCAGGGATCCACAGTCAGGGACTGTCTTGTCTACATATTCCCCAGGAGCCTGAGTGTTGGTTTCTGTACATGCACCTTAACATGGGCAAGACAAAGCATCTCAACGTCTGAATCACCTACTAACCTGAAAGGGATCCAGCAATAGAGTATTCTTCTGATTATGTCTTCACATGTTAGTATAGAATATAAAAGAGTAGAACAGTTCTGTATGTGGATGGGAACATAATATCTGCTAACTGTAAACAGCAAATAAATGTATTTTGTATGGACTTGCTGAGATGCTCTTTTTCATTCCAAGTTGAAGCACAGCAAACCCATTAGTCCAAGTTCATGCTTTCCTCCCCTTTCCCTGTGTCTCCTTGGTATTCTTAACAGTGAAATCTTGACATGGTTGAGATGAATATGGGTTTTGTTGGCCACTTTTTTTTTGGGACAGGGAAGAATGTTTTGCTAGTTTCAAGAGATAAAAACCAAACATGTTGAAGCAACATATTATGGAATAAATTAGCTGGTGTTTGAATAAGGTCAGAAGACATGTAAGAAGAAGTTTAAGTTAAAGAGGTAGATGATATATCAGTGTGGGAAAGGCAAAGCTGGCAGGTCTGTGAATTTCAGATGGGCTTAATCTATAAGGGGTATTCAGATACCAGAACATTCAGTCATTTCACAAAAAAGGAAAAAATAAAAAGAGTAGCAGCTGCTGACTTATTTCTAAAGGAGTTCCACCCAGCCTGAAGATTGAGATACTTGAGTAGAATGAGTGAGAATGCTCCAGTTATCTTTTATCTAATAAGATTAAATCCTACATCTTCCACTGAATGAGTTATACCTGGCCTCTAGGCTGTCATTTAGTCTTGGTTTGTGTGGCAGAGCATTCTCCATCTTATTCCATGAAGCTTTGCCACTGTGTAGGCAGTAGTGGACTGCTCACTCTGCATTGTTTCACTGTTGACTTGAGCATGCAGGTGAAGACAGGCTCAGATTACACAGAGATGTGTTTCTTCTCCCTGCTCCCTGAATATACTGTGCATTTTCCATGGAGCTGCTGCTTGATGAAGTAAAGAAAAAGTCCTGGTTGAAGAGGAAAAGGGATGCCTCCTTACAAGTAAAGCTACTGGTCTGTTGTGCTTAAGTTTTTGATCTCTGTTTTAGGCCCGTAGCTTCTTGACTGTGCTTCAGGAATTGAGCATACTTGCAAGTAGGAACATTTCTTTGAAGATGTGATTTTGAGCTCACTTGACCTAAGAGAAGAAATGAAATCCTTTATTGCCTGGGCAATTACTGGGTAATTATATGAAGACAGGAATCCATCTGCTTTCCTAACCTGTTTTTAATAGGAAAGCATTGACCATGGATTTTTGTTTATTTGTTTGTTTGTTGTTGGGATTTCTTTCCCCTCCCTTTTTTTTTTTTTTTTCTTTTTTTTCCCCACACAGATAGATATGTAATGTGAGTTGAGACTTCTGGGCTCCAGAGACTGTAAATGAAACTACTAACCTCAATGATTGGGATTTAAAGCATAGCACTCATCTAGTCCACTTCTAGGGGGTTGCCTCCTAAATACGTTGCCATCAGTTGCTTGCATGGTGTGTTTGCTACTTTGGATTAAATTCTGAGGCATGAATTTATCCTCTGAATTGAATAGAGAACCCAAGACTCCCTTTCCTTTTTGAATTTTCTTGTGGGATATGAGGTACTAAAAGATAGGTGTTATAGTGCCTAGCACTGAATCAGCTAACTCCCTTACTGGATCTTGCCCAATTTAGCTACAACCTAAATTAACACACGTTACTTTTGAAGCATGGCTGATAATTTTATGCATTTAAAAAAAAAAAAAAGATCTTAGTAATCAATATGCTAGCAAGAGGCTTATTCTGTATAAGATTCCTAAAGGATTACGCTGCAGAATAAGCAAGAGAACCCCATTAAACAGTCAAAATGATCATATCATGAAACATTACTGTGCAAATATATGAAAGCAAAACTCTCAAAGGAGAATCAATGAAGCACAACTGTTATTGGCATTATTTCTGGGATCTTTTTCTTGCTTTCCTCATTTAAAAATATGAAAGAAGGACAAGTAATTTAGCAGATTAAGTGACATGGTTTGGGAAACCTTTATGCTAAGCATTATGGTCTCAGGGGCATGTAAGTGAATCCTCTTCACACACACACACATGCTGTATGAATTGCTATCTGGAGACCTATTTTATCTTGTTTTGTACCTCATATTTTCCTCCCTATCCCTAGAAAAAGTAGGTAAGTAGCGAACATTAGTAATTCATGTATCAATGTAAATGACTTCCCAGAAAGAACAGGGTAATTTTGCAGTTGTGATACCCCTAGTGGAAATAATTATCTCCAGTTTAAACACCATAAATCAGTGTTTAAAGAGGTGCATGTTAAAATAGACTTTTCTGTTTAGGGCCAAGTCTGCTTTCTCTCAGGAGTTAGTGCCTGAATGATAGGTTTTCTTGCTACTGCTTTTCTTCATTGGTCATGTATTACTTCTTCCCAGCTCGCCTCCTGCTGAAATAATTGTGGTGCTAATAACAATGTGTGGGGAAATGACCAGATGTGCTAGTTTTTTTTAGACAATTATACCAGTTTTTCCAATTTTCCAGACATTTTTAAATTTCTTTATTAACTCACCGGTGCCAGGAATTGGATTTTTCCAGTACATAAATCCTAATTAGCAAGCCAGAGAATTGAGTGCTCCATTTTACTCCTGATGTGTCATTTCCCCTCTGTTCTTGGTTAACTGGCATTTTAAAAAGCTGCTCTTGTGTTTTTAAGGGTAAAGTAAAGAAATCCGGGAGTATTTTGGGACAAAAGTGAAAATCTAGTAAAGGGACAAAAGTTAAAAGAAGTTGTAGTTGGGGTCAGGGCCTTCTGGTAGCTTTGGGTTTGCAGGACATGGAGACCTGCAGAGTGGCCAAGCTGCTCGAGGTTCAGCTGCATCTTTTTGGCACTAGGGGTGACTGAACCCTCTCCTGCTGTGCCCGTGCTGCTCTCTGCTTGCTGTGGGCATGGAGTGATTTTATTAAATGGTGCTGGCCCTGAAGAGCATCTCTAGAGCCTGATTTGGTAGAGCAGAGGCAGTGTTTGGTGCGCCGCTGATGTGAGTTGCTCCTACAGGCTTTCCTTGCAGCCTCCTTTTCTTCTTTATCAAGGGCCAGAAATAGAACGGAGTAGGAGGAGGAGGAGGCAGAGACTTGTCAGGAGTGAGGGTATCCTCAGATTTTGAGTCTAAGGACTCTTTCAGCCTTAGTATGTGCTTAGGGATGCCCTGAGCCTGTGGGAGGGGTTGGTGGAGGGTTGTCAGGGCAGGAGGAGTGGTTGTGAGTCTCAGGGAGGATGAAACACTACGTCGGTTAGTTAAGAGGTTTATGAGGTTCTGAGATTCACCTCAGAAGAAGCAAAAAGGAAGTTATTTCACCTAGGAGTGAGGTAAAAAAGGTTGTGTGTTCCTGTTGGCATTGGTATGTTGCAGTATGAGGCTAAAAAGGATTCCCTCCAAAAGACATGATGACAAAGTGGAGGTTCTTGCCACCTTGTACTGGACAGTTTGAACCCTGGGAGGAAAAAGGGGAGAGTGTGAGTAGAAGGTGGTGCCCTTTTATAGCTTCTACAAGGGTGCTATAAAGGACAGAGGGAAGGGTAGCAAGCCTGGTAAATGCAGTTCCACAACTTAGATGGCAGTTGGTAAGAAGGGAAATAAATAGCAAAACTTTTTGTCAGCTAGGAAGGGGTAACACAGTTCAGCCCCATCTCCATAAAGGTCTGTCCAAAACTTGAATCTTTTGAGGTTCAGAAAAGGATGATTAATTTTATTTTTTTTTCTTTGCTAATGCATTAATTGGTTCCAGGCAGACAGGGAACAGCAGAGCCAAGATATTGCAAGCAAGGCTGCAGTCCAGGTAATTTGAGGGCTGTCAGGAGACTGAGAAGCACCAGAGGTCATGATGAAACCTGGAGTCTTTCATTTTCCAAAATGTTTCATAGGTCCAAGAGGTCTGAGCAGTGTCATGGTTTTGGGTGCTCAAATAGAAAGGAAGAAAGGAACGAAAGAAAAAAAAAAAGGGAGGGAAGGAGGGAGGGAAATGTCAGAGTACTTTGGAGTTATTCCAGCACTGCTGTGCTGCCCTGAAAGGGAATCTCAGGAAATTGTCTCCTAACCCTGGGGACCATATTTCTGTCTCCTGGGACTGTCTTCCCAGCTGGACAAGATCAGTTTTTAGCACTGCATCCTGCACTCCCTGACTTGAGACACAAGGCATTACCTTTGCTTATGACCCAGCTGGGTGCTGGAGTTCCTGGCTGTGGGTGTCTTTCCCCTGGGCCTGTTATTTATTTACTACTCACTTGGGTTGCTGCTTTTTTAAAACATGTCATTGCAGAATTCATGCCTAACAGGTGCTTTTCCCTTTTAGCTGCCCAGCTTGGTGTATTGTCCTAGTGTGGGTGCTGGGAGAAAAACAGCACAGCAACAACTTTTGGGGGGCTGCATCACCAAATCCTGCCCTGCCTGTCAGCAACAGCACACTGTCACCAAACCACAAGAGCTCTCACATGAGGCTTTTATTTAAAGGAAGTAAAAAAGCATGCTGGTTTCAGTCATAATTATTTCTCTTTTTTTATTAGCTTTTAGGGAATGAGCAACAGTTCAGTGGGTTGTGTTTGTTAACAAATACAGGTTATGAAATAAATGTATTTCATTATTGAAAATTGCTCGTTTTGCAATGAAAGACTCTCTGAATCTGTCTCCTAAATGGTTTAACTCAACATTAGAAACAATGCTGCCAAATACTGAGTGATTCAATAGATGATGAGTTTCAAATTCCTCTTTTACATGGGGAATGTGATATAGAGCAATGACCTCAATTTTCGGCTGTGTCCTCAGATTCACCTCCTTTTTGGCTGTCTCTTTTTCTTTTTCAGTATCTTATCACAGTTTTTCAAGTCCTGAGGGTCTTATGAGGGCACTAATATTTAATAATTAGACACTATATCTCTGATGGGTCTTCTGGTGACATCTTTTACACCTAATGAGTATTTAATAGAATGTAATTAGAAGCTCTGATCCTTAGATCTTGACCTGTCTAGACCTTGTATACAACTAAGTGACTAGACAGCCCTTAACACTCATTAGGAGTTATCTGCACCCCACTTTACACAGCTATGTGAGGAAACTGTTTAGATTTAGCCTCAAGCCACCTGCTTCCTAATCTGTTGCTGTGCACTCAGTTGATCCCACTGTCCTTACAGTAACTGGAAAGCTACCAATGATTTAATTTTAAAGCAAATATTCTAATTCAGGAAGCATAGGATGAAAACCTGGTTGCTGTATTTGACAGCATGAGATGTTCAGAAAGCGTGTAAATAGGAGAAATAGTGTCATTGTTGTGGAGAAACATTCACATTTTAAAATGGAAGAGAAACATCTAAAGGTAGTTAAGGAAGTTAGGAAAATGTGTTGTGATACAGTATGTTCGTCTGGGATATATTTAATAGGGCTCTTTTTACAGGTAATATATTTGTCTTCATAATTCTGGAAGCCTCTTAGATCTTTAAATAAATTAACTCTTTTTGTTACTGATTTAAAAAAATTAATTTAAAAAATCTATATATGCATTTCTGAGAAGCAGTCTATTTGGCATGCCACCAAGAAACACAGGGACCAGGTTTCTTTCTTCTCCATTAATTTTTGAATATATATGTGCCCATATTGTTAAATATTCTTAAATATCTTTTACCTAGCCCATGTGCCTGTTCTGTCTCTTCACACTTTTTCTCTCTTCTGTTTCATTCTAATTGCATAGATTAGTTACTGTCTGAGATTTTAGACAGACTTTGGAGACCATTACCATTCCACATGTCTAGGGGTTTTTTAAAAGAGAAATGTGACAAATCATGTAACAAAGGAAAGGAAAAATAAAATTCTCAGGATTTCCTTGATAAATTTTCAGTGGCTTAGGAAAAGGATCCAAATACATTCTTAATACATTTGATCTTGATCCTTTCTGGAAACGATTATATGTAACCAAATGCATCCATATATAGACGACAGATTTTTTAAAAGAAAGTGTCCAAGTGATCTTGTTAGTGCTGATACAACAATTCATTTATTTGTCTTTTGAAAAAGGTTCTGTTTTGAGATGTTAGTTACAAATAGAGGAAATGAAGTGTTGATGTAGTAAGGAATAATTTACTATGTCTGGAGAGTTCTAAAGCAAAACATCTGGATCAATTTATTTACAAAATCCCAGTAGATAAAAAGCACTATCTCTCCAAAGGATCAGTCTGTGCCCTTTCTGAAGAATCATTAAAAAAAAAAAAGAAAAAAGAAAAAAAGAGGAAAATTTGCTATCATCATACACAGAAAGCTCCAGGGAATTTGTTAGTAGGGAATCCAAAGATAGATTGAAATCCTGTTTCATAGGAGATCAGCTAATTGCTGAAAACATGGTGTGGTTTTGTGATCTTAATTTAGTCTGGCCTTGCCTGTTTCTCTGCTTCCCCCACACTCTTCATCTTAAAAAATAATATATATTAAAAGCTGAGGGTAAGTACAACGTGTTAGAGGTATGGCAGAACTGGATGTGGAATAGAAATAAAACCTTTGGTTTCATATGGATGTGAACACCCTCTCATAACTGAAGTTTTTTGAAGGTCCATCTCTTGGTGCTATTGAATTTAGAGGGAGGTAACCCCTGACTTAGACATAAATAGTTTGAACTTGTGCTTGAAATGTTCTCTAGCAGAACAAAACAAGAACTTTTCGCAGGATGCTCTTTGTTGCTCTTGCTATTGAAAGGTATTTTTGGGTCCTCCTTTAACGAATGTAGCCACAGCAATAAATATTGCTGCAGTGAAGTTTGCAATGACTTTATCAGTAGGTTAAATTACAGTAGTAATTTATTTAGAATGTTGGTATAGTCTCCTCATGGGACTATACACGTTCTGCAGGGTCTTTGAAAATCTTTTGTTATATTTAGTACAAGCAGCAGTTTAGCTGTGTTAGCAGTCAGCTGATGCTGGAGATCTGTACCTAATACTTGGTATTTTCAAGAGCTGCTTCATGCATTTCCCTGATTTATGTTGGTTTTATTTTTTTTCAGATATTTTCTTCATTTACAGTAATTTTCATGGAAAGTGAGGCTGAGCCATGACAGATAAAAACTGAATGGATATTTTCCCCTAGGAGGATGCTTTTTGTAGATATTGTATACTACCTGGATTTTTTTTTCTCTTCCAAGTTCACCTTTTATACATCCTTTTAGTTAAAACACCAATTCAAAATACTAACATTGAAATTTAATTTTGTGGTTAGAGGTTGGCATGCTCACCTACTTCTTTTACTTTCTTGAAAAGGTCAGAAACATGGGCTGATAATGTCTATACAGCCATCCTTTTTCAGCTCCAAGGAGGGTGAGTGTCTCTCCTAGTATAATGCCTTTTCTGCTGTTGAGAGAAGCAAAATCTCCATCCCTCCTGGGGAATGTTATCCTTGGAGTGTCGAGGGAATGAAACAACCATGTAGAAGAAGAATGGCCCTAGGACAGAACATGGGTCTCATTCCATCCTAAGTTTGGTCATGAATCTGAAGGTTGTGGTTCTCAGCTGTTTAAATTCAATTTCAGCTCAGCATCGGCATCCACAAAGCCCAGCTGAGAGTCCTGTTGTTGTTGACAGTATACTGAGCTCATGAAAACAAACAGGATCATTATATAAATCAAAAGAAGATGAAAGTAGAACCCACATCTTCCAGCTCGAATACTAAAAGTCTGCCAGGAGGAATAAAAGATACTTCCTGTAAGGGTGATGAATTGAAAACTTTTTGAGTTTTCTTATTTTACATGGTAAAGAGAAGGGGAGAATCACCTTTTTAAGCCCTATGTGTATGGATGCTTTCTTATTCCAACAGGTTTATTTATATTAGCAACCTGTCTCTACTGTTTAAATTCATTTTATGACACCAGCCCTGAGAAATAATGCTGGTTATCTCCATCTTGGGGTTCTGAAAGGATGAAAGAGAGTGTTTTTGTTTCCCAAGAAAACACAGCAAAATCATTATACTTGCCTGGACTAGATGTCCTGCTGTTTCTAGATCATGCAGTATTTATTTAATCGTGTTGCCTTGCAGAAGGATTTTGCATGTGTTTTCATGCAGATGCTGAGTAATCTTTCAGTAGTCTGGAGGACATTGCAAAGAGTTTTGTGTAGTGTTTGTATTTCTTGGTGTGGACAAGCAAAGTGTGTGCATGTAACTGGTTAATTAGGTGTCTTTATACATTTGTTGATAGCAGTTAAGCAATAGATTTTATGATCTAACAACAGTAGGGTCTCAGAAGTCACTCCATGTATATTTTATTATAAAGTGGTTTAAGCACTCAAACCAGTGTTTTAGGTTTACTTTACAGATGTGTTTTCTTTCATAGTTCATTTCAAACCAGAAAAACAATTTAATACGTTCTTTATTTTGTTGTTTAGTGAAATAATCTCATGTTCTTTTGATAATTGCTTGAGAAATTAATGGAGTTTTTGGAAAAGGTTTTATGATATGTAAGAATTCAGAGCGAGATCCAAAAAAGCACTTAGGTGCACAAAGAAAAACTTAGGCAGAATCTAGATACCCGAGTCCAAGGGAGTGATTCAAGTGCTCTGTGCAGAGGCTCAGACTGCACTGCTGAGGCTCCTTGTGTTGCTAAGAGCCCAATGCTCTGCTAATGCTCGTGCTCCACAGAGTTGTGTCTGTAGCACAGAGGATGCAGTGTCATGCAGGGGTGGCAATACAAGAGGGATTAGAAAATGAGCTGCTGTAGCTTATGAGGTGTAGAAGAGCTGATACAACCAGCTTAGCACAGTTGTGCTCTCACAGACCTGGGGTGCTAGAGAACTTGTGCAGTCCACAGAGAGCAAGAATTTGGTGCTGCTACACCTGAATGTAGTTACTGCTTCATTTTAAATTAGAGAGGCTTGTGCTTTCGTTGATGCAAGATCTATTTCAGCCTTAATGAAAATGCAAATATGATAGAAGGAGAATTTTGATGGAAGAAATGAGTAAATTTTTAATTTACTACCTTCTCACAGTCAAGTTCACAAATAAACTAAAATTCATTAGTTAGGTTAGTTGCAATTTCTAGAGACATACTCTTTTTATACACTAGCAATGGGAAGATGCTTAAAAATGGTGCATGGAGCTAAGAAGCAATAGCAAAAGTGTTTAAAAAACTGCGCTGAGATTCAAGTTTTGTCTTATAATTCTAAAGGCTGCTAGTTAAAATTTACCTATTCACTTGGAGAACTGTCTTGGCCAGGCTCCACTCATATATAGCATTTCATTTCAACTTGTAATAGTTTCCACAAAATCCTAAGTGCTGTGGTACTTTCTGTTCACATCTTTAGTGTCCCAGACAAGGAATTACATATTTTTGTTTATTGTAGATCAATTTATAGTTAAAAAAAATCTAAATTAATCTATGTGTTGGCTGGTATAGCAAAAATATAAGAAAAATTGGTGACATCATTGTTCTTCAGCTGATAAGCTATTTCCTTCTGCTGTAAAGTGGACAGTTTGGAACATACCTGGATAAGCTGGAAAATCCTACAAGATTTCTAAGTGGAAATGGGCATAATATTAATTGAAGGCTGATTAACTTAAAATAATTATTTGAGACCCATAAGATAAGCAAGTGGTAAGACTAGAGGATTCATAAGGCAACTGACAGAAATCAAATCTGTCTGATTTCGTGTGCTCTAAGTACATTTAACTATCAGGTGTTGCTTTCAGAACGTGACACAACACAAGTGGTTCATGGCCTTCTGTAAGTGGCTTTATACACTGTATTTTCCTCACCCAGATGTCTGAAGACCTGATTAAATCTCTTTCTTCCAGAGAGTCCAAGATTTTCTAATGTTTTCACTGCTTGTGCTGATTTATGGCATGGGCCAAAGTCCATTTGCTGGACAGGAGCAATCCCTGCTCAATATGTTAGGATTTACACAGTTTCTCTCACTGATGTGTTGATTGCATCTCATTCATATGTGAGAAAGTGGTTAATTCTTTTACTCGAGTGTCTTCCAGGAATTGTGTTAACCCATGTGCATGAAGTTTGGCTGTGAACTGCAAAGAGAGCTCAGCTGGGTGAAAACATGAATGTGACCCTCTGCACAGGGGAGCCTCCATCCCAATTCTGCTTCTTCATTAGTAGAGCTGGGGAGCAGAGTCTGGTGGAGCTGAGCAACTGCTGCAGGTCACAGCCCAGCCAGGTGTAGAAAAGGACTTGAATGTACAAACTAATGTCATCTGAACAAGAAGTCCCAGGGATTTTGTTATAGGAAATCATCCCAGAGAGGCTCCTTCTGATAATTTGCCTCAGATTAATTTTCTGCACAAATTCTCAGGCAAGTCTGTGCAAGACAAATGATACAGAAGTTGCTATCTCAGGTGATAATCAGGAAGATTTGCCTTTAAATTTGCACTCTACTGTAATCCAAATTAGCTTTTCCATGTAGGTTAGTCTTCACATCTGTCAAGATGCTGGAATTTCCTTTTCTAGTTATTCTTAAAAAAAACCCCAAAATATATTAGTAAGGATAGTTATTCACTCCCCCCCGCCATCCTAGGCAACTTGAAATTGTCACTAGATGGCAATTTCTGCTTTTAATACAGATTACATGGTACCCAGGGTTTTGAATAAATTACACTGACTTTTAAATTAACTGGCACTTGAAGTCAGTGGCAGAATTGTAATGAGCTGTTAGTAGATCATTTACAGTCAGGGAGCAGCCATATAGCATTTATGTGCATATGTTGGTCTACTGACATGGAAATTGGTCTGCCACACTTGACCTATGTTAGCTGTGGAAATTCTAGACTGAAGCCAGTTGCTGCACTTCCCAAATGCCACAGGAAAGCTTGCTCTAATCTGGGAATCCCATTCCATAATGTAGACTTCCACGTACTTTGAAGCACAAAACCAGAATGTATCGTGCTCTGCTAAAATATTTAAGTTGCTCTTTAATTGATGTCTTCACTGCATTCCAGCTGCAGGACAGAGGTATTCTAAGATGGTTTGCTTGAACAAATTTTGAATTGTTGAATTGAGCAAAATATTCAAAGGGCAGTATACTTCAATATCTTTTCTCTTTTCCGGTTAAAATGGAGTGATAGGCAGAACTCTTTCTCTGTCATGTTAACTTAGGAAATAAAACAGCTTTACTTTCATAAATTCATAAATTTAATTCCTAGATCTCCAAAACATGTATTCTTCCATGGGAATTAGAGGTGAGATCTTCTGTGTGCAAGAGAATGTTGAGGATTGACACTGATCTTGTTTTGGAGCACTGCTGGGAGTCCGTGGATTTCAAGGAAACACTTGAGGACAGCAGCACATACTCATAGCTTTCTCCCACCTGCCCTCCCACTCCTTGACAAATACCTAAATCTGTCATTCTCAGTGCATTTTACTCCTCATCTGTAAATGCTTTTAGGCAGAAAACCATGGATGTTTTTTACCAAACCCTGAAGATTTGGGTTGAATTTTGGGTTCACTAAATGTTCCTTTAAAAAAATTTAGAGAAAACAAAACAATCATTAAACCATCTGCATTAAATGCTGTTGATAATTCAGAAAATAATTGGGAGTAGCAGAGCCCAACACTTTTCATAAAAATTCTTTATTTATAAAAATAAGCATAGCAAACATTGCAATGATGCTTTTTACAAACCATTGTTTTGAGAATATAATTCCTGGGAACTACTATGGATTAAAAATCTGCTTTAAAGTTATTTTGTGCATGTTTAAAACCACACCTCCTCCCTTTGCTCTATTTTCCTCTGACAGATAAGCAGCAAGGTGACTATATTTTGAAGTCATTCTTTTACTGATATAAAAATAATATTTTACATTACTGTGTCTTGTTCCTTACCCCGAGGACCTCAAAGTGTATTAGATATTATATTGTATCTGTAGCAAGAGGTTTGCTTCCTACTGGCAAATATCCACTTGTGAGGCAAATGCAGCAACACATCACAGTTTATTTGAGGGGTCTGTTCTGAGGCTCAAGGAGAATTTCTTTTGGTAGGAAGGGCAGAATTTCTTATGCAACTGAATTTGAGCATGAACTTGAGGATACAAGAGAGGCAAGGGTCTCATACCCAGCCTTCATCTGTCACATGCAATGTAGAATCTCCCCAATATGCCATTTGATATGTAGATGAAGTTAGCTATGCTGATTATTTGATGCAGAAGTTGGAAGGTGTCAGGTGTTGCTTTTTTTTTGCTTTTTAATAACTAGAATCTGAACTCTTCCTGTACTTTGGCTAAAGTAGGCACAGGGTAGAAGAGTGGTAAACTTCATAGTTCAACCAGTTTCTGCTAATCAACAGGAACCTGATAACAGCACATGTGCACTATTTTAATTGCTGATTAAAATGGTTTGGGTAAATCCCTTATTTCAGGACGTGTATCCAGTACTGAATGAGCTGTTGAGTGTGTACAGCACATCAAAGTGGCAAGGAGAGAGCGTTTTTTACAATCCAGGTAGAATCACATCAACACAACGTTGTATTGAGCTCAGTAATCCTCCCGAAAGATTTGGATGTTACAAATCACATGTAATGAGTGGAGATCTACTGTGATGCGAACTTAGGTTCCTCTGAGTGATGGCAGGGAGGCTATGAGCTGAAGTAGTCTTGCTCTTGCGGAATGGAGAACTCCATGACTAAATGCAAGGCTTTAGATCCTGTGAATGGGAGGGCCAAAAATTCCCAGGAAACAATCTGTTTGTCTTCAGAAAGAGCACATGATAAGCATTGCTCTGGCTCTGTTTGTATTGATTATGTAATAACAGGTTGTACCATCAGCAGTGGTCTATCACGCTGCTTGCTTCTGTCACATATTTCTTTTGCTAAACTTGCCTTTGAGTTTCAGTTTAGATTTGAGGTAATGGATGTTTCTAGAGAAAAATGAGCCCTGATCTTCTTCCGGTCTCTCTTATATTTTCTTGAAGTGTCTTTCTTCTATTTGATGGGTGGACAGCAGCATTTTCAACAGATGTTTTTCACAGGCTATTGCATAATTATTTTTCAAGTGGCTTCTAAAAGCAGATGTTTCCATGTCTTTGATCTTTCTCCTCCTGACACTTTAACACAAACAGCAGATTCCTCTGCTGCTGCCCTTTAGGTCCAGTGAAAGAAAATACCATAGCAGTGATGTTGATATTTTTTTCAGCCTATTTGGCAATAATAAACATGTACAAGCGCAATTCTCCTCCCTTTTTCCCTTGTCACTAGAATTGCTTACAGATACTATCTCAGGCTTTCTCTTTTAGAAATGTTGCCTTTCTCCATGACCTTTGTCCTTAATTTAGTATTTGATCTTTATTTTCTTCTACAACTTTGTTTCTAGTAACATCCTGAGTGGGCAACTGTGATTCTTTTACTCTCTGGAGCTTCGGTGTATAATTTTTTTACCTCATACCAAGGTAGATCACAACATCACTGTGGCATCTCCATCACTGTGAAGACCTTTTGACATGATTTTTTCCCCAAATAACCTCATTTTATTTTCCTCTCTTGTGAATAGATATTCAACAACTGGACTTTTCCATTGTTTGCAGAAATAATCCTGCTTTCTTGTAAATAATTTGGTAAGAAGACGTCCTAATTTGGCAGCTTGTTCCTCAAAGACTAAGGGAATGCAACTAAGAATGAAATAAAGGGCAGGCCCAGACAAGTTTCATCCAGACATAATTTATCATTGCAAAAGATGAACTTTAGCTGTTAGTCTAAAATTATGATAAATGCTTGAATCAAGAAAACAAAAGCTTTCTAGTAAATCTACTCTGTATCTGAATTTAAACCTGGTAGATTTTGCCTCCAGCATGTAGAACGTCATCTGATGATGTCACATTACAGACAGACCTTGTTCTATTCTCATTCTGCTTAGTGTGGGTGCTTGTTACTACAAGGATTCTGTTTTCTTCGTCTGAACTTCCTAGCACTGACTGCAGCCCTTTGAGCCATTCAGCTAATTGTCAGTCCACCTTCCTCTCCACTTATTTAACTCATATTCATTTTCTGTAAGAATGGTATTGGAGATAGTGTCAAAAGTCCTTCCAAAGTCAAAATAAATTACATACATTGCTTGTCCACCAGACTAATCTTATCACAAAAGAGGATTTGATTTCCTCTTTCTAAATCCATACTGACAATGGTCTGTCACTTTTTTGTCCTGAGTGTGTTTGGAAACGGCTTCCAAGATTGGCTTCAATACTTTCCCATGCACCAAGGTGAGGCTGACTGGTCTGTACTTCTCCAAAATATCATTCTTGCTCTTCTTGAAGACAGGAGTCAGATTTTTTCCCATGTAGAAACCTGTTCTGAGCACCCTAAGTGTTCATAGATAGTTGAGAATTGTCTCACAATGACATTGACCAACACAAATGTGTGCATCTTAATAAGTCCCATGGACTCATAGGTGTCCAATTTGGTTAAATGTTTCCTGATATGTGTAACCCTTGGTGGAAGAGTAATCCTTAGTCTAGATTTTCCCACTGGCATCTAGGGCCTGGGATTCATCAAGGTAAACCTCTTTCTTACTAAAGACTGAAGTAAAGAGGGCATAGAGTGTAAAATCATAGAATCACAGAGAAAATAGAATGACGCATGTTGAGAGAGACGTTAAAAGAACATATACGCTGCAACATTTTTCAGAAAAGAGAGCCTAGAGGAGATTATCTAGCACCCTGTTCCCTTGTATCTTGAAAAGCTCCAGTGATGAGGGCTCCGCTGCACTCCTTAGAGGGTTGTTCCAGTGATTGATCTTATGAAAATGAAAACTGAAAATGTCTTTCCTATATCAAGATGAGTGAGTTGGCCTTTTTGATGTACCCTGTATCTTTCAGCAGCTGCCACACTTTTCCCCTGGTTTTCCATTTGCTGCAACTGTCCTTGTAGAGACTTTTCTTGTTCCCTTTCCTGTCCTTCAACTGCAGGTGGGCTTTGGCTTTCCTAATCCAATGTTTGTGTGATTAAACCTTTGTATTCTTCCTAGATCCACCTCCCTCTCTTTCTGCATCTTGTATACTTTCTCTTTGTGTGTGGGTTTTTCATGAGCATCCTTTTTATCCATTCAGGCTTCCTGCCACCTTTGCTTGAGTTCCTGCACATGGGCATAGATGAGGTGATCTTTGAAAATTAACCTTCTGTCCCAGACCTCTTTTTGCTCCAGGACACTCCCACAAGATTCTTCCTGAACTGGTTCTGAATCAGGCCAAATCTTCTCTTCTGAAATCTAGTGTTGTGGTTTTGCTTCTTGCCTGGTTCTCTCTCCTCAGGATCCTGAATTCCATCTCGTGGTCACTGCAATCAGGGCAACCCAACCTTCAGGGCTCTGATCACTTCTGTATTTAACATTTCTGTGTAACGCTAGGAGGACAGCTTGAGTGAATGACAGGACTTTACTGATACCAGGAATCTTTGAGCCTTCTTATTTTTCTCTTTCCTAATGAAAAGTTTGAAGCTCCATGAAATGTCTTTTTTTTTTCCTTCTTTCCTGGGCTGGTGATTATCTTAGTGTTTTAATTTTCTGGCAAAGTTAGTGACCACTTCTCCAACAAAAACAATTTTTATCAGTTTTATTATGACATAAAATTTTGATGGAGAATGAATTTGCATTTGACTTTTCATGTTGTTTTTCTTTTCCGTGAACTATTTATCCTGTGTCTAATTGTTTTTCCTGCTGTGTAGTAAGTCCTGATGACCGCAAAATGGTGGAACATGACAGAACGTGTAACAAATGAAGATGCTCTTTGTGTCAATTTTTCTGTTCTCCAGGTATCTATTGTATTATCTGCTCATTAAGATGTTCTACTTTATCTGGTCTTTCTCATCTGTTTGTTCAGGCTCAAATTTCTTTCTAAAGTGCTGCTTGGCATTCTTAAGCCAAAAAAGAGACACATGTTTACTTCGGCAAGTAGAGATATAAATGTAGTCTTGCAAAAGGAACCAACTGGTCAGCCTTGTAAAACCATGGGAAACTTTCTTGCAGATTACAGAAAATCAAAGAAGAAAGTTTGCTAATTGTAGTATATTTGTTAACTATGTGGAACAGTCTAACCATAATCCCAGCTGTACAAAAAAAAAAAAAAAAAAAAAAGGAAGGAAAAAAAAGAAGCTAGTGGCTGCTGCAGTGTAGTATTTCCTTCTTTTCCAAAGCATAATCCAACTTTTTCTTGAATTAATGTACACAAGTCATTTTAACTGCTGGCTGCAAAACTTTTGGCAGGTTTTTTTTGATATTTCAAGCAGTGTTTGTATAAAAAATTGTCTGAATTGTTTATAGGTTTGTTCTCCTGCCCAGAGTTTATCCCATAATCTCTTATTTTGAAAACAACTGTACTTAAAGGGAGGCTATTAAGTAGTTTGGGCCTTGCATTCAAAGGTTGTGGTTAGAGGGCAGGAGATTCATAGAAGTTGGAATCATTAGACACATGTTTATCAGCAGTTGAAAAAGAATAAAATAAATGAGGCAATTCCACCTAAATATTCCCCTGCAGTATTCTTATTATGTAGTATGACAATGATTTAAATTTTCACAATGAACTCTTTTTAAAAATTCTTGGAAGTATAGAGTCACAGAGAAATAAATAACTTGTTAGTTACTCTCTCCACATTGAATGTAGGATGGAAAGGGAGCTAACTGAGTATTAGATGAGGTTGATGATGATTATGACTATTTCTGCTGATTGTTTTTCCACTTACAATGTGTGGATTATGTTGTCAAGGTAGGTAGGAATTTTTGGACTCTCATAATTGCACAGTCATGAAATTAAGTAGTAAGCTGGTGTCAAGACTGTATACAAGGGTATAAGCAACACTTTCATTTGCTTAAGAGTATACTTAGATTAACCTTGGCTTTGTATTTGCTTGAGAGGAAGGGCAGCAGATGGAGGACATTGCCTTTTTTGAATCTCACCTGGCTCTGGCTGAAGTCAATGATGCCTCACTGTGCAAAAAAAGCCTTCTGAACTGTCTTTGAAGATTTTTTTTTTTTTTGCCATCTAAAAGCATTGATGCTTAAAGACTGGATATAGCACTTACTGTCATGGTTTAGTTGATAAGGTGGTGATAGGTCAGAGGTTGGACTTGATAAACTCCAAGGTCTTTTCCAACCTGATTGATTCTGTGACATTATTTTGTGTCTGGGATAAATAGCTTTGTGGAATAGGTTTAATTAATTCAGATGCATAATTTCACTGATATTTCTGCATAGTGCTGTAATTTTTGGGAAGAGAAGATGTGTAATAATTTTTTTTTCAGTCATCAGAGCATCCAAAGAGGATATTTATTCCTCATAGCCATAAGACTAAATCTGTATGTGAACGATCCAGCTTTGTTCCTAGGCAATAAATAACACATGCTGCTAAAAATAACCAGCCATTTCCCCCAATTGTTTAAAAAGGGGAGAAAGGTTTTATTGAAGAGGCAATTAAAATTCCGAAACAAAACACTTAAAAAAACTCAGGAAATTGCAAAATGAACCTTCATACTTCTCTGTGTATTTTCACTAAGTTTTTAACTGCATGGTATTTAACTTAGTTAATGGTTTCAGATTGTCTGGAATTTATGTAACACCTTTAGAGATTTTTAAAGAAATTGAGGTTCAGAATAATTAGTAATTGATAGCTCACTGAAGATAGGTGAGAAAAAGAAAAAAGATAGCGACTAGCTTTAGAAAGGAGGGGAAAGAAATGTTAGAAAGAACAGACTGATCAAAATAAGTACAATTTCCCTCCAAATTGTGGAGAAATTACAAACAACCTAGATTTAAACATATAGAATTCACAGAGAACAACACTCAATGTATAAAGAACAATCAGTAACAAATTCCATCAGTTGTGTGTGTCAAGCCAATCCACAACAGAGAAGCAGACCCTGGATACAGAAGAATTACCAAGTCTATGTAGATTTTAATAAGATCTTTGATATTGCTTTATATAGCATTCTAATGAGAATCAAGCCAAATATTCTCAATTAACCTACTGTGGAGTGGGTGCAAAAGAGGCTTATTAAGTGTATCTGCACAGTACTTTTTAGTAGTTCTTTAATGCATTGAATGGGTGTCTGTTCAGGCCTCCCAGTATTCAAGGTTTTAAGTAGTGTCCTTAATGATGGTATTGAATAGGCTTATAAAATTTGCAGTTGATACTAACTCTATATGCACTACAGAATTCAAAACTATTAGAATTCAAAATATATTTAGAAATGAAGTTCAAAGATTCTTTGACAGACAAATAGAAGTTATTGCACTTAGCCAGGAATAATCAACCGTGTAAATGCAGAATGGACAACCCAAGTAGGAACTGTAGAAAAGCACTAAGGTAACAGTGGGTCTGAAGGTGAATGTCAGTTGGCAAGATGATTTTAAGGAGAGATGTGAATGTGTTTGGGTTGATTACCCTAAAGAAGAGAAGAGCAAAGAGAGGACACAGTGGGAGAAGAGCCAATAGCATCAACTGTAACAAGAAAGGTCTGATTAGAAGTAAGGAAAACAGTTCTAATGACAAGGGAGGTGAAGTTCTGGAACAGATTGTTTACTGTTAGCTTGGAGCATCCATCAACAGATGAGACAAACAGCTGTTGGGAATTACATGGTTATAACTGAGCCTGCTGTACTCTGGGATGGGGGCAAATGGGTAACTTCTCGAGTGATTCTGTGTTTATGTTTATGATATTTTCCTGCAGAATTCTTGTTAAAAACAAGAGTTGCAAGTGGAGCACTTGTGATTCCTATCTTCTGCACACTAAGTATTTTTACTGCAGTGTATGGAATCTCTGTAAGTAGAAACACAGTGGCAGTTCACTTTATTTAGCAGGTAAGCTTTTCACTATATTCACTAAATTATCATTCATATTGTGTGGTGTGGGTTTGGCCCAAAATTCAACAGGCAGAATGGCTTAATAGAAAGGGCAGGCAACCAATTTTCCTTGCTTTGCCACTGACTCTTTTTGTAATCCAGTTTAAATCCCCTGGGCTCCCTTTGGATTCTTTCCCATTTTTTTTTTCCTGTATTTTTTTCACTCTACATGATTCAAGGTCTTGCTTGATGCAAGCACTGGTTAAAAGGGATTGTGCCACTGTGGGTGTTTGTGTAGCACCTGGTATTGCAGTACTTGAGCTTAATTGAATATTCAGTGTGCTACTGTAACACAAGTAATAAGCCACAATAGCAGACGTTGAAGACCACAAGTCTTCCTGTTGACTCCAGTGGAAGTAATTGAATCAGGCCTTGAATGAATGAAGAGGGGATCTTAAAAGGATATTCTTGGTCAGTAGTCTCTCCAAATGTCTTCACATCCTTGTGCCATCTTATTCTCCCATTCCCATTTGCTTGTGTGAGCTGTCATCTTACTCTGATTTGATGTGTCCCTGCTGTAGCATTTTGAAATACAGAATGCATGAAATATGCCTTTCATATGAGCATGAATTCTAGTTTTGTTCAGACATGTCTGTGGTCAAAATCTGATATTCTCTGTCTAGTCTTATGGTTCAGAGGCCACTCTTTCAACTTATCTAGGAAAGCATATTTTCCTAGAGAACTGGCTTGTACATGAGGTATATAGAGAATGGAATATTTTAAAAATCATGAGTAACTCTTTCAAAAATTCTGGGCTAATAGCACAAGTCATAGCATGCTACATTTCAGAATCTATTTTTTACTTATTCTGTCACTTAAAGCCAGTATTTCTTAAAGTTTTACATAATGTATTTTTTCATTGGGGAAAAAAATCAGTCTAGCTAATGGTGAGACAGCTTAAAAATAATTGTAACTAGGAACTGGGCCATGATTAAAATTGTTCAGCTGTTCGTTTTATTGTTTGTTCCCAAAACCTTAAATGCACTCTCTGAGAACAATAACAACAGTTAGCATGTAACTCCGTATGGGCCAATTCATGCAGTCCTCTCTCAGCCCTTTCTTCCTGCAGAAAAACTCCTGTTTAGGGGACTTTGTAAGGAATTCAGGGCTGGAACTATCTCTTCTAACTATTTCGTAATAATATGGAAACTACCAAGGAGAAAGGAGAAAAAAGCATAAAGAAGAAAGAAGATGAAGTCCACCTTACCAGCAAAATTGGATTTGAAGGAGTGAATAGAACAGAACAGTCTGTGATATCCTCTTTGCATCTGCATCTTTGTATCTGCATCTTTTTTAGCCTCTGTGAAATGTGTGGGATATTTACTATTGGGTTTCCTGCAAGAGGGATGAATCTCTGCAATGAGGGTTTTAGTGATAGGAACTACAAAGAAAAATCTACATAAAAAAAGATGGTGGCCACTTGCTACAGTAAAACAAACTGGTTTAATAAGGAAGAAATCATATTTGCTGTTGGTTGACTTTAGCTGAGTTGTGGAAGGTAGCAGCTTCTTCAGGCAGTGGCTGCTTGACCTTCTCAGTTTCTTGATTTGGCCTCTTTGAATCTACAGTAGCTAGGCACTTTTGTTGTTAAAAATGGAGTTTTCTCCTGCACATCTGAAATCTTGGTCTGTGTTTCCACATGCAGAACAAACTTTTAAGACTGGTGGTGAAATGCAGGGAATTGTAACTTGTTGTGGCTGAGCTCAGGAGTGATGAGCCACATTTAGGGTGGGATTCTCAAAACTCCATTGCTGTTCAACAGCTGCTGGAAAATATAGTCATGCAGGCACCCGTGAAAGTTGCACCCAAAATGACAATTTATAGCAGCTAGAGTATATACAAAGACTATATAGTTCACAATGCCTTTCCACTATAAAACCTCTTATGACTTCATTAATATTTTGATTTCACTGAATTTCAGCAGGGTTAACGAGTGTGTATAGGATGCACAGTTGGGTCCGTTTATTACTTAATTTAGGAAGAGCTACTGTAAGCATAATTTGAGCCTTTTCTCTCAGGAGAAGTATTGAAACCTCATTCACGTTTTAGGATGAGTAAGGATGTGGTGTCACTCACAGCAGGAACCCTCATTTAGAGCCCATTGATGTCAATGGAAACACTTCCCTTTGCCTCAGTGGACTATGGACCAGGAATATGCAAGAGTAAGAGAACTCAGGATTCTGCTGACTGTATCATATAGTATATGCTGTACAGTTTTACTAAAATAAACACATTTACTCAGCCAAAATACTTAACGATTAATTTAAAAAGCATAACATAAAAAGAATGGTTTTTGCTTTACTGATGTTTTAAGCTTTAATTTAATGTAACATAGTGAAAAAGACACCAAATATTCTAGTTTTGTTTCATTAGAACCAGATGGTCCATGAAAGACTTTTGGCTAAATTAAAGTTGAGAAAGCTTATAAACTCTGACTAGTCTGAAAATGTGCTCAAAATTGCTATATCAGATGATATGCCCAGTTTTATAATGTGAAATTCTTTGGCTATTTTACTGACGTCCTGGTAAGGTGTTGTACAATTCAGGCAATTACAAGAAACTCTTTTGGATGCTACTGTCATTATTGTTCTGCTTTGGAATTGGAAAAACAACAAAATTGCTCTAATGCAAGTGAAGTATCCGAGAAAACATCACAGTATGTTGTTAGTGAAGAACTAATGAGGAAAAAGAATTGTTATTAGTGCCTTATTTTTTTATATGCTAGACGAATTTGTTTGTCTTAAAAAATTAACCCCCCCCAACAAAATGCCCCATCCCAAAACCTTATGCCCTTCATCCTGGAAGAATGATAAATCTTTTCTCTTTATCTTAACAACACTGCTGGTATGGTAAATATGCATCCCCAGCTGACAGTGATCACACAGAATATTGAACTCCAGAATGAAATATTAAAGTAATAATGAGCATCAGGAATGACATATGCAGTTTGAATTTACTTCAGTATTGTTTCACTGCAGTCTTGTGGCAGTCCTTCTGTGTCCTGGAAGATATCTTGTGTGTTCTGATGAGTGGAAGGCAGAGGCAGTTTTGATGAGGTGAACAGGTAAGAATTGGAAAAAAAATTGCTCAGGAGAAAACAGGTAACCTGAAATGTATTTCCTCTTGCTAATAGAAATTGAGAGAAAAACAAATGCCCGTAATAGGTTACTAGGGTTCAACTTTGTTTAAGGTCAGAGGTAACCTTTTTTGGCATTCTGCCCTGACTTATATAACAGGTTGCCGATTGCAACCAGTAATCTGCAATTGAATCAGAGCATATCAAGTGTCTTTGCTTGCTACTCTTAAAGGTCTTGATTATGTTATACAATAGTTTCATACCTTGGGCATTAGGAATGGATTTTCAAAACTTTTTTTCCTGTGATTTCCTACTAATCCTTCTCAGGTGAGAACTTCTTGCCTCCGCTGTTTTAGTGGTTTCATTGTTCTAAGTAAGCTGTTTTCATGCAGAAGGCAAATGGGATCAGGTTTTCTGGGCAGGTATGTCTTAATTTCAGTACTGAAACACGGTCTTGCTCTAAGTTTTGCAAATACAGATCAAACTGATTTCAATAGGGCCAATCACAGAGTAAGGGCTGGGATGGAAAGTCCTTTCAGGAAGTTAAACTGCTTTTAAAAGAAAACCAATTTTGCAACCACGGCAATATGGGGGCTACAGCAGGTAGCACAAGTACTCGATTCAGCAGCATTGTATCTCTGAATAAGTCAAAGTTACAATTGTTTTATGACATTTAGTTTTTTTCTAATTTCTTACTCAGATCCCTGGTAGCTTTGCTAGCCTGATTTTTTGCCCCAAGCAGCTGTATATATGTACATATACATTTATATGTAGGTGTGTGTGCAAGCACATATTTTCATGCATATTTTTGATAGAGGTTGTGAATTTATATTGCCGATTTGCACAACAAAGTCAGGTGGATATATATAGCCCAGAAAATATTGACAAGTCCTTTGGTCCTCTGTAGCCTCACAGTAGGGTGCTGTCTTAGGATTTTCTTTGCTTTAATCTGTCTGGACTTAGGACATTCCTTTTCCTTTGAACATTAAGGTCTGGTGAACCAGGCACCCCAATTTCATACATCATAATTGACAATTTTCATCTATTAGGGAGTTTAAATGAAAAGTTTTATTGCCTCTACATGCTCAACCAGACCCTTTCAGAATTAAAGATAATGAAAAAACCTTAATGATCATTAAAAGGCATGACTTGCACAATTCTCTGTACAAAATCATAGAATTGTTTTGGCTTTGCCTTATTAGGCATTAGCATTTATTTGGAAGATAACTTGTGTCTTAGTGAGATTTTTGAAAAACTACTCTGTCTGTCAAGTTTGTCAGGGAACTTGAAGCAAGAAAAACTTAATGTGACTTTGGGTTAATATTTCTCAAGAGTGTCTATGTCATAAAACACAAGACATTCATTTGGATAATTTGGCCTTAGGGTACAGGGAGGAGTGGGGAATAGGCAGAGGAAAATGTACTGGAGGAGTAGTAGAGATTTTGATCAGAGAGACTGTCAGAAGCTTGTGAATTTGCACAAAGCTGTATGTCTTAACAAAAATTAAGTGGAAAGAATCTTGACTCAGATGTCTATAACCATTTCTTAATCCGTGACCTACAATCTGTCCTTTTAGAAAATACAGACTCTTCAAAATCACTGTGGAAATCAGAGCTCAGGCAAAAATTTAACTTTGGAACAAGCAGTGAGTTTATATTAAAAGATCCCTGATTGTTGGTCCACTGAATGAATTATGCATCCAGACAAGTCCTGCAAAAAATGAAATCCTTCCCTTTAGAACGAATGTGTGTCTTTGAATTGTGCCTAAAGTATCTGACACCACTGGTTCCAGAATAGGGACCTAGTGGAGATCCTCAGTTCTACTTTCCTCCCTGGCTTCTGCTCTTGCTTTAGAGAGTAATGAAGGAAATTAGAGTCAAGCAATCTTTTCTCCCAGCATATCAACTCAGTGCTGCAGGTCTTTGTGGTTCCAACATAAAACCAGCCACTGCTCAACCAATTTTAAGCTTAAATGTTCTCCCTGGACCGTGTGCTGTGAAGTGGCCCATGCATGAGGACCAGGTCTTGGAAGTGTGTCAGCCACTACCTGCTCTGAAGGTATTGACCTATTCAAGGAAACTCAGATGCTGCAGAATGCCAAACTCTCATTAGTCCTCCAGATAACAACCTTGGGCAAACTCAAATGACTGTATACACTATGCTGAGCTGTGTAATTACTTGTATTTATTTTAATGGAAATGTCAGAACAGGCATCTTGTGGCTTCAAAGTAGTTTGGTTGTAAATATGAAAGATAATAATAAAAATGTCTTAAAAGATAACTTGTAAAGTAGGTAGAGACAATTTTTTCTTCTTCACCACTCACCTTATAGCTTCCTCTGCAATGTAAATAAAATTAGAACTGGCAATTTTGACAGCTGTAAGAAACAGCTATTGCAAGAAAGAAGCAAATAATGTAATGATTTACTTGTGGCCCCATTTTGCAAATTTACATTTTGCCCTTAGGTGAGGAGATATTTGAATGCTGATGCTACACAAACCTGTGCTTTGGTCCTAGAACTAGCAGATAAAACACGTGGTAAATACTGAAACTCTAAACAGCAAAAGCTATTTTGAGGGTTTAGGTTAGAGTCTAGGAAGTCAGGAAAAGGAAGAAGGAAATATAGACTTTTTAATGATTGCTTTAAAGTTATTTTGCATGTCAGCTCACAATGAGATTCTGTAGATCTGCATATGAAGAAAGAGTATATTGCAATTTCAAAACAAATTAGAGAAAATCCAGTAGTCCCTCAAACTGTTTGAATCTATTTAATACCAAGAAGTGAAGAAGCCAAACGAATCCATGGTAGTGTTTTAGACTGTATGACCTGGTTGAAAGCTGCCTCATAGGTGCCTAAGGCCACACATGAAGTAGTAAATGCAAGGCCCTGTGAAAGGGCAGCCATGTGCATCATTACAGGCAAAAGAAAAGTGCAATTTATTGGAAAGTTATAACCCAGCATGGCCATACTAACTAGGAATTGTCAGGATAATGTGCAGCTGAAATTCTCGTTCTACCTTTCATTAGGTGACAAGGTGACATCGTGCAGTGTGTACTATCTCTGGTGTTGACTTTGTGCCTTGGGGAAGCTGTTGGAGAAGAGCACAAGGATTGCGCCACTGCATTCATTTGGCATTGGGAAGCTCAGTTCTTGTATGCAAGTTGTAGCTTCTAAGGGCAAAGGGGAGCACGGTGAGCACTCCCTGGCCCTGGTGTAGCACAAAATTTTGAAGACTCATTGCTGCTCCTGCAATCTGTTATGTGACTCTGCAATAGCTCCTATGCCAATGCATATCCACAGACAGGATGGTTTTAACATGAGTCAAACCATCCAGCTAACCAGATGTTTTGAGGCACATAATGTAATTATTGATATGAAAATCAAAACAAGGTACCATATAAAGGCAGCCACTGTTAGGTCATTACAGACAAGACCATCAGTCTTGTTGCTGTAACAAACTCTGTATTCATTATTTTAGCTCAGCATATTTTTTTCTTTGCCTGAATTGGCTGTTCTCTTAATGAATATTGCAAATCATAACCCAAATTATATGCCTTGAGCTGTCTTGATTTTTTGATTTGCAATGAAGGTCTCAGGAGCTTGATTTGTGCCATTGCGAAACATTTCCTGATGGAGGAAAGGGGGAGACATGCCATGGAGGGCTGCAGAGTTCTGTGTGACCAAGCAGTGAATCAGATCTCTGGTACAGAGTAATCTCCATGCTGTGCTTGGACTTCACCCTGGACTCTCTCTCCTTCACATGAGTTAGTGCTGATTTTGACAGTATTTCCATAAAGACTTGAAGTATTTCAAGGAAGAGATTGTAGCTTTTACTGCTAGTGATATATGTCAACTCTGTTAGTGTCATAAATGGAAAATTTTGGGGGAAGAAGTGAAAACATCCTGAAATTTCGTTTCCAAGTTGATATAAAAACGGACTTCTTTTACTTACCTTTTTCTCTCCCGGTAATGTTTTTACATTTTGAAAGATTGTGGATTAACTTCTGGTTGAAACCCAAAGCAAAATAAAAGAAAAATCAGAACTGAGTCATCAAAACCAAATGTCTGTTAAAAGCTATTGAGAAACGTTGTTTTTAGTAATTTCTATTTTTTTCAATTAAATCATATGCTTTATGCATATTTGACCTTCGAACAAAAAAGCCATAAAATTTTATCGACTGTCACAAGTTGCAATAAAAATGGAATTCTATAAAACAATTATGAAGAATTTTAAAGACAAATTAATTAGCTCAGAATCCAATTTTGTCTGTACCATAACATGCAACAATCATATATGTCCAGTGGCAACGGGGATTAATATGCAGACACCTGTTAACATCTGTTTTCTGTGTATCATTTACTGCCCAAGCAGGACAACCTCATCGTCACATTGACCTTAAACTAAAGTCAGTCTTGAAATAAGAGCAATGAGTCACAATATTTGTTTGGATCAAGCAAAGGACCAAAAGCTCTTGGAGCTGTTCACCTTCAGGGCGTGCTTTATAGCCCAGCTCCTTGAACAGATATCTAGGGAGGATGGGGATGGGTTGGCCTCTCTGAGATGGGGAGATGTTGTGCAATTGGATCTTCTTGCTGGCTGGTTCTTTCATGGGGGTGGAGTTTTGTTGTTCTTGTTTTTATTGTTATGGATTGTGAGATGGGGAATTGTTTTTCCATTAGCAAAGGCAAAACAACTGCTTTCAGTGTAGAGTGACCTTTTTGATTATGTACATGAACCACAGACAAAAAGAACACAATAAAATACTCCACGGGCAAACATGGTGAGCTTGACTCATCAGTATGCTACTCCAGTTCTGTACCAGATCAGTTCAACTGAACAGAGATGGAACTTTACCATCCATACTATCTGCAGCAAAGGGGTCTCATTCTGCCCCTGACCAAAATGCTGATTTGTAGAGAATGAGCACTGCTCACTCTTTGTGAAGACACAATTATTATCCATGGGGATCTAGAGTGTGAAGAAAACTTGGCCCAGAATACTGAGGTGGAGGATGTATATCATGTGGTATGTGTATCACACACTCAACATGATGTATCCTGACATGGCGTGTTTTATGAAGAATGTTCTGAACAATTAGACTAAACAAAAAGATCAGTAGAAGTTGCAATTTCTAGTTCACAATGACCTTCATAATATCAGAGAAGGTGTCAGCACTTTGACTGTTTTACAGAAAATACTTGCATCTATGTCAGTTCTAGGAAACAGGCCTTCTAATGGGTAGTGGCTGACAAAACACATATGTCACACTTATCCTTGTTAGGATGTTTTGAGGCTTTCCTTTGAGTAGCTCCCTACCACAGAAATAAATCATCTCCTCATAGAGAGCAGCAGATGAACAACAACATGTGAGAAGAGGATTTATGGTTGTGGCTGCTTTTCTAAGTGCCGTAGGTGCCCCGCACTGCAGTTCCATGGTGCCTCCTAGAGGCACTGGCTCTAGGCAGGAAGGCAGGGAGCTGCTCTATCTCTGATGTGTTGGGGTAGCCTGCAGTGCCAGCTGTTTGTTTACCAGTGTGTTGGCCGATTTCTCCTACAGCTGTTGTGACTTGCCAGTATTTGATTCGTTTAATGCAATAGAAACGTTCAGTTCTTGCCCTCTGAACTACTGTGACACATCTGCTAAAATGAGATAATGCTCTATGGTTTTGCCTTTATTCTCTCACTATGGATCCTACACTAATAGCTACACCTTCCAGGTGAAATAAAAAGAATCCTTGCTTTCCAGGACATGGCAAATCAAGGTGAGAAGTACGCGATTCTGTGAAGGACAATCACAGAGCAGCATGTTGATTGGCAGGCTTGACTACATTGTAAACACCCTTAATCTTCAGCCAAGTTAAGGGCTTGCAAAACTCAGACAAATTTGTTTCAGATAACTGATTCCAGTAGGCTGTACTCCTGAAAACAAAGCAAACTGTACATTGACTATGCAAGTCATGGCTATTCTTGCAATCTTTAGATAGATGCTGGTTAGAAACATTTTCACCCATGTCGACTCTGGGTTACTTCCAGTAGTATAGAAAAGAATGTGGAATACAGACTTAATAAAGGATAGAAAAGGATGAGTTTGGAATATTCAACCTGTCACTTCTTTTGGCACTTGGAATCCTGATGGTATATTTCTGGCATTGTCCAGGTTTTTTTCTCTGTAACCTGCCTCATTCAGAGCGGTTAGGACTGATACTAAGTGACACTGTTTTGTACAGACCATTAAACATCTCTGAGATGGGTTAAATCATTTTATTGTACTGCAAGGTTTTTAAATACTTTCAGAGAATGACCCATTTCTGAACAGAAAACTTCCTGTTGGACACATCCCTTCTGTTCACGGCAGCTTACATCATTGCTTCCCACTTGTGATCCGGCTGGCCATTTGCAACTGCATTGTTTCCCTGTTCAATGGGGAATGCAGGATAGGACTACTAGGGGAAGCAGAAATATTTAATGTATCTTCCAACAGTCTTCACTGTGACAAGTGTTTTATTCTCTCTGGACAGAGGCTAGGGATCCTGGATAATGTTACAATTTGTTTGGCCAAACTGATGGACTTTAGAAGTTCACAATGCTGTTCCTGCTCACACTTCTATGCTCCTTTCTTCCTGTGTGTCTTTTCTCCTTGTACCTACTCATGATTCAAGCTCCTATGGAAAATCTTGTCTCTTTTTTAGTTTTCATTATGGTTCTGGTATTAAGATGAGGTGGTTTTTTTTCTTGTCTGTCCAGAATCAGAAGAGGCATCTGGACCTTTATCAGGCAATTAAGCAGAAGTGCAAAGCTGAAGCAAAACCAGCACAACTGGATAGCTGTAATGTGTAATAGGAATTCTGTGAGAACTGATCCTTGATGAGTGGTAGTTGTAGTAATAACAAGGACGTAGTATTAAGTGAAGTATCAGAAAATACTAAATGAAGGCGTTTATCTTGAGGTTGCCTTGCTTGCCATCTTCTTGGATCAGGATGAGAAGGGTGCATATGTGTGACACTACAAACTTCTGTTAAATAGTCTTGAGGCATTATAGCTTGGATTGGATAGGCTT
>VZSR01000520.1:38968535-39082978 GCA_013398615.1 Brachypodius melanocephalos | reverse complement strand
TGGCTGTGTGTGAAACCAGATGGATTTGTAGCTGAAACAGTTCTATTTCTGAGGATGTTGAAAATCTGCCTTGACTGAGTGCAACCTACTCCCCAGGGGTGTTCCTCCAGCAGTTCTTGGTCTTGGGGCATTCTCAGGATTCCCTTGGAGCAGCTTGCTCCTAAACAACGAAAACTTACTTTTCTAAGACAGAATGTCGTTGACATTTCCTTCTTGCAGGGAACTTGAAGACGCCATGTTTTGACTTCTGTTTAGAATGAAGACTTATTTGGAAATGTGGGAAGTTCCTCCCTACAGAGCAGGGAATGTCCAAGTTTTTATCAGCTGTTGCATAACATTGGTACTGTCTGGAAATTGAGACCTTATGCCAGATCAATACCTCTAGCGCAAGAGAGAAATATCATTAAGTCACTTAAACAGATCATCTCACAGTCCTTGCTCTTCCTTGACAAATGACTGCATTTTAAAAAACTTTGGTATTTTTTTCTTTCCTAAAGCAAGTTAATGAGCATACAATGATTATCTTACCGTGGTATCTCGAGCTGAAAAAAATGTCGGAAATATCTGCAAGGTCAAGTCAGAATTATGCCCTAAATTGTGCTGATCTCTAATTTATAATTAAGTATTGAACAATAGATTAACTAATGGAAGTCATTCTTTCTGTAATAGAAGTGTGCTTCTTGTTCTCAGACAGGACAATTTTAAGAATAATCATTTGTATCATTCTTATTACTCTTGGAGAAGGCTTGAGGTAGTAATAAGAAATGTTGGCTGGGCATTAAAAAATTATTTTTTGAAATTGGATTGAGGATGGCATTTGAAAATTGAATTGAGGATGGCAAGCTTTTTATGCTGAGGTGTGTTTGAGGTTGAGAGTGGCAGGTATAAACTAAGCCTATGACACACCTGTAGCAGCAGCTAAAGTACAGGTGGAATCTATTCCTTTACTGAGTCTCTGCTGAGGCACTTTTGCTGTGAGACTGCAGGTGATGTACTCTTCCAAGGTCTCCAAACATGGAATTTGATATTGTTTCTCCAAACTTCACAGTGCTGATCTTGGAGAACTGTCCATGAAATCATCTGCAGTCTACTGACTGACCCATCATGTTTTAATCAAATCACTTTAATCAACAATCCTTATGAACAAATTCCATTTGTAAATTTTCTATTTAGGAAGTGTTGTATATGTAATTTCAGATATTTCCCTCAGAGACAGTGTAATTAGTTTCGTCTTTATATGTCCAATTGCAGATTTATCTGTGATAAAAATTGTATTACTAGCATCTAGTATCAGTATCTGGCATTCCTCGGGTTCCATCACTGAGGCTATTGACATTAAAAAAAAAGCACCAAACAAACAAGCAAACAAAAAGCCCAACAAAAACTGTACAGTTAAGAAAGAAATTATAATCTCAAACAACATAATGTACATTTAGATTATTTATGATGCAGTCATGCCCTTTTAGAAAGAATTATGGTGTCTGTTCTCTCTATGAAACTAAGTGATGAGGCATGTCTGGGGCTCATTTTTGTTAACAGAATTTGAGCAGGTAAAAGCTCTGTGTTTTAGGGGTAAAATTTAGTGTTATTTTTTTGTGAACTGGTACTTTCCCACAGTGAAGCAGCTGGCTGAAGGTACAGTTTTCCCTGAGTTAGATGAGATCGTCTGTATCCAGGAAGATTTTCCCTGGAAGTTTTTCAGCACTGCAGGAATGGAGAGGTCCCTTGGAAGCTCTGCCTGCTGATACATAAGTCAGGCTGTCGAGAGCTCTTTGCTCTGTGTTTCTGTGACTCCCATAATCTGTAAACCATACTTGTGTGGTCAAAGTATAGCTGAAACGGAAGGGAGTGTTTGTGAGCTTATGGCTGGACTAGCTGCAGTTCCACAGAAGAAAACCAGCTTTATCTCTCTAATCCTTCTGCTGGCAGGCAGGACATGAAAAACGAAGGTAAGACACTGTACCTATTTATTGCTTAATTTCTCTCCATAAATTCTAATCTTGTGGTTAGAAAACCCAACAAAATCCAGTACTTCTCAAATGTAAACAAGCAGAAAAATAATACTCCAGAGTGCAGGAGTTTGTAAGTATCCAAACCCTAAATATGTTAACACAGCTGCGTGTCATGTGATCCACTGCAGTTCTAACACAAAAGCATGTGAAATGTTTGAAAATGTCCAGAATGCTGCAAATTTCTGATGATCCCCTAACTGAACAGGAGCAAAGCAGCTATTAAAAATCCAAAAGGAATGAACAAAGAGTTGTGCTGACATGATATAAGCAGCTCTCTTCCTTAGCTAATATTTAAAAGTTCCAACTAAAGCCCTCCCACAGTAAAGCTGTGTAAACTAGAGGTCTTGCAAGACTTTCTGAATGTATTACTCTGCCTGTGAGTGATCCAGCTGTGTTTTAAGGCATTCTCATGATCTGTTTGGGTTTTTGGGGAGGTCAGTGTGCCACAGTTCAGTGAGAGGCAGTTTCTTCAGATGTTGCTGAACAAGGTAGCACAGAACAAGAAATATTCTGGCTGTGCCAGTGTGGTATTTCAGCTCTCATAACTGCAGTTGCTGGTTTCTGAATGTCTTGTCTGTCTTTGCGCAGGGCGTTCTGAATGCAGCTCCACGACTTCAAATGTTTGTGTCTCCTGGGCAGTGGCTGGAGTCCTGTGCACTCCAACTATGCCCTCAGCCGTAGCTGGGTTCCTGTGGCAGGTAGAGCACTGGTGAGAACACCAGCTGTGTGTGCAACATTTGAAAGCTAAAAGTCATCGTAAGTCAAGAAGATAACCAGTACGCTTTGAATGCCCAAAGTGGAGTGACAAGCACAAAGAAAATCTCAAAAACATGGCAGAAAGCAAAACCAATTGCTTAGAGAAGTATTGTGGAATTTACTAAGTCATAAGTGTTATCTGCATGCCAGGTCTTCTTTCAAAGACACAGAGTGTTTTTTCCACAGAGTAATGAACCTAATAACCTTCTGCAAATAGCTTTTTGCCCCTGAGCAATAAATGCAGGATTCAGCTATAATGATAACTGCGGGAGATTAGAAGTTAAGCCTCCATGAAAAAGAGAACAAAGGAAATTAAAGTGTATTCAGTAACATTTACAACATAATTTTAATTCCATACGATTTCAAAAGCAATGTTTCCGTGTGTTAATAATGTCAAACAAAAAATAACACAACTTTCACTTTTTCTTTTTTTTTTTCCTTTTTAATATATTTCCTTCTCACCTCCACTACTTGAGTAAAAATGTCATTTCTTGGTTTAATCCAGCTCAACATATCTTAAAAGGCAT
This sequence comes from Brachypodius melanocephalos, assembly GCA_013398615.1. Lineage (NCBI taxonomy): Eukaryota > Metazoa > Chordata > Aves > Passeriformes > Pycnonotidae > Brachypodius > Brachypodius melanocephalos. The sequence continues at coordinate 39,079,683 of VZSR01000520.1, read as the reverse complement.
TTTGTGGAGCAAACTTTTCTACTTCATAAAATTTCTCTTTGTTGTATTTTCAACTTCTGATGCTGAGAGAAAGATGTCACCTCCTAGTTATTTGGTACATTCAAGGAAAATGTTGCTGAAATATGTGGTGATTGGTGTTGGCCTCTTCCTGGACACAGCATAGTTGGAATTAAATTTCATCAAGCTCAGGTATATAGTTACAGCATCTTTTCTTGGGATTGGTCTTCTTGGACAGGGTCTGCTTTGATTCATCCCATTATTCAGCAACAGTGATTGACTAATATTATGTGAAAATGTTTGATATTGATTCTCTGTCACATTAGAAATCGTTGCTTCTGATAAATGATAAAGGTATTTAAAACATATTTGTCTACTGCTATCACTGCCAAGAATCCTCAGCTGGATCAAAAGGAGTGTGGCCAGCAGGTTGAAGGAAGTGATTCTTCCCCTGTGCTTTTGTGAGACCCCACCTGGAGCACTGCATACAGTTCTGGTGTCCCCAATACAAGGAGGACATGGAACTGTTGGACCAAGACCAGAGGGGACCTCGCAGTTGTTAAAGAGGACTAGAGCGTTTCCCTTACAAAGATCGAGAAAGCTGGGGCTGTTCAGCCTGGAGAAGATCGTGTGGGGAACCGAGCAACCTTCCAGTGCCTGAGAGGGGCTACAGGGAAGCTCAGAGCAACTTGATCTGGTGGGAGATGTCCCCGCACGTGGCGGGGTGGACTGGGACAAGATGGTGTCTAAGGCCCATTCCAACCCCTCAGCATTCCATGATTCTGTGATTATGGCATCTCCATAGATGTACAAAGCTTACCAAACAGAAGGGCCATTTCTTCACAAGCCTTCACGAATTCAGGTATTTCATACTACGTTTTGCTGCTTGTCCAGCCAATGCCTTGTGGAAATAGTGCCAAGACGCAGAAAAGAGCATAGATTGTAGAAACGAGTAGGAAAGGTGCGAAGGCTGGATTTTCTCCAGAACTTTTCTGTAAATCAGGCAGTTGATCTGAAATGCAGTGCCTTGCTGCTTCAGGTATAGAGGGATTTACAAATATGTAAAGTACCATATGTGCGATCAACTCAATTCATAATATAGAATATGTCTTATCTAGAAGAGTTTGGTATTATATTTACCAGAATTTTTGTTTTGCTAGAGGCAAGATATTCCTGTTTGAGGGACTATTCTTTCTCGAAAGTGTGTGTATACCTTCTAGGAAAATAAGAGAAACATTTCGTGTCAAAAACAGTCACTTCTGGCATTGAGTGAATAATTTAGGATAATTTAATCTGAGAAAATTCAATCTGAGAATATTGGCAGAGGTGGGCAGGAGGTAGGCCTTCTATGTACTTTCTTGGTGGTTAAGCTGTTCATCTGCAGTGATGGATGGTGTGGTTTAATTCTGCCTTCTGCTCTGGAGATTTAGATCCTGCTGTCTTGTCTCTTAGGACAGGACATGAGCAATAGCAGTGGTGAGATCTGCTGCAATGTGTTCTCATTTGTTCCTCTTTACACTTTTTTGCTTCAGAGGAGCTGTCTATGGGTCTGATGCCCTCTCTGCCGGGGGCTTGTGCTAATCAGCTGGCTTTAAAGATGTTCAATTTGGTGGTTGCCTCTTAAGGGCTGCATGGAAGAGTGAACCCTTTTCAAGACAACGGGCGAGAATCTGCCTCACAGTCCTCCAGTAAGTAGTCACACAAGCAAAATCGGATCATAGCTCAAACCCATGCCCTGTACAATCAAGACAGGAATTTGAATTTATGTTGCTAACTCCTCACAGGAATATCTCAGCAATTACTCTTTGTATAATTCCAAAATTGAACCTGTCCAACAAGCTACTTCATGCAAACTACTTCAATGATAGTTGAGAGTGAAAGAGCAATAGAGTAACAATGATTCTCTAGCCTCATATTAATGGTTACTCACTTTGGAAGCTGTGGCTTCAATACAGTAGGAAGGCATCATAGTATAACAAAGAGTAAACTGTATATAAAACCTCAGAGAAAACAATCCATCTGCAACGATTTTGTAAATCTTGTATTGTGTTTCCTTGTCTTTTATGTTTGCATTTGCCAAATGTTTGCATTTTCCAAAAATGATTCCTCTTGAGACACAAGGAACATTTCATGTTAAATGAAGTACAGTGGGCTGGGTGGGGTTGGTAGTGGTTTTGGTGTGGAAACCTGGAAAAACTGTGAATTCAGTTCAGTTTGAACCAACATTCTTTTTCAACTGTTTGGCTTGGCAGCTGAACTGAAAAACCAGTTATGTGACAGCCCTAAGCCCTCCTTTGCAGTTGGACCCTTGTGTTTTAATAGGGAAATTGTAGCATTGGTCCCTGGAGCTGTTCATGCATGGCACAGAGGCATGAAATGGAAATCAAATTTAGGATTGTTTGGATTTTTTGGAACTGGGGGAACTCTGAAGTGAGATTAAATGGTGGCATCCACAGTATGTGCACTACTGGACTCTCCAAAGACACATTGTCATTTTCACAGATTCTCTCTGTCACTCGCTTGTCGAAAAGATACTTTTGATCCTTATGGGAAATATTAGGAGGAAAGCTCTTGACTTGTGTGCATTGTTAGCTGGGAACAGAGACATTCCTTTTTTTAACTTGTTCATTCCATGATGTAATGAGAACATTTTAAATGAGGACAAGCAAATTGCAATCGCCAAGCTTTTTCCTAGATGTTGCTTATAATCAAACACACCCAACCATGCTTTTAAATAACTCATAATTAAACATGCAAAAATGGAGACTTAATTTGAACATGTAAATTAATCACGTGTTGTAACAATGGAAATTCATAACTGAAAATCCATTAGCAGACAACGCCGTTCCTCATTCTTTTGTTTACATGTTTATACTAATCACGCAATAGGATTTTCGGTGCATGTCACTCTTTGAAAATCAAGTCTGTATCAACTTAGGAGATGTGTTCCCATTTCTATTGTAAAGCTTTGCTCTATAAATGCAAATAATTGCAAATTAAGCCCCAAATGTCTAAAGAACAGCAGGAGTGACCATTATTTGATGTATGATGCACATCATGTAATTTCTGTGTCACTACTCTAGGGGTTAAATAAGTATCATGTTTTGGACATCTTAGGAAAATAATAAACAATGTAGCTCATCCAAAAAACATCTGCTCTTTTTTTTTTTTTTTTGTTAAACAGTAGACAAGTATATTTAAAGTATGTTTTCAATTGTCTGCTAAGAAAATAAGTTTGCATAAAACTCACGCTTTCATCCTGAAAAAAAAAATTGTGAATTTACCTTCTGTGGCAATTTAGAAAAAGCCAAAATTTATGCACATTGTGTATTTAGCAAGTAAAGAACTCAGTTGCTGTGGTGGACTACATTAAACATAGATGGATGAGAATGAGGTCAGTGGAGTGAACACAAGCTGTACTCCTCAGAGCTACTGTGCATGCACACGGCCTTAAAGATGTTTACCCAATGTGCTTGCCTGTGTATTTCAGTGCCTGTGCATGGCAGGCCGTGAAGCTTTGCCTAAAAAGCAAACCTGTGAAAGAAATATTCTTTTCACATTTGCATTTTGGTTAGCAGCATGTTAGGAGAACTTCTATTCATAGAAGTGTACCTGAGTGTGAGGATCTGGATTCACCGGAGGTCTTGGGCTCTTTGTCACCTGATGGCAATCCTGGTCAGTAAAGCCTTTTTCATTAACTTGGATCAGGCCTTGGAATCCCCCTGCATCAGCTAGTGCTTACTCAGTTGAAAATATTGCCTTGAGCTTTCTCGCTCATGCAGGAAATATTCTTCTCAACTGAACGTCTTCTCTGGTTTTATTGTATAAATCCTGCTTGATCCTCAGCGTCCTGCTTCTTAAGGTACTGCACAGCTGTCTTGTGCTCTTGACTTCATGCCACCCTCATGTTACACCTCCCAGTAGGCCAGCCATTTCCACTCTGTTGTTTTGTTAATCCCTTTTAAATAACCACTTTTTTATAGTGCTGCTTACAGGAAATACCTCTCCAGCAACTCCTCTGAATCACTTACAGCCTAAAATGTTGCCATATGCATCTTAAACTTAAAACCCCTCATAGTGCCCTGTTCTATGCTCTAACATCCCTGTACAGACATTGCAGTGAGCTATGGTGAAAATAAGGAGGAAATTTTTAAGGAGAACTTCTCGCCTTCTTGCATAAGCAGTGCTAAATTTTGATAGGAAGCACTTGGACATACATAAGAGCTTGGACTGGTCACCTATCAAACTGGAGTCTAAATAATGAAGGAGAGCTACACTGCAACAAAACGTACTAAGTGTGAAGATAGGGAAGCATTTATAAAAATGCAGCAAAGAGCTTTGTGATAATTAGTGGAAATGAGGTCACAGCCTGTCTTTCTGTCCTACATGAACGTTTTCTTTATTATTGTGGCATCACAGCTTATGACTCTGAGTTTTTAGTGGACTAGTACCATTTCTCAGTTGTTTTGCTTTCTCTTTTCTCATGGTAAGATGTAACTTAAATTCCTAAACTCAAAACCCCCAAAAATTCATCCCGCAAGCCTCAGTGGTATTTGGAGTTTATGTATTCTTTAACCAAAAGCCTTTGCATAACCAGATACTGGTACATTTTTTAGTGAAATTCTTGAAGGTTTGGGCTTAACCACTGCTTCTTGCAGTGATATGCTTAAAAAAATGTCAACTATGTAGCTGTAATGGAGGGCTGTGGAGTTGAGGTATATTCGTTTTCTGGAAGTGGTAGACTAGTGTCAAGGTCTAGATTGACCTCCAGCATGGGTCTGGCTCCAGCTTGAAGAGTCCCATGGTGACATCAGAATTCTGGCATCTGTAATTAAACATTTTTTTGTGTTATTTCCATTATTTCAGAGAAAAGCTGGTGATCTGGCATGAATGAATCCACTACAGACATATCTGCTGGAGTAAGCAAGAACTTCAATGCTTTATGGGTTGAGAATTGCCTCATTCATTTTTCATAAGTTATTAATTCTGAAACTTTTTTGTTGCCTACAGCAGTAGATTTGGATGAGAATGGGAGAAGTTCTTCAAATTGTAGGCAAGGAGACTTGATTTCTCAGAGAACAAAAAGGAAAAATACAGCAAAACTCTTGTTGGACCGAGAGATACAAAAGCGCTTACAGAGGTTGAGAGTGAAAGAAACACACACAAGGTTTACAAGGCTGGAGTTAGAAATAAGCAGGATTTAGAAATGTACTTAGAAAAAATAATCCTCAAAAGGAAGAGAACAGCATCCCTTTCCACCCCAAATCAAAAAGGAACACTACTAAAATGTTCTTAAACTTGTTCTTAAAGTATTTAGTTTCTTTTAATAACACTCATGATACGTTGGGTAGTCCAAAAAGACTGTGTGTGTATTGGCAAACCCCAGCAGCCTTTTGGATACTCAGTCTTCATCGAGGTGTGTTTCGGATCTATGTGTGATTTGCTAAATATGGGAGGTTGATCTATCTGATAGCACAGAAATTGTGTGTGATATAATGATAAATCTCATTGTCAGGACTCTTTTACTAACATAGTTCTGAAGCTTTGTGATTGTTTCTCTTCTGGATCCCCTATACAATCTGCATTGCCGTTCATTTTATTGTGGAATGCTACTGGGAGCAACCAGAAATAAAATCCAAGATCAGGGCTTGGTTTCCCATATATATTTTATTGGACAATATTCTTGTTCAGGTACTGTGAATGGGAACATCATCAATCAAGAAGCATAGGGTTCAACAGCCAGAGTCTGGAGCAAAATAATCTGGCACTGCTATTCTGAGCAGTGGATCATTTGTGGCTTTAGACAGACAGAGCACATGATCTTTAAATCTCAGTTTCCCTTTCTGTAATATAGAGTGATGAGAATAATTTAATTCTTATCTCACACAATATTTCTATTTACTATAGACAGATGAAATGGTATGTAAATAGCCTTAATGAGCATTGTTCAAAATCAGAGCATATCCATCATTCATCATTTAATTGTTTCATTTTTTTTTAGTGAAGAAACTGAGTTCATAATTGAAGAGACCAAAACATTTAAAGGTTGGATTTGCATTCTGGAGAGTATTCAGAATTTCAAGAAAACTACCCCCCCACTGTTTCATTATGAGAAATATTCTAAAGGCTTTCCAAAAGTTTTGTCTTTATGCAGAACCACAGTCTGTTTATTTCTTCATGCCAAAGATGAGGTTTGGCACAGGATTGTCCCATACCCTTGCCAAAAGCTCTCCTAAGAGCACACTCAGTTAGTTTATATTACTACTTTTGAGAAAGGAAACATTAAAGAACCCATCTTTTAAATACAGTATAAAGGTTCTCTGAAGGCTGAAAATGCCTCCCTCTGGCCCCACCTCGCTGCAAAGGACTAGGGTATGTGAGGGGAAAAAGGAGTCCTACAGTCAAAGAGCTGCCTCTGTGTGAGGCCTGGGAGCGAGGACAGCTTCACGCTAACACTCATTTCCCTGCAGGCTACGTTTTCAAAAAGTGCTTCTAAGGGTGGTTGCCCAAGTGGAGACAACCAGGGCTTCATTTTCAGCAAGTCTGGGCACTCTAAACACCTGTTGATTCAAGTGAAGATGGACCTAGGCTGCCTCCTGCCAGTGTTTCCAAACTTCTGCAAGTGCAGGGTAGCCAGTGTCAGGTCTGTCCCCCCCCCCTCTGTGTTCCTGATGCACTGGTGCATTGCCTTTGCAGCTTCTATAAAAGATCACTAAGCCAGAGAAAGGGCATGATTATTCTATTTATACATATTTATATAACTTGCCTATAACTAGCTTTTTGTCTGCTCTTAAACTGATATAACCTGTAACTGATGTCTGGAACTCTGGGCCTCTCCCTGCTATCTAGAGTGATGCACCAGGCATAATTTTTAATTTTGGCTTTGGTATTGTCCTATATATTTGGGAAAGAGAGACTTGAGGGTTCTGCTAACTCTGCTGCAGAGAGACTGCTGATCACTAAACTGTTTCATTTAAATGCAGAGGGTTTATTTTTTACACTTCTATGAAGTCTTGAAATCTGAGATAATACAAAATTTGAACAAAGCAGGCTATTGTCACAGAAATGACTGAGTCTGTAGACATATTATGCACAGAGTGAGAGAGCATTTTAGGTGATTTTATGATGATTTGTGCATTGTAAAAGAAAAACATGCATACGTGTACCCGTTCATCTGTGTATCCATTCCTCCACTCAGAACTCAGAGTCTGTGCGTTTGGAAATGGAAGCCAGCTGTTAAAGCTGTCACCCAGCTGTGTATCTGCCTCCTCCTGGGGTGTCCATTCAACCCCACAGGCTGCATGGGGCAGGCACAGTCAGCTATCAGAGAACTCTGCTGAAGCATGGCAGACACTTCTTTCCATTTGAGTTCCCCACACCATATGGCAGCCAAATTTCATTTTCAAATGTGCTTTCCCCCACCCCCTGCAATGAAAGTGCCACTTCCAGAATTTCATGTTCAATCATCCTGTTCAACCACAATGCCTCTTCCTCCTAGGGATGAGTCCAAAGAATTTTCATTACATGGCTGACTATCTAAATATTAGGGATGTCTGTGCAAAATCTGCATTTTAAATCTGAGTATCCAGTCTTGCAGGGATGGGATCCTTTTTCTTTTCTGTTAAGAACTGCTGTCTTTGAGACCTATCAGAGTTGCACCAGTGTGTATCAACCTTCAGTGTCCAGGCCCCTAAACACTTTTAATTGAAAGTTAACACTTGAGTTACAAAGCATTTCCAGTATGATATGAAAATGAAACCATGCTGAAAATTCTTAAAGTATTCAAAGAGGGAGTTATTTTATAATTCGCAGTTATGTTCAATACTGGTGTTTCTGGACAGAGTAAAAGTGGAAAACTTTGACGGATAGATCCTCCTGTCATAACTTCACACTGATACTCAGATGTCAGTCCTTGAAGAACTTCATCCTCTTTTCTGCTGTAAATAAATATTTTGCTTAGTTAACCTGCTGGAGGATTTAAAAGGAAACCAACATGTTCTGTAGACTCAAAGAGTGAGGACTGTTTATTTGTACATTCTGACTGCCTGCATATTCATTGCCAAAAAATATTCCTCTGTCACTTCTGCACTGAGCCAAATTCCTTCCACGTTTGATTAAAGTATTACCTGTAAACGTAAACTTGTGAACACAATTTCTTTTGTACTGATGTTGATTTTGAAAAGCTGTTGCTCTGAGCTTGAAATGAATAAATGCTGTGTCCTGTGGCACTGGATTCTCTGGTTTTCTAACAAGGTACAAGCTCTAGTTGGACCTTCTCTAGTGTCTAGGAGATTCCCAATGGCTCAATCCTAGTAGATTCTCTGAAATCTAATAGGTTATGTTCCTATTAAACCTTTAATTATTTAGAGTTAAAGCCCTTATTGATACCATTCTGTTCACCATCCAATGATTTCTTCTGCATGTTGTTAAGAAGTTAATTCTTTTATCAGATGTATAGTTGGAATTTGTGATCATCTCCAAAAGATTATTGAAGGAGTAATATGTGTGGGACCACTCATGCAGACAAAGCTTGACTGCATAAGGTTTGTTTCCCTAGGAAATCTGGCACCTATTCTATTAGACATATCTGAACTTCTGTGGATTTTTGGTACTTATTTAGTACTTATGTTGGTACTTATTCATTAGAGAAGGAGAGATAAGAAAGTTTCATCAGATGGAAATCATCATTCTCAAGATCTCAGCAATGACCAATGGAGCAATTTCTTTCTCACATTCTGGCTCTTTCTGGGGTTGTATTGCATCATGATGGGTCTTTGATAAATGCATTTGAAATATATTCCTGATAGACTGGAAATTAGTAAACAGTTCAATTTTTTGTCATCTTTTCAAAGTACTTCCTCATGTCAACAGCCAATAGGGAGGATACAAACAAAATGTTGAGACTCTGTTTGCCTTCACTTCTGTTTGTATTTGTTGTATCTGAAGATGCTCCTAGATCTTATTACAAAAATACTTTTCATTTAGAAATTCAGACCTCCTCTGATGTAAGCCCCAAACATTTCCATTTCTAAGTGCAAGAAGTTGATCCCTATGTAATTATGAAGTGGTGCCAGGTTCTAACCACACTGCCTTACCTACCCTAGTCCTTTGGAAATGTTTTACTTGCAACAACTTTATATACCAAACATGTTTGTTTAATGAAAATGTTGTTATGATAACTATAAACAACATATTTTTTATATGACTAATGTTTTCATGAAGTTGGTTTCATTTTCACAGGTCACTGCTTCCTTTTCCAGCCTCACAAACAGTTTTCTCAATCATTTTGGGCACTGAGTTGGTGCCCCAGCACTTGGATCTGTGTCATATGATTTGATCTTCTTTTCAGTGTTCTCTTATTTGTCCCTCTCCATGTGCTGTTTTTTCTGACACTTTTTTTCCCTTCTTCTTGTGTCATTTTATTACAGTGTTTCTCCATTATGTGCTTGTTAAAAGAGGAGAGATATATGGAAAACATTTGGACTTTTTGTGGGGGGAAAAAAAAAGCAAAAAAAAAAAAGCAACTGACCAACAAGCTATCTAGAAAGTAAGTAATTTTACTTTTTCTAATTATTTATGTGTGCATATTATCTTAAACTCTACATCCATAACTTTATCTACAATATAAGACATGTTTTGTAAATGAGTTTAAATACTCTATCAAATTGTAATTATTCATGAATAGTCTCTCTTTATTGCTAATGATATGCATCACACTAACAGACTTTGATATATTGGTTATACAAATAAAGTTCATGTGAGGTAACACAGTTTATTCCTTTCTCAGGCATCCAGCCTGGATCTCAGCTGCAAAGTAAGTACCTCTCCACATCTCATTACCAAAATAGCAACCTTCTTAATCCTTTGCTGTGAAGAACAAAGGTTCGATTCAGTCTCTGGAGCAGAAATAGGATCTTATTAATGCACTGGCAACTACAGTGTTGTTATTTTTGCTAGAAAAGAGAGAAACAGGAATTTGCTGATATATGTTAGATTAAGGGCTGTTATTGTTTTGAGATTAATTGGATTGTTAGCTGGGCCTTTCCGATGTTAACTGAAAATCTACAAAATACCTTGCAATTTAATATTCTGGATGAGATCAGGAGCTGCTTCCTGGAAATTCACTTCTGTTCTTTGTATTTGTTCCGAAAGAATCACTGAGGCTATCAGTTAAATGGTTTGTTGTTTACTGTGCAGGGAGAAAACTTCTTGTGTCAGTCCTGCCTGGAGCGCTGGCCTTGCTGGACTCAACCCTCTTGCCATCCAGTGGATCAGAGCTGAGACCCAAGACCCCAGGGAGGCACCTCATGCTCAGCCTTTGGGGAGGTCTGTGCATTGGCTGAGTGTTGAGGCTTGAGCATGTCACAGCTGACGTGTGAATTCACATTTTGGAGTGTTAGAGCTCCAGTGATGTTTTATGGAGTCCTTTCTTTCTTTCAAAGTATTTGCTGTCATGTAGTGTTGGGCTGCAGTGGGCTGTAGCATTTGGGATCCCTGTGGAGTAGACTGGCAACTCATCAGGATGAAAACTGAAATTAGGATTGCAGAGAGGAGCCAGAGAAATTCCATTTGGTGAATTAAATGTTATTGAACTTGAGGACCTGGAAAAAGGTTAGTGATGTATCTGAGTGAGCAACCAAATTGGTATGAATGACAGGCGTAGAAGGTATTGCTTGGAGCAAAAATAAATGCAGTGTAACTGATCTGTTGAGACCAGCTGTTGAAACAGTTTCTGGAAATGACTGGTGCTTGATAATTCTTAGTGATAGGCAAATGGCATACTCCAAATTACGTGTGGTCCATTGTGTAATTCTGTGTGGGTGTGGACCTTTGCAGGTTATTGGCCTATGCCACCTGGCACAAAATGTGTTTGCTTAAGTCTTAGCATGTAGAACTTTGGGTGTTTGTCTTCATGTGTATGTGAAAGGTTCAGGGTTAAGTGAGGGAGAGCTAACCAGAAACTGAGATCAGCAGAAGCATTCCGGATAACTGTTCCCAGGCCTGAGTAATGAAGACCAGTAAAGTGGAATTTGGAGTGAACCTCAACTCTCTGCTTCTATTCCTCATGGTTAGGACAAACCCTGTGTTTGGCCTCTAGGAGATATGACAAAGATTTGTCTATTGATGGAGTATGTAGTCCGAGACTTGTGTCTTAACTATGTGAACTTTTATTTGTGAGTTTGAATAGATTTCTGAGCATAGTCTAAGGCAATTATGTAGTATTAATTGCTAATTTGTCCTGATTGCCCGTGTCACCAGAAGGCTTTAAGTATCAAGTTTTGATAGAACCAAAATGTTTGAAGTACCAATAGGATATTTGGGCCCAAGTCTGTTCTCTGTTATACCACTGCAAAGTTGGGATACTTGTATTGACTTCTGAGTGACAGAGCAAAGCAGGACCGGACCTGAGAGACAAAGCTGTGAGTTGCCTTGTGTGTGCCTTGGGCAGTGAAACAGCTGACTGAAGAAACAGCTCATGTACTGCTTGCATTTCTACTTGATGGTTTCCAGCTGTCTTCTTATCCCTGGCATGCAAAACATTAATTAGTTTCAGCTTATGAAAATAAGTAAGAGGCAGTGTGTGCTACCCACCTTATAGTGCTGCACATAAACAAGGCACTGCAAACAGAGAACCATGATCACAAATGCAATGAGACATTGTTGTTATTAAGCCAGAGGCTGTGTAAAAAGAAAGTTCCTTTGTTGCTAAACATAGTCTAGATGGTTTCTCAGCCTGTGCAATAGAGGAAGGCATGCTTACATGCAGGAGATCAGTGTGTGTTAGGCTTGGACCATACATCAGTGTCACAGACATGCTTTCATCTCCACAGGTCTTTTATTATTAACAGGCAAGAGAAAGGAAAGAGCTAAATAAGACAGTAAAAGAAGAAGGCAGTATTTCTTTTTTCTTCAGCCTGTAAACATATTTGTAGGATATTAACAGTTTGGGGGGTTTTGTCACTACAGTTCTTGCATGTTTTCAGATTAAGGCTCCTAGACAGCTTTGTCAGAGAATATGAAGAACTTTTAGATATAAAATGTATTCAAAGAGTTCACACACCTTAATTTTCAGACCTGTTAATTTATTGTTACAACACAAGACTGAATAAGTGATATTTTTATGCTGCTGCAATAAGATCAGCCACTATTTTGCTGCCCAGCCTGGAAGGAAAGTATTAGCAGAAACTAACAGAAATCAAGAGATACAGGAGAAAATGCATTAAGCAAAGCATGAATATCCCAATGTCTTTACACCATTACTAGTCCTAAAGAAAGATTTTGCTGAATTGGATGGACTGCTACAGACTCTGTTTAAAGCAAATTGAAAAGGACAAAGTGAAATCTAAGTGAATAATACAGACAGTGGACAAGGTTATGCAAAAGTTGGAATATGTATGGATGCTGCAGTCATGATGGAAGAATTTCTGCGAAAAGGAAAAGAAGGTGTTGACAGGTTGGTGTTGCCCAACTGGAAGTGTTGTATAAGCCTGGAGAAATTATCCCTATGATTTAAAAATATAAATAATAAATGAACTACAGATTGTCGTATGGACGATAATGAGTCTGGACAAATATACTGCTAAAAAAAACAATGATTAGTAAGACTACTTGGAAAATGAATCATACTGGGGTCATCAAAGAACAAAATTAGCTGAATCGTGGTTGAAATGTTAAATAGGTTTTTTGATTTCAGTCATAGAATGTAACTGTGATGAAGTTATCTTATGATGGTGGAGGAGAAAACTGAGAAGAAAGCAGAAAATGTGTTTGGAAGGGTAGGGAGAAGTGGCTTGTACAAATTCTCTGTCTTACATTTAACTCCTGATGCCATCTGAGATCAGAAGAACTGCAGATCTCCAAGCAGGTAGTTTCCACTTAATTTATTGCATTAACCTAGATATATAGTGGGTAGAGGTGGCAGACAAACTTACTGTTATGTGTTTTACTGTAAAAAGGATGAGTGAAAAGTAGCCTGAGATCCAGAAAGGTCTGGAGCAGCCATGGTGGAACTGCACAGTAGACTGGGCCTGTAAGTGAAAGTGGACGACATTGAGAAGCAATCCAGTTTTTATCTCTCACTTATGCATTTTCCTATAGAAAGATAAAGTAATAGGATTTGTGTGCATTGTAGAAAGTTTAATTCTATTGAAGCATCTGATGTTTATATCATTTCTAAGATGGGTGCTGTCGTAGGAAATGTCATATATTGCCTAATTGCCATGATCTTAACCAGAGGGTTTTCAGACTGCAATGCCGAATTTAAATATGTCTATCTCATCCATTCAGTAACACTTTGTGAGGTGCTGGTATTCCCTAGGGACCTGTCACCCTACAGAATATGGGAAATTAAATTAGTGAAAGGAGTTTCATAGAGCACGTTTTGATTTTAGATTTTCTTGAGGAGGCGAATCCTGAAGGAACACATGCTTTTGAGCAGGAGACCGTTCTGTCTTAGTGAAGTAAGACTTACAGTGAAGTTGGGAAAGTGTCAACCAGGAAGGGTTTTGACACTCAAAGTAAGGAATAATCATATCAATCCAGAAAGCAAACTACCATCCTCTGGCAGGCTTTCCAAATTACTGAGCAAAGCCAGCCTTTACTGAACTGTGAGAATATTGCTCAAGACCCATCCTGCATTTCTACTCTTAACTGCCTGAGTCACTGAAGGTATGTCTACTCAGGGTTTGGCAGGCAGATATGAACTCACTCTGTCCACGCTCCAAGCTGGCTGGATGCAAGCTGCCTGGGAATGGGAATCCGTGTAGCCTGAACTGATAAGTTCTGCTGGGAAGCAGAGTATATTAGTTTGGGATCAGAATTAGAGGGTTGCAGTTACAAGACTTTAGGGTCAGAGGTAGCTTCTATCAGGGCATCTTGGAGCATTTCCAGATGGAATTGCATCTTTTTGCAAATCTGCCATGGAATTGCATCCTTAATGTGTTAGAAGGGTTAGCCAGATGTGATCTGTAAAAGCGGTGCCCTAAAGGCAGCACATTCTTTTAAAGGAAATCTTGAGTAAAAAAAAATCCGATGCCAAATTCCAGCTGTAGCAATTTGCTTTCAGATGCTTTCTGTCAGGTCTGAGGATTGATGTATGCTAGTGTTAGAGGGAAAGACTTTAAACTATATTTTAGTTTATAGACCAGTATATAACTGGTCCATGGAAAGGACTGTACACAAATGAGCACCTTGCAGTAATAGTTGCCTGTCCCTCCCTATACAGTCCATTGCACAAAACACTTGCTCCCTTACAATGGATGGAAACTGCTAATAACAGCTGATTTATCTGATGTCTCAGGATTCTGAGTCACTTAGGTACTTTTGAAGATCTCTTTCAAATTACTTTCTCTAATTTATTTCCATGCCTCTGATTTTCAGAAAAAAAAAAAAAAAAAAAACAAAACCCAACAAACCCTGTTCCTAAATAAATTCATGAGTGTTTAAAAATTATTTTGTCCTTAGCCTCAGGAGACCATTAGTTGCTATGTTCTGGAAGCAAATGAAAACAGTGCATTCTGTAGGATATAAAACTATTCCTAACTGTGGCAGTGGATCACTGCAGTCATTAGATTAATACCAACTATTATCATCCAGGATGCTCATCTGGTTTTACTGAGCTTTGTTAACGAAATGGAAATGATTAAATTCATCCTGTCTGTCCCTCTAAAGCTGTGCCTGTGAATGAGTCACTGTTTTACAAATGGGTGTTGCCAGACACTGATATTGAATACGGCTCCAGCCCTCAGAGCTCTGGGTCCAGCACCACATTCTTGGAGTCCAGACTGGAACACTGAAATTCCCAATGAAATCTGTGGGAATTCTGCATGGCCAAAGCCCAGCTACCTTTATGGCTGACTGAGGCAGCTTAGACAGAGCTGCAGCTCTGTGCATGTAGTAGCTTGAGGACTCAATATGCATCTCTTCACTTAGTCACTTGAAACCCAAGATGCAATTGAGGATACCACATTCCACTTAGGCTTTGTTTGCTTGAGGTCAGCCGAGTGCCTGCTGCTGCCTCTGGACGTGACACCTTCCACCCCACTGGCAGAGCTGCAGCTGTGGTTTCTGTGCTCCCAGGGCACAAGAAGTACTTGCACAGAGCAAACCCCAGCGTGTCAGTGGGCTGCCCTGCCCTGCCTGCTGCAGTGGTCCTGGCTGGCTGCACCAAGGGTGGAATATGCTTCAGCCTTTTCACAGACATGGAGCTCTTTGCGTGTAAACAGCTCCCAAAAGATCTTCTTGTGGAGTTGCTCACAGTGATCTGTGTCTTATGGGCAAGGTTGACCCAACAGTTAACTTTGCTTGTTTGCCTCACATATGAGACAGGGATTGAATAGTCCTGGCTTTGGGGAATTTCACATCTGGATTCTAACTCTTTATGGCTACTGTTCCCTGATCTGTGCCATGGGCTGTTCCCAAGTCATAGTTCTGTACTTTTCCAAGCTTTGTGTCTCATATCATCCCCCCGGGGTCATTTGTAAAAGTGGGAGGGCCAGATTGGTAGTTGCAAGAAGGAGAAGCCTCACCACTGACGTCAATGCAGCTCTTCCACTTTAGCAAGGGATCAGGCCCATCTCCCAGTGTCACGGTCTGCTGGGGAGGAGGGGAGGCAGCCTCAGAAGTGTTGGGTTTGCAGTTCGCCAAGTGACAAACAGAGAATCTGAGTGCGGTAGCCAGGCATGTTACAAAACACACTGTTGGAGAGACAGCTCTCTCTGGAGGCTTCAGCCTTGATTTACTTACTCCTGGTCGTTGTCCTGATATTCCATGGCTTTCAGACAATTAAAAAAACCCTGTAATATATGGACTTCTGTGAGGATAATTGGCTGAGACCCCTTGTGGGATTTCTGGGTGGTTTTATGTGGTATAGCAGTTGTTGGCATAGCTGCTTTTGTGCAGCTGGGTAAGGCTGTAGTGGAAAATCCAAGGCTGGTTGCTCTGTGTTAAAAAAAGTATGACTGCACATAGGTTTAAAGTAATTTAAAGCTTCCAAATATTTTACAAATCCTCAGATACTTCAAATAATTTTGAAAGTATGAATTTAAGGGAATAATCCTGAATTGAAAGGAAGGGACTCTGAAAGCTCTGAGTAAGGCAGAAAAGTTTTCTCAGGTGCAAAGGAGAGTAGAGGAGGGGAGAAAGGCCACAGAACCTTTCAGAGATCCACTAGTGCTGTTCCCAGAACTCTGCCTGTTTTGTGCATTTCTTCTCCTGTGCTTTTGCTCAACTGAACAGTCTCTCCAGAAATCAGCAATTGGGAACTCATAACAAGTAATTCTCTTTGCCAGGTAAATGGGAACAATAGTTGAGTGGGAAAGAATGAATCACTGCCATTAACAAGAAAACTAGGGTTGCTCTCATCATCAACACAATGCAGTGTCTATTCTCAAATGTCAGGGCTAATAACTCACCATTTACAAATTAGACTTAACCCCCTCCCACACAAACCCACATAGCCATTGCTAGCCTTCAAGCTTAGGTTATAGCTGCCTTTCTCTGAGGGCTACCAATAAAACCTTCAAAATACATATCCTCCAGACAGTCTGGCTTCTTTCAAGATCAAATACTCCTCCCCTTTTCCCTCTGGATTTTGTTTTAATTACAGCTACATCACTGAAAAATGTGGAAAGCCCATCTAAGGCCCTAATTATCCTTAATGTAAGAGGACCATTATTGTCTACAGATGAAATGAATAATACAACCAGTAAGAAAAATTCCAAAGTTTTGATTACCTTAATAAATTCCTAAAAGTGAAGGAACTCACAGATCTTTATCCAATGCAACCACAAATTATTAATGCAGGTGGGAGTATCAAAAGCTAGAGTGTTTCAGCTGGCATCTTACAACATCTGTTGAGATGGTGCTTTTCATCCAATGTACTGATGGATTATAACTATAGCCACCCAGAAAAGGTGTAACAAGGATGCCAGCTTCCTAGATAACCATCATGTAGGTGTAGAACATGAGATGCTGCTAATTTCAGATGCTCATCAGGATATTAATAACCTCCATACTTTGAAAGTAATGGGCTTGTTTGAATTCCTGGTCCTGAAATGTAGAAGATATCCAGGATATGTTTTTCATTCAGGATGGCTTTTAAAGTGAAGTTAAAACACGTAGCTGGAAAAAAGGACACAGAAACAAATTTGGGAGACTTGTTAGTAGAGTCTATTTAGCAAATTCTGATTGCCCAGTCTGACACCAGCAGTTTTTTATTAATGAATAAAACATTCTTTCTTTCTCTGCAGATTGAGAATTCTTCAAAGTGATTTACACGCAGCTCTTAGCACAGCTGTTTGCTGGGGGTGTGTGCTCTGTGTGGGGGATCTATCAGCAGTCTGGCTACCTCTGTGTGATCTTGGGTAAGGCCTGGATAAAAATCAAAGGCCAGATTGTTCTGTTTCTCCAAATGTGTTGCCTGGGGCCTGCTAATTAATAGAATGTCTAGGAATGTCATACATCTATTGAAAAAAAAGGGTCACTTGAAAATTGCTATTGTTTTAATTGAATGTTGTCATTTTCACATAGTGACCAGTATCTCAGCCTACCAGTCTTCTTGAAAGATCAAACTGGAACATGGGAAAACTGGACACTCATAGGGAAATGTTGTCTGTTTTAAAGTCATTTTTTAATGTAGGTCTCACAGAATCATAAATGCTCTCACATGTTGACTGGGGTCCTTGTCCTGGAATCCAGACTCGTATTTCATTCTTATGAATTATTCCAACATAAGCCAGTGCTGGAGGCTGAGTGTAAACAGGGTTAGAGAAATGAGCTGATTTTGACCTAGCAATGGAGCATAACTGTGGAAACATTTGGCGGAGATACGGCACTTTGTGCCATGGACAGGCCAGCTGAAACTCTGAGGCTGTGCATGGCAGTAGGCATGCAGGGATGTCTACCAGTAAGTGCTTGCAGGATTGGGTGGTAGGTGGTCCTAATTTATTTGCTGTTTTAACAAAAATCTGGGATTTGTTATGGAGTGAGTTAGTTCCTCTGGGAAAGGTGGGTGTAACTTGTCAGGACATGAAGGATAACTAACCTCAGACATTTGGGAAGTTGTGTGTGTGTGTGTTTTGATGCATATGATTTTGTTATGTAAAATAGTGAGGCTCACCCCCTGCTCTGCCTGTGGGTTTCTGCACAGTTCTTTTGAAGGAGAAGGGTAGCTCATATGATGAGGTGAGAAAGAAGATGAATGGAAATAGAAACCAGGAGGAATCACTTCTTCAGCTGAATAGTTATAAGCGCTTCTAAAAATCAAAAATTTTTGTCCTGTTTCACTGGGCATACATGGGGGAAAATATAAAATTATCTAAAGGTTATATCTTGATTTTTATAAATTTATTTGGCCACAATTTATTTGTATATGATGAGAGACATTTTTTAGGGTATTTGAATGTAAGCAGTCCCCAAATGCACCACATGCTGTCAAAAGAAGGTAAAATCCTTCTTTTTATTCTCTGTATAAATCTTGGATTGGAAGCTGGTTTTCATTTGATTTGTTTCTGTCAGTGCATTAGAGCAAAGGTGTGTGCTTTGGACCATGGGTATAATTTTGAAGGCTTCTTATGTTGAAAACTCCCTCAGTTGGCAAATAGATCATTCAGTGCTATGTTTTCTGGAACCCAGCAAAGATGATGGCATTTTGGAGGCGGAAAGAAGCAATAGGGAATGAGGGGGAGTATCTTTTTATCTGTCAAATGCAGTTGTGGTATCTCTGCAACACTGTGCTTTAAGTGCAGTGTGCTGGTCTTGGCTTTTGTGAGAGTTCTGGAAGAGTTTTGTGCACTGCACAGTCTGATTGACAAAGAGCTTTTCTGTCCTCGCATGACCTTCTTTTAATTTTAAAAAAAATTCAATAAAAGTTCAGCCACACAGCAAGGGATGAATTTAAAGACTGCACACCATGTGACAGTGGTAAAACTTTCATAATAGCCGTCATATTTGTTGGTTTAAAAATCAACTTCATTGTCATAGTTAATAGTTTGCAGCTGCTGTAGCACAGAGGCAAATTGCTGTGTATGTGTCAGCCTTAAATGCAAGTAAGATCCACTGACTAGGAGGACTGGGTTAGTTTTTCCTATCTATTGGTAGTATTGCTGATCATCATCTCTATGTGATGAGAGGATTTCATTGCCACATTTCAGCACTGCTGAGCTGATTATGTGAACTTGCAAGTAAAATAAACTTGTTTTCAGTGTCCTGCCAAAATATACTCCACAACATCCCATTAAAAAGGCTTCCAGGGTCATGCATAAGTAGGTGCAACCCCCTGCAAATCTATGGGATAGCATCAGCACTGACTTAACTAATGAATGTAAGTTATATGAAGAGTGTTAAGGAATCAGAATTTAGCACCTAATGGGAAGCTCAGTAATAAAAGCCTTTTTGGAAGATCACAAGGTAGGTTCTCTGCCAACTTACAACATATGAAAGTAGTTATAATTTGCGCCAGGTTCATATCAGATGGGAATGGTAAGTAGATGAAACACTCTGTGTCCATCATGCTGGTGATGTGCAGAAGGGGCGTAAAGTCAAAACAGTCCAGTGGTCAAAGTGTAGCAAGCAGGTTGGGCAGGCAAAGGAATGTGTGCAGTGTCTTGATTATCCTGGGCTGAAGGCTATCCAAGAAAGCCTCCCTATGGCATCAGGAGGCATGTGACAACCATGGCCAATTTTGTCTAAAGGGATCTGTTGTTCATTTAGGCTGGGCAAATGTAATGCTACTGACATTTAGGGAGATCTACTTTACTTCTCCTCCTCCTTACTCTATCTGCTGTTAAAGTAGAACTGAGTTTAAACTGTGGACCTAAAGCTGCAGCATGATGTATGAGGGGGATCCCTTTGAAATGATGTCAGAAGGAATGTGGTTATTTAAAGCAGAGCATCCCTTGGTGCTTTAGGCACCTGTCTCTGTGGAGAAGTCACAGAGTTCAGTAGGTGCAGGTCAGACTGCCCAGGATGCTGTGTTCTCATGGCTGAGGGTCAGACTCTCCTTCAAGAAAAAAAATAGTAGAGGAGCACGAAAGGCTTAATGACTGAGCTTACAAGAAGACAGTACTTTTAATGCTGAAGTCAAAGACTCAGAGTCTAAATGGTGGGAAAATTTCCCCAGGGAAGAGGCAGCCCACACAGTCCTGCACTAGATTACTGTTAGTGCTACTTCACTTATTTGGTTGAGATTTCTCATGTGTTTCCTGGGCCAGAACCTGACCCTCAGGTCTCGTTTACAGTTCAGAGAATTTCAGTTTGGCATTTCTGTGAACATTGTGTAATTGCAATAATTTCAACTGTTGTTATTCCTTCAAATTTGGATAATTTCTCAATGTGCTAGTTTATTTTATTCACATAGAGACTGTCACTAGCACTGAAGTCTAAAGTAAATACATGGGATATCTAGTTAATCTGTGGGGTTTTTTTCTGCTGGCATTCTGTCTTTATCAGTTTGTGGAGGTTGCTTTGTTTTACAAACAAATGGAAGTGTATACAAGAAGATGGGTGGAACTTTCAGTGCACCCTGTTCAGTGTGTGAGGCCTCTAGGAGAGTGGCTCTGGAGTCTGAAAATGCCACACAGTAGGTACCTCCCCCCTGTTTCTGAAGGATATTCCCCATCCTCCTGATGGAGTTTCCTAGCCCTGGGGAGTGAGGGACATCTGGGCTGAGCCCTGGTTATTTGTCAGCCAATTCACAATTAGACAAAATGTCTTTCCACAGAAAGAGTAGAGAGGGAAGGAAGATCATAGCATCATAGAAAGGCTCAGGGCCCCATCTAGCATGAGACTGAACATTTGTGGGGCATCCACAACTTCTATGGGAAATCTGTTCTGTGTCTCACCACCCTCAGAGTAAAGATCTTTATTCTAAAATCTAATCTAAATCTCTCCTCTTTTCATCTAAACCCTTTGTTCCCTCTTGTCACTATATGGCCATCTAAAATGCCATTCTCCCTATTTTTTTTTATAAGCCCCCTTTAAGTACTGGAAGACAGCAGTGAGGTCTTTCCAGAGCCTTCCTTTCTCCAGGTTGAACAACTCAACTCTCTCAGCCTTTCTTCACAGGGGAGGTGCTCCAACACTCTAGTACTTCTCTGTCTCCAACATTCCTGAGCGTTTCCTGAAGATTGTGGACAAACAGCCACATTTTTCCTTGACGGTGGTCATTCTTTTCTGAAGGAGACTTCTTCGTTTATGCCTACAAAGGCAGTTGGCCTCTGTGATTAGAGAAAGAGAGTGGTCTTTATCTAATTAAGTGTAAAGGTTTCTGGAACGCAAACATGTGCTATTGTAGTAGTCCTTGAGCATTCTCTTATGATCTGTGGATATGAAACCAATGTAGTCAAGGGGCTGTAGGTGCCAGCTCTACTTATCCTAGAACAGATGTGTAAAATGGCAAATGGACTCTGTGGTGGAACAGTTAAAGATGGTGATCTGTATTTTATCTTCCTTCTCATGTTGCCTTCCTTCTCACCTCTGACGTTCACATAACTTTTCAGGGTAGACATGAATTAAGTCTGTTGAACATAAATTTTGATTTTTGTCGTTGTAGTTTTGCCTGGAACAGCACATAATCTACTGGCATTTTGGATCTTCAGGAGAAAACCAGAATGTTTCTACCATCAAAGGTTTCTTGGAGTTGTTGAAAGAAGGCTGGAACAGTCCTGGTTTTTTTTGCCTTTCTTTTCTTAAGGTATTTTTCCACCTATCTGATTTTCATTCTACATTGCCCCACCCCTGTGGCGTTTTTGACATTGGCCAGAAATGAGAAGCCTTGAGTTGGAAAGGTGTCATCAAAACAATGACTAGATATACTTGGAAGAAATGTTTATTATTTGGCTTCCTGCCTCTGAGAACTGCTAATTACCAAGCAATTATGACCAGACATAATTTTTCACTGTCTAAAGCTGCCTCTTGGGTTTAATATCTGTCAGAAAACAAAAACCAGAAAATTTTTGAGGAGTTCAAAAAGGGCCAAGAGATGTATAAATATTTCCTCAGGGCATCCTTTTCTACCTTGGACTTCAAGGCCAGGACTTTGGCTATCATGGCCTCCTTAGAAAGCATTCTTGGCTTCAGTATCCCGATCCATCTTTTCTCTCCTTTGGCTTTTCAAATAATCAAATCATAAAAGTAGTTAGGGGAGTACATTATGCGTCTGTAACTTCTGTGATCTTTGGATGCTTTAGGAGTCAGAACTTCACATGGGTTTGCCACAGCTGAGGGCTGTGTGTTTGACTCAGAAATCCTCTTGCACGCAAATTAGAGGGCAACCAGTGCAAAACAATGTGGTTATAATGCATTAGCTGAGCAGGAAGCATGGAGATCTGTCTCTGCTCTGTCAGGAAACAATTTGTCTGTGGAAATGGCATGGCACAATGCTTGGGAAGACAGTGCTGTGAGCAGTGTTCAGTAGGCTGGTGGCTTGAGAAGGTCCTACAGGGGCACTGTCAGTGCATCAATAGGCCTGATTTATCACTGTATTATATTAATTCTACTCCAGGGTGACTCTGTTCAAGTCAGTGAATTTATCATAGGGTAAAGCCGGTGAAAAATAGTGCCTCATGCCTCTTGCTTTTTGCATGAATTTCTCATCAATGCTTTCAGTTCTGTCCTCTTCATGCCCAGCTGTGGCAAGGTGGGAGCTGGAACCTTCTCATTATTGCATAGAGGAGTTGGGATATATTCCTGGTGCTGGCAGGAATTTCTGAACCCCAGATTTGCCAACTAGTCCTTAAAAATGCTTTCTGATGAAGACAGACACATAAATCTTACAGTGTGTTTCTTGAGAAGGCACTTTGAAAATGGGATTTACTGTTGAGGTGGAACACCAGGGGCTGTCACACCACTAAGCTGAGAATAAACAGAGAAGAAAGCCTACATGAGAATGCCACGAAAGTGGGTATAAATGGGGGAGGGAGTAAACTCTTGCATCCAAACAGAGTTTGGCATTTGCCTGTAACATGCAGGTCCTTTGCCAGCACGAAGAACAGAATTGAGAAGTGACAATCTACATCCCCATGTTCATATTTCAGCAGGCTTCCAAGCATGCACATTTCGTTCAGAATCACTACCAAGCTGTTTATGATACATCTGTGCCAACTGCAATGTTTTATGTAGTCATTGAAGCCAAATCATTGTGACCTGATGTGACTCAATTTTCTAAAAGGGTGCATCTTGAGAATTCTCATTTTCTTCAGTTCAAAGTGAAACACTAGGAAAAATGTTGGAATGGATCTGAAAACAGTGCAGCATTCTTATGCAGAGGCAAGAGTGCCATTCAGGCAAACACCAGAAGAAAATCTGTCTTTGGTGTGTTTTTCAAAATGAGTCTGAAATATTCATTGGAAAAGTGTCAGGAATATGAGACTTAAATGAACTCATTTACGTGCTCTGATTTTGCCTATATCTGTGGTATTGGGAAATGCAATAATAAATTCTAAGTGCTCTGTTCCTGAAATTTTAGTTGATTTTTTTTTTCTCTGCGTGGAAATTTATTTAAAAGTGCATGTGAAGTCTAGGGTTTTTTTCTCTCTGTTTTTATTTTTTCCTGCATATTTCTCTTTGTTCTTCTCCATATTTCTCTTAATGTAAGTTTTATATCTCTGTGTGACTTTTAAACCTGTTAACT
Organism: Brachypodius melanocephalos; assembly: GCA_013398615.1. Classification (NCBI taxonomy): domain Eukaryota; kingdom Metazoa; phylum Chordata; class Aves; order Passeriformes; family Pycnonotidae; genus Brachypodius; species Brachypodius melanocephalos. The sequence continues at coordinate 39,056,057 of VZSR01000520.1, read as the reverse complement.
TTATGGAGAAAAAATAAGTGAGGTGTTTTTGTCTTTTCTTTTGCTGCTGTTTTTCTTGGATTATAGAAAAACTCTTATTTATATATTCAGCTGTTTAGATATGTCTCATGCATAGATCATGGTTTATTATACGTTTTATTCTTGTTTCTTCAAATACTACTGAATACTAGTAAAATTTTCCAAAGTTCTTCAAATTGAGGTCAGATGCTTTCAGGCTCATAAATCCTCCTGGTCAGTGTAAGATATTTTGATACTCTAAATTTGTCACCATCTTTCTCTTCAGTTGCACTGCCTGGTTTTAGTTTCATCTGAGATTTAACTGAACAGTTAAACATTGTCTGAATTTATAATCAACAGTTGGATTTATGTGTAATAATACCGGTGATGCTGGGTTGTTTTGTTTTTCAGAGGTTCCCACTATACCAGACAACAACAGACACAGATAAAAATGGCACATGTTGTTTTCCCATGCAAACCATGAAAGTTGTTTAATTTTTAAAAAAAGTATAGTCGTTGATGAGAGGTTTCCTTCTGATGGAATTAGATTCAGTATCATAACTGATGAAATAAGGAGGAGATTACCTCAAATGACCTTTGTGTCTGACTCTTTGTTTGGAAGGAAAAAAGACTTTTTTGAATGTACTTCCAGATAGTATCTAGATTTCTTAGAAACTTGCAGGGCTTTTTGTGGGAAACCCCCAAACTATTTCTGTGTGGCTTTGGCCAAAATTATTTGGTTTTCTCTTACCAAATTTCAAAAAGGTTGAATAGTTGGCTTTTCTGAAGGAAAGGCAATACTTTCCATATAGAAAAGTCTCTGTTTTTTTTAGCATTGCCTTTTTTTTTTTTTAACTTTTCTTTCCACATTTCTGACAAGCAAAAGAGTACAAAAGTACCTGGAATTACAGTTCTTATGTCATGAAATTTCTAAGTGAAAAATAAGATTTACAGTCTCTGAGTTTTTGCTTGCTGCAGCACCAGTCAGTGCCAATGCATTGGGCTCACAATTTGACATAAATACAAACACAGATTAGTGTTTCTTCCACTGCAACATTGCAAATGCCTTTATGGCTAATTGCCACTGACACCAGTCAGTGAGGAATAGAGGCTGTAGTTGCCTAAACAATCTGTACTATTACTTAAAGGGATCAGCTGTCCTTTTTCTACTCCTCTGCTGGATTGCTGGAGAGTTCATGTTAGTGCAAAAGGTGTCAGATAAGGAAACTTTGCCAACTGAAAACTAATAATATGAAAAAAGGGAAAGTTAATGTAGACAGAGGGGAGTGGTGTAAACTGAGGTAATGTAATTTGCTTGAATTCTGAATTGATATTGCTTTGAAATTGCAGTGCAGTCATGTTACATGCTTAAGATTATGCAGTGTTGGTGCCACAGGGAATTACAGATGTTCAGTTTTGTGGTGCAGTTCTGTTTAAAACCAGGCTTGGATGCTGTACTTGCTGAGTAGTGTGCTTTCTGGGCTGTTTCAGCAGGTCAGCATGGAGTGATAACCCTGATCAAGAATCTTTCTCCCTTGTGAGTGAAAGAACCTGTGCTGGTTTGCACTGCCCTTCCTAGACACATGGAAGGGGTTCTCAGGTGGTGTTTTTTTCCTATCCTTGTCTCCGTAGACTGTGGGGATGCATTTACAGAGTCTGAAACTGCTTTTCAGAATGTGGGAGTACAGTATTTTAGCTGTTCTGTCTATTTCTTGTTTTAAACCAAGAGATTGTACCTCCTGACTTCCCTAAATCAGGCTTGGGGCCTTCAGTTATGATTGAAATGAAGATGAAGACTTAAATGCAGGGATTGGATAGTAAAGACGAGGGTTTAGAAAATACCAATTTTTGCCATGAGATAATTTTGTGATATTTCTGTAAAGAAGGCTCTTCAACAAAAACTGGAAGGAATTCGGCCATGAGGGATTCCAGCAGTGAGAATTTGAGATGTTTGGGAAATCAGGAGCAAACTGAAACTGAGGTCTTAGAAATGGTGGTATTTTTTTTTCTGGTGCCAAAAAGCAAGCCAAGTTATTTTGTCCTGAACAATCTGTAGATTTAATCTCTCTTGAAGTGCCCAAGGGGTTCTCTGACAGAGTTTTGGAATCTGTGGTTCTCTTTGGTGCTGTGTTTTACAGCTTCATAACAAAACACTGAAGCTGATTTCTGTAATGGATAAAGTGGAGTTCAGTATATATTTGATCTCTTTCAATAACTAGAAACCTTAACCATTTTGTAAACAAAGACTCAGCCCAGTGTGAATATGCCTAAAAAAAGAGAGATTTTATTGGATTGTGGAAGTAGTGTATCTTGTGTCTTCTTCACTTATTAAAACATAAGGCCTTAATTTTAGAGTTAGGAATAAGAAAGATGACAAAGAATAGCACTAGATTGGAAACTATGAAGCCTGTGCCTTACTCCAGTGAAAACAGTTATGGCTGAGTCATTTTGATGAAAGCATGTACAGCCAATAAATTCAATAAATAGATATATTTAAACACATGGAGGCAATGATTACATGAGGAAACTTGAGAACAATATTTTAAGGTATATAAAGTTTTTTCATTTGCCATGAAAATGAATATCTATGGTATAGATTTCCTTTCTCTTTCCCACCGTCTATGAAAAGTTGAGGCCAGAAACAGCTTGAAGAGTGAACATGGCGTGTCTTTAAAATCCAGCCACTCTTGTGCACATCTGCCAGTAGTGGACAATGACCTTCTCTTTCCTCTTGTGGGCAGATGTCGTTCAGTTCAGGAAATATCAGAGGAGTGACACAGCAATGGCTTAGCACAACTGTGACCCTACAAAACGTGACCTTGAAAATCTTATCGTACTGGCACAGAATCACAGAATGTCCTGAGCTGGAAGTGACTCACAAGGATCATTGATATCCAACTCCTGGCTGTGCACAGGACACCCCAAGAGTCACACTGTGTGCCCAAGAGTATTGTCCAAACACTCTGGCAAGCTCCCCACTTCCCTTGGGAGCCTGTTCATATGCCCAATCATCCAGGATGTCTGAGCACTGCCATACAGTCTTTGGCATGGTTAGCAAGGGCAGTGGAAGTTCAATCTTTGCCCTTCTCTTTTAGCTGTAGATGTGACTATAACAGTGGGGAAAGCCGATGAGCAGATGAACAGCAGATATTCTGAACTTTCAATATTTCTGAGATATTTAGGTAAAGCAAGGTAGGGCAAAATTTTGCATAGAGAGGTAGTGCCTTTTACTAGGTGAAATGATAGAACTGGAGAGAAACAGCAACCCTCACTTGATGAAAGCTTGTCACTTTTCCCCAACTTTTACATCAGTTGCTCCAGTGATGTTTGCAGCCAGGTAAAATCACTTTTTTTTTTTTTTTTTTTTTTTTTTTTTTAAGCATTAGTTATTTATTAAATTCAAAGACAGAAGACAAAATAATGTAACTACCTGCATTGTGTGGATGTTGCAATGTGAAGCGATCCTGAGGAATATACTCTTCTGTAAACTGATACTGTGTTTTAATTTGTGTATCTATCATAAAAAGTATTTAGATTGAACATCAAAAAATTTGGAACTGTGATATTTTACTAGGAATATGTGTACTCAAATGTATATTCAGGTGAGGATGAAATGTATTAACAGTGTGATGTTTGTATCAGGTACCCTTATTTTGCAAACTACCTGAAGTTATGTGTCTGACCCCATCACTACCATGTGCCATCATAGAAATCCAGTTTTGCTGAAGTGTTAAGTTCACTGCTATTCAGGAAACTGTTTCTTTGAATTCCCTTTTCTCTGTTTTTAATAAATCTTGGTTTTGGCTACGTTTACTCTTGCCTAGGTAATTTTACAAAAATGCCTGTAGAATGCTGAGAAGCTCATCAGCTTTATAAAGAAGACCATCAGAATTTCCAGAACTTAAAAGTTCCTCTCATTGCCAATCATTAGGCCAGAAAGAGGTTATTCAGTTATTTTTCAGTGAATTTTGCCTGCCATCAGGCTCCAGTGATCAAACAAACAAAAAAATACAGAATCCTGAAGACTAAAAGAAGGCTGAAAACTGGTGTTGGTGTGTGGTCATATAATATAAAAAAAAGATGAAAACTGTTTAATTTATGCTTGGCTCTTGCAGTGCATGAAGAATTCCATCCCTTAGCCATCATGTCATTTGGAGCATTAGTCACAAAGAGGAGCTTGCTGATAATATCTGCATACAGGAAATCCTCAGAAGATTTGTTAGGATACATCCATGGCTGGCTGGACTCTTATGAGCTGTGTGGCACAACCAGAGCATGTTGTATGGGCAGCTCTCTATCTGCATTAAGGTAATTTTGGCCTGTGAATAAAACTGTCAGGCATGCTGGACTCCTGTGTTGCAGGTGGAATTTGGAATGCTGCACTACCTGGCTGCCAAAGTCCTTAGAAGCGATTCAGTGGATCAAACCCAGAAATCTGAGTTTGCCAAGTATTGTCACAGATAAATTCTTTCAGCAGTTGTTCTAAGACATCCTATTTAAACATAAGGCCTTAATTTCAGAGCTAGGAATAAGAAAGATGACAAAGAATAGCACTAGACTGGAAACTATGAAGCCTGTGCTTGACTCCAGTGAGAATAGTTACGGCTGAGTCATTTTGATGAAAGCATGTACAGTGCTAAGACAGTGGCTAAGACAGAAATCAATGACTTCAGAAAATGAATTAAAAAAATTCTTACTCCTATCAGAAAAAAGGCATTATGGGTGATTTCTTATCTGTAAAAAAAAAATCTCAGAATAAACACAGCTGTTTAATATCTTGAGGTAGGAAACCAACGTCTTCTTCTTGTTTTATGATCTATAAATTTAGTATGTCAGCCCCCTTGCATAGTATTTCATAAGCATTTTCCACTAAGACGTGTTGCGTGGTGTGCTTCAAGATGAACTTTAAAGTGCCTGTTCCAGTGACTACTTTCAGCCTGTTTGACAGACATTTGTACAGGGTAAAAGGTACAGCCTAATTTCTGGCTGGCCTTTCAGTAGTAAAACTTAACATCAAATTCATAACTTTATTAACACTTTCATTACTTTGTGACCTCATCCTGCTAGGACCAGGTTGGGTTCAGGCAGGGGATGTGATTCATTGGTTATAGGATACATTGGCAACCTGATATCCACGTGAATGCCACATTTGGGGAGAAAACTTCCTAAAACATGGAAAGTGAGAAGTTAACCTAAGTTCTTTTCTTCTATATATATGCTTGGACTTAGTCAGTTGCTGAGCAGAACTTAAATAAAGAAATGAGACTTAATTTGTTCTTGGTAGAAAGTTCCAACCTCTTTCCAGTGAAAACTTCACCATTAGGTCTTAATGAATAATTAATTTTTCACTTTACTTTCTGAACTAAAAAACTAAGAAAATAATTCAGATTGACTCAAGTGAAAAATTTTTGTTTATCTCACTGTAATGAAAAATCCAAATGTAATGCAAATAAAACATTGTTTCTGCTTACATTAAACATCTTCTGCACCAAAATATTTTATTTCATACACTTGTGGGATTTTTAATTCTCCTTTAATTTTAAGTACTTTTCAAGAGAAAACAATTATTTTGAAAAGTCAAACCATTAAAAACAAACAAATATTTTCAAGGCTTTTATGTAGCTCTCTGCTATCATCCCAGCTACATTTTTATAGCAAATAGTCTGCTGAGTGTTTTTTTTTTTTTTTTGTTTTGTTTTTTTGTTTTTTTTTTTTAAGTGTTGCTTTATAAATGATTCCTTTAGCTGTCCTGGTCATTTTCTGATGGCTGCTTGCCATGGTGTAATGTGTTTCGCAAAGTTTTCGGAGAATTTTGGTGGATACAGTTTGTGCACCTGAAAAATAAATATGGATAAATACATGTGAAGGCCCTTCCTTATCTATGGTTGGTGCAGGCTGCAGGTAAGGCTTGTCTTAATCTCGAAAATCTTTAATTTCCACAGGGTAAGTGAGCCTTTAGGCTTTGTTTTCTGGGCTTGGAAGGGAACCAGACTAACACTGCGTTATCTAATTCTTCATCTCCTCTACATTTCAGGTCTCCATTTAGTTGATTTTGGAAAGAGTGAAGTGTTTGAGAGGATTAGAGACAGCAGAAGAAGAGGAATTCAGAGTATGTATTGAGTAAGGGATGTTGACTGTGGAGGGAGATTTTGGAGCTTGTTGTGTTTATGGACAACTGCATTGCAGAGTTCATTTGAATGCTCTGGGGTTCATAAACTTGTGTAGCCTGGAAGGCAGGGCCCATTGGAAGGAGTCAGAATTTCAGTGCAAATGATTTACCCAGCTGTTAAGATAACACTTAAAGAGTTAGTGGTAAGATAGGTTTTTTTTAAAAGGTCTAATTTAAATTGACAAACACACTGAAAACTGCAGATGGGCTCAGGCTGAAAAGTAGAGTGTGTGAAGCCTTTCCAAGCTCAGGCAGGTTGGGATCCAAATCTTCTCCTACCGCTCTGGCTTTTGGTTGCTTTTAAATTCCTCTTTGGTTCTTTTTTATGTCTTGTAAATCTAAGATGGTGGGAACATCTGGTTACAAGGGATTTACAATTGTTTGGGTGGGTATGTTATGAGAATTCACTTTTTCTCAAGTGTAGCCCTCATTCCTGAGCCGAGCTCAGTGTCCATTGATGTCTAAAAGTTTGCTGACTGTTCACATCTCTAGCTAGGACTAGTTCAGTTCTATTAAATTTTCCAGTATCCAAAGTACATGACTTTTCAAAGGCTTTGCTTCAGTCATTTCACAGTGAGGCTGGTCTGCTCTCAGCCCCAGTGTGATGGCTACTGGTGAAGAGGCCTTAAGAGTCACTCTGTGTATTTTTGGACATGGTAAAAATATTATTATTGTTAGATACATAAAATGCCACTCAACTCTTCATGCTACAGAATTGACAATTATCTGAGTGCTGCTTTTCTTCTTGATCAGTATTGAAACAGTAACTAAAATTTGGACCAGTAGCCAGGAAGTCTGCAAATGAAGAAGAGACAAATACAAAAGCCTGTTTTGATTTCAGCATTCCTCATTTGACAAGTGTTTGCCTAGACAGCGTGTAGTCAAAATGAATTGTCATTTTTTGCAACCCCAAGTATTTGATGTGTCAAAACTCCTGTGAAAACACATAAACAAAATCTGAAATTTCCAGATGGATAGCTGTACTGCAATCAATCTACCCATGATCCAAGTTTGAAAATTATTTGAATCACTTGTTGCAATACAAGCACATGTCTTAAAATATTAGGACTTATATCACAGAAGGCTTGTTGTAATAATGAAAATAATCTTAGTTCCTATTAAAATAGTTTGTGTGTTTTGATTTTGGTGGATCTGATTTTATGTGATTCTCCACACATTCTTAGATGTCCTGTCAAACAAAAGCAGTAGAAAATGTTCCCCAAAGAGCCCAACAGAGGCAGATAGACCAAAACTGTCCTTGGCAGTGGAGGTCTGCTGCATTCATGTTCTAGCGAAATTGTGAAGAATGTTGTTAAGTATATTTCCTGTGACTTATCTCCTAAACTTCTTATACTTTTCCATGATGAGTACATAGAGAAGCAGCCTAAATGCCCAAAGCTTGATTTTTCAGAGGAAATTATATCTGCCCTCTAGTAGTCTTTGTGATTTTACCTACTTCAAAGTGCAATCTGAAGTTAAGTAATATAGTTCTGTATGTGGTTTGAGAGATGTGGTTTGCAGATATTTAAAACCTCATGTGTAGACCTTAAAAGTGTAGATACCTGGAAGAGGAAAGTGTTATCAATTTCTGAATCCTTTTTTCCTCCCTCCTTCATTCCTATCCAAATCTGTATGTCATGTGTGCCTAGCAGGGACAGATGCAGAAATACACATGTAGTGTGCGAGGTCCACATTAACTCTTTCTGATTGAGCCATACAAGCTCTGTAACTCTGCTCATTATCTGGAATGGTCAAACTTTTGTGTGGTTTTTTGTGTAGATGAGAGAGGAAGTTTACATCAAGTTGAAAGTTTTGAGTTTAACTGAGGTCAAAAGGGCATAGGCTCAAGCACTGAGATTCTGACACTTTTATAATTTTGTATATTACTGATGAACAGTTCATACAAACAGCTTCTTCAATTTTAGAGAAAGTCTTCCTTGTTTCTCTATGAGCTCAACCTTGAAATTTCTTATAGTTATGTCGGTTTTGCATAGCTTTCTTTGCTGAATTTGGTACTCATATGTAGAGTATGAAGAAGGACTCACATTCTTAGAGGGAATATGAACGGGAAGAAAACGACATTGCACCAGAGCCTCAATCCATATCTAATGTCTTGTCTTCATACAGCAACAGCTACCACCCCTACAGTAAGGGAAAGCTGAAATATCCCCGTATCTGTCATCAAAATAAATAGCAGAAATTAGGAAGAAATTATTTTCTGACTCCATACTCACAGACTTACTTCCTGAAAAATACAATTTTGATGCCGAATTCATTGTTCTACAGAAATTATTATTGATCATAAATGATTCATTCCTTTTAAAAGTCTCCTGACTCCGTGACAGCTAGGAGCAGTTTGCTCCCCAGGTCCACCATGGATAACACAAAGAAGTCTTTAGGATTTTTAAACTTTGTAACGTTTATGACAATAATATCTGAAAAAAACTTTACCCACACACAGCATTGTGTGTGGTATTGGACTTGGCTTTGAGTCAGAAGAGAAAGAAGCACATTATGTAATGTGTTATTACCTTTTAAACATAGCCTAAATTATATATGTCTGGGTTAACACCTATTTTCATCTCTGCTTTCTAAATGTGACCCCTCTGTTTTATTTCATGTTCATGTTTTAAACAGAAGGCGGGAGGAAGAAAGAAAGAGAGAGAGAAAGAAAGAAAGGACTGAAAAAAAGTAATTTCCATTGTGAAAAGCCAGTGGTATTTGATACTAGTTGTTTCTACATAAGTTTGGCTCATATTTCCACATTTTCTGTAGTGTAGGTCTTATGAACCTTACTATATATAGTGCAAAAGAAATTCCAGCATATTAAATTTCTTACATTTGTATAAATCACTACAGCTTTATAGACTATGTGAAGAACTAAGTGTAAGTTATATTGAGGGATTGGAATAGGATCTCTAAGGTCCCTTCCAACCCAAACCATTCTATGATTCTCTGATTCTATGTGCTATATTACACAGTTACTAATTGTTGTGTGTGAGTATCTTGGTATCTGTTGAGGAAAATCTGCACTTTACATATGCTTAATAATTTTATGTGGATGTTGAAGAGGGGAAGGGTTTTACTGGAGCATTATTTAAAGTCTCCTGCACTGGGGATGAACTGCAACATGTAATGCCATTCCAAACCTCATTGTCTTTCATCATTAGCCAATGAATTACTTTTTGCTTCTGCACTTCTTTTCAGGAAGTTCTTTCAAGGTTTTGTGCAGCTAATTGTAAGGAAACTTGGTTTTGTTTTTATTTTTTTTTTCCTTTCCTAAATTAATTCAGGCCACTTTATTTCCCTCCCAACATAACCCTGTAGTTAGTCCTCCAGTTCTTACCTCATGCTAACACAATTTGTAGAGAGCAGCCACATTTCATCTGTGCTCCATTTTGTCTGTCCTCCCAAAGTAGACTCTCAGTTCCCTACAAGGATGACTAGACCTTCCTTCCACCTGTTCTGGTCTGAGTTCATCTTTGCACACGATCCAGCACAGAGCACTGTCTTCAGTTTACTGTTATCTTTTATAATGGTATTAATAAATCCCAATTTCTATTGGAAATACTTTGCTTTTGCCTTGGGCTAGTATCACATTATGCTTTATCAACACTCTGGTGACTCATTGTAATCTTGTGATTAAATTCTATGCCCAGGTCTTCTGCTGGATCTGTCATTTGCAGCTGACCAGAACATTTTTTGTAATGGTACTTAGTCACAGTACATTTAGTGAAGAAATATGTTGGCTATCACATTCAGGACTAAGTAGTTTCTGCCATATTTGGAAGCATGTGTTTTCCAATATGTCTTGGAAATTTATGTGTCCACACAATGATACGATTTCTGATAGCCATTTTCCTTCCAACAAAATATTAATGAGGTCCTCATCCAGGTTCAGATTTGATCCATGTGAGGCAATGGCAAACTTGTGACCCTAATTAATTTTAAAGCCCTTCATTCAAATTGATTTTGACCTTGGTTTTATCCACGTTACTACAAATTTTTATTTGCAGAAATGGTCTTTATTAAACTATGGCAGTATTCTACTCCCGATTTTATTTCTAGTTTTCAGATGATGATCGTATATTTCAATATCCACTTTCCAGTAATGAATGTTAGTCCATCAAGTCTTGTTATGGCTGTATGTCTAATTTCAGGTCCTCCTCTATTGGTTTCACTTCCTCTGGTTTGTAACCTTGCCACCTTTCATTGGATTCCAAATAGCAAAGTAGTCTCTCTGTTACCTTACCCATTTCAACTCGATCCTTTATAATCCTTTCAGTAACTGAACTGTCTCCATGACTACTCCTATATTCTCGGCTTATACTTTTCTTTTCGCTGCTTCTGCTGATATTTTTTTTTACTGAACCCTTTCAACTATTTTTCTTTCAACTGTGTTGCAAAGTAGAATTTGGAGAGTCGAACATGACTTTTTCCCTGTTTTCTTCTTTGATTCTCTTAGCTTAAAGCTGTTCGGAATGGTGATCTAGTTTAAATCTTATGAAATCAGTCCCTCAGGAGCTCTGGTAGAGGCTGTTTCACGTGGGCATTTTCTCTAAATGCTACCTTGTATATTTGTTTTATTATATTATTTTATTTAAGGTATATGTCGCACCTGAACCATGACATGATTACGTTCTTTTTTCTCTGTGGCAAAAGTTAGATTATTTGTAGAAATATTGTCATTTGTCATAAAGAGTTTTAAACAATTTATTCCCCCCAATTCAAGAAACAGCTCCTGTAGAGAGTGTACAAAATCAAGAATCTTGATTTGGCAGCAGAGTTATTCAATGTAAATCTCATGTAAGCCACAAAGCCATTATGGTGCCACTTCTCAGAAAGCTGCTTGTGGATGTAGCGTATACACTGACAAATCTTCTCCTTCCCATCATCCTGATCCAAAGGGATGTCCCTATGGAAATTCTTCTAGAGAGACACATATCTTCAATTGGCAATCCTTTTTTTTCCCTTTGGATGCCTGGCTTTTTGCCAGGAAAGGCCATTTCTTGATTAATCTGAAGGCAGTATATGTTGTATTTCTGATTTCTTCAGAGGCCTCTGACTGCTCATTCCAGCTGACTGGACAGCTGGCTTATTCTGAACAGAGCCAGGTAATGCTCCTGTGTGGAGCAGATGTCATTGAACACAATCAGTGCATTCCACTAAGTCTGCCAGGTATCTTCTGACTCAGTCAATAATTTTCTTTTTCATTAAAGGGGCTTGAGAGGGTATAGCAGATTGGCAAATGTAAGAATACATTTGAAAAGAAATACAGTCATGTTTAGTTTCTTTCCCTAAGTACAGTCAAGGTTCCAGACAATTCTACAATCACAACTCTTCGGTTGTCAGTCCTCTAATTAATTCATTGCAGGAAGTGTTGCTGGCTCCAGCAGATTCTACATCTCTTCCAATGTTAGCAGTGGGTCATCAACTTTTAGAAGGATTCTGCCAGAGAAGATTCTGGCACTTTATGATCATTTTTTACCTTTCGTCTTTAATGATTGGTTAGTTCATACAAGAACTTGTGCGTTTGAAAGTGCAGCTATTACCAGCAAACACAGAGATGATATTTCCTTATGTGTAAATTGCTGGAGCAGACACAGGATGAGAGTTTGTATTGTGGATGAAATTTGCACAGATTTTCACTTCTTATATATTTGAAAGTTTTGACATCCAGAACACTAGAGAACAAAAAAATTCCTCTTGTACTTCTTCCTGTGGAGGAAAAAAAAAAAAAAAGAAGAAGAAAAAACCCAAAAGAAACAAAAGAAAAAGAGAGGAAAAAGAAGTGGGATCTGAATATTTTCCACTGGTTTGTTTTCTGTCTTTGTTCCCATCTACTTACGCTCAGACATTTTCATGTGGCACTTTGGCAAATACAGGTGTATAATTCATGCTGATTCTTTTGTCTGCTTGAAAAAGACTTCTGTCTTTGGAAAATTTGACCCTATTTATTCATGGAGATTTTTGACAACTCTACGTTTTATTTTTTTTCCTGTTGTTTCAATAACCTCTTGGTTGGCCAAAGGGACACTGTGTTGACACTACATTGGCCAAAAACCTCCTGCAGTTTCAATTGGCAGGGTTATTTTCCAATTCCTTCTCTTGATTACTGGGACATGCAGCTAACTTTATGCAGCTTCTTTGTTTCAGCCAAAAGATGGGAACATTTTATGGAGAGAGAAGAGTGTGCCCTCTTTACATTCTGTTTATTTTACACTTGAGGTGTCCTTGAGGGAGAATGTTCTACATCACTTCATGGCTTTAATAAGGAAGCTGTCAGATTTTATTTAACTGAACATTATTAAGTGAAAGGATACAAATTCTTCAATCCAAACATCTTTATACATATTTTCCAGCAACTTGATTCACCACATCAGTTTTTCAGAATCTGTAAATGTAACACACTTTAATTACACATAATGTGATCATAATGTGATGTAATGAAAAGCTTGTTAGTCTTCAGCACAAGTAAATAAAATAAAGCAACTCAAAAACCTTGAATTTATTTTGTGTTTTTAACTTGCACGTTTTTCTGTGCATATCTTAACATCTACTGCATGTTCCTCTCTTGCCTACTCCAATTTTTTTTCAGTGGTGCTTTTCCTGACGTACTCTGTGAGCTTGGAAATAAATAGATAGAGGGGAAAGGAGGTAAACTGGGAAAAAAAAGTTCCTGTCTTGTATTTACCACATGCAAGAGTGGAGACTGGCCCCTTTCTGATACAGTGTTTTAATTTTTTCTTAATCTGCTTTCATAGTAATTTTTCTTAATAGCTTATTCCCTCCAGCTGAAACACAGAAGGCAACAACTTCAGTGCTCAGAGAAATCACTTGGCACTGAGAAATGACCAATTACTTGTTAAAACAAGGACAAGCAAACCCTACTGAGGTGAATCCATTGCCACAGCAATGCATTTTGGCTGATCAGACTTTTGGTTTTTCTTCCTTTGTGTATACATTTTTGTAATGGTATCTGCATCAATATTTTGTTAAAAGCTCAAGACCCTTGTCTTTTTTGTCTTACCTTCTAAAAGATCTGCTTTCTTCACATTCTGGTCTCTAAATCTTGTAAAAATTGTGTCAGCATGACTTAAATTTCACACATATAAAATGTTCCTGTTAATGTCAAAAAACAAAATGCACTTGAACAAGTCAAAGGTGGCTATCTATATACTTGCAGAATAAGAAATAAACTACACTACCTTGGTATAGGAAGTTTATTTTACCTACAAGAAGGGTAACGTGAATGTCAGCTAAATTCCAGGATTGCTGAAGACCACTCACTCTCACTCATTAAAAAAAAAAACAAAACAACAAACCACCTTTCATTCAATATCAAGCAGCTGAAATTTTTGACTGTAGATTTCTTTTAAGGTAAAAAAACCCCAAACCTATCTTTCTCCTCTCTTAGTTTTTAACGATGTCTGGGATTTCAAAAGAACCTATGGGATTTAGCAACAATTTCCCTTTAAAGGGCACTTGGATTTGAAAGTCTAACTCTTCTAGGTTCTTTCAAAAACACAAGCTGTTATTAATAAACTATCATCCAATGCCTGTAACATTACATCAGGCTTCAGCTTTTTTTAAGTCCAGGAGACCATATGGGTAGTTTATTCTCAACCACTTCTAGGAACTTCTAGCTATCTTACCAAATATTTAAGAAAATTTGTTTAGGAGTGAGAGATCGCTGGTAATTTGTTGTCCATTCTAGGAATTCAGGCAGAGAGGGAGCACTCATTTACTGAACTGCTCTAATGAACTACCAAGCACTGTAATGATAATCTGATTTAACTGTGAAGGTGTTCCTATAAAGAGAGATTACACTGATTTTAATATATGTATTTCCTCCTATCTTAATCATTTGAAAGAAAAGTAACAACATAAGTAAACGGAAGTAATTTTATAATAATATTTTCCATAAGTAACTAGGAAATCATGATAACTTTTGGAGATATTCAAAGACATCTTCCTAATGGTAATGTGTTAATATGAAATGTGCTAATATGAAACCATTATGAAATCCTGTTTTACACCCCTCATATCACTTTTCTATGGGAAACTGCTTTCACCAGGATGTGTCTAGATTTATTGTGGAGTAAAAGTGAAAGTGTTTTAAAAAATCTGTTAAATAATTTTGCAGTTAAAACATGATTGACACAGTTGCAGGACTAATTCTTCAAGTGTGTGCTTTGCGCTTTAGAGGGATGATTCTTGAAATAATAACATTTCAATTAAAGAGAAAAAAAGTCCTCATATTATTAGATTTCTTAGATTAGGTCTCATGGACAGCAGTTGCGAACTCAGACTCTCCTTCTGTATGATATTACTGTGATTGAGGCAATCATATTGTTGAGACAGGTCCTGCAAATGTTTCCTCACTGTGATTGCTACCAAATCCTAGCTGCCTGCTGCCTCCTAGAATAAACATATGGTAGGAAAGCTGCTGGTGGAAATTTTGTTTTATTTTCAGTGTAACAGGGTAACAATGGTAACAGTTGCCACTGTTCAAAGGGAAACGACTGACTCAAAACAAAACCTTAACCTGGCAACCTGTCAGAGCGAGACAGGCAGTGATGCCAGTCAAAACAGCAAAGGCTGTACTGTTCCTCCTCCCTTGGTCTTTCTCCTACTATGAAAGGCTGTATTATGTTTACAGTGTTTATTTTATCTCTGAACCTTTTGCTGATGCAGTTCTCCAGAGCTTTTTTGTAGTCAGTTGCTGCTCTTGGGTGGAATACTTGAAGAAGTTGTCAGCCTGTTCTGTCTGTTGCTGTCATGCCTGTGTTGCACTTCGGTGCCGAAAGTTTTACTGTGTGTTACACAAAGCTTCTGCCTTGACTGGAACTGGGGAAGCTGCTCCAAGAAAAGGGTGGGATGTAGCTGTACCGTGTTAGGAATAGGTAAGAGGAGGAGTTGTGATAGCCAACAGCTGCAGGGTAAACTCTGGCAAGGCATCTGACAACATCTGGCAGCATCTGGTGAGGCATCTGACAAAACCCCTCCCTCCCTCTAACCTGCTGGGTCAAATGTGGACACAGGCAGGCTTTGGTTGGGTCAGGGTGGGACTGCACAGCAGGCAGCTGAGCCCTTGAGAAAGGCTGTAATAATGCAGCAGTTTGAGCCCTTAGATCCTGCACTGTGCCACAAAGAGGAGCAGCCTGGGCCACCCCAGCTTTGAGGCAGAGAAGCAGCTGGCCAGTACTCTAACTCTGCAGCCTCAGCACAAAGCAGCAACATGAAAATTAAACTTATCATTACCTCTTGTGTGGAAGGTCAGGCGCCTTAGCATGATACTACTTTCTGTGCATAGATTGGATAATGCCTTTACTTCCAAGGAGATCCTGAAGGGAAGCAGTCAGCTGCTGTCACCTGAACAGCGTTCTGCACTGCAGTGTGCTCCTTATAACACACTCCAGCAGTGACTATAGCCCAGAGCAGATTAAAAAGAGATGAGCATCAATCAAATTGTCACTCATTATCTCTTTGAAAATAAGGTCTTCCATGTTGATAAGTGCAAAAAACAAATGGATAACCCAAAAAGAATCGCAGATACTATCTGCATTCATTGGAGCCAATAGTTCCCAAATAACCTTCTTAAGCCAGGAAGAAATTTAGCCAAAGTGCACCCAAAAGCCTGACCTTTGCCCAGCACCTCCCATACCTTGGTGAGTGATTTTGGACAGGAATGAAGCAGAGAAACATTGGCATTTCCTCTGTCAAAATATTATTCTGCCCCCGTGGAAGTAGACAGTCTTTTCAAAATATATTCAATTTTTATCTGCAAAACAACAAGAAAATTTCCTCACAAGAGGAAACTTTAAAATCAGCTACTCAGAAAAACAGCTTATTTGAACCAGACTATTTACAAATCCAAACAAATATGCTTGGCCAGAATACCAAGATGGAGGCAAATAAATATTTCTCCTGCAACTGCAGTGTTTTAGATTTAATATCCTTATGCCTCATTTGGTGAATTTTGGAGTTTCTTTTGCTGCTCCTATCTTCTTGTCCAACGTATTTACTTGTTAGGGACTGCCCATAAATGTGGATGGTCTGTGTAATGGAAGGGCAGGAGGAAGATTCTAGATGTAACCATAGCTGTATCAGAGAGGGAAAGACAATTGAAAAGTTGGTGTGGTACCTCCCTGAAGGGCCAGCACAGCTTTGTGTGAAACTCTCTCTGCTAAGGTGTCAGGGAATCAACCACTGGTGCGAGGCTACTGTCCAGTTGTCCACAGCCCACTTTTGATAAAAGCATTCCCACTTCTCTTTTCATAGAAAAAGGACAGGATCTGATGCCACCGGATAACACAGACCAAGAAAAAGTTCAAGCCATTGCAGCTGTACCAGTCTTTACCAGGAAAAGGATTTGGTCATGAGTATTTGATGTATCAGACCAGGACTGTGAGTGAAAGAGGTTATTTACTGGAGAGCCAGGGTTTCCCTCCTCCTATTCTCATTGCAGTCATTTTATTTATTCCATTTTCAGCTGAAAACTTTTCTTTAGAGAAAGTAATGCTGTGGTTACTTTCCCTACCAGCCTTCTTGTGCCCGTACTAGGAGGGCCTGTCTCCTTGCTATAAAGACTTTTCCTAACAACTAATCTAACTCTTCTCTCACACATGAAGCTAATTATTTCTTGCCATCCTTTGATGGAAACAGGATATGTGATGACTTTAAAATATTTAAAGTCAACATTGGCTGATGTTTATAATTCTGTTTTCAGTCTCCTGTTTTTTCCTGATAGGTCACATTGTATAATTTTCTCCTTGTTCTTTGTTCTCCTCAGGACTCTTTCCAGTTTACCACATCTTTCTTAAGATTGAGAGACCAAAATAGATGTAGCAGAGGCTTTACCAGTCATTAGTAGAGTGGATAATTTCCTTCCATGTTTTATGTAGAGCTTTATTTTTAATAAACCCAGAATTATATTATTCTCTTTTGAAATGTTCATCTACAGTTGACTCATATTCAGTCTGTGATCCAGCTTACCCAGTTGTTTCTTTTCCAGCCTTCCCTTCTTGATACTGTATATTTGAGTTTTCTTTTATTGCAGAACTTTCAACTTCATAAAATTTCATCTAAATGGTTTCATTCCCCTCTCCCCACTAATTTATCACTCTTACTTTCGATCTTCTCTTTCAAATTGCTTTCAGTCTCTTCCACTTCGGTCTTTGCCCAAGTTTTAGGACTATTTCCTGTTCCCCGAAGTTATTAATGACTTCAGCTCTTCTGAAGCCTTCTCAAGCATAGCCTAGCTTGAAAATGAGACATTGGCTGTTAATTTTTTCCATACAGTTGTATACCTAAAATATAGCAATAATATCTAGATAATGTTGCACTAGTTCTCTTAATGAAGAAATTGTTTTTGAGAGAATGCATGTATGTTTATTTATTTCCCTAAATTTATCCTTTCTCTTTTTTCTTCTGGAATATAACTATTCTAAAATATTTAAAAATTGTTCTTTGCATTTCGCTCATTTTGTTTCTAAGCATCTTAAGCTTCCTGGATCAAATTCTTCAGCTGGTGGTTAATTGAGTTCAGCTATAACACAATTCCTTTTCTGGTGAATAAGACTCCTGGTTGGTGTTTGTTCTTTACACATTGACAAGCCAAGGGAACACTTTGTACAAAATGAAGTGTGTTGCTTCTAAAAGTACATGCCTGCCTGTCACATTCTCTTTCCTGTGCTCTTTCAGTAAGGACTATACAATTTTGTCTGGTTTACAATATTTTTTAAATTGCATTTCTTTCATCTGATATTTTTTGCTGCTTACTGTCTTTTCCTTCAAGCCTAGCATTTGAAGTACTTATTTTTAAAATGGCCACTGTAGATTGAAATATTTAGATTTTCATATTTATTAAAATAGCTTCTGGATTTTGCTTGAATATGGATGAGCTTAAAATGTTTCAATTTAAAAAAAATCCATTTTATTTGTGTATCTATTTATTTATTTAATTTAGTCACCTTGGATAAAATGGAGCCCATATTGTATTTCTCCCCTAGCATCAATAAAGTTTCAGATTTTAGTAAAATTCCACAGATAAAGTACAATATCAAAATATCTTTAATAATAAAAAATATAAAGGATTATATCTATTGCTAATTTTTATAAATATTATTTTCCCTGCCTCCACTATAGATTCTGTATAAAGAATCATTGACTTCAATAGTGCTGGAGCATTTCTAGTTATGTAGATAGATGCATGTAGTAATTTTTGTGGTGAATTTGTAGAGCAAGGTTTTACTGTGTAAGAGTTTGAATAGTGGGATATGACTGTTCATATAAACACAGTCATGCACAGATAATGTAATGCACAGTATTTTTTCAGATCCTAATTTTGATGAAGCTTTTCTGAGGCATTGAAAAATACTTCTGCAGTGGTTACATTACTAACTCAGTGCAAATACACTTGGACATTAGACAATGCTCTCTGTTGGGCGATGTTTTTTCAATATTATGTCTTCTTCAAATAAGATTTAATGAGAAGAACTTTTGCACTACAGTGAGAATAAAGCCAATGTCTAGAATGTCCTCTATTTTTTTGTTGAACAGTGGCTTTTAAGAAATGCTGCCTCTTATTAATGACAATAGCCTTCCCCAGTGGTCAAAATGGCACCAGTGCTGTCTGGCACCTTTGTTGGTGACAGGGACAGTGGGACTGAGGGCACCCTCAGCGAGTCTGAAGATGACATGAAGCTGTGTGGTGCAGTTGACATGTTGGAGGAAAGGGTTTCATCTCTCTTGTGAGGACAGGCTGAGAGGGTTGGGAATGTCCAGCCTGGGGAAGAGAAGGCTCCAGGGAGAACTTTTTGTACCTTGCAGTACCTAAAGGGACTATGAGAGAACAGGAGAGGGACCTTTTACAATGGCATGGAGTGATAAGATAACAGGGAATGAAGTCAAACATGCCAAAGAGAGTAGATATGAGATGTTTAGATCAGGTATGAAGAAGAAATTCTCTGCTGTGAGGGTGGTGAGACACTGGCACAGGTTACCCAGAACAGCTGTGGCTGCCCATCCTTGGTAGTGTTGAAGCCCAGGTTGGATGGGGCTTTGAGCAACTTGGTCGAGTTGAAGAGGTTGGAACCAGGTGATGTTTAAGGTCTCTTCTAACCCAAATCATTCTATGATTCTATGACAGAGATTTTATGATACGAAATAAAGGTAAGTCAGTCAGTTGAAAGCAAGCTGTTGCAGCAGACATTAAAAACCATGAATCAGATTAGTTGCAGTATCTTTTTCTTTTTGTCCCAACAATGTATTATTATTTGGTTTTAATTACACACTGGTTTCTAATTTCAAACAAACAAACACACAAACAAACAAAAACCCCCCACCAAAACCCACCCTTTTCTTAGTTTTGTAAATATTGTTTTTCAGTTTTGAAAACTTGAGATTTAGTTATTTCATTTGAAATTAAATTTCCTATTCTTTAGGATTCTTAAGACCTGGAGGTTGAAGGAAAATATGAAATGTTTGTAAACTATTCAATAATTTCTTCAATTACTATTTTATTTTCTACTCTCCTGGTAAGAAATTCTTGTATTTTCTGAAATTAATACCTGGTTGGTCTCTGTGTTTTACTTTTGTTTGTGCCACTTAGTTTGTAGCTGATTCTGAATAGGCATTTTGTCTCTTGAATATAAAAAATCTAGGCAAAATGAAACTAATTCTATTTATGAGTTATAACAAATATTGCACAAATAATAAGGAATAAGGGCTCACTTCAGTTTAAAATATCAGAGAACTCTAATGTCACATCGTTAAAAAAATTATTCTTGTTTCCATATTTAGTATTTATTGAGTTGATTGAAATCTCTGATTTCCAGCACAATAGTTTTATCTAGGCTCTGTTGCAGGTTATCTGTACTGATGAACCTGATTCACTAGATGTACTAGAATGGAAGAAAAGAATTAGAAGAGCTAATATTAAGTTTCTTTGTGTCATAGTTTCTAAAGTAACTGAGTCTCAGACTGCACTCCAAATTAAAGACTCCTACTTTCTTGCAAAATTTCATTTCAGTATTCAAAAATGTTGTGCCTATAATATTTATACTCTCTAATAACTATCTTTTTCTTAAAAAATTTATAATAGCCTCTTCTTTCCACAACAGCCTATTATTTCAGCGGTGTCATATAACTTATTTTTTAAACTATCTTATTTGTTTTTATTTGAAGATTTGTTAGGTTAAGTGGTTTCATCAGACTACATTTATTTTCTTTGATATGTGACATTATCCTCTGTGTTGAAGTCCTATGTTTGACTAGGTGATTTTGCTGAAACTGTAAGCTACGATCAGACAAGGTTTCTTCTCAAGCCATAATTCTAGTAATTGAATCTGTTTGTGTGATATGTATTGGCAGAACAGAGTGACTAATCTTGCAATGAATAATTTATTTGATAAATGTAGATTCTCACTTCACTACATTTTAAGAACAAAGCAGATATTTTGAATTATTCATTATTCAGATTTAACGAATTTTATAATTAAAAAAAGATTGTTATTGATAATTTCCCTGGGAGTATTGATTCAGATAAATTTGAAACTCAAATGTGACTGTAAGTGTTTAATTTCTGGTGCATATTAAAGATGCTTCTGCTACAAAATTGGATAAATTTTTGAGTGCCTGGCACCATTGTTCATCATGAAGTTTTAAAATATGGTTTCTATGAATACATGTGCATCAGTTCAGAAGCTCACTTATATACAGTATTTGTACCATATGATTGCTTGAGCATTTGGGGAAAGCACATATAAAAAAATACTTGAGCATATTCAAGGTGTATTTGTTTATAAATACATGGGAAACAAACTATTAATTTTACATTATTTTGGCTGATTTGTAGCTGCATTCTGTGGCAATTGAGATCTGCCCACTACAGTGGAGGAGGGCTTTGCACCAAGTGCAGAACTGGGTGACAGCTGTGGAGAGATCACCCACAGCTTCCTACTCTTCCAAATGAAAACCCTTTGGCTCCGTTTCTTCTCCTGAGTCTGCCTGCTTTGTGCTGTGTCAGTGGAAAACTCTCTGGGAGTCACATCTCTGTGTGAGGCATCCCTGTACCAGGTCTGTGCTTCTCCTCGCATGATCTACAGCTTAAGGAGATCAATCAAAAATCTCACTCACCTTGAAATTGGCCAGCAATTTACTGGAAGTGCTAGGATTTGTCTTCCAGGATGAAAAATAAAAATTGCATCTCTGCTTCCATTTTTTGCCAGTAGTTTGCGAGAATAAGGTGAGAAGATTTAAGGTCATGACAAAATCTTCCAGGAAGACAATGGGGTGTGAAGTTTTGGCCTCGGGAGTTTGTTTGCTGTAATTAGATTTGTGGGAGAGATTTTTGCTCCTGCAGTGCTTGTTTTCTGAAGGGAACTCTGTATATAGCAGATAAAAACGTGTGTTCTTAAAATAGGAATTCCTATCTGGAAAAGTTAAAAATGCAATTCAGTCTTCAGCTATTCAAATGCAGGTCAAATGAGAACCTATTCAGAACTTTGTGGAGAGAAAAGAATAAGTGCAGGGTCTCTATAATGTTATGCTAGAAATACTATTCCTGAAGAAAACAAGAATTGATTTCCATCTAAACACGCAATAGATGTTGCACATATTTTTAGTATTTGTGGGAACATCAGGACTACTTCCAACAAAAAAGCTAATGTAATTTTGTGGCTCATTTTAGGTTTGTTTCATTTGAGACAGACATACTGATGCTCAGTGAAAATTTCAGTGCTAAAAAGGGTAAATAATCAAATGTATTTTGTGGTAATATTTTAAGAATTTCATCTACATTCTTCAGACCTCACCTCAACTCTCAGTATTGTTAGTATCCTGATAAAAATGTGTTTTCAATCTCCAGCATTCCAAGTTTGTAAGTAAATAATTCTGTCCTTGAACCAGAGTGCAGATTAATTACTAGCTGGACATTGTTCCTCTTGACCAGAGAATATGAAAGTTTTTAACAAAGGGAATATTCATTAATCTTGTGAGATGTTTTTTTTGGAAGACAGATATGTATTTCTGAGGGGAAAGAAGCAGTTACAAGATTTAAACAAGGGGCCAAATTTTCTGTAGACTTGTGTGTCACAGGTTTCCCAAATAAGTTGATATAATAGCTGTGTGTCCTTGTAATGTCAAGTGCAATGTCTGGCTACTATGAAGCAGAATATTTATTTTGAGATATTAAAAGATTAAATATGTATTATCAGGCCAAATCAGACAGCCCTGTTTGAACACGACACTTGAAAAAATCGTTTGCTAACAGTCTGAAGAAAATTATTTAAAGAAAGACAATGAAAATACATAATAAAATTGACAGACATACATCATTGATGGCCTGTGTAACTAAAATCAGTGGCTTCTCTACCAGGAAGTTGAATCAATGTAGGAGGTGGATGGATAAAACCAGATGTAGGTATGGGTACCTTTATTAGAGTTTCTGACTTAAATTTTTTTTTTTTTTTACTTAGTGCGTTTTTGTCATGTTACTTCAGCATTAGGTGGAGCAATCCCAGTGTAGCTGTGGCTCGCTCCCAACATGAGAAACGTTGCTCCAGAATGTTGCTGTCTCTGTAGGAACGCCCTGGGTCCTCTCTAACTTGCTTTATTATTTAATTCATGTGAGGTATTGTGCTGCGTGTGTATTATATGTGTGTTCCTTTGATTCACAGAGTGTCTCAGTCTGTTATAGGTTGTAGGTGGCAAGCTTGTTTCAAAACCTTTAATTTTAGAGCACTGCTTTGGTCGTGGTAGTCCTTGGAGCAGTTTCTCTTATCAACAAAAGTTGTGAATGTTTTACAAATACTAAGGAACTTTTGAGTTGTTGACTAATCTGAATTTTTTCACTGTTCATTTTTCAGTGGGGTAAAATTAGATAACTTTCCAGTGTAACAGCAAACCCCACTTTTCATTTGAATTTAAAGGGCAGAAAATCCTTCTGATATAGAATATTTAGAAATGTGCAAAATCTTTCTTGAATGGTTCTAAAGTTGATACTTTGGATCAGACGAGCTCTAACACATCACAGGTTGGAGAAATCTGAAAACAAGAAAAAGCTGGAAATTTTCAGGACTACTAAAGACTCTAGATCCTAAAAGCTAAAATTATGACAAAGGAAAAATATCGCAGTAGGAAAGAATAGGAACAAAGGGCTACTTAATAAAGTAAGACTCAATGAATGAGTTTTCCACTGATTTATGCCCACGAGAAGGGCTGTCCTTGATGCACCTTAACGATGGCGTTTGCCATCGTAGGATTTTTCTGCACGGTTGTGTATGCAGTACAATAAATATTTGGTCATTATTCCTAGAGCTAACAGGAGAGTTCAGGGCCGTGAGTTCTAGGAGAACAGTGTGAGGGCACGAGTGTTTGTGAGTACCATCAAGTATTCACAATAACCAAGCCCGCAGTCCCGTATCTTCAACAATTACTGCCAGGTAACGCGGAGCTACTGGGAGCAAGTGCTTGAAATGAATTTCTTGCTGCCATCTTGTGTCTAAAGGCTAAATGGCAAGGAAATTTCTGGAGTTCTAAGCACCGATTTTACATTCAACATCAGGTTGTTCCTTAATGCTAAACAGAGGTTAGTCCTAAAATGAAAGTTTTCAAGGGCTGCTCTTAGGAAGAATGGGCAAGTGCAATTTAGCTTATGCAAGAGGTTCTAAGGATTTTTGGTGAGAAATATTTAGTAGAGTGGCAGCTTAAAGTTAAAAGTTGCTTTCCCCCAAACGTATTCCCAGCAGAACATAGTTATGAGGTGCCAGAAGAAATTACTAATAATATTACTTCCATGATAGACAGGGTGGAGCCTGTGTTTGCAATATTGGTCTCCCTATTAATTTTCTTCATGAACCCATACATGGTACACATTCTTTGTATTGTGTTATGCTCCAGAAAGACCCCAAAGAGCTATTACCCTGTTATATATAAAATCTAAAAGAACAACATTGTAGCCTACAATGGGGCGCTTTTCAGGAGTATCCACAAAACTTCGATGAAGATGACATTACTTGTTACATGATTTTTTATTAATTCCTCTCATGGTTTTTTCTTCATTCCAACTATTCTAGCTCATGAATGTTTGCTTCCCTGTGTTCCTTTTCTTATATCCCATCTAAACTTTAACTGCAAGTCCCATCCGAACTTTAACTCTTTAACTCCTTCTCAGCTGAACTGGAGCTTTTGGCTGATGTGGAGGGCTGTTACCCTGTGCTTTTTATAGGAAAGCATTGCCATTTCCATTTGTTTGCTAGAAGGTCAGCTGTGAGAGACAAGCAGAAGCTTTCTGGTTTTGTGGCAGTTTTGGAGGTAGGAGTGCTTACAGTCACTGCTGACTGCACCCCATAGAGCCATTCACTGCAACTGCTTTATTGAAACATCTGAGGAGACTCTGACCATTATTTACCATGTAATGAATGAAGACAGTGGCAGCAAGAAATTATTGAAGATAATGCAAAATCAGTTCACCTGAGTAAGTGGGTTGATGGGAAGATGTTTCCAAACAGAGGAAAATGGTGATCTTGCACTCAGAACAACCACCCTCTGTGTTCCTTGTTCCATGCTAAACTCCTCATCTAGATCATTCAGTTCTTTAGCAAATGCTTGACTTTCTTTCCAAGCTGTACCTGCCCCATCATAAGTATTTTTGCCAACAATGCATGACCATGTGTTTTTGGGTAATTTTTTGAGGATCCATATTTTCCCTGCTGTCTGCACATCCAAGCATCCGCAGTCCTTTTCCAACTGAAACAGTTCAGCATAATAAATTGGTCCACCTCTTCCTTCTCCCTGTCAAACTTGTAAACATTTTGGGTATTCTTGGCATGAAAAACTTTGATTGTATTAAAAGTAAAGACAGTCAATGACACTTAAAGTTTTTGGTTTAGATCAGTGATGACCGAGGTCTGTTAACTTTAATGAATTTCTGTCTGCAGAGATGAGAGCTGGAATTATATAAGTGCAAAAAATATCTCTTCATTCTGTAGGCTCTGGAAATACTGTTGGCGTAAACCACTGGAACAAACTAACCAAGAAGTGAATTCTTTCTCTCTTGACATTTCTAAATAAGACTAAAAGCCTTTATGGAAGATATATTTTGCTCAAACAGAAATTATATGGCTCAGTGCAAAAGTACCTGGATGAAAGTCTGTGGCCTCTGTTATACAATCAGATGTCTTTTTGGATCTCAGATCTAGTGATCTTCAAAGTTTTCTTTGTCTTACTTTTTGCAGTCTCGTGTTGTTGGTTATATTTCTTGCTTTTTAACTAAGACAGTAGAATTTGGGAAGCCAAAGTCTTTCTGGAAAATTGCCTACAGAAGGACTGTAGAGAAGCTAGTAAGTGGTTGAGGGCTACTGTCCCACCGACAGTAATTCTGAATAGTTATTGACATATTGAGCAACTGAAATAAGAAGTCATTCTCAAAAGAATATGGAGTTCACTCTAACATACTTATGACATGTGAAATATATACATAAAACATATGTGAAATAGCAGACAATATTCATTAGATATGGATTGTTATTAGGATTCAGTCCTGATTTGGTTTGAGATGATTTTCAGGTTCTACTTCTCAAAAGCTATTTGTGCTTTTAAAAGTTTGGGTGTTTTTTTTTTGTTGTTTGTTTGTTTGTTTGTTTGTTTGTTTGCAGCTTCAGTCACACATTGCAGAGTCAGGTAACATTTGATTCTGAATTTACAACTTATCCTTACAACTCTGAACTTTGGACATTTGCATATTTTTTGGAGCAGAAAGCTGGCATAGAAGAAAACAATCTCCTGAAAGAAATGTCTGGATTTGAAATCCATTCTCAAACTGAATCGGTTTAGCATTGGCAAGTGGCCATTGGTAATCAATCTTCTGACAAAACAGTGATAGAGTGGCTCTGTTCCTTGGGTTAAATAACTCAAACCAAGATTTGGGATCAGTTCTTGGTGCATAAGTATCAATCTGTAAATAGAGTTGGCCACATTTCTATGAGGAGTTATTTTGACAAATACAGTGTTGTCTGCAGATCTAAATAGAGTCTGAGGGAAGAGCAGAATTTACATTTCAGCTGACCTTAAGGAAAGAATGTGTGTCACACAGGATACAGACAACTTAATGCTCCAGAAATGCACTTGCTAGGGGTGCACTTTCTGATGAAAGATTGTCATGGAGTACGAATAGAGACAGCTAGATGCCCTAAAGCATGCATTCTTCACTGATATAATTTCAGCATAGTGAGGTAAACACTCTGCTAATGTAACGCTTAGATGTGTCCTCTGTCATAATAGAGTACAAAACCTAAACTCTTGTGCTGAACTGTGGGGGCTGTTATTATTACATTTTAATGTATTTCAGACAAAAACCTCAATGACCTAAGAAGAACTGTTATATGCTAAACAACTGTTCTTTAAAAGCAGTACTTAATAAAAGCGGTTTCCATACAAACTCAAATCCGTGAGAACTCACAAGGTTTTTAGTGACATTATGACTGACATATAATAGCAATAATAGTTCCTGTATCATCCTAATGCATGCTGTACATGTTTTGATTTCCTGATACCGTTTCTCAGAATAAAATCTGGTATTTCTTCATTTCAGAAACAAAGGAATACTCTTTGTACCACCTCCTTGAATTTCTGCAAATTCATTCTTATTCACAGAAAATTTACTTAAAAAGAAGTACAGACGAAAAGGTTTGGGATTAATTTGTACTAGCAAGGAATCTTCTTGCTGCAGGTTCTTTAATCCAGGCAAGGGTAGTAGTGAAAGTGTTTTAGAGCTGGTAAGAAAATATCTTCTAGAGCTGATAAGATAATGTCAGAAGTGCTGATAAGAAACTGGACAGATTGGATCACGGAGCCATGATCACCCTGCAGTGAGAGTGACCTTTTCTAATCTCCTGCTACTGATCCGAGCTAGGGTCACTTGACAACATCTCAGTATTTGCTTCCTGCTCATGATGGATAACTCCTGATATCTAGGTTGTACTCAGTAAGCTGGCAATTCCTCTTCCCTTTGCAAAAATCTGCATGATATCACAATTTGCAACCTTGTTAACATCCTCATTTCTAGTCCATATACAAGTAGAATCTCAATCATTTGTTTCTGTATTTCCACCCACGTGACTTCTTAAATTTCTTTCAGTGTTCCTCTTTTCCTTCTTGGATTAGATATAGTGTTGTGTTACTGTACTGATTTTTTTGATGTGTCCAAGGCAGGCAGGAGTGAGAAAGCACTTGAAGGTTGTCCAGCCTGCCAGGAGAGGATGGACTGATCCATCTTTAGTATTGGGAGCTGCTCTGGAATTTGATCTTCTGGCCCAGTCAAGCCCCTTGCATGAGTAAATGTCCTCATCTTGCCTGTCTACAATTTCTTCTCTCTCTTTCCTTACCTTACGTGTGCAGATGGCTCTGTCTGGGGTATGAATCTACACTAATGACACATTTATTGATAAGTGTGTGGTGTGGTTTTCCTCAGTGTTGTATCTAAGGAATGCACAAGGATTGATAGTATGTCTGTCCTTCCATAGTGGTGCAGAAAGTCCTATGTTGTTATTCAGACAATGGACCTTGCACAACTTGCAATCCAATTCTTTAACAGAATTGATTCTCAAATATAACTTTGAAGTCCTTGTCTCCTAATGGGGTAGATTTCCTTTGAGACTTCCTCTTAGAAAGAAATCCTTTGCTTTGCCAGTGTGACAGAACCATTTTATAATATGTGTCACTGGAAACAAACATCATGTATTTTATTGGTGTTTCTACACATTGAACTGTGGAGGGAGGTGAGGTCAGACATTGAATATGCAAGGCAACAATTGACAATGTAATGTACAGCATTTGCTTGGTGTCCAGCCAAGGATTTGCAATGCTCTTAAAATGGTAAAGCACATAGCAAATATTTGATGTGCCAAACCACAGAAGATGGTTGATGATGCTTATGGAGTGAAAGATACTCTGTAAGTAGTCCCTGTAGTGTATTTACTATACTGTAGTGTATTTACTACACTGTAGTGTATTTACTATACATTTTGCACATGCTATTTATTGTTCTGCTTGTTCATAGTCTTTTTTTTCCCATAGTATATTATCATGAACAGAGACCCATTGGGAGAGTTTTATTTACTGTGCAATAGGAATTGTGCTTCTTGCTGTCTCCTTCCATAAAATTATTTTCAGGAATGGACAATGCTGAAGCATTTTATTACCATATAGAAGAGTGTACTGGAAGGAAAATTAGATGTAACAATATGAAAAAACCCCAAGCAGCCCAAACAGAAAACCAAGACTAAACAAAAGGAGAATTTTTCCCCTCAGGGAAAGGGAAAAACATCAGGGAAAGCTGATGTTTTAAACATCTTTTACTCCTCATAAATTAGCTTCCTTATTTCTCCATTCATTTTTGCCATGCCATGCCATGCCATGCCATGCCATCCCATCCTCACATTTCCTTTGTATTGACTTTTCTCATGCTGGCGTATCTATAGTGCAGTATTCTGGTGCCATGAAGACATGAGCTGGCTGGTTGTGGACTCACCAACCCACTTCCCATGAGCAATGCAACTGCCAGAACCCAGCATGTGCTGGGTTCCCCCCTGAAAGTGGGAATGCAACTGCTGTGCTTCTAATAGTGTCTGCTCTGGATGCTACATCCCAGTGGTGTGAAAACGTTTGAAAGCTTCCAGGGGGGCTGCCAGTGTGATTTGTTGTCCAAATTTGTCAGATCCTTGGGACAAGAGGTGACTTGGCATTTGTTTTGTCTGTGGCCAGACACCCTGGAGCAGGACTGAGTGCTTGCCATATAAACCTGATCCTCCATTTAAAAACTCTATAAGAAATAATGATTTTTTTTCTGTATTTTATCCTGAATGATTCCTTGAGTTCTGATCTGTTTTCGCTTGCACTGGTAGACCTAAGAAAATCGGTTGAATTCTTTTACAGGGGAGCTAATCTGTTTTTAATGTCACCCTCAAAACCAATTAAAACAAACAAAAAAATTTGTTGTGGATAGAGACAGTGCTAAAGACAATCTTGGGGCTGATACCTTGCAGCTGTGTTAATCACCAAAGAGTGGGAACAGCTGTGCCCTCAAGGCTGAGGGTGTGATAAAGAGTTGGAGTCAGTTGAGGTTTGCTGGCTGTGCTGGGGGGACAAAGGGACAGGAGGGTGGTCAAGGGACAGATCAGGTGAGCCCCTGTACAAGGGACAGACAGGGACAGGTGACCGTGCAAGGGACAGGAAGCAGCGAGCCGGGACTAAAGAAGGAAGAAAGAGCCAGAGCTGGTGGAGCTGCACATAGAAAGATACATAAAAAAGGTAAGAAAGACTTTTTGCATAACAAAGTCCTGATACTTGAAGTCCCCTGAAGTTTTTACTGAAGCACTCTGGGTGCAGTGGCTGCCTTGACAATGACAGTTTGTCTGGTATTGCCTGATTTGAATTATTACAGAAATATCTAAGGTCCACATGTGGGTTAATTTTCAGTACAAAAGAAGCCTACAGGACTGAGACATCTGTTCTTCAAGTTCTTAGGCAACTACTTACCTTTACCTTGTGAGTGTCCCATTTGAAGGTGGAACTCTTACTTGTTTAATGTTAAACAAGTTTGTAAGAGTTTGTCAGGGTGAAATCTGTAACTTCCCTCTCCTCTACGGTTTACTCTGTGTGTTTGCTAGGCAACTTTAAGCAATGCACCTTTATTCTGTTAACATCAGCTGTGGAAGCTTTTCCCTGTGTTTGTGGAAATCCACATTTGACATTTTTGGAGATGTCTGAACCAAGTTCAAACCTCAGTGTTTGGATATAGGGTGATGGTAGACACATGTCTTGTCAATTCCCCAGTTTTGTTATTTTTTTAAAATGTATTTGATTATGCATTGGGTTATATAATGAAAACAAAATTTCATTAGTCTGGTTTGGGAGGGACTGTGGTTGAAGATGGGAAAGAGAAAAGGATTGTGGGGAGGAAGGCAAGGAAGGTTGAGGGAAGACAACCAATGGTGCTACAGCCAGTGAGGGCAAGAAGTCTGGAAGCAGCATTTCAGAGATTCTTCAAGGGCTGGGTCCCTCCAGCTCCTCTGGAGAAGTGGGCTGGTGATGCAGATATTTTTCTGAGTCTGGCCTGCAGTTACCTTTCTGCCTGTGCACCCTGAGCAAGGGGCTTTGGGAGTCTGAGAATCCTAGAGTTGTGCCTTTAAAGGCTCCTTTTCCTCTATGCTTGCAAATTCCCAGTGGTCAGAAGAGGATACCTGGTCCCTGCTGTATCTGGGCTCCTCTGTTTTTCAGGGAGAGGGAATAAGGGAGCTAGAAGGATCAAACTGAACAGAAAATAGTAGTACCTTCAAGACTGCACTTGAGATTAAATTAAAATTATTTCATTTTGATAGTTTTTTAGAGATTTGATGGGACCTGATCAATGGACAGCCGGGGTGAACAAAGCCTGTACGTATTTATCTTTACTAAAGATGTATTTCTCAAGTCAGAAGTGAAACACTGAGTAATTACAATACCTGGATCTTAGCCAGATAGTCTTGGACAGAGTGGCTGACCAGTCACATCTGTTCTGTGCCTTCTCCATGAGGCCTCTTCTCAGGTTAGGAGAAGTAATAAACTTAAACCAAAATGGCTTATTTATGGTGGTATGCAGAGCATGAATGGAAAGTAGGTTGAAGTTTTCCTGAGCCTAGAAAGACAGAGAAACTAAACTGTAGGTGAAGTCTCTCTCTTTGAAGATGAAGGGCGAGATTCTCAATTGATGATCCCTGAAACTTGGCACCACTGAAGCTATGTTGATTTATACCAGCTGAAAAACCTGGAAGGGAACAATGCACTTTTTGTTTAATTTTTATGTGATCATCAGACAATCCGTCACATTCAGTTGGAAAGGAATAACATTTGGTAGATGTTTAGTCTTGATTTTTTTCCTGAAATGGGAAGTGAATTAAATGAAGTGAAGACAGAATAAGGCATTTTTATTATTTGAGCTAGCTGAACAGTCTGAAAAATATTAAATAAAAAAAATTTGTCAAATAAATATTTGACATCACAGCAAAATACAGTTAAATGAATTATTTCTTATACCAATTGTTAATAGGAATTTAGAGAAGTCAGTTGTGCTGGACATGACTAGGTTTACAAAGAGTTGGCTGTAAGAAACTGTCTGGCTAATCCGTCTCTTCCACAGCATGTGTTACGTGGCCCCTGCCTGTTGCACCTTTATCATCCACTGGTGTCACTCAG
The DNA here is from genome assembly GCA_013398615.1 of Brachypodius melanocephalos. NCBI lineage: Eukaryota > Metazoa > Chordata > Aves > Passeriformes > Pycnonotidae > Brachypodius > Brachypodius melanocephalos. The sequence goes on along the minus strand of VZSR01000520.1, from coordinate 39,024,655 downwards.
TGATGAATGTCATCAGAGGACCCAAGGAACAAGGATTATCAGTTCTGTTTTAGGGGTTGGAATGAAATTTTTCTGTCTCTACCTACTGAGCTCATGTTGCAGGTGAAAGCAAAGGTGGAAGTCATGTGAGGGTATGGCTGTGCACCCTTTACAAACAGCTTGCCCTGGAGGGAGGGTGGTACAGTGGTGGCTCACTCAGGGACAGAGGCACTGTGCCAAAGCTACAGAAATGATTTATGAACTCAAGTCCCTGCTCACCCAAAGGAGCAAGTCATTGTAAGGGGCTTCTTTCTGTTTCTGCCTAAGCCTGTTCTCAAAAGTGGTAGGGATGAACAGGCTGTGCCAAGCTGCTCTCTGTCTCCTGTGCAGGCGATGTTTGACTGTAAACAGCACTGAAGACCTGGCAGACTTTTTGTCTATCACTGGATGTGCATCAGTTTTGGCAAAGACCAGGAAATGGCTGATGCAGCAAATGTTTTGGAGTTGGTAATTTCCCCATTTCATTGAATTGAAACTCTGGGACTTCTCATTTGGGTCTTGTTCTGCTGCTGGGGAGTACATATATTAAATTGCTATTATTCCAACCTGACACTAGGTTTTAGTCCAACATCTATTATCATTAAAAAGCAAGTTTTTTAGGGTACTGCAGTTTAATATGGGAAAAATATTCCTAATGTATTATTCTCAAGGCTACCAACCAAGATGTGCAAACCACCCTTGCAGTCAACGGCAAGTAGTAGTGTGGGAAATGTACTTCCTCCTTCATGGGCAATTTTGTAATTTCTAATAATGATATTGTGCATCCAAAATCAGAGAATACAAGTATGTGATGTTTGCACTAAGGCATGTGTTAAAAATCCCTAAACTTGATCTGGGAAAGTCTCAGTGGATTTAGAAACACTGAAAAACCAGGCTCACCTCAGAGGCAGCATGGCTAGGACAAATAGCTGGGGAGTCCAGGAGCAGACCACCTTGATACTTAGCAAGGCAGAGGGGGCAGGGTAATGGAGAAACAACCACCAGCCAGCCTCCAAATCAGGGGATTCTCATTTTGACACAAATTTACCCTCTGTGAACATGAGATTAACCCAGTGTGACCTGCAGTGGGAGAGAAAATGCCGATGAGCACAAATCCCTTTTCTGCAGCAGAGGGAACTGGTGTTAGAAAGACAAGATTTTCTGGCAAATTACTTCTTAAAGGAAATGCAGGAGAAATGTTCTTCTCTGGCTTCTCATGATGGGTGAGCAAAATTTGAGTGTGCACTTAATTTGACCTACGAACTGCATGTGGAATATGTATTTTCTTGTGCAAGTGTGGAAGGCAATTTAATGTTATGCCCTTTACCAAGAGAGGCAGTTCATCTGGGTTGAAAGTGGAGAGTTTCTTCATGTAATATAGAGCTAAAGTGAGTGAATATTATGTGGGTTGTGCTGGTACACACAACCAAAGCAGTAGTAGTACACCAAATGTTGCTCACATAGCTTTAGAGGTGTTCAGTCTAATTCAGTGGCTGCCCAACAGGTTTAGTGCCAGAGACCTATATAAGAATATCCTCCTCTTGAACACACAGTTCCTGAAAACACAAATCCCTGTGTGTGGTTACTGCACAACCAGCATCTGACTCACTGCTTTGCAAAGCACTTTTAGTTGCTTGGGAAACCTGAGGCTATGCACTACACAAACCCTGTAACTGCAGTACTCCTGTAGCAGTCCAGGATCTTGGAGCTGTTAAGAAAACTTTCTTCTGTTACCCACACCACAGCCACTAGGAACTTCATGAGATGAGCCAAACAGAGCCCTGTATCCCCAGCCACTCTGAATCCATCCCCTTGATGTTCCAGCTGATGGGGACCTCTCAAGAGGTGTCAGCAGCACAGTCCACTTCTATCACACAGTTTTCTTTCCATACAGCAGGGGGTAGTAAAATACTCAGAGACTACATGTGCAAGAAAAGAGCATCAAATAGTAGAGCAACTGAATGGAAAACAAACAAAATGTCTATTTTTAAACTGAGCTAAATCCATATAATTTTCAATAGGGAACCTTTTGAGTCCTTGTAAAACAAGTTCCTTAAGGGTTTGAATGATGCTATTTAAATGTGTAATGACTTGGCCTGTTAAAAACACAACATATTGATTGCTGTACTTCGAGGATGAAAGTATTAAACATTTTAATCGTGCTGTGCATGTTTAGGATGCAAACAAAAGTCCTCATTGTGAACCTGCCAATTAATGTAGCTGCCAATAGGGAAAGGAGACATGCCTGTGGCTTTCTTTGGGTTAGCTGAGGTCATGGCTACAACTAATGCAAAGGTTCTTAAAGAAGTTTGGCATCTGAACACATGAAAATCCCAAGCAGTACTCCACTCTTTCTATTAAAAACTTTGGAGCTCTTTTGGACTGACAACAATGTTTACAGAACAAGATCAAGACTTTTTTTTTCCCCATTATATTATTAAAAAATATGTAACACTTAAGAACATAAAGGACAGTCTGAGATGTTAGTGCTAGAAACCCAGTTACAGGACTGCTCTTGAGCTTCAGAGTTCTGTATGTGATCATCATACAGTCCAACAGGGAGCTCATAAACCATCAAGGTAACCCAGGGGAAGCTGGTGGGAATAGTTATCTGCTTCTAGTCAAGGAATGGTTTAGAACTTCACTGTTGCTCTGCTTAGAGTTTTGAAGTAACAATTTAATTTCTATTAAGTCATTGCCTCTGTATTTCTATAGCACCATTTATCAGTACACGGAGTAATGTCACATTTCTCTTCCGAACAGTGCAGAAAAAAATCAAACTTCTCATTTCCTTAAGGATTTCACGGAAATGCATAACCTGTGAAGTTGGTTCCTAGTCTTGTTCTTACACAAATTTAGCCTGATAAGATCTAAATCCCAGCACACTTATTCCAGTGTGTGTTAAGAGCAATCTGAAGGACTAAGACCCAAGGTACAGTGGTGTAGAGAGCTGTGAAGAGATGAGCCTGGCACAGTGTTCCCTATTGCAAGAGGAAAGCTGTACTTAAATCCATGTACAACCTGGTATTTGTTTATTTTACATTTCTGCAAAGGTTTTAAAATTTACTTCTAAGTTTTTTGTCTGTATTTTTGTCTCAGCTGATGTATGAGGAAAACATAGAAGTCCTTTGGTGAATGTATACTGAATTTGTGTTATATAATGATTTGAATTTTATTGGTAACTATTACTAAAGATTCTGAAGTAAGTTTAAAAAAAAACAACCTGTAAGCCAAATCTACTTTATTTTCAAGAATCTCCAGCTATCACTCACATCCTTGCCAAATGTGTCATTTCTCTTAGCAACAGTTTAGATGTCTTTAACAAGTATTTTTAACCTGTAAAAGAAAGTCATAGAGCTCACTTCTGATATCTGAAGTTCTGTGCAGGTAGCTAAAGGCTGGATTCAGTGATAAATTGCTTCCTCTCCTGACAAGACCATGGAAGCTTTTCTTGCAGGGAATGCTTAGTAATTCAGTGAAAGTGGTTTGGATGGATTTTAGTCTTTCCAGTTGAATCTGGCTTTACTTTCTTTCTAGTATTATAAATTATTGTATGTGTAATAAAACATGTTCACCTCCTGAGAAAAATGTTAATTCTACAGAGAAAGAGGCTGATTCAAAGATAACATTAGCTGTAGATGTATTTCTCTGTAACTCCACACTTAAAATCATCACCTAGGTTATCTTGGAGCAATGGCATCTTGGTAGCCATAGTTTTTACATAAAATGTCCAAAATTTCACTTGCAGTTTTGCCTGCAGACAATTTGTAGTGCAGTCTCTAATGCTCTTTTAGATCCCTTTAAAAACAGATATTTCTGGAATGACAGATGCTAGCATTGGGGATAGTTAGCTGGTATTAACCCATCAAAGTAAAAAACTGTCCAGTCTTTTGCAGCCACCTTGTCAGTAGTTTCTGTCATCCCTGTGGGTTATATAATGCAGAGTGATGTGGCAACAGCTGAATCTGGTTGAATGTGTGCCAGAACCACAAATATGTTGCTGGATATAATGTACCTTTTTTCCATCTAATGAGCAAAAGCACAGATGATACACAGGGGTTCTCACATCCCACTCTATCTCTCATTCCCATCTTTGGATTGCCTACCAAGTGCTCCAAGTGCAAACTAACCTCTGAATTTGATATACCAGATGCTGCTATCTCATTTAAACTGTGTCTTTTAAAGACATATTAATACTTAGCAAATCAGTTAAATAATCTCTTTACTCTTAACATTTATTTAATCAGGTGGGTCAGGCGAACCTGCAATGAAATCATTCTCAGTGTCCCCTTCTAAGCCTTCTACAGCATCCTGTCCCCTTCAAGGAAGGAGAGGAAGCATTATCTTTATTTATTACTGGTTCAGTGCTAAACACTCTTTCACTGTTTTAAGGTTAGTTATAAACTTCTGACACTGTACTTATAATAAGAGTTTTACCTGACCCTGTGCCTTGTCATTGTTCTGTAACTGTTTTTTTGGTCTTCTGAAGAAATCCTTTCAATACCACTGTGGTTTAATTCACAAATTCTTGAACTTTATTCTGGATTAATAATTTTCTAACAGTAGGCTTGGATTAAAATTTAAAACAAGTTTTTGAAAGGTCATCTTATAATGAGATACTTGTGTGGCCATCAAGAATGAAAAAGGGAAATGGATTTGTTCAGTTGTTCCAGAAGGCTCCTGTGTATAAATAACCTATGAGTTAGATTTGAAATTAAAAAGAAAAAAAAAGGGAAAAGGCTTGAGAACCTGTTTTTGTGTCAGATCCACATGACTGGCAGGAATAAGACTGATATCACTGGGGGTGAATATCTTTAATTTTTCTGTAGGAACTGGGGAAAGATGAGGTATCAGAAAGGAAGGCTGTAGCAAGTCTGATTTTTGATGGATTTATAAGAGTTCAGAAGGAAGCTAGTGTAGTCATAAGCAAATATTTTATTTTCAGTATTCCTGGACACATCTTCCATTTAAGGAAGGCTTGGGATAAGGCTGGGGAACTGGAAAAAAACATGTCAGAGAGAGTACTATGGTGTAGGCAGGAGCATATGCTTCATATTAGGTATTCCAGTACAAATTCTTCCTCTCTACAGTACATGATAATTTTAGGGCTAGGACTGGAATCAGGTTTTCAGAAAAAAGGTAGAAAGATTTTTTTATTCTTACATTCTGCAAGACTGGCAGAAATAGGATGAAAGTTTGCATAACTGTGAACAAATGCCTTATAATTGGATTTACTATACAAATTGATCACTTTAAATTATAGAAAAATTAAAAAAACCAAAACCCCAAAAAAACCAACAAAACCAAAACCAGGAAAAAAAAAAAGAAAATGACCTGAAAGGGGGAATCTTCTGCCTCCAAGCTCACTGTTGGATTGTTTAGGATCAACAAAGACTAGAAAGAATGTTGTTTTTTTCTAATGAATCTCAGTTTTTCTTAGTGAAATGTTCACTCAGTTAGTTTTTAGTTTTTTGGCTTAAAAGCAGGATTTAAGGAGAAATTGCCCATTGAACCTAGCTTGTCACTGGATCTGGAATTGTTTCAGTGGTAGGAATGCAGGTTAGTGTCACGAAGGGTGAATGCTGTTATACCTTATGGAATACCTTGTTCACCTGAGTGGGAAGGGTGGATGTTTGGAGAGACTATTTGTGACTATAAGTTACTCTCCTTAATGTACTTTAGCTGTAAGAACTAGTTCACTGATATATGATAAATAGGATTATGGTTGGGGTTTATCTCGTATCTGGAAAGGAAAATATTTCACCTGGAAGTTTAGTGTGAATAGAGATAGTGCTAAAGACAATCTTGGGGCTGATACCTTGCAGCTGTGTTAATCACCAAAGAGTGGGAACAGCTGTGTCCTCAAGGCTGAGGGTGTGATAAAGAGCTGGAGTCAGTTGAGGTTTGCTGGCTGTGCTGTGAGGACAAAGGGACAGGAGGGCGGTCAAGGGACAGATCAGGTGAGCCACTGTACGAGGGACAGACAGGGACAGGAAGCAGTGAGCCGGGACTAAAGAAGGAAGAGAGAAGAAGGAGAGAAAGAGCCAGAGCTGTGTGGAGCTGCACATAGAAAGATACATAAAAAAGGTATGAAAGACTTTTTGCATAACAAAGTCCTGATACCTGAAGTTTTTACTGAAGCACTCTGAGTGCAGTGGCCGTCTCGACTACGACAGTTTAGGATGACAAATTATATCAATAGCTGATGTTTTATGTGTAGAGATTCCTATGAGGACTAGTTCTTGCTAGATGCAGTTGCTTTTCAGGGTAGGTTAAAACTAATTTAAGTTTTGTGTGTAGGAAATAAGTCTTGAAGAAGTCAAGGTCATGTTGGATCCTTTATGTTCACAAGTGATAAGAATATCCATTTCTCCCCATGCCATGAATTTGTGTTAGGTTTCACTCTAGCTATTGGTTACCTGGCTATAATCATAACCTTGTGATTGTGAAAGGAGTGGGGAGCTCAAATGCACATTGTTTCCAAGAAATTATTAAATTCCATTGTTCTGTAGAACTGCTTACAGAAGAAGTTGTCAATAATGAACAGCAATAGATGATATTCACCCAAGGGTTCTAGAGAAGCTTGGGAGCTGGATTACTGTAAATAATTGTTTTGAAGAATCAGGGAACAGGAATTAAAATTGTATGTTGGCAGAGACTCAATATGGATTTTTAAGGGTAGGTCATGGCTCACAAATGCAATAGCACTGTTCAGAGAAATCAATAAGCTAGTGGATAAAGAAACAATGGTTGATTTAGCCTATTAGGTTATATCTTTTAAAGAAGCTAAGAAGTCAGAGGATAAAAGGAGAAGACAGAAGTCAGCAACAAATGGTCGGTTTCCACAGTGAAAGGAAGTTACCAGTGAAGTATCCATGGGATTTGTCCTGGGGCCTGCAATGTTCCCAATAGTAATAAATGGTCTAGAAATGAGAAGAAGTTTTTGAGGTATCTTTGTTTGCTGACAATACTAAGTTACCCTGAATAGAATGATTGATAGAATCATAGAATAGTTTAGATTAAAAGTGACCATTAAAGATCATCCTGTTCAAACCCCCTGCAGTGGGCAGGGGCATCTTCAACTAGATCAGGTTGCTCAGAGACACATCTAACCTAACCTTGAATGGGAAAGCTGTTCCAGTGTTTCACCATCCTCATTGTAAAAAATTTCTTCCTTGTATCTACTGTAAATCTACCCTCTTTAATTTTAAAACCAATACCCTTTGTCCTAAGCCAACAAGTCCTACTAAGATGTTTGTCTCCATCTTTCTAAAGTTGTCTTTTAGTATCGAAAGACTGGAATAAGTCTCCCCAGAGCCTTCTCTTCTACAGGCTGAAAAACTTCAAGCCTCTCAGCCTTTTTTCATAGCAGAGGTGTTCCATCCCTCTAATCATCTTTGTGGCCTTCCTCTGGACTTGCTCCAACAGCCCCATGTCCTTCCTGTGCTGAGGCCCACACAGCTGGATCCGTATTCTGGGGGGTGTCTCACGTGAGCAGAGCAGAGGGGCAGAATGCCCTCCCTTCCCTGCTGCCCACGGTGCTTTGGATGCAGCCCCGCACACGAGCGGTTTCTGGGCTGCAACTGCACAACTCTGGGTCATGTGCAGCCTCTCATCCAGCAGCACCCCCACAGCTTTCTCAGCAGGGCTGCTCTCTACCTGTTCATCCCCAGCCTGGATTGATACCCAGGATTGATATCCTGACCCAGGTGCAACACCAGCGCTTGGCCTTTTTTAGGTTTGTGAGCTTGGTGCAGACCCTCTTTCCAAGCTTATCCAGGTCCCTCTGGATGGCATTCCATCCCTCAGGCATGTCAACTGCATCATACAGTTTGATGGTGTCTGTAAATTTTCTCAGGGTGAACTCAGTCCCACTTCTGTCTTTGCTGAGGATATTAAACAGTACTTTCCCAGTAAGAGATCTCTGAGGAGCATCACTTGTCACTGATCCCCATTTGGACATTGAACATCCATCATATCATTGAGCTGTTGACCACTACCCTCTGGATGAGATTACCCAGTCAATTCCTCATCTACCAAACAGTTAATCCTTTAAATCCCTTCCTCTCCAATTTTGAGATAAGGTTTTTTGGGGGACCATAGATGGCATCTGTAGCCCTTCCTTTGTTCACTGATGTGGTCATGCCATTGTAGAAGGCCACAGTCACTTGTTCTCCATGTGCCTTAGCACAGCTTTTAGGAGGATCTGTTCCGTGAGCTTTGTAGGCACAAAAGTGAATATGTAACATAATTTTACTGTGAAGAATTATAGAAAGGAGTAGAATATGTAAAGTAAAACCAGGAAGTGTCAATTTCAAAATAGGAAAAAAGAGATGCTTTTTCCTCAAATTGCATTTTTAAACTGTAAAGAATCTTGCAACAAGATGCTGTGCACAGTAAAAAACTCTCAGATGTGAAAAGTCCAAAAAGAAACCATTGAAGACTACTAGAGTTGTTGCATCTGGATAGTTGCTGCATCAGCCACAAATCCCAGGAGGATGAAAAATATTCTGGGGAATTAGTGCTGCATATTGTTCTGTTCTCACACTCTTCCCTGGGATCTATCTTGGACACCATCAGGAATAGCTGCTGGGTAAATTGGAAGCTTGGTCTGATAAAATATAATAAGGGAGGATCTTTATAAATTAATCTGGTAAAAAACCCAAATATTCAGTGTATCTCATTATGCACATGTGTTATTTGAATTTTCCAAATAGTGCTATTATTGGTGCAAAACACTTACTATCCTTGTCATATTTCTATATGTTTAAAAAGACAGTACAATTGCTTTAGTATGATTAATTTGGTATTTTGCACTCTGAGAACCTTTTAATATAATTTTATTTGGAATCAAATAAATTGTGTATTTTTTTCCTTTTGTGTAACTGTCCTCTTTTCCAAAGTCAAAACTGAAAATAGAAAAAAGTTAATTAAAAGCATAATATATGTTGCACATCATGAGTTGTCTTGCAACATAAATTGTACAGTTGCCAATCAAGCAAGCCCACGTCTACTAAGCACAGAATACTCAGGTTTAAGGAGCTGCTCTCTCAGTTATCTTTTTCTGCTTTTGCTGTGACTATTGTAAATTTACCACAGTGCCATCACTCACGCTTTAGGACAGGACCGTCACTGGCTGAAATAAGCCATAGTTCTGTTTAGGCATTTAAAATAGTGTCAGAGTCATGAAGGAATATTTGGTCCTTTTAGTTGCATGAAAAAACCTAATAAAAATATTGTATTTCTCAGAAATAATCAAAAGATTTTGCAAAATGTCAGGTGCAGAGAAATTTGTAGGAGTTGAGAACCTCTTTGAGGCAATGCGCTGTATGCTGCTGGTGATAGGCTTTCATTAGCTTAATTAGCTTCAGCTCCTTAATTTGTACTCCTGCCATCAAGTCCTGTGTCTCCATTCTCTCACAGACACTCTCTATAGTCTGGGTGCATGAAGCCTTGTGGCTGTATTTTGCAAACACAGTAGAAAGTGGCAATATTGTTAGACGTGTCCTTGGATGCCCTGTGACTTGCAGCAGCAGCAGGAGTGATGATCTTGTATTTAGTATCAAACAATAGCTCACTATAGAATTTTCTAAACTAGAGTTGGCTTCTCACCATGTCCCAGAACCAACCTGGCATTTCACAATAGAGGAATCAAATGTCTTTTGGCAGCATCTGATGTCATCATTGCTTAGGGCCTGATCTCAGAATTTGGCTGTCATGAGTCACTTCATCTACTCAGTTGTGTAAAACAGAAAAAATGTGGGCATCAGCAGTGCTGTGACCTTTATACAGTTTTCAAGAGATTGAAAGAGGGCAGAACTGTTATTACTAACATTAAACCACTAATATATATTGGGCTTTTTCAATCCATGAAGCTAATGGAAGTCTATCTATACCACATTACTTTAAAGGAAGTCTCATTTGAACCTGAGAAGTCACAAGCAAAATGGCAGTGGGATGTGCTTGGAGAGAAGGGTTGCACCTCATTTTGCACTGTCCTGGGTGCCATGGGTGATGATCACCCTGCTGTCATGAGTGATGTATTTGCTGCCTTGAGGGAAGGACAACTCCTATCTTCCTTTTGGCACATTAGCTAGAGCTGCATTGAGAAACAAACAAGCAAAAAAAGATCACTTTTGGGTGCAAACATCACATTTGGTATTCAAAGTTACAGTTTATGCTGAAGATCTGCTGAAATTCTTCAGCAGAAAGTATTCTGTGTAATATGCATGTATTACTAATCTGTCAACCTCTGAGGCCATTGGGGTAAAACTGGGATTTCTTTCACAGCTTGTGATCTGGCCGATCTGGCCTGTTTGTAACATACAGTATTTATCACTTGTGGAGTTTGACTGGTATCATAAATCAATTGGGTGCTACTAAAGTAATATTTGAATAGGAGTTAAGCTGTAAGTGAATTATGGGATGATTTCATTTGGTGGTCATCAGCCATAGATAGTTATGTGAGGAAAAATGGATGAGAGCTTCACATCCTGATCCTTTCCTATATTCTTTTACCTTTAGTAAAGTTATGTTGCTCCTGCTTCCTGTCTTATACAGGTACTGATTGAAGATAAGAATAAAGTGATTGTATAAGAGAATGTTTTTATATAAACAATATATTAATAAACAGCAAGTGGTAAAAGATTACCAAATTAAACAAGGCAGAACAAGTTCAAGGTTTCAGAAGTATTTTCATTGTGAGTTGTGTGATACAGGGTGATGTCTGAAAGTCTCTTCTTTTGGGGACATGTGTAACATAAAGGTCTTTCTTTTAATGTTATATTTCTGACTATGATAATTGCATAATAAAATCTTAAACTGTGGTAGTTAAGGATTACAGCAGGAAAATATTTTACATACTAGAAGTTTTAGCACAGTCTGCTAGTTGTGCTAAGCTTTCAGTTTCTAAATTAAACTTTTTGTCCGTGTCCTTCTGATGGCCGTTCTTCCAGAAATTGGAGTGGTGTAGTTGGACCATGGAGTTTCATCAGTGAAACTGTGTAGGTCTATTCTGATCTGTTCCCAGCTGAAGCTGGGATTGAGGAAATCTGCAGTCTCCTTCTGTTACAAAGATCACAATCATTTCTGCACACCTCATGCTGCATTGTATACACTCAGAACCAGAATTTACCTCTGGCAAGAGCTGTGCTTCCTGAATTAAGTTTGGCATGCCTGTTCCTAGTTGTGAAGTATTTATCCATTTCCTGGTGTCAGCTACTGAATCCATGAAGATTATGGTCCCTTTTAAATAAAATCCCATCTTGTCATCTGCTACTGCATCCAAGAATTATTATCACTTGTTTCATGGGTTTCTTATCTACAGCTTATTTTGGCCTATTGGTTTTGAAACATTTTCATGACACCTCATCAGCACCTGGTGTTGCTAATTCATGATGTGGCTGAAGTTGAAGTGAAGGTGGCTCTGCCATCTAGTTTGATTTAGATCTATTGCTGACTTACTAATATGAGCAAAAATGGCAGCTGAGCGTCTGTCTGCCTTTTTCTGTAATAAATGTACATAAAGAATCTCTGCATCTGCTAACTGATGCTGCAGATTGCTTTCCCTTCAGTGGAAGCCTTTCCAAATGGTCACAAAAGCAGCAAGAATAGATGCTTGTGGTTGTTTTTCCTGGCGTATCAGTGGTGTATGGAGATACATCGTTTCTGATTCCTCTGTTTCTGTCACTGCAGTTTATAGGTTGGCCATTAATTTTTCTGTCAAATTGCAGTCTGGAGCATATGTGTCAGATGGCATCTACAGTACATGGCACCTGCATGCTCCATACTGTTTGCTTAGTTCTGTATCAATACATTATCATTATATTTCTTTCACTGATCACTTCAGTTGCTGTTTCAATGTGTGGCATGTTTCAAAGACTCAGTCTATTGCTTTAAAAATGTAAGACTTATTTGCTTCCATTCTTTCTGAGGTTAATTGTGTGTGCCAAGAATGAGAACTTTGCACTATAAACATTTTTTTCACAGTATTCAATGCAATTACTTATTCAGGTAAAGGCAAACCAAAACACTTTTGTATCTATTGTTCTTTCTACTGGGCTTCTTGAATATTTTGATGCTCTATTCCAGCCTTTGGGGGCATTATTCCAACAGGATTGTCCTGATCATCTTCCCCCTACTATAGCCCCTCGGTGTTATACCAATGAATTTTTTCTCCTTCCATTATAAAGTCTGCAGGGACACTTAGTTCTGGTGTTCAGTTTTACTGCCTGTACACAGATTTTGTCTGGAAATCCACCATGCCTGGCATCACTCCATGTTGAAGATTTCCTTTGTTTCTCACCCTTATTTTGTCTCTTCATAAATTGTGCTTTCTATATTGTTGTGGAACTCACAAGATCGACCTCTGCTGTCATCTTCCATATGCCACATGCTGAGTAGTAACATAAGAAAACAACACATTTCTTAAGGCTTTAAATTGAGAGAGCTGCAACAGAACTGAAGCCTTGTGGCAAGCCAGTGTTCCCAGATGAGAAAGACTACATTTAAGGCCCTTGGTGCTATTAATTTTTAAAGGCTGCAAAGAATGAATAAAGTGTGAGTGAGGCCTGATGGCTGACAGGGATGGAGGGGCTTGAGTTAACTGTGCTACACCAGCGCCCCAACCTCTCCCTGGCTTCGTTTTGGAGCAGTCTTGACAAGAGGTCAAGGAGGCATTTCCAGTGGGAATAGACTTGCCAAAATATGCCTTTATACTCTAGTGCTGTGCTGGTGCTGATGTGGTGCTCAGCAGGTGAAGGGGAGGGGCTGTTATGAAGATGTTTGCACTAGGAGAGGCAGGGTTCAGGTGCAAGGCTGCTGAGCTATTTTGAGGGGTTTTCACTCTTTTTAGTCCATTCTGATTAATTGATATCTGAGGGCAGTATTTTTACAAATGTATGATGAAATGTAATCATTCTTTGTCGCAATGTTGTCTATATTTACAACCTTCCAGTTCCCTGAATGCCAGAAATAAACGTGAGGGGCTCATTGCTTTAGCAGTCTGCTCAGATAATTGTCTACCCTAAGCCCCTCTTTCTTGCTTCATTTCTTTATCAAAATCATCCTACATGCTCTCTAGTTGTCTCTGGGGCTTTCTCGCTGTCTGCTCTCTCTGTGCCTGTATTTTTGCCCTTTCTCATCCTTGGTGAACTCAACTGAACAACATCCATTGCCCTGAATTTGAACTCAGTCTCTAAGGAAATTTGCAGTGGTTGGTTCTTTTACCAGGCCTCTGTTTTGGGTGCTGACCTCCAGTGTTTCTTCTCTTCCATGGAAGTGTTGTAAGCAGCTTTTTACATTTAGCCTACTATGTTATACTCAATAAAATGCGACCCCTAAATTCAACTCTACTATCAGACAGATTAGCTATTCCTGTTTATAAATGTCACTGGGTTTTTTTTGTATGCCGTCCAATGGCAGTTCTCCTTTTCCCCACATCAAGTTTCTCTTGTTTTGCGTAGACTTTATGTTTCAGGATAGAGAAAAAAATTACTTGTAGGATCACTCAGGGAGGATATTTTGTTTTCCCAGGTTTCTGGGTGGGACACTTCAGCCAATCACATTTATTTAACATCTCTCAGACATTTGAACTTGACCCTATTTCTTGCCAATAACACCTGGCAAGAGAGCTAGGTGAGTTAAATTGCAGATATATTGAAGATTTATTTTAGGTAAAGCCTGTTTGTAAGATATTTGTGTGCCAAGTTATGTCTGGAGTAAAGTTTTATAGCAAACACTAAATCAGAGGCGAGCAGTACAGAAAGAATTGTAAAGGGGAGTAAAATAAAAAAGCTGACATATCTGTAACTACAATAAAAATGGTTGGGAAGAATTCTATGGCATTAACTTAGATAATTGCCAGAGTCGTAAAATCCAGATTTTTCTGTCTTCAAGACTCCTGGGAGCTGCTACAGAAGACGAAAATGAAATGTAATGGTTCATATAAAATTCAGAATTTTGTTGCTTTTTATCATTCTCAAAAGAGTAAAAGTGACCTACTTTCTATATGTTGTAGCTTAGTGGGAAATTCCCCTGACTACCAGTGTTAGCATGCTTGTTCTCCTCCTAAGCAGGTGCTAACTCCCATCTCTGCTTTACTACTGCTGGCATAGTATGTGCTAAATGTGTTGTGACATTCTTTCCTCTCAGTGTACAGCAGAGATGGTTGTGCTCCTTCCCAAATTCCACTTTTGTTAAGCTTCTGGGATTAATGCAGGATCTAAATTAATTTTCTGTATGTTAGTTGTCAACCACAGCAGAAGTAATTTAATAACAAGATCTCCCCTAAGATTTGTGCGTTTAGAATCAATAAGTTATATGTAATGATGACTTAGAAAAGAGGAAAAGATAAAGCTCAAAGACATGGATTAAAAGGCATCACTTCTTTATTTGTTACAATGTATATTTGGAATAAATTCTGAAAGAATAATTAGAAATGTTCTTGGAACTCAGAGGAGAGTCAGTATTAGCTCCTTTGTAAGGATGGATTTGAACTGGAAATATTTCAATCCAGGAGACTTCTTCCATTCCATGTTTACAAAATCCAAGGAGAACAGTCTAAAGAATCTAGGTGAGGAAAACTAAGAAATTGGACTTAAGTTTACACATCAAGGTGATCTCCATTTACAGTACACTACTACAGAAGTATGCCAGAGAGAATTTGAAACCAGTCATACTCTATCTATGATCCTGCCCTCCAAGAAGAGCCAATGTTTAGTTTTCTGGATCTAGTACTATATGGAGGAAAAGGAGAGAAATTTAATGAGTTTATGCTTTACAATCATATTGCTGAGCTTAGTCATGATTGGGGAAATTCTTCAAATTTTTCAGATAAGGGAACATGTTAATCTTCTTTTGCTGAAAAAAGAACTTTGTTGCCCAATAAGGCATTCTGGCTTGTAGGATGGACAGTGATCTGGTTACTTGTCCAAAGAGGAGTGGCTACACAGTTTGATTGTCAGGTGTACATACAAGAAGCAAAACAAAATAATGCTTTTCATTAAATGAAATGTAACCTTTAGAAATGTTTGTGGGGAGATATTTGAAAAATAATCATGGTGCTCTTTAGCCATATTCTATTTAGTTATTTATTTGAAGTAAGCATTTTCTTCCAGCTATGGATATTAGACCAGTTAGCAAGAGGACTTATTCATATATTTTTGTTTTACTTTTTTTATCCAAGTCTTAGGAGCTGGGAGTTTGGTTCCAAAGGGAATGAATTTACGTATGCAGGACACGTTGTTCAAGGAGCTCAAACTTACAGTAAACAGAGGTTGCTTAACTGTTGAGTAATGCTACAATAGTTATTTCCAATATTTTGCAAGAAACAATGTTCATGCAATGTTTTACCACTAGCAATTTGTTAGTGGTTTTGATTTAATGCCAAAAAAATCTCTAAGGGCTGTAATTTCAAAAACATGGAGCATCACACATTGGGAATTATACCCTCTTTATATTTTTGTAAGGTAAGGCATACATGAAAGAGCACAGTTTTTTTCCTCCCATTAATAGTACTTTAAAATCTAAATAGTGTGAGAACACTCTTGTGACATCATAAATAGTAAATTATATCCATTGAAAGGAGATGCACGTGCGTGCAACTTATGTTACAGGTTAAAGAGAAAGTCTTAAAAAATTCTTAAAGAAAGTCTTCCTCCAGTGAATTACTTCTTCACTGGAAGAAGTAATTTTTTTCTTCTGTTTCTGCAGCAGTGATGTGTTTGCATTATAGTCAGCTCAAACCTAGCAGCACTACAAGTCTATATGCAATTCTTTGTACAGTGTATTACATTTATTGTGATTAATGTTTGAATAGAAAAAGTTTTAAAGTGGTTGAAAATAAATTATCTGTAGGGTGTCCTTGGATCTCCCTCACTCTGGATCCTATAAACATTCAGAATACTGCTCTATTTAGCATATTTCTTTGTAGCTTAACACTATCGCTAGAAATTTTCCTTTCCACTGGAAATAGGAGGCAATTTCCTAGTGGAGGTCAGCTTTAGCAAACACTTCTATTAATTCAATTCTCACTAAGTTTTTCCATTTTAGTTAGAAGCAAGTTCTTATTTTAAAGAGGGAGAACTACAGGATAAGGTGGATGAAATGCGTTTACAATATCTGACTCTTGTTAAGTGACAGAGAGAAGCAAAGGGTTCTATCTCCTATGCTTTTGCTTTCTCTACTCTTGTCACATTTATGTAGGTATGCATATCTGTATAGGTATACGCATATTTACATGTCTATATTGAATAGAGACATAGTCCTGAGTGAGATTTGATTAACATCTACTTTTGTCTAATTAGACAATTTAGTCCAAAATGCTGGAGACTAAGCACGAACATTCTGAAGGGAAACTAAGAGTTTCCCAACACTTCTTCCACCACTTTAACAACTGGTTTTTTTTGCTGGTGCAATCCTATTATTATCACCTTCTTTAAAAATAACAACATGAGATCCTCTTGGCCTGAAGTTGGTAAATTCTTGTGTATTTTCTCATGTGATGTAATACTGTGCATACCTACATACATACAGATTTTTTCATGAACGTATCTACATTTGTCTGTCATGGATTTTCATTCAGTTCCAAGCTAATTGGTCTTTGGTGGCTTCATTTTGTTAAAATCTGAATAAAACTTTAGGTGGGCCCTTTGGAAGGCTTGCCTTCAATGAGGATCTGGAATTTAACATATGAGACATATTAACTGATTATTATTTCCATCAAACTCACTCCTAATTAGCATCCACTTGTGAAAGTAACTATAAAAGTAGGTTTCTTCATAATTTCTTTTCTCTAATCATTAAATTTTTTAATTACTAGGAGCAGAAACCATACCAGAGTCTATGTGGCTATACCTGTGCCTTTTAATACAGAAAACCCAGGAAATATTTAGGTATTCACGCTAATGTCGCCCTCTAGACCTTGCTTTGCAGATAATATGTTCCTTTAAAATACTCCATGTCTCATATTCTTTGGTGAAGCGTCCCCAGGATAAGACTGGCTTTCCATACACACGGTGGTACATGGAAAAGTATCTGTAATGGTTTGTCAGACTCATGAATATTTTGATGTGATGCCAGCTTATTAGCTTAAAGGCAAAGTATGAAGCCACGTCTTGTAACATGGAGAAAGAGCACAGTACTAATACAATCACACGAAGGAAAAAAAGCCTGTGGAGGAAACCTGTGACTCTAGCTAAAGAGGCAGATTATTCGTGATGAAGTTGCTGGCAAAGACTGTGCTTTGAGGTGGAAGTGTGAGCATAGAGTGATCTGGAAAATGACTGTGAGAAGGAGATGAGGACATCTCAAGCAGGACAGGTTCCAACCACCCAAATGCACATCAGGGATGTGAGTCCTTGGGAAGATATCTGCAGCAGTGCAAGACATGATGTAATCACAGATGCAGAATTAAATATCTGTTCTTTGTTGTATAAAATGGTCCCACATCCTTTCTTTGGATGAGCTTAAATAGAAAGCAAAGGAAGATACAAAATATAAGAGCAGAAAATAGTGCAAAAACTGCAAATTGGTGAAGAGCTAATGAGGTCAATTGAGAGGTGGAAATGGTGTTAATGAAATGAAAATAATACTTCTGTAGAAATTATGTATCAGAAGGAAGGGAGTGAAATGAGAAAGCTGAATGTAATTCTGTTACTGTGTAACTGCTAGCATGAAAGGAAAAATGAAGGAAATGTTGAGGCAGCAGATAAAAGGAAGATTGTGTTAGGGAGGTATGCCAATAATGAAATTATTTTCACACCGATTTTTGTATTTTCTCTAGTGTGTTTCATTGCTTATTGCCTTTCAGAACTGATAACTTTCTGGTGATTGGATGTCAGAATATTTTGTCCCACAAAGGAAAAATTTGCTGATGGGATTTCGTAGACTTGTTTTGTGTGCCGTTTCTTGTCATTAGCCATGTCTGCTTCTTATTGCCCCTTAAACCTGATGTAATGCTGGTTTACATCTCCTCCTAAAGAAACACTCAACATGAGCAAGTTATAAAAGTATTCTACAGAGTTTGCCAACACTTGGGGGCAGGAACACTCAGACATTTTTGAATACTTTGGTTCTAATTTAGCACTGACTGGAACATACCTCATCTCCACAGTGTTATTTTCTTTAGAAAAGAACATTGGTTTCATATACAGAACAAAAGGATGATCATTAAAACCCATCTGTGGGCCTCCTTAATAAACAGAAGCATGAGATAACCCAGAGAGTGTTTGCACAGCAGTACATTGAAACTTCATGTCAGGGAAGTTTGCAATGCTCAGAGATTGTTGGGAAGTAAGAAAGTAGAAATCCTTAACTATTAACCAACTGAATCAGTAACCAACTAAAACTCAGTCCACACTCTAGCAGATATGAATGTGTCCATTGATGCTGCATTCCCAGAATCCATGAGCAGTAGCAATAAAGTGTCCATATTTGCATATCTAAGCACTTATGGAGAACTTCTTTCTCTAGAGTAGTAGAAATATATTTGACGAAAATAGTGAAGTCTTTTCAATATCCACTTGACACATACATATTTTTCCACCAGTGAACATTAATTGGACCAGTACATCTGTGAAATACACAGAGAAAATCTGGTTGAGAAAAGCTGATCAAGAAGGGAAAAGTTTACCAAGCAGGGATACAGATTTTGGAGCATGAATTATCAAAAACTCTTATCTTCCATGTGAGGGCATGCTAGAAAATGTTATTATTTTAGATTTAGCTGCATAAGAACTGGTAAAAATTCAGATTTAGATATTGGGTATACATATAAACACTCTACCATATGATAAAAAATTGTACCTGTTGTATGGACCAGTATTAGTAAAATTAAAAGGAGTTGGTGACCCTATTTTTCTGGGTTGCCTGTAAGGTTAAAAAAAGTCCAAAATTGCACCATTGTGCTGAAAATGGGTGACCTTCAGATTTCTTCTCCTGAAGGTGACTGTATCTGGAAGAGGTAAACTAGAATGTCAACTAGCAATATGTCAGCTATGGCATGAGGGTTGTTCATATCCAGGCTGTTGCCAAGCAGAAAATGCAAACTGAATGAAAAGTCACTTCTCCATGGTGAAAGGTGGAAGAACCTACCTTGCATTCATGGCAGGACTAGATGATGTACTATAAAAGACTTCTGTATTTTACCCCTTGATCTCTAGAACACTGTAAGAGGGAAGAATGTATAGAGAACCTTGAAATTCAGAGCCAATTATTCTTCCCAAGTTTTGCATGGTTCACAGGATGGTGAGTAATGGGTTGCTGTTCTGCACAGCAGCACAGCTGTACAGCTACTGGATTTGCTTCAACAAAACATCAACTTTTCAGTAAAAAATTGGCTGCAAGAAGATAACAGATGTACAAAAGGAAATAGGGAAAGAATAACTTAACATCTTTATATTTTGTTTACTAGAAATTTTTAAAGGGAGAAAAAGCTTAACTGTTATGGCAAGTTGTTATTTTTTCCCTTATAAACTATTTTTATTGTACTAATTTATTCATATTATTATACCGCAGATAAGAGCACTGTTATTGCAGCTTGGCAAGCTCATATTCAACCTTCCTTTTCCAAATACTTGCATCTTTGGTACTATTTAAATGGCAAAAGAAACTGGCAAGAATCTATGGCTACACTCCTTGTTCTTTTAAAGAATGAAAAACACTTTGGTTAACTCTTGTCTTTGTTCAGTCTATTGTTTCAATTTCTTTGAAAAGACAATGGCAGACATTTTACGGGAGAGAATTATGGTTCAGTCTCTAAAAAGTTTATTTCTGTTTGCTAACTAACTAGTCTTCTGGGGGCTTTGTATTTCTTATAATATAGTAGCAGTCATGGACACTAATTCCCAAATATGGGCTTGTAATTCCTGCTTGGGGTTATAGTCACAGAAATATAAAAGGCACAGGAACTAGGAATAGTGACATAATCCCACAAGTGTCACAGAAAGAGAGGTCATGATGCCCTTCAAGTGAAGCTGTGACTGGAAATGTTCTGGACTTACTGTCCCAGTAAACCTATTGTCCTCATTACACGAACTCTTTGTGGGCACCATACAAACACATAACAAAAAAAGCTGTCTTCTGCCCAGAAGAGCTTATTTTCTAATTTACAGCTTCTTTGAGCAGCTACTGTCCACAATAAATCGCAAAAGGTTGCTTTCTGTTAACAATCCATTAGAGGTTTCACTGAAGCAAGCACTGAACTCGGGCAGCACTGACCTGCACGTGCTCCTGAGTGTTTACACTGGAGTGGCTCTGGTGCTCACCCTCCATCCTGTTCCTGCCAGTGTCATAAAAACTGGTGTTTACAGAGGCATGGAAGGGCAGGGAAGCAGGCAGTGATACTTCCTGAGAACAGTTTCTGCAACACTTTTAAAGTCAGGGACTTCTTGAACCAGAAATAATGATGTGGCTTTGAGGTGTCTTTGCCTCAGTGGATTTCTCTTCCATGAACTTGTCTAGTTTCCTATTGAACCCGTGTCATCTACACCTGGGGCAGAGTGTTCTAGTCCAAAATTGCATGTTATTGTGAACGTGCCTTGTTTTGCTTGTTTAGAGGCTGGTACCTGCTATGTTTCCAGGATAGGAAAGTACTGCTTGTTAGGACAAGCAGTACTTTCTTGGGATGGCCCCAGATAAAAGATGTAACCAAATGCACACTTGTTTTACAGCAAAAAAAATTATGAATATTATGATCCTGTAGATACCAATGCTTTAAAAAAATATGTATTTTAATGATTAAAAGCTTCTATAGGTGATGGCTAACCATTATAATATCAGGAAAAGTCATTAGTGATGGGGAAAACCGTCAAAAATCCAGCAAGGAGGAACCTCTAAACTATTGTTCTGCCTAGAAGACCCAGTGTACATAACCTGATAGTGTTATTATTTACAACTTTGGGAGACAAGACAGACAAGTGTGTCTTTTTAGTTTATGCATCGTTGGATTTTTTACATATAGTGGTTCAGGGATTACATCACACAAGGTTTTTACTCTCCATCTCTTTTTACAGTCACTTTTAGACATGGTATGTCTACAGCATAGTTACAAAAATTATTTAAATTAACCTACCCAGAACCTCATGCTACAGCTAAACTGTACAACTGGACTCTTGGTTTACTGCCAGCAGCAGTGTTTCCTCTCCACTGTGGTAAACTGCCAGGTAAACACACATCTCCACTTCCAAAAGTGACCACAGGAGTCTTCATTTGCTACTCTTTTTTCAAAAGTATTTTTCACTACTTGATAATTTGAATGAGAAATTGATCAGAAACAGAACCTGTATTGAAACATTTGCATATGTTGCAAGTAAAGTTTTGTCTATTGTACAAACAGAAATTCACTCTATAGTTTCACATGAATGCTTAAAATAATTATTAAACAAGTCTTTGTTTTCATGCTGGGCTGAGGTTTCCTTCCACATCTGTAGCAAATTGTCCAAAGGAACATTGATTCAAAAGAACCAGATTGTCTTTTAGTAGCATGGTTAGGATAGGCAGATGAGTCATGAAGAAGATTACTGTTGTAGTTGATGTCAGGAAAAAAACCCCAGTTTTATGTATTATATTTCAGCAAGTAAAATACATAAAAATTTGGTTTCTTTAGCAAGATCATCTGGTTTCAGTAAGTCTTCTGCCATCCTTTGAGCAGTCTACCTTGTATGTCTGAGGGGTACAAATGGATGAAATGCTAGAAAATAAAAAAAATGTTAGGAGTTTATGTGCCAGAATTATCGCCACTTGACAATTTTCCAGCATGTGATTGATGGTTAAAGTTTTTGCATCATACATAATAATTCCAGGTGACTTTTGTGAACTGCATTTAACTTGAATGGTATCTGATATAATTTAATGAGCAAATTTCCCTTTATTTGAACAGTGGATCCTATACCACCAGTCCTTGCAGGCTTTCTCTCCAAGCAACATAAATAATTGCCCTTTCTGAGTTATTCCTTTACCCTTTTTGGGGAGTGTTAGACTTCATCTATCTTCCTGGTAGGGAAGGAGAGCTGTTTACACTGTTAGAAATCAAGATAATCTACATTACAAAAGAATGTTTTTCTTCATGGCACTATCTTGCAAAGTATGTATGTGTGGCAGGGAAATTTTTTGTTTTTTTTTTTAAACTTGAGGCAGATAGTATATAAAGTAAAAGTTCAGTGGAAGTCCAATTTGAACCTTTAATTAGCTGGATTACACACTAAGATTTGAAGAAATTACATTAGTATAATATAGGAGGAAAACCCAGTGTGAACCAGGCTTCTTGAAAAGGGATTTAAAAATACATTAATTTGTCATAACACTTATTATAGGGAGTAGGAAATGAACCACAGTAGAAATTATATTAGTCTTGCAGATATTCCAAAGAAGAGTGATGTATATAAAAAGGCAGCTTAATAATTGTGGAAGTTGTGCTTTGACATTTTTGTTCTCGTAATTCAACACATGGCCACAGGTAACTATGGCAGGTGAAGTCAACTTTTTGGAAACAATTTTAAAAAGTTCTGTTTTCAGCTGCAAACATCAAATCTCATCCTAGTGCTGTTTCTGATTTCTGTCTTGCATAGTAAATGGGTATTGGCAAAAATCCAGAGAGTAATAGTGTAAACTTGACTTTCAGTTTTGGGTTAGACACATAAGGAAGAAATTTCTGATTTGTATCATAATTTGAATACCCAACTTAGACAAGAGTTTAATATTCTATCCATGTCTGATCTGCTTTTGATTGATGATCTATAGCTGGTGTGGCCATTATTTCTGTGAAGAACTGCTTGGTTTTCTTCAAGCACTTCTCCCTACGCTGTTTAACCATCTGTTGATGAATATAAGTAAATATTGTTATTGTACAGATACTCTCTAGTCTGGCCTGTAACGTGTGATCCAAATTAAATCTTGGCTCTCTGGGGAGTTGCTGATTTTTGGTGGTTCTGAGTATATGTGACTGAGAGTGTGTATAAAAACCACAAACCACCAAGGTCATATTTATTTATTTATTTGCTTTGGAGACCTTGCCCCTAGTTGGGGAGGGGGTGCTAGAAATCTGGGTGCATGAGGTAAGTCCTCCTTACATATGGAGTGAATTAGGAAAGGCTGAGAGAGAAAAATACTGCATTTTCCAGTGTCCATCATTATGAAACTGGAATATGTGTTAAGCAGCTGCCAACTTTACATGCTGAGCAGAATACTAACAGTAAGCTTGTCATCTTTAAGTTGCTCATTTTACCAATATGTTTCTCTTTGGTCTTGATTGGGGGGGGGATGACTCAGGCAATCTCAAATATATTAAGTAGTGAAGCACACCAAGTTAGAATTGTTCAAATGGAAAATTTAGCCACATTTATAGTGCATCATCTTTTTTCTATTAAGAAAAAAAAAATAGCAAAGGTTGCAGGACAAAATTTAAATATAACCAAGTTAAATAAAGACAGAGTGGCCCCATGGTGAGAAAAGTATTAGCCTAAAACAGCTTGAGAGGAAACAAACACATAGCAGATCTATTTTCTGTATCTGTAAATAAATACAAAATTAAACACTGAAAATTGACCTAAGAGGCTCTTCCTGAATTCAGAGGTAATAATTCACTGGAAATGTCAGAATAACAACAGGCAAATGTCAGGTGTAGGTGAAAAAAGAACTAGATTCTTAAATACTATCCAGAAAAGTATTTAAAATAACACCAACCAACATTGTGTGGAATTATATTCTTTTGGGTTATAGTTGCCTACATGATATAATTCTCAGTAAGTAAAGGAAGACAGGGAAAGGGCTTACTATTCTGCATTTTTTTTTACAATGTAAAATTAGGCCATTTTTCCAGATGTCTCTGTACAGATGTATCCAGTTGGGCAAGCCAAAGGGCTATTCTGCTGTTTCATTGAATAGAGTTCTTTGTAAATTTAGCACATTACATTTATATAGTATTTGGCTTAGCAGTTACCTGAAGTGACGCAGAGAAAGCAGATGAAATATACTCAAAATCAATATCTTATGCTTTCATTTGTGCTAAGAAATATTTCCCTCACTGAAATGTGAAATGCTAGTGTGAACTGAAGTGAAATTTTAAGAATAGTAAAACATCTAGGACTTCATTTCCAAAGATACAGAAAGCAAAATGAGTGCAAAACATATTCTGTGAATCAACCATATAATTCCCATATGAATAATGAAATAAATTTTAATGGTATTACTAGAGGGTGAATTAAGCAGTTTCCAACTGATTAAAATGACATTGTGCACTTTGAAACAACACTGAATAAGGCATCAGATTCAAAAGTTCTGATCAAGTACATAGTTAAGACAGTCCTTTGTACCCTTATTCAAAATAAACTAAAATGACAAGGTATGTAACATTCCTGTTAGTGTATAATTCAGATTAACTTCCATGATTCAAATTAATACATAATGACTACTCCTGGAACTCTATGTCCCCTTTTCTGGACAGCAGAAATTATTTCAAGTGTATACCCTGCATGCTGGCATTAAGGAAACTTTTTCACTTACTCCCTCAGTTCCAAAGATCAACTCGAAGTGTTAAAAGTGTTTCTACTAAATATAAACCAGGTTTTCCACTAGCTCTTTTATGTTTTTGATTTCTCAATATTTCTCAGTATTTCTCTTGATTTGGCAGGTCAGTCTGTTTATAGAGGCACTGACCATGATTACCTTCCACTGGTTTTGCTTTTGCAGGAGGCAATCAGAACTTTGTAGAATCAGGGTTTTTAAAAAAATTCCCAGAGTTGTTCTAATTGAGACATTAAGAGAGACAGAAGGAGACAGAAAACTTGATGGTCTTTAAATAAATATATTTTAACGTGTATTTGCATGATGGCAACATTCTTAATTGAAACTTTTTTAAAGAAACATCAAACTTGTCCTTATCTGCAGAAGTCCTGCTATAAAAAGCAACACTCTAAGAGCTAGTAGTCTAAACATGCTACTATAGAATGGTTCTAGTTTAGGAATATAAAGCTGGTGAGGATCAGCCTTGGGTTTCTTCTTGAGTTATTGCTATGATGTACAAAATATCTACAAAATAACTACCATTTGATATTTCTGGTTTCAGCTTTATCTGAAGCATTTTGATGTAAGAATTATAGGGGAAAAGTACAGTTCTTCTAATAAGACAAAACTGACAGAACCGATTTAGCTCAAAAGTAAGCAAAAATTGCTGTGAATTGGAATGAAATTTGTTAAGTATTGGCACTAGCACAGCTTGTTTTAGTACTACAATTAGAACAAGTCTGCAGCCTTCATATGTCCAAACTGACATCAGTCTGGAATGACTTTTCCAGAAAGAGTAGTATGGTGAAGAACAGAGTAATATGTAGGCATCCTCAGCAGTGGCATGCCAAACAATGAACCATGTGGTTTACTTGTTCAGTTTTTAAATAAGAAACTGCTACAACATGAGTGTATTTCCCTACATCCACCCAGAAGGCTGGACACGGAGCAAAAATTGATAATTTAAGTGTGTGACTGGGATACATCTTTAAGAAAGCTTTATCTTACACCATGGTATAAGATGATCTCATGATTTGTAAATAGTTTTCCCAGATTAATTATAATCCTGAAATTCAGGAATATTTTAAATCACCCTGATTATACAGATAGATTCTTGTCTTTACGTGTATACACATGATATACATAATTAGAGAAATGTGCTTCATTCAGACCAACTGCAATCATGAAATTACTTTTTCCTATTAAACTTTACAGGAGGCTGTGATTACATCCTTTTAATATGAGTTCCCTGCAATTCCCAAGCTCTCAAATGTTTCAAACCAGCTGTAGTAGTAGGACTTTTAATTATACTCTTGCTTAGTGAGTGACATATAGCTCTTTCACAGTTTGAATTAGTCCTGGACAAACAGATAGGAGTAATGTGAACTAAAAAAACTAAATGCAGAACAGCTGTGGACAGAAATGAATGCCTTGATTGAAAACATTCTCCCGGTAGTTTTCTTGAATATTGCTATGGTAAGAAAATTGCATTTTTATTATAGGTTTTCTAAAGTGACAGGTGTCCTTTAGAGCAGCTTTCCTGTGCTTTTACCTTTAATTTTGAAAACTAAGTTGTTAATTTGCAATTTACAATATATTGAAAAAGGCAGCACATTATTGTTTCTCCAGTGATTAAACCCCCTTTCCCCCAAAAAGGCATCTGGACAGAATCTTTTCTGGGGAAGGGTCTAGCCTGCATTGGGTGTAATTTCTGATGATTTAGGGGTCATTAATGAGCTTCCTGTAATTGAAAATTAAACAAACCATGAAATTATTGAACTGAGACGTCAATTAAAAGCATATTCTTGATAAATTGTATTTCTCTTTCTTAAAAAAATTAATTTAGAAAAATATGAACATTTTGTTTTAAAAATATAACCTGTGCCATTATAAATATACCAATTTCCTTAAGTGAGCACTTAATATTTGATACGTTTTTACTTAGGGTAGAGAAGGTAAATACTATCATACAAAAAAATTACCTGAGCCTTATTTCCATCACAGTATCAATTCTTCAGTGCCATGGGAGTTTTTAGAAAACAAATAGGAAAAGTGTAACAAAATGGCCAAAACAAGACTGTCTTAAAGTATGGTCTTTGGAAATGACACTTTGGACTGCCCAGGTGCAGTTGGGTTGTTAACCGTGTCAGCAATAGCTCAGAATCCAACAGGTTCTGGGTTTGGTTCTCAGCTCAGTAGCACTTTGTGTAACCAACCACAAAAGTTTGAAACAAACAACTCAGGACAAGAAGCCAGGACAGTTGCAAAAGCATGGATTTTTCTCTTTGTCTTGAAGAAGTCGTGTTATTGCTGAGCATGACTTTTCATAACCGGCTGTGTTTCTAAATTCACTTTCTGTCAGCTTTGTCTCGTTCGTACTCGGGATTTAGCTAAGTGTGCAAATGCACATCACAAATCCCTGTAGACTTCCATAGCTAACTACTGAACATGAACTGAAATTTAGAGACCTGCTTTTAATATCAGCATGATATTAGCCTGAGATAAGTGTTACAATGCTTGCTGGGGACTCGGTATGATTAGAGACATACCCCTGTAGAGTTGGCTGACAGAAACTGTGGCAGCGTGAGGCAGAAAACCTCAAGTTCTTTGGAAAGACAATATTTTGGAGGAGTGATATCACTTGTTTCAGCTCAAAACCTCTTAAGGACGTCCTTTACTTCAGGAGGTTGAAAGTATGTACCAAGCTTTCCCTGAAGAGTCAAGTGGGAAAAGTTTCTCCGGGAGGAATTCAATCCAAAAATCTAACTCACATACATTGACTCTCTCTTCTGCTGGAGGATCCTGTCTCTCTAAACCAGTTACAGAAGGTGTCACAAGCAGTTAATTTAGGTACTTAACTCCAATATTTGCCTTGGGAATACGTATAAAATACCCAGAGCAGTATATCAAAGACATTCTGAATGGTGTAATTTTTGTCCATCTCACAGGACATACTAGCAGAAGAATCTACACCGAGCTCCTTTTGAAATCTCTGACTTAATGAACATGTAGCACTGCTAGTGCTGAATACCCTCTTTGCACAAGAAGTTTCTATAAGCCTATGTAGTTCACTTGGATCAAACAACATCACTACTCAGAGATTAAATTCTGGATTCCTTGGCCAGGTCTTCCATTGTATGAAAGGTTATTGCAGTCTCCTAGCTGATGTTAATAAGTAAATGTAATATTTTTCACTAGAAAAAATAGCTAAAGTCAGAAAATTTCAGTTCACACAGCATGAATTGTTTACATGGCTGACATTTCCATCACCCCAGCTTCTTAAAGATTGATACATTTGGGGTTTTTACATTACAAGATAAGCTTCATGAAACTATATTAGAGAAAGAATGGAGAATGAGGGCAAATGTGGATTTTGTGATTACATCTGAGCATAAATTAATTTGCTTCATATTGCTTCCAAGCTTTCTGTTCTATTATTTTGGATTAAAAGGAACTAGTTACACACGAACTAGTACAATTACAAAGAAAAACTATTGTTCTTTGATTTTTGTCCTTTGATAAAAGTGATGCAGTTTTCTTTAAAATCTGATGTTCAACCTGAATGCTTAGGCTATTTCAAGGGCATGTACAACAGATAACTTTTCATCATCATAATTTAAAGTTTAAGTAATACCCTTTGTCCAGGCTGTCTGAATGTGAATTGAGCATGTTTTACGAGATCCTAAAAGTAGGATACAAAAGTGTTGCTTTCCTAGCTCCATTTGGTAGAAATGGATTCCTGTGTAGTATTTTCAGAATCCCTCACCACAGTTAATTTTGTTCTGGAATCTGACAGCCATTTGCTTTTTCAGCTGAAGCAAAACAAAACAAACAATGCAAAATTGTCCTGAAAGTGAACACTGACTATAAAAGCCCAGCTGCTGTGAGAGGAAGCTGTTAATTCTTACTGGTGTAGGGGTAAATCAGAAACTCTGAAGGGCTTTCCTAGGACACATCCAGAGGAGTGGGAGGACAGTCATTGCCTTCCTTTACTTAGGCAGCATGAGAAGGACAGCTCAGCCAGATCTTGGACATGAAATTTCTTCCCACTAATGAGAACTATTTTTAAAGCACTTAGAATGTTTTGTTAACTATAGTAATAATAATGGAGATATTAATATAGCTTCACTCTGTCTAGACAGATCTATATCTAGCTGAAAATGATGAGAACAAAACGAAGAGAAACAGATTTATTTCTGAATTCAAACATCTCTAATTCCAAAAGTTTCACTGAGCTCCTACCACCCACCATGCTGAAATGACACCAGTGTACAAGAAGTTGGCAGAACATGATGCTTATGGCAAACATGCGCTGTTACTTTTTTGGATTGCACCAAGCACTCACTGTCATGTTTAGCAGCCAGGGCTCAAAGGTTGCTGTGTTTGGCTAGAGCTGATATCAAAAGTCAGGTGGCCCAGTTACACAGAGAGAACTGGAATTTGATGTGAACCAAACAGATGCATCCCCAAACTCTTGCAGATCAGCTCAGCTCACCTGTCCTGTCCCACCCAGAACATGGCCCTGTACCTTTGCACCACAGGCCAAGCAGCCTCTGAACCTTTCATCCTTCCAGGGCAAGCAAGTGCTCAGTTCCTCCTGCAGCAGCCACATTCCTTCAAGCTGCAGGTGATCTCTTACGAACGTGTGCCATATGTGACCTCCCACCCCCACAGAAGTTGTCTGCTTCCTTCCTTTGCCCAGGAAGCAGCTCTTCCTCCGGGAGCAGCTCCCTCAAACTTTTCTGTAGAGCTCTGTACTCTTCTTGCCTATGTTGCTATTTTACCCCTACCACCTACCAGGTGCTTCGTGGTTTAACACTTATACAGGGTAAATTATAGCTCCCACAGTAATGGTATTCTGCAGTTTTTATCCCATGTAATGTGTGGAATTGGGAATTTGGGTAGCGACTGAATGACAAAGATGATTCCCCAGACTAACTCTCCCTCATTGAACCATTAATTCTTTTCCTAATGTTAAAAGAGGCATTTCAACATTTCAGGATGTTGGGACTCTTCAATTTTTTTCTGCTAGAATGTCAAATGCTCCAGCTCCACTGGAAGTAAAAAACATGGCTGCAATGCTGGCCATTTTTCTTTTAGTGGTTCATAACCCTCCTCAGGCACAGTGCAAGTCTGTGAAAATATTCAGTGATTTTTCCATATTCCTGGATGTTTTAAACTCTGCTTATTACCGTGATTTAGAACTCTTGTATTTCCATCAGTGAAAAAAAGCCTTGAGAAAATGTGCTTGCAAACCTCCTCGTTGGGAGGGGAAGGAAGGGGAGAAATACTGGGAATCAGTAGGAGTGACAGTGTTTTACTGTGGTGAAAGCGTCAAGCTATTGTTATATCCTTATTGTTATATCCTTAATGAAAACCTGCACAAGGATCCTCTGCTACCTCAACCCGAGTTCCCAAATCCTAAAGTCTTCCAAACCTGTAACTCACCAGATATCACCCATCCAGCAATCTCATCTTCCCTGATCTCTATGTACCAAGGTCTTCCCACCCATGATCAGTCTACTCCAGTACAATTGATGGTTTTCTTTGCCAGGTCACCCCAGACTCCTGAGATTATATCTTGAAGCTTTCTCCTCTGCTGTGTCCTGGATACTCATCTGTAAGTTCCCTATTTCTGTCTACATTCAAATCCTTTTCCACCTGTGCATTCACCCCATTAACCTCCCTCCGAATTCCAAGTCTCTGTGTCTGTAGGAACAATTACTGACCAGTCCATTTCTGTTTTTAAAGCTCCATAGATTTATGAACTTTCCCCATGTCCTCTTTCATTCCCTTGGACGCTTGCGCCTGCTAGTTGGATGAACTTATCCCCTTTCTTGGATCTGCCCTCAGAAATAAACATGCCCCAGCTCTTGTTTCTGGCAGAACTCTTAAAAAACCTGGACACTGGCTGCAGCAATCAAAAATCTGCTCTGATGGCAAAGAAAAGAAGTTTGGGTTGAAGGGTCCATATAGAGCCCTGTATGAACTGCTGTCCTTCAGTTCTTGATTTATTCTACCCCTGCTACACTTTGCTCTTGGTTCTGTAATCACTCAGGGCAAGAAGGCCAGCTCCTAAAGGCCCACTTAAATCAGCATCTGTGGTCTAACTGGTCAGCATTACATAAGATGAGCTTCAGCATAACATAACTGGTCCCAACTGAAAGGTACATTGCTGCACAACATATGCAAAATACATGATCATGCGAAGGATGAACAAATTGCTTGGCTCCGTTCTCCAGTTCTGTAATCTCTTCCATGTGGGAACATCCCTGCACCCAGTCAGAGCCCTCATGTTCTCCACGGAGTTCTGTCCTCCCCTGCCGTGGCTCTGGCCATGAAGCAGCAGCATTTGACACGATCCTTGAAATTACTTTTCTAAAGCTCTTGTTTCCATAGGTGATTTTCTGGGGCTTTAATGAGCTTGAGGGAGAAGAGAAATGAACAGGGAGAAGGAACCTGGGTTTGTGCCAGAACATGCAGTGGATAGTAGTAGTCTGATTTCTAAAATGGAGGTGCTGCAGCCAATGAGCTCAGTATTTCCCATATTAATGAATTTTAAGGTTGGCAAGAAGCTGCTTAGACAAACACAAGCAGCGTAACTAGGAAGGATAAGAAATACTCTGTTAATATTGTTCTCCCCGCTTGTGTTTGTATGTACACAACCCCCCCTCTGTTTATTTTAGATTTTACTCAGATTAAACTGTGAGATGACTTTTAGTGACCAGTTTGGCAACAGTTTAGAAATATAATATCCAGAGATAATTTTATTCCCAAACTGAATTATGTGTTGCAAACTGCAAGTTAATAATTTGGCCATGAAAGAAATAATAAGATATAAAAGGATTTCTTACTGTCAGTCAGCCATATGTATTCCAGAACAATGAATGTTTTTGAATATTTGGATTTGGTTTTTTTGTTGGCACTTGCTGAGAATATAGTAAAGTGACAGTGAGAAAGAGTAGTATAAAATTTTAATTCTCTTGATACTGTTCAGAGTAGCAATATTTTTCCCCCTGAGTTATTGACCTAAAGATTCATTTTGATTTTATTAAATCTCGAAAGGAATGATGCTTTAGGGTTTTTTCTTTTTTAACTAAAAATGAGTTGAAACACTTTATTTTCCCAGGTTTCTCAGTTTTTAAACCCTGCTGAAAGGAGACAGCATTTGTTTATAGTAGACTCTTCAATTTTTCAAAGCTTTCCATTGGAACTAGTGTAGAAAGACAAAACATTTTGCACATTTACTATTGTATATTCTGTTGTAGTTCTAACTTCAACCCCAATATATTTCTTTGCGTTTGTGCTTTGAATTGGTTTCGCTGATGAAGACACAATAAATTATACATAAAAGAAAGTGATCTTCTAAGACGATGTTCATTAGGCAGCTCTAACTTGTAATGCATCAGAAACCATATGCTTTTTGCATTGGCTCACAGCTGTAAAACTGACTTGAAATTACCAAATGAAGGCTTGGTGCCAGTTTCCAGTGAAACCAATGACAAAACTTCATTTATTTAGATGGTTCAGAGTGAACCGTGCAATATTCACAATTACAAATTAAAAGTGTTTGGTTTTGAGCCAAAGTCTCTTTTTTCCTTTTGCAGCTTTATAATGCTGAAAATGTAGGCAAACCCCCTCCTCCCTTTTTTTAGTGTATGAAGATATTTAAAAAAATGTGGTCTGCTTTTCAGTCATTTTAGTCCTTTCTGTTTCTTCACTGCAAACCAAGGTTTTAGTAACTCAGGGAAGTCAGGCTATAAGGAAGAGGAGACTGAAGTGTCAAGTGTTTCTGGTCACACCTCAGGTGATATACAGAGCATCACACCTGTGTGAGCCCTCATAGCCTCTCAGGGGGTTGGAGGGGCAGGTGCTGCCCATCAGTGTCCATGACATACCATCCCACTGCGGATTCCATTCCCAATCTGATCCTGAGCTCGGGTAGCAAAAGGAGAGACCATTTCATTTATGGAGAAAGGGCTGTTCAAGCACCAAAGGGGCGTTTTGGGAAATGTTCCCACCCTTTGTTAAAAATCTATGTAATTTATTATTATTATTACTGTTGTGCAAGGTTGTATGGGACAGTCTATAATCTGAACTAGGACAAAACTTGTAACATGGTTCCAAATTAATGATGGAGGACTTCAAAACTATTGAAGGGATTTCTGAACATACATCCCCTTGAAAGAAAAGTGGATTTGTGGGATCTCTTTCACACTTCTCTTGTTTACTTCCTGAAGTACTTCTCCAACTTTTAAAAGATTTCTCCCCCTTTTAACCTTGGAAAAGTGGCTGGCCTTGTGGCTTGTAGACTGAAAGTGTTCACTGTCTATAGAGGTTTGAGTCTCTTAGCAGGGAGTCCATGCTGGACTTAAAGCACAAACCTATCCATAACCCTGGAATCATCATGGAGCAGAGAATGTTAGAGTCATTTACAGCTGCCTGGAATTGCTGCTGAGGGACAAATTGAAATGACTGATCTGCAGGCTTGTCAACACCCAAGAAATCTGCTGCCTAGCCTGGTCCCCCAAAAGACTCCTTGGAGAGAGACAAGGAGCCAAAGTGACAGGCAAAGCCAGAGTCCACCTACTTGTCACATTTTCTTCCTTTGTTTCTTTTCCTCTTTTATAATTGCCTTTCATTTTGCTTGTTCTTATCCCAACATTAATGTTGTAATATTGGTAAGTGGTTTAATTAGAAGATTTATTAACTTGTGTTTTTAATCTTTTTGCTGAGAAAAAGTACCAAAAGCTTAACATCAAAATAAAAGCTATTACACAATCCAATCGTTGGGTGCAGTCTGTCCTCTTTGAATTCCATGGCTAAATTCCCATTGGCTTTCATGGGAGCCTATTAAGAACAAGCTAATGTTATTTTGTAATATGTGTGCCACATGGGGTCTCAATTTAGTCACTTAACTAAAGGCACCTAAACAAGTGGCTTACTTTTTTATTGATGTGAATGACTCAAGTAGCAGAATGAGAATACAAGTGTCTGATTTTAGTACATCCACAGCTGACTGTGGTGACCACAGTCCAGTACCATAACTTCATCTATATGGGTTGGCATTTATCAGTCCCACTGGGAATGGCTTAGCAAACAGTGCTCCAAAAATGCTTCTGTTGTGTATATCCCATAAATCTAAAGTAAAAGCAGATAACAAAGGAAAGAAGTAAACATCAACCGAAAATCTGGGATTAGCCTGACAAAAAGAAATTATTACCTCTCTGAGGCTTTGCTTCATGTTAGTAATTTATCATCTTTTAAAATTAGTTTCTAATATTTCAAATAATTAATGTTTTAAAAATATAAAGCAGTTTAAACTGTTGTCAGAGCTGGGATAGAGTTTGTCTGGAGCAGCATTCTGCAATTTGGTGCAGATCCAAGAACTGCTTAATTTAGAGCAGTAAGTGTTCAATGTGCTTGGTTTTTAAACACCAAACTATAAACAAGTGCTTCAATATTTGGGAGATCATGACCTCCAACATCACATAATTTAAAAAAATTAGATTTCCAAGTCACAGTAATATAAACTGAGACTCCAAGAATTTACGAAGGCATTGCTTGCTCTTTTCATAGGATGAATATTAAAATTTCTCTTGTCTGTTTGAGGGTTAATGCCAAATCTGATTTTTGGTTACACCTTTGTAAAGAAGTATTGCAAGTTCCACTAGTAGAGATTTTAAAAAAAAGTATATATTCAGAAAGTATGGTCTATATAAGAATAGATATATAAGTATCTCCTGGCTTTAAATGTTAGTGAAGATATACATTCACACAGAGCATATGAATAAATCCTGTCGCTTGAGACCACATATTTTATTCCTTCAGCACTTTGGCATGTAAGCTTTGTGATTTATCCACAAATGCATAATGAGAAAAGTCTCATGTTTCCCTTCTCAGTGACACAGTTGTGCGGGAGTTCTTTGCTTTTTGACAGCTTTCAGTGTGTGATTATGGGTTGGACTTCTTTTGATAAATCCTGAACTATTCTTTACTTCGTTTCCCCTGGGGAGCTGTGTACAGCTTCTGTATCTGTTTATCTCAGTTCTCCATTTTTTATTTGGATCTTCTCAAGAAAGTGACAGAATTCCTTCTGGCTTCTACTTACTGGTGGGCAAGATGCCTTTATTGTTTATGAGAAAGGCATATTCCAGACTTTTCTAAGGTGTCCACCTTTCAAGCCTCAACCTTACAGGATGGGAGAGCCTAATCTTCAGAAATATCTCTGCCAGTGATCTTGCTTTGACTTTGTTTGGGTCTTCAAAAACCACATATGCTTGGTCAGACTGTGTCATGTACTCCAACAAATTTCATCCACCGAAATTTGGTAGGGCTAGAGAAGATGTTCCTACACCCTGAAAAGCTTTGTTGCACTCTTCTTGTTTTTTTGGCTTTTAACCCCAGAATCAAGGCGCCAGTTAAATTTGCCAGGAAAATAATTCCAAGAAAAAAGGTACTTAGCATATTCTATGCCTTTATCCCGGGAGATCTCTGGGTCCTAACAGGTTGACTGTGTCACTCTTGTCACAGTAACAAGTCCACTGTGAGTAATACATTCTTTATGGATAGTGCCAAGTGGTTGGAAGCAGTCTCTGCATTGTCACAATTGCTGGGGCATGACACAAACCCAGCCCCTTCATCACTGACACTGTGAGTGTCCTCAGCCCTTTGGGCATCTATCTCCTGCACCAACTCTCTGAACTTGAGGTGTTAGGAGCACATTTCCTCCATTAGCCCTGAGATCCAAACCAAAATTTCAGTACCAGCAGAAGTTCCTTTGTTTCTCCTCTTTGAATAAAAAGTGCATTTATGAGAGGCAATGAATGCAAACAACCATGGGTGGGCAGAATGTCTGTTGGAAGCTGGAGCTCCTGCTTCAGCACAGACAATGCCTCTCTGCATTGCTGCTGGGTCTTTTGATAGGCTTCAGAGAGAGCAGAAGAAAAGGAGTCCTTGGCCCTTAGTGATAGCTGCCTAAATTTTGTTCCTAGAAATATGTGAAGTGTGTCAAGATGAATATCTACAATTCTTGCAGACACTGGCTTGATGTATTCCGATTCTGCAGCTGTTTTGTTGTCTTTTATCTTTCTCCAGGAACAAGTCAAACTCTGGATGTTATTGAAAGGCCTTTTTATAATTGATTAATTGAGTAACTTTACTTTTTTTGTTGTGGTTTGTTTTGGTGTTTTTTGTTTGTTTTTGTTTTTAATCTTCTGGGCCATGGTAAGGGGGAATACGGTTACAAAATGAGCAGTATAGTTTGTTTCTTGCAGATGGATTTCTGGCTCCTGGATTTCAAATTTCTGAAATGGTTGATGAAATTTATTCCATTACTTAAGGACTTTTCTCCTCCATGAGACTTGAAACAAGTGCTAATGACCCTCACTTACATCCTCTTTGTGAACCTGCAGCAACTTCCTCACTGGCGTGTCTGTCAAAGCTGTGTTTATTATTGAATATTGCTTCCTTTGAAAGGGTGAGAGAATCTTTTTCTATCATATCCATTCTTCATGGGATGTTTCTTTCAAGAGCTATCGTTATTTCTGGCTCAGAATTCTATCTCAGTTAGAAACTTAAATTTTGTCAATTATTCATGTCTTTCCTCCACACTTTGAGTGCTAGTAAAGCTCTACCTTATTTCTTGTTTCTCTTCTTATTTCTGATTGCTGACAGGATGAGAAATCCCAGGTGTTTTCTGAGGCTCTTTCTGTCAACAGCTTAATGATCTAGGGATGTTGTCATTGTGTGTGCAGACTATTCATATAGATGAGAGGCTGTCACGGCCTGTTCTGAGACTGCAGTCAGGGCTGCATCCATGATTGGAGAGAATGCCACTACTGCTTCAGCTAAGTGGGTGGTAATGCTGAAAAATTTCACCTTCCCTGTCATCTGATGAGCATTCCTGTGGCGCTCTTTTCAATTTCATGAGGTCTTTGGCCATCTGGGAGCATCTGGGAATGGTGCTGCACTCGGCAGTGTCTTTACAATTTTTATTGGTATGAAGAACTTCACCTCTCTGGGGTAAATGTGCAGTCTGCCTCTGGGCTCATGTTGTGCCAATATACATGTGTGCAATCACTGTGAAATAGAACAGCTTATTTAAAAGTAAGACATTTTCTTCAAAGTATGCATATAGATTTTCTGCTTTCAGTGGACATAAAGACAAAATTTTCCTCTAGATAAAAGAGTGGAAGGGAAAACAATGTAGAAAGAAAAATTACATGGTCAAGAGGCAGACATTTTCTCTACTTTCTTCCATGGCACGACTGTATTTGTGCACTACATACATTTGCTGGTAAGTTGCCTCTCTTCCTTTCCAAAATCTTCATGTCAAAAATGCTAACAGGACTATTAGTACATTGAATAGGCCATCACACTGCTTTTGAGAAAGCATTAGCTAGGGATGCTAAACTTCGCTTCTTGCTTTCAAAGTCTACCACATGAATAAATATCACTAATCATCACTGTTAGTCATTAGCAAGTAACCAGATGCAACTACTGGGATCTAGAGGCAATTTTTTTCTGAACACGCCTTTCATGTTGACATTTGTTTAATTGGTGGCAATAAGGCGGCTATACTTGCTACTGGGGTGAGAAAAATCTGACACCTGCTGCATCCTGGGTATAAATATTTCGTAAAGATCCTATCTACTCAAGAGATGCCCAGGAATTCAGGATTTGACTCTTAGTATGAGAGAGTTATTGTGGCCTGCTTGTGTTAATTGTCCTGTTGCTTGCCTTCTTCCAGTGCCCTTAGGAAAGTTGCTTCACTTTAACCCCAGTTTTATATCTGTCTCCCTTTTTGCATAATGGGTAAGAAATATTTTGTGATGCTTTTCTGTGCTTCCAGTGCCCTTAGGAAAGTTGCTTCACTTTAACCCCAGTTTTATATCTGTCTCCCTTTTTGCATAATGGATAAGAAATATTTTGTGATGCTTTTCTGTGCTATGTTTAGAATCTTAAATTCAAGACCTGGAATTTCTCAGACAAATTCAGAGTTACTCAGGACCTCCCAGGATCTGTCCCCCAGAAAAAACAGAAAAAGGAAGCCATTGCAATGGTTGGAGGGCAGAGTTACACAAAAGGTTACTAAACATTATTGCTTGTGCTTGATGACTTCCAACTGCCCTGCCACCCACCTTCTTGCTGAGCCAGAAGCAAATTTGAAAAAGAAACCACTGTGCATCACTTCCCTAGCAGAACATGCTGCAGACAAAAAGAATCGAAACCACAACTGGATTTCCCCTGCTTTCTCCAAAATAAATATTTGTTTGCGACAAAAGCAGCCGGAAGAATGAGACATGTACCTTTGACACTAAAGGCTTGTGTGTTTGTGCCAGCTGCAGTAGAGGTATGATCATCCTCTGAGTGCTATCTAAGGTCAGCCTGAGCTCCATCTCCCCCAGCTTGTGAATTAACATCTTCAGCTACTTGTACAAAACAAAGAGAGGAAGGCAGCCCAGGGAGTCCAGTAGGAATCCATAGCAAGTGAAAAGCAAAATGAGCAGTGGGGCTGCCTCTCGGAATTGGTCCCTACACTGCTCCTTCCAAACAGCAGCAGCATCATTTCCTCTGGAGACATTGTGGAGCAGCCTCATGTGTTGGCTTTTGGAATGAGCTCCAAAGGGTCAACACTGGTTCAAAACTATCTGTATAGGGGCCCATGCCCAGCAGGCAACTCACAGCCATTATCTGGGGAGGAGATAAGCAGCTCCAGGAGATGGTTAGCAAAAAAGAGACGCAATGAAGGTGAGCTCTTTGGAGTACAAGGACTGCATCCAATTCTGGATGCTGACTTTGAAAGGATCCATGCATCTCTTAGCAGGACTCATTCTTTAAACAAACCCAGTACCACAGATCTGTGCTTTGGGCAGTAGCTTAGCAGTTAGAAACTTTAACTAGAAAGTGGACAGCACTGATCACAACACCCTTCCCCTCATGGTCTGAGTGGGCTTACGCACCAGTTCTCCATTTTCTCAAAGGTGGTTTAAAGAATATATTCTTTCTGTGAGTGGTTGAAAAGGCAACAGATTAGTAGTAGAAGAGATAGCAGAGCACTGTTGCTAGCTGATGGACAGCTGGAAAAGCCTTTTGTGAACTCTGGGGAGCTGTTCATCAGGCATCCTCATAGGGAGACTGTGGATGTGACAGATATTCTTGTACTTGGAAAATCGAGTGCCCCATCACTTGGTTTTTCTTTGTTTTTCTCATACCTTATGCTTCACTTTTTGTATAAAGGTGCAATAAAGAAAATATATGGAACAGAGATTTGCCATTAAAGGGTCAATTTTTATAAGCAGTTACCACATGAGATTATCTGGAGCACCACAATTATGGCCTTTCGCAAGCTGAGGGAAATGTTGTGGTGTCTCATATGGCACCATTTGCTAACACTTAGCCAGAAGAGATTTTTATGGTCAGCAAGCACTCTAAATTCATAATGTTTAGTTTCACATTTTTTTCTCTAGTCCACTTTTCCAGTTCTCATTTTCAGCTGTTACCTGGCATGAATTTGCACAGAAGAACCTCCTCTGTCATCAGAGAGCCAGAAAAATCCATTCAGATTAGGAGACGGAAGGAGATTTAGAGAGTCTCTGTTGGATCATGCTTGTGCCTTCACAAAAGCCATATTTTTATTATGCCCTTACATAACCTGTCCCCTGTTTCAAATACAGCTTGAAAAAAACCTCCTTCGTACAAGAACATGACCAGCTGAGTAAATAAAAAAACCTGTTGAACTTGTGGATATACTTACTGAGGCCCTAACTATTTTGATACATGTGCCTGCATAGCAATACATTTTGGAGAGAAATAGTGATATTGAGACACATGAAAACAGTTGGTAAAGGCTGCAAATTAACCTGAAAACATATTCCTGGTAACACAGTTAAAGGAAAGGGAGAGGTGCTCAAAGGTAAATTCAGGTCAGTTGGCATCTTCGAAAACAAGACTTGGATGACTTATAAAACAAAGTCATATGCAAAGAGGGAACAAGTCACAGAAACAACAAATTTACCACAGTGTCATGAGAGTGGAAAGGAGGAAAAAAAATGACAAAAAAGAACTCAGCAGTAAAATGAATATATTCATACAGTGTCAGTCTCTCCAGACAAGAAATGGTGCCAAGCAGAACCGCATCAGCGTGTGGCCGCTTCTTGCACTGACACTAAAAACATCTGTTGAGGTACAGCGTTTATACTGTCTGCCAAACAAGAGTTTTTTAATCTTAAAACATATGCTGGAAATAGGAAAATTTGGACAAGAACAAAAAGAAGAAAGAGGGGTGGGTGGCCAATAAATTAAAAGTGAGAAGTGGGGAAGGACAGATTGGAGACAATGTTTTCCACATAGTGTATCATAGTTAATTCAAGTCATCTCAGGTCACCAAG
The DNA here is from genome assembly GCA_013398615.1 of Brachypodius melanocephalos. NCBI lineage: Eukaryota > Metazoa > Chordata > Aves > Passeriformes > Pycnonotidae > Brachypodius > Brachypodius melanocephalos. The sequence goes on along the minus strand of VZSR01000520.1, from coordinate 38,984,747 downwards.
GAAAGGAGAGCTCATGAAGGAATTCACAGATTGCTCAGAGAAGTTGAAAGAAATAAAGTGGTGTTCTCCATGTCAGACTTCATCCTTCCAACATTGGGTTTTGAACAGTTAACCATAAAACTCAGGTTTTAACAAGTTTGGGAATACATCTAATTTGAGATGCAAGAACTGATCCTGACAGCAATACTCTTATTTTTCAGGCATGCATATCGCATTTTTTGCAGAAAGCATGTGTTTAAGCCCCCCAGCTGAGCCAGGGCCTAATATTGGCTCTTCAGAAATTGTGCCTCCAGCCTATTTGGTTAAACACTTATGCAAACAGATGCATAAAATGAGTAAATCATTTAAAGATTATCACCTTTGTGTTTATTTCTCTAGTTGAAGAAGCTAGAATACAGAATTCAGAAATATTTCAGAGAGAATAATTGTCAGATATGACCAAAGAAGTTATTCAACAATTTGTACGGTATTTTTCAAGTAAAGTCGCTAAGTATTTCTTATGATAAAATACTCTCTTAGAAGGAAGCTTATTTTCATTTCTGAAATAAACTATATATTTTCAAGTACATTATTTGGTGAACTTATCTAAGTGATCTATTTCCTGCATTTCATAAACATGTATGAATAGAAGATTTGATTTAGTGTTACCGACCCTTTGAAGTCAAGAAATTCTTTCATTCAAATGAATGTCTCTTTGGTACCATCTCAGGTTTACAGTATGTGGTATGTGTCTAAAGACAGAAACAGACAATGAACCTGCTTTAATACAATTTGTCCAGTCAAATAATTCCATGTGAATTGTACTTTTAGAAGAGATGTGCCTAGAGTAAAAGGCAGGCCCCTAGAAATCAAAGAGGAAACTCCCACTCTCTTCAACAGATTTCAGATTTCATCTCTACAATGAATACTTGACTTTCAAGTACAAAAGATTTATGCTTAGTGAATCACTGGATATGGTAAATTGCACGTTTTCGAAATCTGTGTCAAATTAATTGTGCTGTATATCTTTCAAGATTTGCTTTATTTTATTTTTGTTCCATTTATTAAATGTTATATTTTTGAAAAACACCATAGAAATGAACAGATGAATGGATCATGCACACCATGGCTTGTAGAAGTTTTTGGTCCTTCTAATGTGCCAAATGGGACAGTTTAGACTTTGGATTGTGGCAGATTACATCCATTGTAGACAATTTATCTCTGGGATATAAAACATGTTGCACAATATGAAAATCAAATTCTACAATGAGGTGATGGGATGAAATGGAAGATGTTTCCTAAGGCAACACTCAGAGCTACATGATTTTCTGCCCTATCTGATAATTTTTGTCTTTGACTGAGTTCTGTATATTAGGTGAGTATTTAGCTGAGTTTTACTGGACATTTATGTCCTTGTAAAAATACAGAGATTTTATGTGCTCCTATAACTGTTATTTTCAAATGTTTTTTGTTTCTTCCTGGATCCTAAGAGAATATTTTCTATGATCATCAAAAAGCAAGAGGCAGTTTAAGCCCATGGATATCTCTCCCTTTGTTGTCAATGCATCACAATCAGAAAAGGTGCAATTAGCACAGGCACTGGCAAAAAAATCTCATTCATGCTTCTGTTAAAATGCTGGTAACAAATTGCAGTTATTTCTTCATGATTGGAAGACAACAATATTTTAAAAGACCACTAGGAAATAAAGTATTCTAGGCTGAATTTTCAAATCAGATCATTTCGGTTAAAGTTCAAGATCATTCTGAGGTTTCAGAACCCTTTTTTCCTCCCAGTAGGAGACTTTCCAGTCATCTGCAAGAAGTGGCAACATAGACCATGTGGAAATGCATCTTGCAATATCCCTCTTCCAGTGAATGTTAAGTTTCTTTTGAGGCCAAAGCTTTGGCTGAATTTTTGGTATTTTTGAACACATCCTCACTTTTACATCTGTGAATTAAATTTGCAGATTATTTCCACTTTAATTTGCATTCTTATTTCTGAGAGAAAGTTGACTAACCCTTTTTTCCTTGCTCAACATCAATTTGTCTTCTTTAGTGAGAATCTAAAGATGCACTGCCCATTGCAATATAGAAGCCTGAGCTGTAAGTGAAATTTTTGGTAACTAATAACTATTGACCTCCATGCTCAGAAGAAATTCATACACAGTGGATTAAATAAATATGTATATTAACATGATAGTGTGATTAGAAAATTCATCCTCTGTTCCTTCTCTGGGCTCAATTGACTATAATCAATGATTGATTTAGGTCTTTGATTCTGTGAAAAAGCCCCTAAGTCCCCCAGTTGGTGGCACTTACATTTTTTTCAAAACTTTGGACAACATAAAGAAAAGCAGTTTAAGGTTTCACCAAACTGTTGAGTTTTGAAAAAACATCTTTCCCCTTAATTTGAACCATCGTTTTCTCAAAGAAAATTAAATTAAAAAAACAACTAACATGTTTTTGTAATTAAACTGAGTATTGAGCTATGCAAACAATAACGATCCTTGTTTGAAATTAATTCTTGTCCTGCTTCTGGGATTACCAGGGGAATAAAATTATAGCAATACAAAACAGAAAAACCTGCTACAGCCTAGAACTTGCACTTTACCAGAAGCAAAAGGAAATTTAGACTCAATAGTTTAGAGTTCTATTGTCTCCAAAAAGCATGATTCTAGAGTTTGTTATAAATTTGACAAAATGAAAAATCTCATCACTCCTGTCACCAGAAGCTAAAGTTGTACCTCTAATTTTTATTCTTTATAGCTCACTAGTTTACTTTTCCTCCTCTGTACCTAAGGGACATTTTTAGGTGATTCTCAGGAATGTGAAAACAAGAACAGTGCATCAAGTCAAGAGATATTGTCTAAATTTTAGAGGAAAAGATTCCTCCTAGGGCAGCAATCTTGCCTGGAGGTGGGAAAGATCTCATGGAAAAATCTGAAAACTTTTAGATTGACTGTATTCTTCTTTTATATTTATGTGAAAATTAAAAAGAAAACTAAAAAATCCATAAACGAAACCACAAGAAGTAGCATCTGACCTGCAATACTGTGTTAAAAACCCCAGAAACTGTTTTTAGAAACAGGTCATATTTCTATGAGGAAACATTGCTTGTCAATTAACATAGTGAAACACTCATATTGGTTTCAGAAGTTTTAGTCTTGTAGGATATAATGGTATTGGACGTATCAGTTTTGGGGTCTCAGTCTGCTGTAACTACCTATCAGTCCTTTGCTCTGTTGAATTCTAGCCATCTGTTTTGTGTTGAGCCACTTGAATAAACTATTGCTTCCCTTATTCTTTGTGTACAGAGCTGCCTTTTGGAGCACAACATTTGGTCAAGTTTCTTGGCCCACAGATTTCTTCTTCTTATCCAGTTGTCCTGCCCCAAGTGCCCCAGTTGTGCTTGGGGTTCTCAAGAGTCCAAAGTCAACATTGTGGAGGCATGGGCATGCTGAGTTTGTGGTTGAGGGCACATCCAAATATTGCTACACCCTAGATTTGGTTCAAATACTTTGCATAGCCCATTTATTCTAATTAGATAAATTATATTTCTCCAAAGGAAAGAAGAATGGGGAAAGAAAATGAGCAGAGATCAACTGTTGAAGCATTCCCTGTGTCCAAAAACACGAGCATTCCTGTAACATTACACTGACTCTGTCACCAGGGACCCAGCGGCCCAGTTTCAAGTTTTTGCTCAGTGCTCCAAGAGTCCCAAGTCACAGAGCTATGCCCATGACTTAATATTGCCAGCATTAAGCAGATTTTCTGGGGAAATTGTTCAAGCACTTTATTTTTTTAAATCATGTTTTCCTCAAGCTGAAAAGTCATATTGCCTCCCTAAGGGCCAGAGGCTAACACGTGGAATAGATATCAATGAATTGTTTTCAAGCTACAAGCTAATGACCATGTCAAAATTCCTTCAGTCTCTTCCGTCTCTATTGAGGAGTTTTAAAAATATAATTTTCTTTGCTATGCCACCTATCAGCTAAATGGTTTGTTGACCATTTTTATAAAGTTCATGCACGCATTTAAAATGCTTAAAAATGCGTCAGAATGTTGATTTATCTTCCTACTTTATTAATTTTTTTGTTCCAGCTCCCATTTCTCCAGACTGGCATTCAGTGACATAAATTTTCAGCAAACGCGTATTTTATATCCCTTTAAGACAGAGGATTTTGCTGTATCACTCACTACATAATAAAATAAATGGAGGGAAACTTTCTCGGAGTGCGCCCTGCCAATTTATCCTAGAACGTCTCGGCGTGTCCTGGCGCTTGGCCTGACCACGGCAGCAGCACCGTGTGCTCGCGGCCGCGCCCGGCCAGCGGCCGCCGCGCTGCTCCAGCACCCACTCGCTGTGTGGCCCTGTGCAAACAAACCAGGTTTTCCTTGCTCCTAAGGATGGCAGAGCTCATCTCCACCACTGGAAGAAGGAGACCTGTGGTGATGGAATCCAAGAGCAGCGTGCTTTGATCCTGCAGCCGCGTACGGGGCAGAGGGCTGGCAGCCCAGCCAGGCTGGCTGCGCCAGCTGGGTCCAAGGCAGGATGGGCGTTGCAGGGTTTGCTCTGGGAACCCTCCTGCTGAAGCCGTGACTGGGTTCCCTGACTCCATCGAGCTCCTCCTGAGTCTTTCATAAGTTAAATGAACCCCAGAAAAGTAACTTTTTATAATACTGTGAATGCGTAAAAATATCTAAAATACTAGTACCAAAGCACACTTTGTGAATGTTGATAATTTAACTATCATGAAGAGAGAGTTTTCACCTCTTCTAACTCTTCTAACTCTTAACTAGAAGATGTGGAAACTCTCTCTTCTACTACTTTCTAATAGATAAATAGAATATCCAACCAGATCATATCTGTGTTTCAGTATTAACAATATTAGGATACCAAACGTAATTCAACTCCTTTGTTACTTTTGCAAAATGCAAACTTGTATCTGCCCTGTCTTGTAGATGACTTGGATCTGCATATAAAATTAACTCAGTTTTCTTAGATCACTAAGTGACAGCAAATGAAGAATAGAAATAAAATGGTAAATTTCAGCAAGAATGTAAGTTTTGAAAAGTGTTACAGGCCTAGAGAAAATTCCTGCCTGGATTTTCAATTTTTTTTTAGAGATGACCTAAATTTTGTCCATAGATTTCAGCATTGTCTATTTAATGCAGAAAAGTTTAATAATCTCTAATGTAAGAAACCTCTTTCTCTTTCTCCTTTGCTTTTCTCCTCTTTTTCTTTTTTCCTTTCTCTCTCTTTTCCATTTTCTTTTTCTTTTTCAAAGGAAGTACTGTTTTCTGGACAAAAAGAAAGAAATTTCTAAAGCACATTCCTAATTCACTCATTAAAGAAGGTATACTAATAATACTTTTGCCTTTTCCCACCCTAAGAAAGAATAATGTTGCAGGTCAGGATCTTCTACAATAGATTTTATATTTTAGAAGATTCAATCTGCAGGGATGAGTTAATGTTTCCAGGGAGTGGCAACTCAATACTAGTTAATATGTCTCTCTCTTATAAATATGAGCTCAGATGGCTGAAAACAAAGTTTGAATACTAAGGCAGTTAATTAGTTTGGCTCCAAAAGGCACCAAATCATATCTCCTTCAAAACAATCTCTAAGTGGATGAGGTTCTTGGAAATACTATGACATACACTGTAATAATTCGTTGTAAACACAGATCTGGAGTCTTGCTTCTGACAGTAACGGAAGATGCTAGAACATAACAAAATACTCCTGTACATGCTATTGTTGCTTCCTGGAAAGATCATTTCTTCTTCTTCTTTTAATACGGATATTCCCTCTTTATAGCCATAGAATATGGGTGTGGAAACTTTATTTCAGGAATACATTTAGACTGGTATAAAACCAAATCAGGACTAGAATCTGAATTCGAATTCAGAATTTCAAAATCTATCATAATGTTATAGTTCCAGAATTTAAACCGCCAACTGGCAGAAAACTTTGTCTTTGGCCAGGTATAAGTAACACTCTTTGCCTAAAAGGCAACGGTCTTTTTTTTGCCTCTTGCTTTAATGTGTTGTAGAAGGAGCCAGAACTTCAACAATATCTATTTATGGAGTATTTGCTGAGAGGATCTTACTTGATAAAGAAAACCCATATCTCAACGTGTTTACAAAATTAACTTTTCACTGACACTTGATTTCAATGTCTGAGTAAAGGGACTTCAGTAGCAGCAGTGGTAGGGAAGCAGAATAGAGAAGGAGCCATCAGAAAAACCTGAGACACAGCCAAGTTCTGGGGAAAATATGCACTATTATGCTCATTGTAATTTAAGTTAATACAAGAGAAACCCAAGAGAGAGGTATATTTGGAATCACACCCAGAGCACTCATTCTTTTCGGAATGGGATGAGAACTTATGTACTAGTATCATCCTGTTCTTATTATTAACTCAAAAAGCTGTAGCATAAATACCAAAATTTCTGAAAAAAAAAGCTACATCTATGTATTCCATGGAAGACTGTCAAATACTGTTAATGTCTGTTAAAATTATTAGGTATCATCACAGATTGATCTATTTTTTAATGTGGGACTTGGAAAAATTCAAAGAAGTCTTACGTTGTATGTGCAAAGGACACACACAAAGTCCAAGTCTCTTTTCTTTGGCACATCTGCAACTTTAATATGTCTCAAGCAGTTTTTGAAATGTTTTTAGGAAAAAATATAAAATGTATATTCTTATATGTCAAGGAACACATAAAGTAATTTGTGAAGTCACATGAGCTTCACTTTGCCCTTAGGCACTCTTCGATTCTTTTGTGTTTAGAAGATTTGAACCCATCTGTTTTTACAAGTAAAAGGAGAACAAATGGAGCAGTGTTTTAACAACTGAAAATCATCACAAGAGACACAGATCAGGTTAGACTAGAACCAAACCAATGGCAGAAATATCTCCACCACAACCCTCCAGTCCTTTTACTGGTACTTATCTGACTGATAATGGCTGAAAGCCATCTATCATTGCTTAAACTACATGATGATAAAACCAGAGTCTGGAAAATATCATTACTTGATCTATTTGGTAAACTTTCAAATATTTCAGTGGATTTGCCAGGCAAACAGCATAGTATGAGATTTAGTTTTATTTAATTTGCGTTTTATTGCTTTTAAATTTAGCTTGCAAAAAAAGACATGATTAAAGAGCTACAGCTGAGTGAAGGTACAAAACTTCTGTTGTAGAAATCTGAGTGAGTCTGGGTCTGTAGATAATTTGTATCTGCATTTTAGCCCAGAAAATTGTGCTGCAGGGGTGTTTAGTGGGTTTAGATGTATGTCTGAAATCAGCTGGATAGGTTGAATGCAATATCTTACTCAACCTTTTTCTTTATTATGGCTACTGTTGGCTGTGTCAAGGCCAAAATATTGGTATATCCAGACAGGGAGACCATCCATTCCTTATTTCAAAGTAATATTACAAAATTCATTCTTTCACTGCCAGAATGAAAGAAAGGCTCAGTCAGCAAACCAGTGCTTTACAAAAACACAAAATAATGAAACTTTTAATTGATCTCTGTTTTCACTGTAGAATTCAGTCAAAATAAATCCAATCTTTATGTAAAACCTATCCACAAATCTTCCTTCAAAAACAGTGTCTTTTGGATTTTCTGAAGATCTCACTGTCTTGCAGACCTGAAATAAGAAACAATCCTTTTAGGTTAATTTTAAATCTTTTCTGTTAAAGGGAAAAAAAAAAGAATTTTATTAATACTGATCTTTAGTTTTACGTGTGTGACCCGGCAACATTTCTGGACAAATTTCATTAACTCTTCTATATAGAGCAAATGCTTGGTACCTAGGAATGCTCCTAAGGGTATTGCTGAGTTTTGTTGGGAAGCGTGCAAGATTGGAATGTGCAACATGGAAACATTTTCTGAGCTGCTTTTGGGGCTGCAGAAGAGGAATATTCCCAGCTAAGAGGGAGGTACTGCAAAGAGGTTTTCTCTGGGCTTTAGGCAGGACAGATCAAGGCTTTGAAATCTTTTGAAGGGAAGTGAAAGTTCTGCCTCAAAAAACTGAAGTGGACGCCAGTGAGCTCCAACATTGAGATCACTGCTGGAAGACATTTTCTTTTGTATTTGGTAAAAGAGAGGAAAAGAACCAAGGACTGATAGTGATTTATGCAAATATTACGGGATTTGCCTCTCAGAGGGAGATTTGATGAGTGACTGAATCTAAAGCCTCTTTTCCAAACATGTCTTCATTTCCCCAAGTCCTGTCTGAGAAGAAAGGTGTGTGTAACTGAGCTCAAGCAATACCAATTTGCATTTATGTAGTATGTTCAAAATCAAAACTACCCATACTTGCTAATAATTTGCATGGCAAAGATTTCAAAGACTTCTAAAATGCAAAAAGTGATAATAGAATTTGCAAAACAGCTCCAATCATTCTAAAGGAACTGCAGGTAGCATAGGCCCAGGCTCCAGTTTTTCAAAGATTGTGGTTGTTTTAGTTATTTTTATTTATTCTTTTAACTGAATGAACAACCTCTGTGTATGGGCAAATATCTAGGAGAATAAACCCAGAACACATGTAATATAGAGTAGAAAAAAAAATCAAAATAAGTTGAAACTGACTAATTAATATGAATTTCTGTATTTTATTTGCTCAAGAAATAATTTCTTAAGTATTGAGAAAGAATGCAATAACTGTCCCAAGATTTGCTGTAGATAAAGCAAAAAAGTATTTTAATCACTCATGATGAAATTATAATAGTAGTTCCAACAGAGTTGCTAAGAAATAAACAGAGAACATTTTTATGAAACAAATGTAAAATGATAGAAAAATATATCATGGTAGTTTTAAAAGTTAAAAAAAACCTGTATGTAGATGTTATTCTCTCATGATGACAATTTAAAACTGTTTGGTTTTCTGAAGTTGTCTCACTGGATAATAATAATACATTTTCATAAGAGTCAGTCTCTCTATAGTCAACAATATAGTCTTTTTCAACTGTAAAGACAACGATTAATTGAAAAAGGCTTTTTCTTTGTGATCTCTAATGCCTTAACCTGTATAAATATAAAAAATATCCAGTGATTATTATTCCAAAGTTGAAAGAGGAAGAATTAGTTGTCTGGACAATATTTTTGAAGATAGGAAAGAAAAGCAACAGGATAATACAAGAAGAGTGATGCAGTCAGTGGCTGGAACTGTGACAATTCACCAGCTTCTGCAAAAATTTACAGTAATGGTCTTGGATATGATATAGTGTAAGACAGTGTAATTATTGCAGGTTGAGTCAATGACAAATTGTTTGCTGAGAAATATAAATGTGAACTACATAAACATCATGTTAAACTAAAAAAGGTTTCACTCAGTAACATATCCATCTCCACAAGCATCTGACTTTTGATTCTCACCACTGCCAGTGAGGAAAAAAGTTCCATTCTGAAAATCATAAGTAGCACTGAGACACTGAAATTTCTAAAACGGTTTAATACCATTCCTTTGTATAAAAGACTGTGCACAGAAAGATGACGTAGCACATTTGGATGCTTCTAGAGTATACCAAATTATACCAGAAATTTTTAAACACTCTACCTTACAGTCATAGTGCTTTCAATTATTAAAACCTTCTGGAGTTCATCTCTCTTCTTAACTCAATGCTGTAATCAAGAGACTGTTCTCCTTCTGTAGCTAGACATGCAAGCAGAAGTTGTTTGATATTGATTCTGATATGCCTGAGCTACAGATTAGAATTAATTAAAATCATGTGCAACAAAGAGTTTAATGAATTAATTTAAAACAATTATGTATGGAAATTATACAGACAAATAAGCATAATTTAAAAAGCAAATTCAAGTGTCAAATAATTTAATTGAATGCTTGAGGGTTTAATTGCATGCTTCAGGGTGTTTTAAACAAATGATAGAAAAAATGTTATGTGCTAACAAAACTGGTGCATCCTCTAAAGCACTGCCTTTCATTTTTCACATTGTTCCATACTCACATTCTAGGAAGACTGCCATGCTGTTTCAGAGACACTCCATAGTCAGAAGGGGTTTGTGCACATACAGATCCTTTCCAAGACTGGGCCTTTATTTCAGAATTTTAGCAAAAGAGTAAAGACATGAAACAGGCACTATTAATGAATTAATAGCATTGAGAATACACAGAAGTGATTAGACATTAGCTGATGCATTTAGAGATTGCCAAATCAGAAAACAAAGATATTTAATGCAGAACAATGGGTAATAACACTATGGACATTAGAAATATGAGATCAGCTCATAGGGCAGCCAGGCAGAGCACCATGAGCTTGTATAAATATCATCAATGCATCCTCCAGTAAGTTAATTCGGAAACAACTTCTGAACTGTCAAGCAACAGGAAAATGGAGTAAAGAGATTTGCAGAATGCAAAAGCAATAGAGGCAGCTCCAAAGTAGTAGCAGTTATGAATCACCTTTGATTGACACCATTGCCTGTGGCAAGGAATTTTTGATTCTGTTAATTTCATTAACCACAATACTTGAAAAAATGTTTTGGGAAACCATGAGGATACAATAACTAGTTCTGGGTAAAAGTACACTGACTCATCGTTCACTGAAGTCAATGGAAAACTCTGATTTACTTCAGCAGGTTTGACCAGCTTCATGCCTGAAACAAACAAAATCTTTGATTGGCTTTCATAGATCGTGACATAAAAATATCCTCAAACTGGGGCTTTGAACTTCTCTGTATGTAGGATTTTTGACTTTAAAATACCAGGGATATACCTTTTATATTTAACGTTGCTATAAATTCCCTCTTCCCTCCACTGTGTGTTGGCCAATGTTTGGTGACACTGAAAATTATTTGTGAAGAAGAGTGGCATGTCCTGACAGTCTCCCACGCTCACCAAGAACACAAAGCTCTACAGAAACCTCCTTTTGTGTTCTCTGATTTAAAAAAAAAACCCACAAAACCAACCATTAATCAAAATTATCTCCTCTAATAATAAAAGGACCCATCATCTGGCTAAAAATAAACACTGGAAACAAAACATAAAAACTGCAAACTTTAATTAGAATCACAGAAAACTGAACATGTCTGATTCAAATCTTTGGCTTGAGTTTTTGCCTCGAAAATAGCACAGCAGATCTTGGCTAAATGGTGGATTTGTCCTGGACAGGCATCAGGAGCACCCAGACTTCTCAACTCTGCTCAGCCCCCAGTCTAGGAGAGCCTGGGAGAGCCTTTCTCCCAGGTTCCCCTCACCCATGCACAGGAGGGAAAAGATGCTTGCTTTGGCTGATCCACTCCAGACACCACACCAAGGTTCCTGTCTCCTCCATCAGCTTAAAGAGCAGTCTAGAATATTGCCTAAGTCTTGAGTTAGCTCTTTTAGATGCTTTTGAAGGGAATAGAGTGTCTCTCATCCTTTCTTCAGTCAGTTTTTCATGTGGCCAATGAGAGAAAGTGAAGCAAAAAGTGGCTACAGTTAGAAAGATAGTCCTTTTAATCAGAATTTCAGGAATTTTGACTCCCTTGGTAGTTGTTGCAAGGCACTTGCTAAAATATTGTTGTTGTGACTGAGTTCAAAACCTCCTGTTCTAGGAGACAATTTTTTTTCCTCTGACTTTAACTTACCAGACCAGATGATGCCTCTAAGATACCTGATATTTCTATGAATTTCATTGCACTAGTATATGTGAAGTCATACAGAAACCTTGCTTCAAATACGGGAATTTTTCTGAGGCTGAGGCTGCTTCTCTATGCAGAGCCAAACACAATGGGATGCCGATCACTGACCAGTGGCTCGAGTATTCTTTTGTGTTTAGTATTCCACAGTGGATTTACAACTCCTTATTGTGCCTGATTTCCTCTTGGACACCTGTAACCTTTTATCATGAGCACAATCATGCAGCAAGGGGTTCTGCATCTGATGCACAGGTTCTGTAAGGAAAAATATAAGGAGGAAAAAACCAAACCAAAATGCCTTGCAGGACTGATAGGAAAAGAATGTCAGAAAGTCGGTTCTATTTGCATGACAGAATTAAAGAAAAGTGGATGAAATGATATATTGTGATTTGGGGAAGTGATGGATTTTGCCCCTGTGAGTTTTCCATAAGCAAAGTAAGAAAATGAATTATATGTCCACAGAGATGAAAAAAGAACTATATGTTGCTTGCTAACAAAGCAGAGAGGTGGTTCTGATAGAAGACTGAAAGGTCTTGATGATGTTTTTATTAAGGTGAATGATGCCTCCGTTTTGGAGGGTTGAATAATACTCTTGCAAAAGTTGCTTGTGACACGAAGGGAGAAGAATTGCAAGTGTAAGTGGGTGTATTGGTATCAGAAGGAAAAAAATTACGAAAAATCTTTCCAGAAAACTCCTATGGAAATAAAGTTCTGTGTGAGCACTTTGGGACAGAATTTCCAAGATATTGCAAATCGTCTTAATTCTCAGATTGGTTTCTGATACAGCAACCTGCTTACTTCAGAAAAGTATGTGTGTTTGCAGCTAGAGTGATTTTTATTCTGAACTGAAGTGTAACTACACTGTTGTCAGTGAAATAAGGCCAAACTCCACCACCAGTTAAAGATCTAGTGCTTGTGTTTGTTTTGTTTTACAAAGAAAAAATGTAGATCATAATGGAAAGTTTAATAAAAGACACTCTCTGATAAAGTTGTTGGGTGAAAGACTTGAAAAAGTGTCTTGGGATAGAGAAATTGTGAACATAGTGTATCCAAAGCAATGGTCAGTTTCTGAGTGTTAATTATACATGTTAAATGGTTAAAATATTGGTTATATATGAAACACATTCATGCATTCATGTAATAAAATGAGAGGTGGTTGAATGCCAAGTGATTCCAGAATGGAATCCAGTGGGCTGAAAGTTCAGGGTGCTTGTTGGCCAATGAGCAGCCATATGAAACCTCACTGTCTTGACATTAAAAAGAGATCCTGCAGGCCAGACCTACAAAGGAATTTAGGTTCCCCATCCTTTTATAGAATCCCAAAGTAAGATGCTTAAGTAGGGGTTGGGAGCCTGAAATCTTTGTGTGTCTTGGCTTGTATAGGCAATGTTTTCTATAGACTCGTGCACAAATCACAACCACGAAGGAACACCTGGGGAGGGAGAAAGAGGAACTGATCTCACAGCTTCATATGTTTCTTATTACTAGGTAACTCTTTCCATGCAGTGAACATGCACAGAATGGTGGCTGCACTTGGAGTCTGGCTCCCAGGGAGGGCAGCTTACATCACAGAGTTGGGAATAAACAGCCAAAAGTTCAGTGCTATTTAGTAAAACCCAGACCAAGCTACTTGATCTTCAGACACAGAAAATACATCTTTTGCAGTGCTGTGGAGTACTTTATTAGCTGTCAGTAGATATGGCATGACTTGCTTTCCAATTTCCCATGGCTGCAGTGCGTCGCCAGAAGTATCTGTTAATTTTGAATATGTTCTGTGTTGGTGGATGGGGTGCAGGACAAGGTTGAAACGTCAAGAAATTAATCTCAAATGTGCTGGATTTCTTCCACATTGTGGGATCCAGTCCATACTGCAGGTGGTGGTCCTATAAAACAGTTGTGTTTCACAAATCATTCTGCCTGTTCATTAATTTAATGAACCAGAGGGGCGTTTCCCTGCTGTCTCTTTTATGAAAAGGACTATCCAGACCATGTCTTCTCTCCACAGTCTGCAAGGAGTTACACCTCCCTCATCAATCCACCTTCAATATGTGAAGACAGAGAATTCATTTGGCATTATGGAGCATCCAGCTGAAAAGAGAGACCAGGTCTGTAAGAAGCATAAAGAGTCAAAGCCACTTCTCATCTGAAAGTTAAGATAGTTCACTTCAAATTTCCAAAACTGCAAAGTTTTGTAATTTTTAAAGCTCTATGGAACAATTTAGACAAAAACCCAGATCAGCAATTATTAACATCTACAGAGTTCATCTATTGGGCAGACTTTGTCCTGTTCATGAAACAGGTCAGCATTTTCAAACAAGATTCCAAACTGAAGGCTCCAGGCAGGACTTGCTAAAACACAATTAGTGCCCTCTTGGTGTTTGTTTGGTTGGGTTTGGTTTTTTTTTTTTTTTTTGTTTGTTTGGTTTTTTTTGTTTGTTTGTTTGTTTTTGTTTTTGTTTTTGGGTGTGTTTTTTTTTTCTGTGAAAGGTTTAGGAGTTCCAACATTTATGTAGTCTGAGATCAGAGCAAAAATAACATAATCTCATTTTTGTTTTCTGAGGAAATGTTTTAGAGAAAAGGTGTTATCTAAGAAGGTGCACCAGACAAATGGTTGGATCTTGGACCTAGAAGCTCTTGGTAAGCACTTTCCCTGCCCACTGAATTACCAAACAAGTTTTTCTGTAGTCTCTCTCCTGCCACAACCAGTGTTCATGTAGACAATCCAGTGTTGATTGAAGAAGGCAGAAAGGAAACATACTTAATCTAGAGTGTGAAATCTGGGGAGTGTGAAAACTGATTTGAGCTCTTGTTCAAACTGTTCAGATCTCTAGGTCCTCCATACTACAGGGCAAATGTTCTTCCTCCCTCTTCAGTTGCACCCTGGCTCTGAGATGATTTCAGATTCAAAGCAGTGTGTTTCTGTGGGCTGTGCAGAATTTGCTGCCTTGGCAGACTCAGTGCTTCTCCAAAGGGGTCTTTAGAAGGGACATTTCAGATGACGTTCTCCAGTGGTGCAGAGTGTGTGCGTGCTAACAGTCCCCACTGCCTGTTCTCACTGGCAAGGAGTTAGAACACCTTTTGACCCCAAACATGCTGGAAGGCATGAGTTAAATGATCATTCCTACAATTTCCCTACAAATAAAGGCTAACCTAAAGCTTGCAAATTCAGATAATTCAGCAGGGAGCAGATACTTGGAAAGAAGAAATGATAGACGAGATGGGATATAGAAGAGCTTTTGTACAGCAAACCAGATAAAATTGTGTTTGCTCCTGAGACCCTTTGTGTTGTAAGGGCACTTCTTTGGTGGAGAGAAACAATACTGGCACTTAGACAAGATTAAGAGCGAGAGGGCATGGCTGCAATCTAAGTTTGGGAGGGGCAGACAGTACTTTGAGGAAGGAGAGGAATTAGGGACTTATGAGAAAGTACACTGTAAGCAAGCTACGGAAATGAAGGGCAATTTAAAAAAAAATTGGCTGTCTACGAGCATGAGCTGGCTATTTAAGAAACTTGGGTTCACTCTCACTTGTGCCAGGTACAAACTGTCTCATCTGCTGCAGGGAATAAGTCTAAGATGTCACAAGATGAGAACCTAGTGTAGTTTGGCGAAGTTGGAAAACTTATGTAAGACATAATTTTATTCATCAGTCTAAAATCAGGTAGTTATTCAGCCCCTGTCTGCAAGGCAATTTAGTCCTTGAGGAGAAACAAAAAATGCCTAGACTACCCTGAAAGAAGACTTCTTTGCCGTCCCTTCTACCACTATCCCATCCATTACCTTTCCTCTTCAATTGCAAGGTAGTCAGTGAAGGTGAAGTGAAGGGAAACAAATCAGTTTAAAAATAAACCTTCTGCTGAGTTAGTTGTAACCTGGATTGGTTTCCTGATCTGGTCCATAATGCAGCCAGCATGGCTAATGGTGTCTGTATCTTGCTTTACGGCCGCAGGCTCTGCCTTCTGTGATTTGCATTAGCCTTGCAGCTGCTGCACGTGTGCTCCGCAGGGCTCTCAGACCACTAAGGAACACTGTGCTATGGAAAGAGAGGGCTGGGTCTTCCATGTGGAGAAATAACACTGTACTCAACTGGAAATGTTTTACTGGAAATGTGTCTATTGCCATCATTCAGGCTAAGCTTGCACAAAATAACTCAATGACTGAAACATGCATGTCATAAAACTACCTGTGCTAATTTCAGACTTTTCTGTGATTTCATGGCTATCATAAATGTTCTTATTCTCATATAGCATTGCCAATTAACAAGCTTTAAAATTTTGTTAAGAAACTATCATGAAGCATTCGTCCTGTCCTGAAGAACAGCCTTTTCTAGTGGGCCTTTCTAATTCTCAGAAGAGAGGTTTGAAAATGCAGAATACAAACCCCATAATTTTTACTGCATTTAAAAAAACATTTTCTGCACATCACCACTCAGCTTTACTTTTTCAGTTCTGCTATCAGTCTAGCTGCACAGCTGTGCTGTCTCAAATTTAATTGTACTCTAATCCTGCAGTTCTGCCCATCTCCTCACCACCTCTAAGTCTCTGCTTAAACTACTTTTCTCTTGACAGAAGGTCTTAGCAAGTTC
>VZSR01000520.1:38954693-38968435 GCA_013398615.1 Brachypodius melanocephalos | reverse complement strand
GTGTTTTTTCTGTTTGCATCCTCTTACCCTCTTTCTTCCCAGTTCTTCATCTCCCATGTGCCCATTCTCTTCCCTTATGTTGTTCCTTTCCTTGACCTCTTGGTCTCCTCTCATTTGTTGTTTTCACTGCTTCTCGTCTGTTCTACTTGCTATACCATATGTTAAATATCTCACATCATAAATAAAACACTTTTGACTCCTTCCATCTCTAGCTACTGGCCCTTCTGCAGTTGTTCTTTCATCTCTAAGCTTTCTGAGTATGCTGTTTACACTTTTTCTTCCTAGAGCTTTTCCAATCTGGCTTCCCTCCTCTGCCCTTAAATGAAACCATTCTTTCCACAACATCTAATGGCATCTACTTTGCCAGATCTCAGACTCACTGCTATAACCATAACTTCTCTTGGCCTCTCTGCTTCTGCTGTCCTTGAAATCTCTCTGGGATTCATCAGGTCTGGCTTTCCTTGGCTGCTTCTCTAATAATTTCTTTAATACATCCTCTGGAGGATCCTCCAGTTCTTGGTAAAGAAATTGAGGGGTTTTAGCCTTGTGCAATTTTACCCACAACCAAAAACTTCCTTGTCATCTCTTTGTTGAGCATTCACAGATCTACCAATAGATCCCTCCCCTGTCTCCTTCTGTCCTAAATAAACTTTAATCTGACACCTTTATAAATGATTTACTATTTAAACTTAATTTGGCTGAATGACAGGGGAGCCACAAACTTTTTCCCTATGTCCTTCTCACTAACTGTGGACTTTGCTGTGGTTGGCATCCCTACTCTGATTACCATCTAGATCCTAAACAGCCAAATAATGTATAAAATCAACAAAAATGTAATCTCCAAGGCATAATGCTTCCTAGACATGCAGTCTGTAAGTCTTATCACAGAATCAGAGAATCACAGAACAGTTTGGGTTGGAAGGCATCTTTAATGGTCATTTAGTTCCATCCCACTCCTGTAACCAGGGACACCTTCAGTTAGATCAGGTTGCTCAGAGCTCCATCCAGCCTGGCCTGGAATATTTCCAGGGATGGGACACCCCTGGAAAATCTGGGAAATCTGTTCTAGTGCCTTGCTACTCTCACAGTTAAGAATTTCTTTCTGATATCTAATCTACATTCTTTCAGTTTGAAGACATTACTTCTTGTCCTATAACTGTAGCCCCCATTAAAAAGTTTGCCTTTTCCTTCTACTCTTCTTTTTTCCT
The DNA here is from genome assembly GCA_013398615.1 of Brachypodius melanocephalos. Lineage (NCBI taxonomy): Eukaryota > Metazoa > Chordata > Aves > Passeriformes > Pycnonotidae > Brachypodius > Brachypodius melanocephalos. The sequence goes on along the minus strand of VZSR01000520.1, from coordinate 38,967,227 downwards.
GACAAACAATGTGGTATATTTTTCTCACCCCCTATTGGTCCCCTAATGTTCATTCAAGAAGCAGGAGAAAAAGCAATATCCCTACTTCAAAGTTCAGGGATGTTTCATGTGTCTCTCACGTACCTCTGCCTTCATAGCCTTATATTCTTCTTTATTCCATCAATGAGAGCACTATCTGCTGTCAGAGTCAAAGCTCTTTATACTTACTTCCATTTGCCATATATTATAAACTCCCTCTCCCCCCTGCTAACTTCCCAGATGAGGATCCTTGTGGTTTTCATGGCCAAATTTCCTGTAAAATATCTGTAAATCTGTCTCATTTCTTTGCCTCGAATCCCTTTCTAAATCCCTTTCCTTTGGGAAGCACAGTTAGGCAGCTTAAAGTGATGATACTAAAGTCTCAGGTTTTCTTTTTTTTCCTTTGTTTTATTTCATTGCTTACCCTAGACAACCAGTGTAATTTTTTCAGATCCTTTCATCTTTTTTATTTCATCTATATACACTACATTCTATAGCATCTATAAGAAGCAAAAAAACCCCCAGCAGTCACAATTGCACAGTAGTTAATTTTGAAGATTCTATGACTGCATGAATCTTTTTGCATATGTGTCTGTATATGTATATGTATATATATGTGACTGGCACCATGAGATGGGAAAGGCAAATATTCCACATCTTGCTACACAGAACTTTAAAAAAGTGGGAAATTTAAACGAATAATAGAATGGACATTGTCTTATACCTGCTGTCAATGTTGAGATTTTGTTTTTATCACAAAATTGAATACCTGATAATATACCCATTTGTGTTTGTATGTGTGTGTATATGTACATATACATGTGTGTATATATATATATTTATAGCCTACATGATATTCTACTTGGCTGGTAGTATGTGTTGAACTTTTGATGTACTCTATGAAAAAGGTGGAAAAAGTATGTAAAGTAGTTAAAGTGGTGTTGACTGATGAGTGAGAGGCTCTTAGTAGAAGGAGATAGTGTTTTATTCTGCCAAACGAAGTTATCCTTTGTGTGGGGCAGGCATTCTGAACCTTTTTTTTTTTTTTTTTGCTTGGTGTGTGGTCATCCTGAAATGCTTTAGAAATGTCTAGTTTTCTTCTTGTGAAGCAGATTTGTTTTTCTTTCCTTCTTACTTTCTTTCTTTCTTTTTTTTCCATTTCGGTGGATACTTCATTTTCCTGGTAGGGAGCTGTTGTCTTGTGGATTTTAAGTTTTTAGAAGTAATATGTGTTTGAGTAGGAAAGAGACAGATCCTCAGATGCTAGCAACTGGCAAAGCTATTTTGAATATGAGGCTTATTTAAAGATATTTGCTATGATATTTATGTATTTCATATAAATTGAAAGCCAAGAATAATTTATTATTTAAACTCTTAAATAATATTTGGAGAATAATAATTTTGTTTTCAAACCCAGGATTTTAAAAAATAATCTTCACAAATGCCTACCAGAAATTAACATAGTTCTCGTTCCAATTAGGATCAAACCACACCTTAAACGAAGATTTTCAGGATGTGATATATGTTAGGCTACCCACAGACAAATATACACAAATGCATCTGTATTATCTTTTTGCAGATGAAAATCCTATTTTGAAGTATAAAGGTCTGGTCTGAACCCAAGGGTGGGACCTTAGCTACAGAGGGGTCATTCCAGACTGCCTAACCTGAATGACATTTCTTGTTTGCCTGTATCATCCATTTGTGTGTTATGAGTTGCACACAGATGGTGAAATTGGAAGGCTCTTTCCTCACATTCTAAATAAACATACATCTATGGGGTTCATGGTTGCAAGATATAATTCACCTGGTTGCAAGATATAATTTCCTTTTCAAGAGCAGAAATTAAATCTATCACTGCTGGAAAATGCCGCAGTTATGGAAGTTCCCTCCAAACGGAAAGAAACACAGCAAATGTTGTTAGAGGTTGTTAAGAATGCTGGTGAGCCTCTTCTATGGGAAGAATGAGATTGGTATATTTATTTTAGCGATACAAAGGCTGAGAGATTTAAAACCTCTTCCTCAGTGCTTATGGGAGGAGGGCATTTCAATGCAAGGAGAGATGAGTACATGCCAGTTGTGACAATATCTCTGCTACAAGCTACAAGAAAATGCTAGTGATCAGAGTTTTCAGATGTCAGTCTTAGTAATTTATAGATCACAACCCATGTCCAAGTTTTATTAGTTTCATTATAGACCCTATTATAGTCCTGGAAAAAGTATGTTCAACTTGCTTCTGTAACAGTCGTGTGGATTTGCTGTTTCAAAGCACCCCTTCCCATCCTCCATCTATATAATAACTTACGACGTATGAAGATGTACTTTATTGCTCTATATTCTTAAAAATTTCACACTGTTCATGTCCTCTTTACTTTCTAAGGCAGTTTTACATGGGAGTTTAGTAAACCATCTAACGTTAGAGGCCAGCTCAATGACCATGCAGAACAATGGTGGAAACCTCAGACAAGGTTAGGAGAGTTATTACTAAAAATTGAATCTTTACATGAGCCTAAGAAATAAGTGCAAACTGACTAAAAATTAGAAGACAACTCTCTGAATACCACTGCAAATACCACTGGCAAGAGACACGTCTCTAAGCTGTCTTCAGACTCCAGAGTAAATAAATAAAATATTTCAGAGAGAAGAGGGCTGTATATGTTGGCAGTATTTCCTGACTTTGTGTGTAAAACCAAGCACGATTCGAACTTCCACTAGGTAAAGACACTGACACAAGAAACTCATTTAAACTGGTCAAATTCTAACAAACATTTTCTGTGAAATTTTGGTGAGGTGGAGTTTGCCAGAAGTTTTTCCAGGAATTAACAACCTCCAAAGACTGCAAACACTTTTTCTTCTGAACATCTCTAGCCAGAATCTTTCTCCAAAACTCATAAAGCAAGAACTTGAGAAAACCTGCCTGAAAAGCAGTCTGCTTTGTAGAAATATAGTAAGAACTTGCCAATCTTTGAAGCCAGAGAGAACCTAAATAAAGGCAGTGAAGACTTTGCGCTCACTGTGCTTCCCAAGCACTATGGAAGGAAAGGAACAAGTTTTAAACAATCCACTGGGGGACTTGACCTTTTTCTATACTCCCTCTTCTTCTCCTTCCAACCTCTTGATTTCTCTACAGGAAAGTCATATAAATGGCTGATCTTGGTTCATCTCTATTTAAACTTACTCTGTCGGGCTTCTCTCCCTACTCCCTTTTCCCACTCTTAGCCCTTGGTAATCAAAACTTGGCTTAGACTCATTCCAGCTCACCCCCCAGAATCAAACAAATAAAACACCCACATTCAGTATGAGATCACATTACTTGGTGATCTCAGTTCTGGTGTTACCTTACACTTTCAGCTGGTCAATTATCTCTTTGGAGCAGTTTGAAATGTTCTGTTGGCCTATTGTACTCTATTGTACCTAGTGGTACAATATTTGCTCAGTTCTAGCTAGCCTAATGGGTAAATGGCACTATATGGGTAAATGAGCATATAATCTTGAAAGATATGCCCTTGCCAAGATCTCTGGCAAGAATCAGCTCTGTACAAAACTTAGAGGCAAAAGTTGGTTTTTGTTTTGCTTTTGTTATTTTTTTGACATGAGAAGAAATTAAGCATTTTTAACTCAAATGCGATTTTAAACTCAGACACTGCTTGTGCACAGTCTCAATATGGACAAGGGCTGTGAGAAATGGGATGACATTTCGTTGCATAATTTTAAATTGAATGAGATTTACATATATTTTTATTAAAAACAATACACGGAGCATGCATTCTTGGAAGAGCTTCATTTGTCAAAAGTTCAAAAACTTGGCGAGCACAACTATGTTAAATGTCCAGTCGAACTTTTTAAGAGGCAATTATGTAAGATAAAATGGTCATTTGTGCCTATGCAGTCATTCATGTTCTCTTGATGTTGTAGACCTTAAAATTTTACCACCATCTCACAACACCTGACCTTTGGGATCTGTGATCATACTTTCAGAAGTCTTACTAAAGAATGGTTAATTCTGTGGTGCATGAAATTTGCACAATACTGACTTCATTTTTTTCTTAATGGAACACATTTTTACTATTTTGCAAGCCATCCACAAGTTATTGCTCCACGGTTGGTTTTAAAATACAGTTAGGAAAATCAAAACAAGTCTTGATTACAAATTAATTATGCAGTGAAATAAATTAAAATACAAAATAAAATGAAGTAGCTTCTCAAGTGAAATGTTTAATCAGTTTCAAGTGTTCTGAAGAGAAATTATAAATGATATAGCACCTTTTACAGAAAATCTTAAATATGTTTAAGAATTTTGTAGACTGTAGCTGCATAAATAGTTACAGTTAATTTAAAATAGCTTTCAAAGTACTATGGCAAGATAGGGTTTGGCATAGCATAGTTGAATAGGAAGAAGGTTCTATTTATTCTTCCTTTCTTTCCTTCTTTTCCTGCCATACCTATAGCTTGTGTTTGATTTATCATCAAATCATGTGTGACAGAACTCTTGACCTGTTGCAATGACATTTATGAGCCAGAGTTCTGAATGTAGGCATCTTCAGATCATCTGGACTCCTGACCATTCAATTACAGTCTGCTCAGGCATAACCTTGCCCTCAGCTAGGCTGAGGACTTCATTGCACCTGATAGGCAGCTCAGTCTATTTGTCCATGTATTACTGAATTCTTTGTCCCAGTTAGAGATTCTCTTGGATAAGGATGACCCCTTGGTTTCTCATTTGTAGTAATTCAAACATAATGTGATTTTGATGCCTTTGAACCATAGTTATAAAATTAATAATAGTAACAACAGGAGCAACATGCATAGAGGTATTTCTGATAGGTAATTACTGTGGGCAGACATGGGACCTTCCTTAATTTTCTATTGAAGTTAAGCATAATTTATTTTAATTTTTTTCATCCTCAAGTATTTTTTCCATCATTATTCTAAAATCAATATAGTTTATCTCCTGTCAAGTAGCAAGGGTTCCAGTCTGCATTGTGGAGCAGACACTCTACAGTCTAAGCAGAAGGAGGTTCAACACTCAAGGACAGTTCTGAAGCACAAAGCTATAGGATCACTGTGTGTCACAGTTACATCCCTCATGGTCTGACTTCTGTGCCAAAACTCACTTCAAGACTGAAAAACAAATAACAGTTCCAAAAGAAATCTGTTCATATCCTCAGGAAGCCTGGAATCCCTCTGGCCTACCATCAACACTTCTATTCTACAGCAGATGACAAAGTTTTTTTCTTTTCTTTATCATGAACTGATCAACATAAACTCTAGTCAAGACTTTTTTCCAATATTCCTTCATTTCCATTTTCATTTCTCAAAGCTATTCCCAAAATGTTGTGCTACTTCCCAGTTAAAGACAACTCAATGCCAGTCACTGAAGTGTAAAGACTATGTATATGCTAAACTTGAAAGAATTCTGTGTTTCGACACCATCTTGTCTATATCGGGTTTGTGTTGAATACCTAAGGAGTAAATACCTGTAATAAAAACATCTCTCACTTCCTGAGCATATTTCAGCATATGCTGAAATATGCACTTTCTGTCATTTGGTCTTGATGATGAAGTTTTTTCATTCAAGTTCCTTTGTGGTAAATATTTACAAAACCTCCCAAAGCCTGTCAAAAGCTGGACCTTGAAATTGCAGTCAAAGTTTGTTACAGGTGCCAACAAATATCTCCTAAATGAAATTAGGGACATGGCATGCCTTCAGAAGAAATGAATTCTAAGAACAATTCTATCAATTGAATCAATCAATTTTCCTCAAAACAACCTTGTACCAGAGATCTGAATTATCTGTGGGACTCATGAGAGTTTGATCAGCAGCTGTGATGGAGAGCTTAGCCCCAAAACACATCAGAATGACCACGTATTTCGTCGCCTTTTTGATCAAAGGAAAACACTCACTTACTTGACGTAGCTTTCCCACAATAATTGCATGTTAGAGAAAACCAAACCAAAGCATCTGATGCCCTAAGTAAATAGGCACAATCAAAGGACAGAGCAAACAACGTAACATGCTGTTCCACCTCAAATGCTCTTGCTTCCCTCCTTTGCTCTTTTACTCCTCCAAAATGCCTTGGAACATAACCATCATTACACACTAAAATGATTCAGGGAAATGTTCACCAAACAAGGAATAAATTATGAAGACCCACACTGAGAGTGCCTATGTTATTTCATCCTGTGTGGTGACATGCACTATGGCCAAACATGTCAAACAGTTACCTCTCAGAATTTTAAACTCAAACAGAATTGATTCCTATGTCTCTATTCGACTACCTCCTGTGTCTTTGACGGTCTCCCATATCTTTGAATTTCTTTGAGTTATTTCAGATTTTTCAGATTTACAGGCTATGTATCTCATCTGGATTTCTTGTAGATTGTAGAGCTACTTTACATAGGATTTACACAGCCACATACATAATATTCTAGGATTTAATGGCCAAGTGACCCTTGTGTTACATTTCCCAAGCAGTCTCTGAAGAGTTAAGAGGTCTGGCACTGTCTGTAGCACAGAGGAAAGGCTAGCCATGGATTCCAGCATTGCTTTTTATTATGTTGCAGCTGTACTGCACTCAATTCTACTTGGACAAATTCCTGAACAAGAATCTATTTCCCTCACTTCACTTTTGGAATAAGTACTGTTTTGGTTTTTGGCTCGGCTTTGAAGCAATGTTCTTTTTGTCAGTATTGAAGGAATGAAGGGTATATTTAAAGAATAAACTTGGGATGTGTTTGGTGATTTTGATTTAGGATGTAGGAATAAGGTTCTCAAGGGATGGAAAACTTGAATTCTAAAAATAATGAGCATCTAATGTTTAGTGGAGGTATTATTATTGCATTGACTCATATGGGCCTTGCTTGATTTACTTGTCTCTAGGAACAGGGAATTTATTTACAATGCAACAATATTTATAGCAGTTACAATTTATAAGTGCTTTATTGCAGTAGTTATTTAAATAAAATTAATAAAATAAAAGTATGATATGATATGTTGGCTGTCATACCTAGAAAATTCAATAGCCAGAGTTTAGTGTACTGCATTTCTTAAACATTGGTGCAAAATCACTCATTCACTTGTGTGATTTTTAGCTGGGTGCAAAGCCTGAAAAAGTTAAGTTTTCTTAATATGTAGGTCACTTTAATCTATCCGTAGGCTTTTAAAAAAAGACAGTTCTTACTACCATTTCCTCTTTGAGGCCTTAACAGAGTTAAACCTCAAGATACACGAGATTTGATGTTTCTCTATAGGACATCCATAGGTTGCTTATCCCCTCCAATCCCTGCACTAAGAACTGTATTAACTCCATGGTCCCAAGAGTCACTCTATAGCAGAGCCAGGTTTGGATCTAAACATCTCCTTTGTAAAATAGCAATGTGGAGAGAAAACAGCAGTACAACACAATTATAGCTTAAAGTTACCACTTTGTTCATTGCCTACAGGCATTTACATGTATTTAATGGTATGCTTCACTGCTGGGTGAAGGTAATCCATACAGCAGAACAAAATCTTCCAAAGAGGTTGGCCAAGAGACGTTCTTTAGTTGCATTGTGGCTTGCAATTATGGAGTTGGAAAGAAGAAATTCTGACAAAATAGCAAAAAGTAAAGTAGACCATAAACCAGAAAAATCAAAGGGAACGAAGCTCATTTTCTGACAGGGTGAATTATTGACCACCCTTGCCAATAATGGATAAAGAAGTTGTTTCAGATTTCCTCTAGAAAGGTCAGCTTTCAGAATTAAATCATCTTTTGTTGATGCCAGTAACTAAACAGACAAATCTCTTAGAAGAAAGTGTGAATCTCTAATTGGACAGAAGAAGTCAGATTTTAATGAGAGACTCCGCACACCTCTTCTTGTAAGAACAAGTATACATTGACCAATGACTTTTACTGGTGTGTTTGAAGAGTAAGTTTTGGGCAATCACCTAATAGCAGGTCATGCAACAACTCACTTCACACAGGCTGGCCCTTTTCCTTGCAACACCTGTACAAATTATGAAATGCTCCCTACCATGAGCCACACAATGTCAATCCCTCACCCAGATTTATTTTAAGGGATGTATTTTGGTCTGCAAGCAGTCACAGTTTCAGCAATCCTCTTTTTTCCCTTTCTCTTATTAAACTATTAATTTGTATCATCTTCACTTAAATTATGTTGTTTTCCAGGAAAACAGAACATTTTATCTCTTTCTAAATCAGGAGAGTAAGAATTTGTTACTGTATCCCTAATCTGACCAGTGCTGCTAAATTGGTCAATTTATGTACCTTCTTGCTCTCTTAAACACAGTTTCTTCCCAGAAACAAGACTTTTTATAGAAAAAGAGCATGAAACAAATGGTTCATTCTGCTTTCCTGTCTGATAAGATTTTGCACTGAGCACATTTAAAATACTCTTTTATTGCTCTATGGTAGATTTTAGACAAACACGTTTATTTTTGTAGTGATCAAAGAGATATGGATACATTTGTCATCTGTTACAGATCTAGAGGCAATAGAAGGAGAAGAAGACTCCCCAAAGCATTTCACATGAAGATGTTTCTGCCCAGTAATGTATTCTTGGCTAGGTTACAGCTGAGGGGCCCTGGTCTGGCAGAAGCGACACTCTCGTATACTCAACTTCATGACCACAAACAATAAGAAGAAATTAAAAGGTGTGCTCCCCAAGTGCCAAGCTAAGCATACATTTTATACTTTAAAGTCCTGAAAACTTCACTGAGACTTGTCTGAGTGTCCTGACTCTTGCATTGAATATAAAGTTCAGCAGCAATTTTGCCCCCTGTGACAGACCTGTGGATGACAGGTCAAATAACAGAGTATATGCGCTGGGAGTACGGTGTGAGAAAGCCTAAGGGAAATTGCACCACTACCTGAGAGAGTGTGAAAGGACAGGCTTAAAAAGCAAGGAGACTCTGAATTGCCAATATTTAGCCATCAAGATGAGGAAAAATGACAGTTTTTAATATTCTTTTTGCTTTCTGTATAAGGATAGGAAGTAAGGATTCAGTCAAGGCTTCAAATAACCCTTCTGCATTTAGGTAACTCTTTTACTTGCTTGTCTTTTTCTTCTGATAGCCCCATACCTGTAATGCAAAGGTTGACGTTGGAGAAGCACACCTATTTGATTCACTGTTTATGTCGTGATGGTGGCATGGGAGCATTTTAGAAATCACAACATACACATTGGGTCACAGGACTGTGAGCATGTTTATGAATATGTCTTTTAATAAAGGGATATTCATTGCATAAGATATCATACATGCCCCAAGCTGCTTAAAATTTGGAAAAGTAGAATATTTTGCATCTGGATAAGGAGCCAAATTCACAGTATGAGATAGTTATCATATATAAAATTTCAGAGAGATCAAAATATCTACCCACGTGCTTATTTTCAGAGCATGGTTATGAAATATAAGCTGTCTTCAATACCTTTTTTGTGTTGCAGTGTGTGCATGTCTTATGAATTTCTAACCTATTTTTTTCATACTGAAAACAGGAATTTTAAAAAGGACAGAGAAGTTTTCCTTTTTAAAAAAAAATTCAGGAAATATATGTCTTTAAAAGTAGATTTATATTGGTCTCATTATTCAAAACATAAACGACCTCAAAATCTTTGACAAATTCTGTTTGGAAGCTGCCAATAAAATGAGTTTCATAACTAAGATCAGTTTTGATACCAATAAAGCTGTTGAACACACTGCCAATCATTCATTCTCCTCCAGTTCAAATGTAGATCTTTATAGGAATGACATCTCACTACACTGACATCTGGAACATAGCAACAAAATGCTGCTGGCTCAGAGAAACAGGAGCAACATGCAATATTCATTGCCAAATGTCACTTAGCAACATAACGTGTGGAGTGGAGGAAAACTCACATCAGCCATACCCTACCTCTCCAAACAAACAAAAGCTCCCTGTTAGACATATTTTGAAAAGGCGAATGATGTCATTCTGCTACCTAGGAAAATTTTCTGTTTGAAGCACACGGAAGAGGAAGGGATCAGGATACAAGTTCTGGTTCATTCCATCAGAGAATGGATACAAGATGCAGTTATCCTTTGCACTGCAGTGACAGCCCCCCAGCCCCTTGGAAAAAGGGTGTTCTGAGTTAAGAGGTGCAGCTGCAAAACTCTCTGGCATGTTATTGAACTGTTCTATAACTTAAGTCATATAATTACAGTGTTATATTTCAGCCATGTAAAGCTTTTTGGATCTCCATTTCTTTTCCTAAGTGCCCAGTTGCCACCCTTTTCTCCTGTGAGTGCCTAAATATTTATGTACTCTCTAAATGTGTGAAGAGCCTAAAGTTCTGAATGGACCACTGCATCCATGTGGCCAAAGCACAGTACAGCACAGTTTGGAGGAATTTCTGCACTTTTTAGAAGTAACATAGCTGCATCAATGTGTTTCTCAGCCTAAGCAGATTCACTGTTTTTATTAGGATTTTTTTGGATCTCGAAAAGGGACAGAAAAAAGAGAAAAAGGTATAAAAACACAACAAAAGTTTACTCAAGGAAGATATGCTAAACCAAGAGAATACTTTCATGCATTTTCTACCAGACATTTTTCTAAACTGTATCTCTTCTATCTTGCCTTGGGGTTAGGCATCTTTGTAGGAACTGTGAAGAAGACAAGAAGTTGATTTGCAGAGGATCGACAACAAGTACTTGTGAAAGGTTGGCCATTAAAAGTGGCAAGAGTTACACAGAGTTACTACTGATAACAGTTGGCAGTTTTATTATGTTTGTTTAGGGATTTATCCTATATAAAGATGTCAGTTCAGTCTTCACATTTGGAAAAAAAAATATTAGGTTTATGCTAAAATAAAAGTCCCAATTATCCAAAGCTGAGGCATCACTAATACAGCATGATATCACCTTAAAGCATGAGAGAGCCTTGACATCCTGCAGAGATTGGATGCGACTCAGTAACCTAAAGAAGCAGTAATAATAACATCTGGTAGCAACTAGGAGCTTAGCAGTAAAATGTTTGTGAGAAGGATCTAGAAACACTTGTCCAGTGCAAGAGGACTACGTGCTGTCAATGCAAAACAGCCACTAAAAAATACAAATGTGCAGTGGTGCATTGGGAATTTGCAGAAAGTTAGACAAGTATCAAAGTCATTGACAGAACATCTGTGGAAATATTAGTCTGAGTGGTCTATTCAAATCTGGAGAAATTCAATCAAGACTCATGAAGAGGAACAATGAAGAAAATTATTAGTGAAGGAACTGAAGGAATAAAACCCCATGTTATATGAGACATTGCTTTCTTTTGGATACAGTGGAGTGGTAAACATAAGGGCGGGGAAAATAAACAATTTAAAACCTATTTTGGAGTACCAAAAATATAGTTAACAAATTTTGCCTTATAAACTTTAATTTGAAGTTACAAGAGGAGTGAATTAACACCAGAGGAATAAAGTTCTACAAGAGCATAATTGTGGCAAAAAGCTTAATTGGTTGTAAGGTGGAGGACAATCTCTGAAACGTGAACTTTGATAAGAACACAAGACTTTCCCTTTGGTTGTAGTAATCATGCCTGAACCTCTCACAGTCACATCACTTACACCATTAAATCTGCCAGAAAGAGAAATTTGTTTCCTCTCTGTGTTGGTAAAAATAGGATGTTAGATCCTAATAGTAAGTAACACAAGAGCTTTCCTAATTAAAAAAGTTGTTAATTTTGGCAATGGCAACATAGAAATTTGTTCATTACAGCTTGGCAATCATCCACATTTCATAATTTTATGACAACTCTCAAATTATTGTTTTGTTGTTGTCAACAGGAACCAAGTTAAAAAGTAGAAAGAAAAGCTGGATGCTATCATGACCTTGAAATTTTATTTACTGATAAAAGGGCACTCCTACTGAAGGACTTTGTATTAATTGTGCATTTCCTGATAGGCTGCATTTCACAGATGTGTCCATCAGTTCTTGTCCAGATCATACAGATATATCAAGTGGAATCTCTTAAAAGCAACACTTAATAAATCAAGACTTTAATTAAAGGATGAGCACGAAATGAAGACCCTGGGCCTCAGAAATGTCTTAGCTTGTGTGAAGAGAGGATCTGGTTCCATACAAATTTTTGTATTCAAGGTAGATGGTTTTTAGGTCTATTTTAAACCCAGAAGGAAACATCTGTGTAGGGAACTTTCATGTAATTTCCTCAAACAAAAGGACAAATTCCAGTCTCAATATTTTCAGGGACTGAAAACAGGATTGCCCACATTATTTACTCAAGTATATTCACTGTCCTAGGCCTTTAAGTTCCATTGGATATTCACATTGCACTACCTGAGTCTCATTTAGGTCTGTACTTTGGTAATGTTTTTTTGGCACATATCAAACATGAAACCTGATATTTCTTCCTTCTCTTATTGGTTTAAACAATCAGTCATAGGCAAGAAGATGCCAAAGAATAAATTCTTGAGGGAATCTCAGTAAACATATAAGAAAATAGGTCCTGATTTTGCATCACTAGCAAATACATTAGCACAGTGATCAAATTT
>VZSR01000520.1:38910979-38954593 GCA_013398615.1 Brachypodius melanocephalos | reverse complement strand
TCCTCTCCTCTCCTCTCCTCTCCTCTCTCTCTCCATTTTAAACTCAATTTTGCTTCCTCTTCCATTCTTGCACATCCCAGTTTCATTCTGGTGGTCAACATCCCAGCTCTTACTGAAGCCTGTAGCAAGTTATTTCCTTTATATATCTTTTCTTTAAACTCTTTTCCCCCCACAGGTCAGGGCATGTGAGTGAAGAAATCTTGCTTATTCTTTAGTGCCCAAGTGGCTAATTTAGCTTAACAAATTTCTGAGAGGGAGCTCAGTTGGGGTCATTTAAAGCTTGGGTTGTGTTTTCTTTTGTTATATTTCTTTACAGCCTCATGAAATTGACTCCAGACCTTTTTACTGCACCTGGCAGAAAGCTGTAGTTGTTTTCCAACCTCTATCTGGAAATGAAGGTCTTCCCAAATGAGACTGTTCCCTGTCAGATTTCTGCCTTTAATAACGTTAACAAGAGCTCTGTTCCCCACTCTCACTGTACTGGCCCATGGCTGATTCCCAGGACTGCAACAACGTAATTTTGTTCATTCTTCTTCCTTTGGATGATTTAGACCCAAAAGGATCCTGTTTCACCATTCATTCTGCAGAATACCACATAATTAACTTAAGATGGTCACAACTGTTTTAACCAATTTGATCACATGGTGACCGAGCTGTGTATATTCTCCAGCACCTGCATTCTAGTCATGAGTGTAGGCCCACTGGTTTTTTGTTAAAATATCCAGTTTCTCAACCTGTGCCACTACTAAAACTCTTCTATTTTGTTGTTCAAGCTGATTGCATTTACTATGTGGATGCTTCATTTGGGCTTTTAAAAATTAATTCTTATTATGTAGTTCCTGTGGCAGACTACATGCCTGCATAGTAATTGTCATCAATGACTTCTTTCTGCTGGAAATCTCTTGCCTCATAGTTTCTTATCAATTGTCATTTTCTTCTCTATGTAATTTCCCTGTACATTGACATCAAGTGAAGAAATTACATGAGCTTGTCCTATTTATTTCCTTTTGAATTTTTGTTACAAGTTTCTCTAAGCAACAATGCTGAACCACAGAAAACTGTGTGCCTTGTTGCACAGGCATTACCCTGTAAGATAAGGTTTCTCTCTAAGAAGGTATCCCACAGTTAATCACTGACACCTTTTTTTGGTCACTTCTCAAACTGCCTGAGAAGAACTGACATCTTGCTCTGCAAAGAAACAAAGTTCCACTGCATATAAACTGATCTTCATTTCTTTCTGTACCTTGCTCGGTTTCATGGGATTGCCCCATATTACATTGAGCCTCATATTCCCATCTCATACCTCATACAAGAACCCTCCCCTGCCCCTCTGAAATTTCCTCCAGTTTGTCTTCCTGCAAGCCTGGTGCAGGCTGGTCCTTCCCTTCTTCCCCTCCTCATCTTTGTCTCTGCCATCTTATGACCTCTTGTAAATTTTTGTTAACTCCAGGCCCTATCTCTTCACCATTTCTTCATTTCTCCTCGTGGGGTGAGTGCTCTATTTTTCCTATTTTCCTCCTGTTTTATGAGGAGCCCTTGAGCAGCCAGTGGGTAACAGATGTGAAGAGCACTCACTGATGCTGACATCCTGACATCCTCAGCACAAGACACCCACATTGCTCAGGTCTCTACTGGCCTTTACAGCACAGCCAGAGGCACATTCTTGTTCTCTTGACATGCTGGACCTATCCCAGGACATTGCAAGAGTGAAAGAGGCACAATTTGATGCTAAAGACTGCTTCACTCGTGTCTGTCATATGATGACGCAAAGTTGGTTTCATACGAGGCAGAATTTAAATAGGTTCATTGAAAAATGAAAATGTGGAATTTGCAACGAAGCTATGAAAAAATAAGAGCAAAAAGATCATACTCCAGATGCTTTTCAGCCGTTCTAATTTCTAAATGAGTTTGTGAGGTTAACTGAATGGCCTCTGCAGCTTACCCGAGGCCAAGACCAAGAGAAACTTCTGGCTGGGTGACCTGTTCTTACCCACCCCAGTGACACAAGCTGTTTTTCTTCCTTTCTTATTTACCTAAAGCAAATTTCATTTATCATAGTGTTGGGAAATCTCAGTGGTATTTTTCTGTGGATTAAATGATTTCTTTTGTCCTTTCTCATTATATTCTTTTCATTAACATTTGTTCTTACGTCCTAGTTATCTCATTCTGAGTTTGGAATGATTTCTACTGTTATATTTTTCTGAATATACAATAGTAAATAATGAAACTGAAATATCTCAAGCACAGACCTTTGATCAACTTCAAGCTACTTCAAACGCTGCCTCCAAGTGTTGTTTTAAAGTAAAACATACTGTAATTTATAATGAAATTGAGCCAAGAAACTCAAAGTAAGACACATACCTGCATGCAAACTTACTTCTGAAAGAAATCTCCTTCCTCCAGGTTGACAAGTATTCAAACAAAGATCCAGGCCCCCAAATAATGGTTATCATCAATATTTTTTTTCATTTTAAAAAGAAAAAAGATTCCTATTTGATTTTTGACCCCATTTGATTAATATTTTGAAACTTGCATCTCTGCAAAAGGGAAGCATAGAGATTTATTTTTAAGTTACTTTTTAAAATGTCAAGATTAGGGCTTCAGACCATTAACTTTCAAATGAATTCCAGTATAAGCAGATACAGTTATCTTATTGAGGAACTAAAATGAAAATCCCTGCCTTTCTATATTATCAAAATGAGTGTTTTGATGTTATAATTTGTGTTACTTTGGGAAGAAACCACCAATGTATTTTGAACTGTAAGGGTTTGTTCAACATTTTAATATTTTATACCTATATAAAAATGGCTTATTTGAATGGAGATATTTTTTAAATGTTATTAAGTGAGATGGATATGGGCCACTGAAAATGAATCTGTCAAATTATGTTGCACATAAACTTTGGCAAGAGACATTTTAGGCTAATTTGTTGACTGAAGTTACTGATTTACTTTTTAATCAGTATATAAATATTGCACTGACACTCTTTGGAATACTAATACTGTCTTCTGGACCAGCATACAGACTTGTTGCTGGGGCCAATGTATTCTCACTGCTCAGGGTTGTGCTAGGAGATATTGAAATTGTGGAATTTGATGTTGTTGGCCTTTCAATCTTCCACATTTCTCTTTGTGATGTTTCTGTGGGTAGTCTGGCTTTGCATAAGGAGAGGGTGTAGGGATGCACAGCACTGTCAAGGCACCATCAGCCACTACAGAGGGATCCCTGCACTGCAGAAAGCTGCTGACATCTGTGCATACACAGAAACCATGGCATGCTTCTGCAGGATCTCACAGCCTTATCTTGGAAGCCAGCTGCTGTAGTGCCAAGCAGATTTGGCCTCAGACAGAGGACATTGGAGGAAATGAAACAGAGTAGCTACTTGTGGATTAACTTTTCCTGGAACAGCCTTATTAAGAACAGAGCCATTTCTGTCCCATCTAATCAGCACTGTTTAGTAACATTGCTTTGATAACAATTAGCACTATAGATGCTTATATTCAAATTTTTTTGTGAATTAGATCTTTGGATGTAGCTGAGTTATACAGTAATCTATCCAGAGGGATATTTATTTCGAACGTACCAAATGCACTCTAACTGCTGTGTGCTCTAAGTGCATTTCTGTCACAGGTGGAGTGTTGCACTTCATAGGAGAGAAGTTGCAATATGTTAACTCATATAAAGCAGTGTGATTTAACAAAGCCTGATAGTAAATAGGACAGTAGTTTAAAAAGATTTGATGGTAAGGTACAATGGATAGGGTCAGACAAAACTGTCAGAGAGACCCTCCCACTGAATTTTGAAGTTTGGAAATGATCCTCTTGCTTTCTAAACTCCTCAGAAGGAAGTTTAAGTGCAGCTGAATCCAACTTAGTCCCAGACTTGGTCAACAGTTTATGTCTAAAAGATTATATGTTCACATTCAAATTTTATATCACCTAGCTAAGATTTCAGAATTTCAACATGTTTCTTCCCAAATCACTTACAGAGTAATAGATGCAATTAAGATTCTCTTTGACTCAAGAAGTAACCTTATGTCAACTTCAGAGGAGATCCTGGCATGCAGCCCACTGCTGTGCAGTAGACCTCAATGGGTCCTGGGCTTCCCACAGTTTGAGGAGTAAGATAATGAACTCATACTTGTGTCTGAATATCAGCAGCAAACATTTCTTCCAAAGTTGTCTTGACTTGGACCTTGACCAGCATGGTGGATGCATTGCTCAAATTAGCCTTTGGCTGTTGTGTTCTTATCAGTCTCACCCCAAACCAGTTTGAGCTGGATAGAGCCCTCATGACCAAATACATCATTGCAACCTTGCCTGGTGATTATCACCTGAGCAGATTATGGGATATAGTATGGGATACATATGGGATACATATGGGAATGGGGAGGGAGAAGCACACCATTGCAATTTCCTTTGCAGATCCTGAAGGCTGTGTCTCAGTGCTTCATTATTGTCTGAGCTGAGTGAGAAACTTGTCTACCATGTGGATTCAATGCCCTCCCAGCCTGCTCAGTGTGAGTGTCACCTTGTCCCATCCTGAAGGACTCCCATTATGTCAGAGAGTGGGATTGGAAACTTAGATGTGTAAAGAATAAAGGCGTGGGGTCTAGTTGTCAGACCTTCTTTATTTGAGACATAAAAGTGCTCTCTGATGGGGGACAGAGACCGTTAGTCATAATATGTGATTTTATTAAAACCACTCAAAGGGCATCGGACAAATGAAATAAAGAAGCAAATACAACAATTAGCAACAGATTTACAGAAGTTACGTAAATGGACATAAATGCCACAGAAACCAAAATCTCCAATTGGCGCAGGAAACTTTAAAGTGTTGGAAACATTTTCCTGGCAAGATGACAAACGGATGTTGCAGGCCTGGGTGTTGGTGGGAGTGCCACCCTTGTGTAGGTCATGCCATTCAGCAGGGATTTTCTCCTGGCCTGCATTTGTGCTCTTTGGCACCACAGTACTAACTCTCCACTTTGTCACCGCCTATACCTGTGAGGGCATCTTGGAGGCAGGTCTTTGCAGAATCTGAGATATTGATGAGAAATATGTTGGGAGGAGGCAAATGTTTTGGTGTGGTAGATGCTCATTTTGTCCCACAACATTCCCTTGACACATGGCTCAGTCCTGCTGTACCTTGATGTCTGACTTCCCTTAGGAGATGGAAAGTGGCTTTGACTGCATTTTCCATTCCATTCCTTCATGTTTGCCTGCATTTCAGATGAAACCCCACTTCCCTAAGGTTTACATATTAGTCTATCAAAATTTTGTTTCATTTTTGCCTTCCTTCTGTCAGTGATCCCTCATACAAACACAGTAAAATAGTAATGCCAATAATTATAGCAATAGTAATGCCAATACCATTAAAGTTGCAATAATAGATTTCATTGGTCATTTGTTAGGCTTATCTCACCCCAAAGACAACAGGAAGACCACCTTTGGATGGAAATGGTGATTTTAAAGATCTACAGGGTTGAAAAATGACACATAAGGAAGTTATGGAAATCTAGTCCAGCATCTTTTCATCTAAGGTGGATGTACAGTTGGTTAACAGAATCCCTCCAGTTTATCAGTGATCAGAACACATAATAAAATACAGGAGCAGGTTATGAATAGCATTTTATTTCCTTCTTTGCAAATTTTTAAGAACAAGTTAGACAAATACCCCTGAGAAACCAATCAGTTAAAACTCATCCTGGTCCAGTACTACAGAAATTATCCCAATGGTCTTGGGACAGAATGTCAACATCTAATATTAGTATGAAATCTGACATCTAACACTACAATGCTACAAGATTCAAAACATTTGGAATAATCATCTACGTTTGAAATTCTAAACTTTTGGTGTTTTCCATCACTATTTCTTGGTTTTCTTTGGTTCTGGATCCTCCCAGTTTTTTTGCCATGAATCAAAGGAACTCCTCTAAGGCAAAATTGCTCAACTATGAATCATTCTAACTGAGATTGTTCACTAATAAAACCTCCACACATTTTTGGTCTTTTCTCCTTAACATTCTTTGTTTCATGTACTTGTCTTATCTACAAATATGATACTGTCTCTCTTCTGTTTTTTACAATTCTCTACTTTCTGTAGCTTTCCTTATAAAGAAGTCTTCTTATTTAACAGGTCTATGCAACTTTTTAGAGCTATATCCTGTTTCAGTTGTGCTCACGAAGGATAAAAGAAAATCTAATGGTTCTGACATTTGAGTTTACTTCTTTCATTAAAAAAAGCTTGTATGTTTGAAAACAATGTCAAAGATGGGAAGTTGAGCAACCATTTCAAACAATGCAGTATGGACAAGGGCTGTTTGCCAACCCCACTTCTATTAAGTCTCCCCATGGACCTTAATGGGAGGTGGAATATACACTACCCTATTGTGGCAAATAAAGTAAAATTCCACGTCAGAAACAAAGAGAAAAGGCTTCAGGAAGAACATTCAGATGTCTGAGAGAGAGAGATGGTATGATCATGTCTTCCCTTCAATAGCTAATTATTTCTCCAGCTGAAGCTGATGCATCAAAAAGAGATCTACTCTTGTTCTATTTAATGCATTTTTCCCTACTTATCTGAATTCCCAGAGTCTACATTACTATCAGGCAGTAAGGTAATATAATTTTGACAGTCAGCTTTTCCCCTTTCTACCAGCAGTGATGAGCAAAATTCTCCTTTTTTTTTTTTCTCCTTTCTTTCTTTTTTTTTTTTTTAGGAAAGCATCAGCTTACTCTGTGGTTTGAGTCACAAACAGTTCTGATCCATATGACATAGCTCTGGTCCAAAAGCTGTAAATTTGTGCTGCTGGGATGCTGTTGCTCTTTGGAAAGTTGTGTAACTGTTATCTTCCAAAATTGTACCTGGAAATAAAACCAATATTTACTGAGAACCTTTCACAGATGCCCTAGGCTGTCTGAGGAATCCTAGCACAGTACAAAGGGATAACCTTTTCAGTATTTTTGATGGAATGTAGTGGAACAAAATGAAAATTAATGACAATGTTTCATGACTCTTGCCAGTAGCTGTTAGCAAATAAGTCTCTGAGTTGGTCAAACCTAAAGTTAACTTCAGACTAAGGACAAAGAGAAAAAGAATGAAATTGTCTTTACAATGCTTTTAAAATTTAAATTCAGCATCAATTTAGTTTTGCAACAAGCAAAAGCATGGGTTAGGAAATTACAAAGTTTACAAAGGGATCAAGTTGCCCATTTCCCTTGTCTGGTTTTGGGGTTTTTCATAGTGTGAAACCTAAGCATTTTGTCTACACAGATTAATGGAATTTCTCCGAATTTACAGTCTGCAGCAAGGCCATTTCTTTCACGACAATTGGATATTTAATTTAACTTCCATGTGACTCTTAGTTTACTGAAATTTAGGCATTTAGTAGGGCACAACTTCACAGACTAGAGAAGAAATAGACTCAGATCAAGATGTCAGACTCAATGAGCTGGGGGTCCTAATTATATCTGAGTTGCCCATTACTCATTATTAACATTACTCTTTCTTTGGCATATTATCTATTTAGCATACGTCAGTGAAGACTGGTCTGATAGATGCTCGTATTTTCTAGATAGAAAATGCAAAACCTTCCAGTGGAGGTCAGGTTTCCTGTGTATGGCCAGATGACCTGCTGTACGTGGAGATCTGCAGATGAAATTGCTCTCAGTTCACACCTCTGCTGCCACATACATCAGTGGATATGGAAACAGCAAGGCAAACACAATAAAAAGCAAACCCCAAATATAAGCAAAGGTGTAAGCCTTTGGCCTTCACAGCTTTGAGGCTTTGGGGAACTGAGAGCAGAAGACATGAACAGTGTCTTCTGACACACTATTCCCCATGTTTTGGTCATTACACAACTTGCAGGAGAGAATTCTTGACTGTCAATCTTGTCTGCATACCCAAGTGAGACTGGAAGGAGTGTCCAGTCAAATAACTCTTGTTTACACTGAGCCTTACAGAAAAAAAAAAAGTAATTCAACTAGAAGCAGGACTGAAGGAGTTAGGTTTCCTATGCATTTGTCTGTAATGGATGCAAAGAAGAGAAAAGAAACTCGTAAATTTTCTGAGACCTAATATTTGGTGTGCTGCTATTGCCATGCTGTCCTTTTCATGGCACTTTTTCTCAGGAGATATACCAGTCATTTGACATTTCAGACCTCTTCAACCTTCTGACATGTTTTATTGAGACTGATAAAGAGGATAAAATGTTACCAGGAAAGGTAGGGGCTGTAGAGTATTTCTACAATGGCCCTTTCCACAAACACATGAAGGACATGATCTCACAGTTCTCATGTTATTAAGAAATCAGGCTAAAAATACCACACTTTTCCACAGAAATTGTAAGCTTTGCCCAGGATACAGCTGTCACTGGGATGAGAAGGGAGAAGAACAAAGAGGACATGGTGGGAAGACAGCATGAAACTTCCCTCGGGCTTGTTTACACCAGCACAATGTGCCCTCCAGTTACACCAGCATAACAGATGTTCTCTAAAATAAGTGGATTTCAGGGAAGGGATGGAGATTTTTAGTAGGAGCAATGCATTTGGGAGCTGGGCATGATTGTGGGATTGTGTCAGATTCTGTGTCTGGCTCCATGCCCAAGGCAAGCCCAGGTACTTCTCACAGGTACTTGTCACAGTTTGCAGCTGTGACACCCATCCAGCTGCTGTGAGAGATTTTGCAGTGCACAGCAGAGCAGAATGGCTGATTCTATTCATGTGCTGTGGAGACTTCTGTCTCTGGCTCACTGGAATAGGAACATCACAGTCCTGCCATACATCTTCTGAGGATGAACTAGTGCTGCACCTCTGTGGCAGGGGAAAAAAAAAACCACCATCACTCCTCTGCTCAGCCTGCTGATAACCTCGTGTGGCAGCAAGTCAAGAAAAGAGAAACTACAACGAACAGTAGACTTGCTTTGCTTTTCTTTGAAAGTGAGAAAAAACCTGAGCAGGTAGGGACTGCACATCTTTCCCAGGGCACACATAAGTGTCCAGAAGGTGCCTGTGTTTGGTACAGAGCAAATTACAAAAGAAACCCAGAGACCATTCCCTCTGAGTAGTGCCAGTTTGCACAAAGCTGAATAATATCTCAGAGAATAAAAACTTATTCACAAAGAAAATACTTGCTTTTGCAAGGATATCACAGAGAGCTAAAGTCAATGCAAGAGACAGAATAATCTGCTGTGAGATAAACCAAAGCCCAGAGCCATTTGAAGTATGAAAGTGTTGAATTGACATCGTGGGCTTATCAAGCAATGAATAGTTAATAATGAAGGCAAGAAACAAAAGCACCAGAAAGAATTAGCCAGGAATTTTTTCTAGGAATGTCTGCTATGTTTCTTCCCCACCACAGGTAAAAAATACCTGTTTGTGAATATTTATTTGATGAGTGGCACGAAATTAATTTGATTAAAACCATTCCTAATGTGCATCTGAATGGAAACTCAGTCAAAATTACAGTTACAGCTCTTGTAAGAGTTGAAGAATCTGTTGTGAAGGACAACCCGTGGAATCTGCTGACACTTCAAATATTTAGACAGCTATATAGCTGACACTGAAACCCCCTTTTAGTGTTGAAAAAATCCTGGTAATAGCTTTGTTCAAAAATAAAGGATTAAATAGACTTTTTACTTTAAACCAAACTGAGGTTCAGATGAGCTATCTTTTGATTTGGGTCCCAAACACTAGCAGTTTTTGGGAATGAAGAAAATTTTGGCTATACACACTTAGGCATCTTAGAGGTTTAACATATGGGTTTGTTGCTCTATTTTTTTCCACAAAGGCACCAGCTCCCTGGCAGGATGTGCCACACTTCTGTAGCATGCTCCATCAGTTCAGGTATCATGACTATCCTTCCACTCACAAAGGTATTGCTCCTCTGCTTGGAGGAAGCTATGAGCAAAGAATGACATTTTGCTCAGAGTACAAAGCTTTACATGACAAAAAGGCAGCCTGTGGTGATGATGAGTTAATAACACTTGATGAAGACAGAAATAATGGAACCAACATGTAATAATGACCCAAAGCTGCCTAGCAAGCCCCACTGCGTCTGGCTTTTGTCTGCTTGAAGAGAGCACATCCTTGGTCTCCTGTTGTACTTTTTATGAAGTTAAATTCTTGGCTTCAGCTTCTAAGATCCTTCATTAGTCATTATGTTCCCATGCCTCTGATTTCCTTTCCCTTTCCACTGTATTGTATCAGCACTCATATCCCTTTAATTACATTCCCTCACCATCACGTTATTGGTGTTATACTTTTTTGAAATTATTTTGTCCTTTCTTTTCTACAGACATATCAACACTAAAACATACTTGAATCATCATGGCAGATGCACACACACACTCACATTAACATCACAGCTTGTCTCTCCATGCTTCTCTTTGGTTTCTTTTTCTGTGTTCTTAGTGTCTGATCTTTCTACTGCTCTGCAGATGGATGTCTGAGCTTTGGGAAATGTAAAGGGTGCAGAAACACCACAGGTCTTGCTATAAAAATTTTGGAAGTTTAATGGAAAAAAAAAAAATCTGAGCCCTTAAAGGAGCAATGGAGCTACCTTGTCCCTGTACCACTGCAGCACTCACATTACTGAATATCTAAGGACCCAAGTCAGGAGGCTTCCTTCACTCCTCCTAAAATCACTGGAGACACAAAAATACTTTTGCAAACAGTATTTCAGGACATATCCTGCTTTGAATTCCTCTTAAGGAATCAATTTCTTTCCATTTGCTGCTCTGTATGTGGGGGACAGGTTGGGGAGTTCAGCCTCCTAAAGCTGATCTATGTGTACAATATGAGCTTCAGGTCAGTGGCTGGCAATCTTTGTGTCACCCTGACAATTCTGGGAGCTCATGGAGCTGGTTTGCTTTGCAAACCAAAAGAGGAAGGCGTACTCATCACACCAGTCTCTGAGCTCTTAAGTCCACTCTTCTGTTATTTTGTATTGCACTTCATCCAGGTGTAACTGCTGCCACATATCCCCCTAAATCAGAAATATTCTGGGCACAGGAATGTGCTGATTTTTAATGTTGTATAAGGTATGAATTACATCATACAAAACTATCACTAATAATTATAGCAAGAGCAGCATACTGTTCACATTATATCCCAGGATACTAAATAATGTGGTTACAAAAAGAAGGAAGATCTGTTTTCTTCCTGATAGAAGCATTTAATTGAAGAGCAAGAAAAGAATTGACAGGACATGAAAAAATCTAAGTGCAATAGTATTTCTTTGTGATGTATTTGATATTTTTGTGGATGTAAAAAGTGTTTTGTAAGCTGAGAATTTGCTGTTCTATAAGGCAATGGGTCAAAAAGAAACCCATGGAACAGTATTGCTGAAATTCAGAGAGAGTAGTAACATTTTGAATTCAATGATGCTTTGATCTAAGTTAAACCTTCTTCAATAATTGTGGATCCACATCACCCAAGCCATATGGCAGATTCTAGAAAATGGAAGGTAATAAAATAATAATAATAATGCTTTCATCATGCTTGACTGAAAACTGGAGGTAGACTGAAATCTTTTTAATTTTAATTGCCTTTTGATATTTAATTTGATTATTTGATCAAAAGATTCTGGGTTGACTCTGATAGTTTCATAACTTGGCTTTAAAAGTTCTTTGTATTGATGAGACTACTAAAAGAAAATATCACAGATAAGAGTGCATATAATATAAGAAGCTAGCTTTGGTCCAGAGGCAGGGATGGTTACTACAGAACAAATTTATACGTGAATTTACAGTGCTTGAGATTTATTGCTTAGTTGCAGTTGATTTTAAGAAATTTTTTTCATTGCAAAAAGTTAAGTTGGACAAATGTTTCTGGGTTTTTTGTTCATTGTCCTGACACCTCTCAGCCCCAGGGGAAGAATTTTGTGTTTACTGAACAGACTGCATTGGACTTTATACAAATGTAAAATTGATGTGGCTGGAAAAGGATGTTCTTTATTAGTGAATTGAATTCACCTGCAGGAGAAATGGGATTAAAAGATCTATTTACTGTTAAGAAATTGATAAAGGGAGATAAAAATCCAGAAGTATTTCTGTGAAGCACATCCACCTACAGCTGGTCAGTGTTTTGCGATGGCTGCTTCCTCTTTGGAAAGTTCTGCTTTCAGTTTGGTTTCCCTGGGAACGATATGTAAGAAATAGTCTCTGTTGTGCTGTCTAGAGGCTTGATTATTCATCAAAATACCCATGATATTCCCTTGAGACACAAATACATTCATATCCAGAGAGAGCTGATATCCACTGGCCTAGCTCATAGAAAGGCTTAATTTAGCGAAAAAAAAAAAAAAAAAGAGCTGATCATGTTGCTCCACCACTCAGATAGTTGTTTTTCTACTTGGTTTGTAACACCAAGCTATAAGAGAGGGGTCCCAAAATTCTGTTTTCAAGATTAACCACTTCAGGAAGTGGGTGTTTTCCTCTCAGAACCGGATGACTTTTTTAAAAAATGCCAAAAGAACCTGTTTATTTTAGCTTCTTTTGCCAAGTGGAAAAAAAAAATATCAACAACCCCAAAAAATCATTGCTAATAGACTAAACTTTTCTGTTCTAGCTTGAGTAAATATTTTTGATGTAAAAATAAGCAGAGAATTAATTACCTGACATTGAAACTTTGTTAGAATACCTATGGAGAGTGTCACTTCTAAGGGCCTAGAGAAAACTGTTCCATTAAAAAATACATTCATTTCTGACATAATTTCTCTTTCAAGCAACCTTATAAAGTGTTATATATTTATATATTGCCTTTAAAACCGTACAAATTCTGACTATTCAAGCTCATGGGGTTGATGTAACACCACTGATTCCCAGCCCTTTTTTGCACTGGTGCACAATAGGCTCCAATCAGGCAAAGCAAAGTGAGGTCCAGTCTTGTCCAGGAACTTGCCAGAGTTAAAAGTTCTCCAAGAAGAGGTTGGAGATGATGAATGGCGAATGGTGCTCATGCTCACTAAATCTGTCACCAAGCTGGAAATTCACTTGGAACAAGAGTGTCAGTTTTTGTGTGAAAGGGATGTCTGAACTGAAATGGCAAAATCCAACACATCTAGATACTGAGCATCCCGAGGCCCACTGAGGTCCCTCGAAGTTCTGAGTGATAAATACTTCTTGCAAGGCATTGAAAGAAGATCATTGCAAAACCTATTGAAGTATAAAGACCGTCACTGATTCCAGCAGGCATCAGATCAAGCTCAGTGTGAATGAGTATCAGAGAATGTCTACATAGCTTTTTTGCAGGCAGAATACAAGTTTTTGTGCCCAAGACTTGAGCCAGTTGGATGCATGACAGCCTTGAACTGGAAGCCATGTTACTGCGTTTACAGTGCTGAGCCCAAGCTAAAGCCCCTGCTGAAAGACAGAAAATATCAATTTGTGCTCAGCAGAGCGCTCTGTCCAGGGATGCGTAGCATGAATGCACATATGCTCAGAGCTCAAACAGAATGATTTCATGCTTGCCTGCAAAAAAACACGTAGAAAAATGTCTTGAAGGGAGAAGGATGTTTCAACTCTGATGTGAACATTAAAATACTCACCCTCCTGGACCCAGGGAAACTGAGGAGAAGAGAAAGATGGGCTCTTTCCTACCAACATTTTCCTTTCTTAGACGGAAAGAAAAGAGATAGCAACAGAGCTCTGTAGAGGGAAAAAAAAGAAATTAATTTAATTAAATTCCAAACCCACAAAATTATCAACTTTCACTGGCATGAGCTCTGCAAGCCCCCAAACAATACTTTAAAGTGTTTAATTTTTTCACATCAATTTTAATTAAGCTCTCATTAGGCTCTTGTGCCCCTAGAATTTGGCGAACAAAAGAAGCTGCCTTGCCCAGCTAGTTTCCCAAGCTTGCATGGCTCTATTCCTAAGGAGATTTATCACATTTTTTTCCTCCTCTTGAAAGAACCTTACATGAACCAATTCAAATGAAAACCACATGGACTAAAAAAGACTTCATCATGCCAGATACCTTTTTATATCCAAAGCAGTGAACTTGTAGTCAGTTTGTCCTTTCATGTGTTGTTTTTTCTGGCTTTGGGACCTAAGAATGATTTTTTACTACGTGCAGTAGTAAAACAACATATTATGCAATTCTATTTTTCAGGGAGAACACTATGTAATTCATAGACTTTGCAATGCCACATTTTCTGTTCAACAAATACAAAAAGT
This sequence comes from Brachypodius melanocephalos, assembly GCA_013398615.1. Classification (NCBI taxonomy): domain Eukaryota; kingdom Metazoa; phylum Chordata; class Aves; order Passeriformes; family Pycnonotidae; genus Brachypodius; species Brachypodius melanocephalos. The sequence continues at coordinate 38,940,411 of VZSR01000520.1, read as the reverse complement.
GGATTCTCTTTCCCTTGTGGGCAGACATCTAGAAATTTGTGTTCAGCAAATGATATTCCAACTTATTTATTTGGGGTTTTGGAGTTTTAACTGTTTCAAAAGTGTCTGCATAATGTAGCAATAAGCAGCTTCCAAACTGTATTTTTGTCTATGTCATTCAAGAACCTGGCACACAGAGGGTTGATATCTTTTATCTTTTATTCCAGTCAAAAAATTCAGGTGAAGACACAACATACTATGACTAGTTTGCAGCCCAATAGATTTGATATATGAGGAAACTCTTTCCATAAAATGCACATGATAGATTAGCAGCTGTGTTGAAATAATTCTTTGGCAATGTACTCACTGGGATGATTTTGAAGATTATGCCATCTTCCAAGGAAAGATTTCAGAACTCTCATATTTTCTAAAGCCAATCTCTGAAAGAGTTAGTTAGAAGTGCACTTTTTAAATTGATGTTTTTGTTTTTTAACTTGAAAATCATAATTCCAGAAGACTAGCCTTCTAACCCTTCTATGGATTTATGTGGTGCCTAGTATCTCTTCTGCATGCAACTTGCATGCACTTCACATGATGGATAGTTAGATATTGATTTTCCCAAACCAAAGGTCACAACTAAAGAATTATCTTTAATATGCAACTGGGAATATTTTCCCAAAGAATTCACTCACCTATAACTCAGAAATTTGTTAGAACTTTGAAATGTGCTGATAAGGAAGATATGATTAGACTACAAAATGTCTTCTTCTCATGCTCAGCAGTGGTTCTTAAAATAAAATACAGCTGAGCCTCCTCCAAGTAATGAAAATCCATTTGCAGTCTTTCCAGACGAGTTAATGGAAGAATAACCCATTTATTGCCATACAACAATACTATATCAGGATCAGGAAACCTTTGGGTTCTGACTTGCTGGAGGCTGGGGAGTGTTGGTGTATGCTTGTCTTACTATTGTAGTCTTCTTTACATGTCTAATTTTCATGTCATGGCCCTTCTGTTTAAAGTGTGGGTGTCTCTGAAAGGGAGGATCAAGATCCTAGAAATAGCTGGTGAAAGAAAAAGTCCAGAACTTCTGCAGACTGGTCAGGATTGAGAGGTAGTGAGCAGTGATGTTTGAGGTGTTCACTGAAGGTATGCCCATGCCTCCCCCTGGAAAGAAAAGGACTACAGCAATTCTTCCCCCTGCATCTGGATATCCTTGTTTATCCCAGTTGATCCCCAGTTCATCCCAGCTAGCAACTCAGAGAGGCATCAGTGGCAAAAAAGATAATTACATAGAAAATAGACCAGGCTGGATTGTAAAGCATGCAAAAAGGACACCATGAGACACTGTCACCCTCAGCCACCAGGCCAGCACTCCAGACACGGCTGACCCTGGCTGCAAGAAGGCAGTGACTGCTTCAGTGGAGGTTTTTCCAGATTGCCTAAAGAGATCTATGATTTCCTTATCTGTTGGCACCAGAATATCTTCCTCCAGCGTGCTTCTGGAGACCTTGATGGTGTTAAAAACCACGAAAAGGACCAGTCAGTATCAGGTTAATGTGTGAGGAATAGAGCTCACAGTTCCAGTATCTTGTCATGCATTTCTGCACAGCGGGAAGGCTGCTGGAGAGGCTATGCCTCTGTCCTGTTTGTGGTTATGCAAGCCTGTTTCCAGCCCCAAAGGTGTTGGAATAAATACACTCTAGACTGAATCTACTGGATCTTGTGGCAGTTTGTACCTTCTAAGCCAACACATCACAGCTATCAAGCGGGACAGGGCTGTGCTCAGGCACAAGTAGGAGGGAGTGCTAAGCACACCACACCATGTGGCAAAAAAATGAATTTCTGGCCTGCCTTGTCTCTGCTTCTTTACTTTAAATAATGCTCTTGAGAAAAATTAGAAGATAAAGCACAAGAGGAGGTATTACAAGAGATGGAAAAGATGCCTTTCACTTTGCATTTTCCTCTAGCTGGCCATAGTGCCAGAAAGTTTATGATGGAATTGAGCAACCTTTCCAGAAGACAAAGGGGTCTTTTGCCTCTTATGCAGTTCCTCTATTCATGAACATAATCTTTTAGCTTTTTTCCCTAATCCTTCCAATTCAGATGGGATTCATAACTTGTCTTGCAAGAAGACCTTCCTTTCTGAGGGTTCGCTTGCATCTTTTCTCCTTTAGGAGTATTCCTTTTGACTTGAGTTTCCAGTTGGAGCTTTGTCATCTTTCCCATAAGTATCCAGCCCCATAGACATCAGTGACATAAATTCCTGTGGTATTTAGTAATAGGGGAAGAGTAGTGTCAATACACTGGCTACTGTGCAAGTGAATGACTTAAGATATGCCACATTAAATGCTTTAAGAGAAAGCTGCTTTAATAGTCTTCCATACCACGCTTATACGGAATAGGATGGCTCCTGGCGTTATATGAGACTTCAATTAATTGCTGCATTTGAAACTATTTGATAAATGCAAATCTGTGAGACATCACTCAACCTTTGTAGCATCATCTGCTACACTTTAGATCAGAGTGGAAACCAACTGAGTTCATTTGGCTTTCACTGTTCAACCATGCCAGGACAAGCAGACTAGGAAATGACCAAAAAGGAACAGAACCCACTAATGAAAAAGTACCTATTTGCCTCCTCTCAGTGCTGTTACACTTATTGATATTGAAAGTCTCATATTCTTGTTTTAAATCTGTATATTACATCATCTCCACTCTGATTTTAGGAGTACAGGCAAGCTTGGAGGATCTTTTGAAACAGGTTATTTACTCAGTGATATTTCCATAATTTTGTGCTGTAAAGATCTCCATACTCTTCCAGAAACTTTGGGAAGTTAATCTGACTGAAAAATCAAAAGGACTTCTGATTGACCTCTACATCTTCTGTCCACTATTTGTTTTGAATAATTTGTAACATGTCCAGTACTTTGCTTAGATATGTGGTACAGTTCCTTTTTCCTAACTAGCTGAGTGCAATTTCTTGGATCAGACTGCTGCTGTGAAGTCTCTACATTAATTTCACCTTCATCTTCTGCAAATATTTAGCAATCTTGAATTAAAATTTACACTGAATATCCCTTTTTGCAAGACAGTCTACAAGAATGCCTTGTGAGTGAACCTGCATGAAAACAGACCGAATCATTTAATTTGGCAAAACAAAGATTTTCACAGAAAGTTGGTTGCCTGCCTCTGCTTCAATATACTGTGTGAACTATGTTGCTGTGAGATGCTCAGTAAGCCCCTTAACTTTACAAATTTAGTGCTACACTGTCAGTTAAAGACTTTCCCCCCCTAGCTTTTATTCTTTTTTGGAACATGTTTAAGGACAATAGTTTTAATTTCATCTTAAAGTAACTGAACGGGCTAATCTGTGGTTTTTTGTAACCTTTTGGTTCAGCCTCAGTGGAAAAATAATGCAGATGGGAAAAGAACACTAGAGATGCTGTATGGCTGAGACAGTTCAGGATTTCTCCCTTCAGAACCTATTTCATATTTGCCAAGGAATGCACTGTCACCTTACAGTATCTCTTACTATCAATTTGAGAACTGTTCCAAGACATCTCCCGAGCTGAGAACGACAGAGATGCTCTGCTCATTGGCAGCATTAAGAAACTGTTTTCTTTGGCAGACACATCATCTTCCAGTATAAATCTATGGACTGGAGTAGACATAAGGCTTTCCCACCATCTGGGAAAGCCTGTCACTCTGCCATTCTTGGTACAGCTGGATTTTAAGTTCATGCCTACATCTTTAGGAAGCTGAAACAAAGAGAGGCAAGGGCAAAAATATCATTGCCTAGACTGAAGGGCATCTCTCAGGGTGATTTGGCTCAGCAGATCAACTCACCAATGCCCCAGCCTGAACTGTGCAGACAGTTTTTATAGCTGTTGTCCAGTAGCTGCACCAAGTGAGTAATTAGAGTAATTCCAGATAAGGGATTTTCAAGGACTGCCATGTAAAGGAGAGGGTAAACTTTTTTCACCAACAGATACAGAAAAACTTGTAGATAAAACAGATGGTTTTTATTTGCTCAATATACCCTGCACAAACTGAGTTCATTCTGAACCATCTGACCCCTTATGGTGGCTAGAGGGAATAATTTCATTGTGCAAATTCCTTGTTAAAGCTTTGCAGTTAAATTTTGTGTGTGAAATAATAGTACATCTGTGTTTAATTTTGCAAGTTTGCCATACATCATAACCTCAGAAGAACCCCTCAAGATCATGCAAATTAAAAGCAAGTATGCAGATGATTTGCATACATGTTTTTCTGGGTTAGACATTACATTGGAATGCATTGGCAGTGAGTGGCTGTGACTAATGTAACAGAGCATTACATTTAGTGTGCTGCATTATACAGTCTTATGCACAGTAATGTAATAATTAGTTTGTCAAGATAGCACGCTCAGTTCAAGTTTAAATAGTGTTGCTCTCTGCTGGTTAGTCTTGTGAACTACATATTTCTTAATGTGAAAACTGCCCTTTAAATTGTTCTCAGAGGTAGAATTTCAGGTCCCATTCCAACAGTTGCTATCCAAGCGCAGTGACTTTGTGAGAATCAAGGAAGCATATGCAACAACAAATCACTTTGATCACATTCACTCTTTTCTTTGGCAGATGTTATTTAAAAACAGCCTTAAAGAATTAGCTCTTCTTTTACGGGATTTCTGCATGGGTCCTCATTAACCCATCTTGTATTTTCTCATTTGATCGTTCGTCATATTCTTTTCTATTCCCTCTTCCTCCTAGATTCCACATCTTCTGAATAAATATTCTAAAGAGCAATATTAAAGGACGTTTCTCTTACTCTTATGAAAAAGTAGCAGCCCAAATCACATTTTCTGAAGAAAAGGAACTAGTCAGCATATTAGGCATGATCTGATTTTACCACTTGGACTGAAACTTTAGGAAGACTTTTTCTCTGGTTTCTCTACCAAAACCTGACTGAGACCTAGAATTCTCAGGTGCAGTGCCAAGTTGTTCACCATGTTTGCAGGTATAATCCTGTATGCTGGGTGAACTGCAAAGCTTAGGCAAATATCAGGTCTTTTGGTAGCAAAGAAGGACTTTGGTTTGCACTTGGGCATCTAAGTTAACTTTAATGCTCACTGACCAAGTTGTTGACATCTTATTTTTCCTATACACGGGTGAGGAGCCTGGAGAGAAGATGAGGTGATGAGACCATGAAACCATTCTGTAGCACAGAGCAAAGAGTGATTATCTTTTTCTCTGACCCTCTATCATAAGCAGTGCACAAGAGAACAAGTGAAAAAAATTGAAATTCGTCAAGAAGCGTGAATGCTGTTCACACTGACCACAATGTTTACTCTGGTAATCCTGCAAGTTTTGCTGATTCTGCTCTTAGAAGTTCAAGCTCTGAGAGATATCACCTTTAAGTTATTTTCATCCCACTTAGCTAGGATATATATCCTAACTCATTTCAATGTATGTATCATTTGTTGACTGTATGAAATAAATACCTGACATTTCTCCTAGAAAGCTGTTAGATGATTATAGATAAAGCAAAATTTTCAGTGTAATTATTGAATAATGTATATGCGGTATTTTTTTAAAAATTGTGAATTTTATAATTTACTTCAATTCTATGTTTTAAATTCAAATCTTACAAGCAATGGCGTAAGTCTCTCCCTGGCTTATGTTTTCAAGTACCAAGAACATTACAATCCAGATCTTTTGTATCTGATCCTATTTATGTCACTAGCAAAAGCTCCTTGCTGTGTTTACTTCATCACAGATGTGCATTGTAAGAATTTGAAGAGATCTTCAAATACCTCTTGGTCTACTTCTCCTTCCAAATAGACAATCCCTGCAAGTGTTCTGATTTTAATTTAAATTATATGCATCAGTTGCTGCCATAAAACAAGTTAGTCTTGGCCCTGATGTTATAGGTTGTCAGGAAATATTTTATATGGAGAAACAATGAACAATGAGTATATGATATAACTTGTGGAAAAGTTGTGCTCCTGCAGTTTTCACTCAGACATTATTTCCACTTATTATGGTCTTTGCTGCCAGTGTTTTCCAAACTGGCAAAGTCAGAACTCAAGAAGAAAATGCGAGTGAGGGACAACATGTACTCATGTACTCATAGCAGCCTGAGGTTTTATTTTGGGCTGTAAAATAGGGACACTTCTGCAAAATTTAAGTACATAATATTATGTGACAAATCTCAAACCAGGACAGGGGATGTGCCACATAATTTTTCTGCAGTACCAATGAAATGTAATTTAACGGTAATGCTGGAAGACTAAGGTTGTCCAGAAAAGATTGCAGGGGTGTGAGATAGGCAGTTTTTTCCCCTTTAGAGCAATCACACAGTAAATAATTGGGATTATTTTTTCTTTTCTGTGAACATAGCTAACTCCTCTATTCCAATTCGAAAGTGTTACATTTGACTAAGATAGCTTACATTGGTCATTTCACCAGGGTTCCTGACTAATGTGTCAGAGCCACTGCTTTACCATGACTTTTCCTGCTCACTGGCTACTGCCTAGTGGTTCTCTGCAGTCACCATCTGCTTTTCAACCCTTTATGCATCTTCATACTTTTTTAAGGCAGCTGGAGACCTTTTTGTTCTTTAAGGTCAACCCAACGTAAACAATGAGAGCACAGATGAGGAACTGCACCTTCACCATGGAGAAAAATCTACATCTTCACTATAAATACAGGCTTTGTCTTTATCCAGAAAGGATTTTGCTTCTGAAAAGAAGAGATATTGAAATCCTTCTTTTTATAGTTAACTAATTTTTATCTACATTAAAAAAAACCATACCTAACAAAAACTGCAAGCAAACAAACAAGCAAACAAGCAAACAAACAAAATCCCCCACCAAACATATTTTATGTAAGGCACACTGCAATTTGACTGTGATATATTTGCATATAAGTATGTTGAACTGAATTGATGAAAAGAGAAATGATGCATCATTTCTTTCTTAAATAGAATTACATATTACCATGAGAAAACTAGTTAACAGGAAGTTAAAAAGGAGCAGCTAGAAGGACAAAATTTTTATAGCTCGCATGGAGAAAGTTTAAAACCACCACATCAGAGAATTGCAGCTAATGAACAGTGCTAATTAAACAGGACCATTCAATGAAAACAGAATCATTCAACGAAAACCCAACCACAAAATAAAACGGATTCAGTTTCATGAAACAGCCAAATTAAAGACGAAAGTAGCTCTTAAAAATACATCCTCCCAAATAAGTGGAAGTCATATATAGTTGGGGGAAATAGAAAAGGGTATAAGAGCTACCAAAAGAGGAACAAAGAATACTAAAGATGGGAAAAAATTGTAGAATTTTGGGAAGTTGTGAAGAGGCAACTGCCAAAGAATTTATTTTTTTCACAAATGATCAAGATGCAACAGGAATTCTTAAGCAGGACGAAGGCATAGTAGGAAAGCAATCTGAAATCTTGACATTATCTTCCATGATAGAGGAAGAGAGGGAGAGGAGAATTGGAGAATTGCTGAGAGCAGACAAGATATCAACATGCTGCTTTGAATGATGCGTATTTTGAACAAAGTGTGTAGATCTGGTCATTCCATAGACTAGAACTGGAACTAAAGTAGGTAAAGTAGATCTAGGAAAGATCCTCTTCTTTGAGGAGAACAAGGATAACCAGAAATTTGAAACAATTGTTCCATGTAAAGCAACAACAAAGAAAAGGCTTCTCAACTTGAAAAAAAAATATAAAATATAAACAGTGAAGTAATAAATAGGAAAATATTTGAGCTTTCCCCTCTATATACAAGTGTGGAGAGAGGGAAGTTTCAAAGCAATAAAAATAAATAGTTTTTAAAAGTACCTTTCACAAACTTAAATATTTACATTACACGACTCATTGGTAGATTATGCAGATGAGACAACAATTCCATGTAAGTTCAAAAACAAGCAAACAAAATTAACAAAGAAATAAATAAACAGATTCATAGTGCATACACTAATTAAACATGCCAGTCTGGATCAAAGACATCAGTTCAGGAAGTCCGTGAGGGAACTATAGCAGGAGAAACACAAAAAGCAGAGTATGTTAATAACTAAAGCAGTCTATAAAACCACATTTTACGTTCCTTATCAAATTGTCCATTTCTTTATCATTAACACCAGCAGAACATTCAGTGATCAACGCTTATGTTCTCCTGTATATTTGTTGTTCAATACACACCAGTAAAAATTTTGGTGGCTATGCAGAATTTTCATGGATATTGCCAAGCCTGGAATGTTTAATGGTGGGTTAGACACTGATGTCTTTCCTGTTCTTCGCCCCTTCCTTTCTCCTTGTCTTCCACCATGTTTTGCCAAAAATAGAGATTTCATTTCTTGAGTAAAAATGATGCTTCATTTAATCTCTTGTTCATTTAACCTCTTGTTCATTTAATCTCTTGATTTTGACTTGGTTGTTGCTTTTTTTGTTGTTGTTTGTTTGTAGTTTTTGATTTAAATGTGTATTTTCTCTTAAATTTCTCTTTCTACATCATTCAGGTTTTTTCCCACTTCATTCAGTTTGCTTCCCTGTATAGACAGCTTGCTCTGGAGTCTAGCTGAGGTAGCCTGTTACAGCCTCTTCCAGCAGGCACACAGAGCCATCCCCAGTGTATAATGGTCAGTACTGATTGATCTATGGCTGCCTCAGTGGAGACCTTGCACAGAGACCTCTTTAACACTGTCGACCTTCATGTAACTGGATCAGTTCTGCATCTAAAGAAACATGGCTTTGTGCTCATAAAATAAGAGAGATTATCTTTTAGCTCTTTGGAGTGAGTGCTCACTGCCTAACAGATTTTTCCTTCAACCTCAGACTACCAAAATTTACGTAATCCCAGGGGAGCAGAGAGCCCTCCTCCTAGGAGATGGAATGTGTACCTTCCCATCAGCAGTAAAACTTTCCCCCCTGCTCGTCTTAGCCCTCATCCTTTGCTTTGGTGGGGTTTGTACCCTCAGTTTGAAATGCTGCTTGACAGTCACCATTGCATTTTCTGGCTCAGCCTTGCAAATCCGGCACTTATGACATTGGGCCATTTTATGCTGACAACCTGATGTAAAATGAGCTTCTCCACATGGAAACAACCCTCAGGAGAGCAAGTTCCTTCCAACTGGCTTCATATTTTGTTTACTAAAGCAGTTTGATTGTCTCTGGGTTATACTCACATATCTTGTAATTTTTCAGTACTGCTCCTATTACTTTTGGTAATTTCATAGTTTTGGGCCAGGTTAAATTCCCCTCTGCCAACAATCATCCTTTGAATTCTCTCATTAATACCATAAACCAATTTATATAATAGCATTCCCTCTAGGACATTTCCAAATGAACAACATTCAGTAAGCCTTCCTTCTGCCACACAGAGCTGCAGTTTCTTCTTGTGTCTCAAATTATTATGAAATTTATCACATTCTACAGAAACACTTAGCTTTCGTGAGTGAACTTTTGAGATCTTTCGTAACTCTTCTAAATTATTACCATGGAAAATGGGACTGGAATAAATCTTGTCCTGGACCATCCTTCTGCCCCAAGACAAGAGGAGTTCTACCTGACTGAGCTGTTGTTTTTCTAAGACTGTAACAAACTGAGTAGGAGGAAGTTTTATATTGCCATTGACGAAAAGTTTTTCTTTATCTGCAGATCTTGTCTACAAGAATAGGGACATCCCAACTTGCATAAATTGCTGCCAGCCTTTATTTGATTCATTGCCTGTGTTCAGTCTTCCTGAAAAAATAATTGCTGTCACGATGATTATCTCCCCCCTCCCACATCAGTTTTGAAATGGGATGAAGATGCTGCAGTCCAGAACCTGCTTCCTCCTGCAGCTGAGCTGGTGTGCAGCTGCTGGGTGCACCTTTTTCTCACCTGTAGAAACAAGTTTGCTGCTCTGAATCCCAAATGATTCTTGGTGTTTGCTGCAGAATCTCAGATTTAGTGCCTTTCAACAGAGCTCTGGGCCTGGTGCTAGAGAATGTCTTCTCTTGGCAACTCTCCTCCCTTGTTTCAGGAAGGTAAAGCTCTCTTTAGTCATGAAGGGGGCAGATACAGCTGGGACAGAAGCTCTGGAGCCCAAAGGGGTCAAACACCCAACTATTTTGCCCAACGTGTGTGCCTACGGCAGTTTGAGAAAGGAGCCTTGAGGCTCTCAGTATTTCTAGTCTCTGTGCTATTGCAAGCAGACCATGTATTTGGCTGGATCATTCCTGTATCTCCTTTGGCCTTGTCTTTTTCAGCCTTTTAGTTACTCAGAGAGACTTTACCAAGGTTTTTGTATCTGGTCTTACAGATGTAACACAGAGCTCAAGGGAGATGACATATTTTGGATCTGGTTTATTCTTGGCTTCTCAGGGAAACGTTTACTGTTATGATTTTACTTTGTAACTCAATACCATTTTTGTATTCAGCTCTGAACTCTGCAAATGTTAAGAAGCAAAGCTTTCCCACTTCCCCAAGAGGTGCAGCATAATTTTGTGAATATTGAAGGTAAAGAGTAAAGTAGTGAAAAGAATTTATTGACAAAGTCCACCCTTAACATGGACTCTGCTGATTGAATCACTAGACAAAGCCCATCTCTTTCATGCTGCAAGTACCTTCCAGCCATCTGAACAAAAACTTCTAGCATGTTATGCAGATTGCAGGAGCAAGGAGGACAGATGTACTGCAAAACCTCAGAGGTCTGGATAGATGAGCCTCTGACTTCTTAACAGTCCTCACAAAGATCTTCTGCACTGTACCACTTTTCACTGCTGTACATGGGGTGTACATTCTGGATTCAATAAGAATCAAAGGAAATGTCCAGCTTATGATCTAACTGCGTTAGAAATGTCCACCTTATGTGCCACTTCATAGGTCTCATTTTTAATGTACATTGTTCAAAAAGAGTCCATTAAAGGGTGGTATTGGTTTTATACATATCTTCATCAATGATCTGAGGAAGGACATGCCCAGGGAAATTTGTATGTTTGCACCTGACGTTAAATATCTTTTCAGATCATCAGATACCCCCATGGCAGTGAAGAAGACCAGAAAGGCCTCACCAAACTGAGAGAATGGGCAGGTAGGAGGAGGTGATTTTCAACTCAGCAGTGTTGAAAACGTCTCACTAGGCATCAAAGGAACAGCCCCCATTCACACCATGCTGAGCTTTGAACAGGCACATACAACCCTTGCTCCCTCCTGCTGTATCAGCCTTGCTGATCTGAGTGATGGAAGGACAGATTCTCCTGGCCCTAGAGCACTTACTGAGCAGCTCTCAGGGCTACCCTGACAGCCAGTGTTCTAGTGGGACCCCATCTAGGTTATTTTCCTGGGATGCTGTAGCACAAGAGGTTGAAGTCCACACAAAGGCTTGATGTATCTTCTCCTCACATATCCTGCCACGTCCACACTGTGCAGTTTTACCATTATCATTTATTGCTGTAGGAGAATGGACAGGTGTTGCACACACTGGGTTGATTCATCTTCCCTTAGAAATATTATTGTAGAGCCCTAAACCCAGTCAAGTGTCTATGCAGAGTGCAACATAGCATAAAAATACACCAAAACTGAGTGAATTTTAGACTACTTACAGAGTTACAAAATGTCAGCCAAAAAATAAGAGATGCTGTATGACAGGAAAGAGATGTACTAAACACACATTTACCTCTTTTGACAGACAGACAAGAGTAAAATCATCAGAGACTGTCGACATTTCGTTTGTCGTAAGAATGGCAGTGATCTTATTTTATTCTATTGCCTTGTCCTTCAGGTTCTAACAGATCTTCTTTGAATATAAATTCAAATGCCAGATGATGTTAGTACATTGGTTGATGTTGTTAGCAAGTTATTTTTTTGCCTTGTAAATAATGTACTCTTTTTCAATGCCCCCTGTCTGAGATCAACTCCTAGTGCAATTTGCTTAGCTTTTTCCTTGGATGGCTGATAGCAATCAGGCACTTTGAACAATCTATGTAGGTCATTGCAAAGCTAATTAATCCCGCTTTTCAGGCTGAAAATTATTTTCAAGGAAATGTGTTCTAAAACAGCTGTCCCAATGATTTTAAATAGGTTCTAATAATATGCACATTTAGTGCCTTACCAGTATTTCTAAAAAATAAAATTGATTGAGATTCATTGACAAGATTGAAACAGAAAGCTGAGGGTTACAATTCTGGCTATGTATTTCCTGAGCAAGGGAAGGAAAATTGCAAAGCTAATCAGTTTCTGAATAAACAGTATAAAAGAAAAGTAAAACAAGGGAGTAAAGGAAGATAACTGGATTGGTATTTTCTTCTGAGGGAAGCATTTGAACCTTAGAACCTTAAGAAGGAATTATGTCAATGCAATAGCTTTGCCAGGATCAACCTTGGAGTTTCTTCATCCATCAAATGTTTTTCCTGGTGTATCTGACTAAATTTGAAATGTCTGTGGATTCAGAAAGCTATAGAGCTTTCGCTGGGATTTTGGTTTTACATCAGTACTGGATCACGCCTTTTTAATTTCATTTTTCAGTGAGAAGAGCCTTTTTTTCCCCAAAAAATTGTGCAGGCTGGCAAAAGACAAATTAATCTGTGCACTCCCTCACATGGTTGCTACAAAACTCTCTCCTTCTGTCTGCTAAGGTGACAATGGCAGCCTTGCCAAACCCAGCACTGGTTGCAATTGCTTGTTGATATAAGACAGTTGACAGCCAAATTTCACGTATGCAGCAGCAACAAGCTGCTTACCTGATACAATTCACTCTTTTAGCAGATGCACTGGGGAGAACAATCAAAGGATTAAACGTGGTCATCAACACATTAATACATTAGACAATCATCCTAGGAACCAGGATGTTGTTCAGTCTGCATCCAACACAGTATCTCAAATAGCTCCTGGGGGCTGTGTTTCTCCAATTGTGCTTTATGTATCACTGGTAGAGTTTAATACACCAGTCTGTGAAATCTGAAAGAAACCACACATATTCCCTGTACTTCCAAGAAAAAAGACTTTCATTTCGTAATAAATTAACATTAGCCTAATTTTAAGTTGCTTGTAAATGAAGACAATTGTGGGAACACTGTAGACATGGTCTGTGTTTTTCTTTTCCTGAAAACATCCTTACAGTCATTCAATTAAATTAAGTTAAGAAACACTGACCTACAGAGTGGATCTTTAGAATCAAACTGTCAGCAGGAATTACAGCACCTGGAAATAAAAAATGTATGTTTCTAGGTCAGACTGTCTGCAGTGTTGGATTCACAGATGAAAAATTAGAGATTTTATATAAAGAATGAAACAGATCTTTCCTGTCTTCTGACAGTGGCTCCCCCACAAAATGTTTGTTGAGATTATGTTCCAAGCTCATAGGTAAACCAAATTCTGAATCCATTCCTTCTCTCTTCACAATATTGGCAAAGAGAGAGGAAGGGAAGAAAAATTCAGGGCTATTTCAATCATCTGACATCACTAAACAACTTGAGACTTGATCACATTTTCCTTGAATTTTAATTTTCACAATTTGAACTGATAAAAGTTTGATTTCACTAGATCATTTTAGGAGGTAAATGAATATTCTTCTCAAAGTGTATCATATCTGAACAGGTGTCCCAGTCTTGATATAAAAAAACAGCATTGGGGGCTGCTCTGCAGCCTGGCCCTTCTTCCCCCATCTCTGATTCTAAGCCTTCAGTCCTCCTTCTGCAGAGCCCATTCCTGATGGACACATCCATGTTGTACTCCCTTCCAGGTGCTGTGTGTGCTGGTCTCCCTCCACACTCAGCCCTGATGGCTGCTGCTTCTGATGAAGGTGGAACCACAAAAAGGGGCTTCTGTGTGTTCACAGCTCTCCTCAGGCTAAATCTCTGCATGCCTGCCTACATTCCTAAAACCCTCAGATTTGTGATTCCAGGTTTCATGGTGTCATCCCACCTATGCTTCAATTAAAAGCCCAAGCCCATGAGACAGACAGGATTTAACACAGCTGCAGGTGTCTTTTCTAGACAGGTTGGTTTGTCCTCTCTGCCAGGTCACAAACTGGCATTGCACCTCTGCCATTTGCTCACTATTTTGGGGGCTTCAGAGCTCCAGATTTGAAGGGATGCATCATCATGTTTCTTCTTAGACTTGTGTCAGGTGACATAAGTGGTCTGAACATTTGATCCACAATTTATAAGAGACTTCATTAAATGCGAGAAGTGTTAATCAAGGAGGGGGGAAAAGCTCTAATAAGCATTTCAGCATTGCTAATTTGCACAGATGGTTGAATTGGAGGGAATATGCAGAAAGAAAAGATAGATCCTGAACATACTTGGAAACCAATTTTTCACCCAAATAGAAATAACTTTGTGAAACAGCCAAAGACAAAAGTTTCCTGAGGCAGCAGCAGAGAGGCCAGGTTCAGGCAGTAAACAATTGGGTGCCATCATGATGGCAGCACACTATTAAGAAAGATAATGAAAGCGTTTTAAAGGAGCAAACATGAAAAGCAGTTTTGTAGCTCATATCTCTACTTTCTTCACTCAGCATAACCTTGGATTCAATTGCTAGTGCACTGTTTCAAACAGATGCTAGTGGTGAGCATACCATACTCTCACAAGCAGGACAGAGAGTACATAAATCACTTATCACCCTAAAATATGTATGATCCCTGAAAAACTACAGGCTGTTTGAAGGGTTACAATTATGTCTATTGAAATTAGTGATATCCAGACATGGGAAGGCTCCTAACTCCTTAAATTATATGATAAATAGATCAATCTTGTTTTCTTCCTCTATCCTAAGACTGGTGAAAGGAATGTGATAAGATGCACATCGATAAAACCACTGCAAAAACACATATTCACTAATTACAACTAGAAATGTAATATTGAAAAAGTCTTCTAAGTCTCAGATATTGTCCCTGTGCTAACCCAAGTGGCCATATCTTAAATGGTGCCAAAGTCTGGTCTATCTACATCTACAAAACAGTTTGTGACTTTTCTTCTGCTTTATGACAGCATTAGAACATACATACGAATTATACAAAAAAAATCGCTTTTAATTAAAAATCACTTATGGTTTGCCCAAGTGATTATTGATTCAGAAGCTTTTTGTCTCTGTTGAGGAAGGTGTGGAATTATTTCTGCAGTGGCCTAACAAGCCAAGCGGACTTTGCAAAAAGGATACAAAATCCTTAAACTGCAATCACAAAGTAGCTGTAGTTTGAATTGGTTGCATTAGTGAGAGATTGCAATCAGTTCTTGAAGCTTTAAGGTTAATATATGGTTTAGTTAATATTCCAATGTGAGTACACTCGGTTATACATGGATTTATGTGCAAACACACACACTCTTCTAACTGTACTATAAATAATTGATTCATGCATTGAACTTTTTAATCATTGGAAAGAGTGATAATTGCAAGCATTCTAAAGCATATGCCAGCATAATTCCATCGTAATCTTAGAGGGGAAACTCTTACCTTTTGCAAAGGCAGTAGCAAAATTCCCAATGCCACCCCTAAGTTAGGGTTTGCCTTTCTATAAAAGTTGTTAGCAACAAGCAAGTAATTGTTTTCTATCTATTAGGTGGGACTGTTCAGTTTAACAGGACACACAATAAGGTGCTTAGCAAAAGCTCCTTCAGTGCTTTTGGTGTATTCCTGGAGCACAGACCTGGAAAGTAGAGGTCAGATACCACATTGTGTGAGTGAGCTCTTAGTCTGGGAACAGGACAGATATTTTTCTGCTTCTTTAATGTGACACTTGGAATGTGCTTTAAAGGGATACTGAAATAGAAAATGGGAGTTCGTTGTGTAGGTGAGAAAAAGCAGAGAATTACAAATGCAGTGAATGACAAAGGAGATCGTGGTGTAGATAGAAACCAGGCAATGTATATGATCGGCTACTTCTGGTTTTCTGCTTCTTCCCTACCTACTGAGAAGCTGGACCATCACTCGGTATAGACCATCTTTTCTCTCCTTCAAAGCTGGGTAAAAAGCTTTTGTGTCATGGAAATTATTGTAGCTGTGCATTTAATGTACTTCTAACTTCAGATGATATTATTTGCAAATAGAAGAAGAAATTAAAAGTTACAAATAATGAGCAAGCATCCCATGAACAATTCTAGTATCTCTGTTGCAATGAATAATTTCAGCAATTTGACTATTTGCAGAAACATTTTTTTAAGTAGGTATTAGAAGATGTCAGTGGAAAATGAGAAGAGTCATTATCTTCACCACAGACCCCCTTACAGAATTAGTTTCAGCTTTCTGAGAGCAAAAAAGGCCATGTGACTTAGTCATCCTACAAAAATTACTGGAGAAACTGGATTTTAAATACTGATATCACACACTGAACCATTAATGAGCAATCTATAAAACAAAATAGGTCTGGGAATGCTTGCAGGCACAGTAATTCAACCCACACTCTTCATTCTCTCCATCTCTTATTCTTTTATTGCATTATATTAAACTGAATGGATAATTTAAGCAATTAAAAGGCAAAATAATTTTCCTGGCCTAAGAAATTACATTGGTTTCATTAGGCTTGTTAAGTTCTATATCAAAATTTAGTTTTTTAGTATTAATGTAATGTAGAAGGGGTTACATGGATTAGAAGGGCTAACATAAAATCTCCAAAAGATTAAAATATTTACTACTTGACAAAGGCATACATAATCAAGCTGGCACCCCACTTACTACAAATGCATGTTTGAAAGTTTAGGTTTGGAAAGGTTTTAAAGGATTATTTTTATTAAAATATCTCAGGTTGCTAGAAATAGACCTCATGGTAGACAAACAGTAAACAAGGTCACATACTTCCTACCTGTTGAATAGGGAAAAGCATGCCAGATTTCTTTGCCAAAAATCCCCTTTTGTGCCTTTGTTCTAAATAAACCCAAGGCAGCTCATTGCCAGAGCCTCTCTGCTTCTTGCACCCCCTCCCACTCCAGGCTTAAGATTCCATTTCTAGAAGCAACAGATAATTGGGGATCTTTTGAAATCAAGTATTGAGTTTTCTATTTTTAGCCATGCTAATAAGGACGAACTGAAATTCTTTCCAGAATTTCACCTCTTCAGCTTAGGAACGAGTAATCAAAATTTGTAATAACGCCTTGGTTTGTGTTTCATGTTAATGGCTGAAGTGCCTCAACAGCCTTGGGAAAGGAACAGCTTGCTTGTCTAATTGAAGCTGGCAATATTTCCACGTCTTATTTCAGCTGGTAGGTACTGTAGCAACCAAGGTCATGTAAGAAAATTTCAGCATATGGTAACAGCTGTGCCTGTGATTGCAATATTTTCTGCAGATGGTTTATTCATCATTAGATAACAGTCATGATTATTGAGGGACTAATTGGATTTTCAAACAGCTAATCTTAAAGGATGGACGAATTACAATAGAAAAGTTTGGTGTAGCTTAGGGAGTCTCTTTATTCAGCTCCTTGACAACTCTCAGGTTTTTCTTTAATCTAAGAAGATATTTACTTTCTTTATCTGCTTTCTGCCAAACAGTTTCCTCACCTACTAGAGAAGCAGTCTCCCTCTGTTCTTCTAAATACCAATGTCATCTTTCTGCCCTGTACAGTGCCACCACCAAGAATGTGAATTTTGTTTATAACATTTAAATGCCTGGTATGCTGTAGAGTTCAGCATGTCAGAGTCCTTCCTTAGGACAGCCTTGCACATGTTTGTACAAGGTCAAGGAGATCAGATTAGCAAGTTAATGAACCACAGTACATAGAGAACAAAGCATTGTTCTTTACTTTTAATCATCAAGACACTTTTTCCAAATCACAGCCCTAAACATGTTTCTGTCCAAAAAAGCCTAGAAGGAAATCCAAAGAGTTATGAGACTGATGCAGATTGTGAGAATCCCAGAGTTATCAGAGGGTGGAGTTATGGTATGAGAAGTCAGGCACAGAGGAAATTGGCATGAATGTTTTAAGATCAAACAGAATTGCTCTTCTGATCATGTGACCAAAATTCTTTCCTGGGAGATGGTGTCTTAACCAAAATAGATGTCTTAAAATGCTTTTGTGCTTTGTTAAGTCAGGCCCATATGACTTAAATTGATTTAGAAAGAATTATTGAAGACCAGGGCACTACACAGGAGCATAGACCACAGAATCAATTCCTTAGAGGATACATCTTGGGCTCTAATACCACCATTTTGTCTAATAAAAGCAATAGTAGGATCAGGTTTTCATAAAGATTTAGACTAGTCAGTAACATGCTATGTTTAGCAATCCATCAGTATTTAAGTATACAGTCTAAGACTTTTAGCCCATGATAGTTCCTGGATGTGGGCTATTAGCTACAAAACTCACATACAACTCTTCAACAATTTTTTTAAAAAATGTAGCATTTAGTCTTGCTGGATTTCTACATTAAAATCTGCGCTTTTAATTCCTTTCTCTGGAAATATGTATTCTTTTGTTTCAGCTCAACCACAAAAAAGGCTAGACTAAAAGAATACTGATGTCTTACATAATAGAATTTTTTTTTCTCTATCTGATCTTTATTCTTTCTAGGCTGATTTTGCAAGTTATTTAAGGACACCTTAAAGTTACAGTGCTCTAGGAGATTGATATAGTGGCCACAGCTCCAGTGTTGTGCCTGGGATCTGTGTGATAGCAAATACAAGGCGTGACTGCTCCACCTCTTTTTGAATATATTATGGTCAGCATATTATGTCTCATTCAAGCACATGCATTAAGTTTTACTCTGGTAATTACTGAATAATGATTGTGCTCTGCTCAGTTTAAAGACATGATAGGCTGAGATCCACTGTGGAAAGAAAAGGTGATATTCCATTCTCCAATCCACTTCTAATGACAGTAAAATTTTGCTGGGGTTTACTCTTATTGAGTCTCCATACTCAGATATGGAAAGCAATGGGAGACATGCCACTGAATGGAACAAAATCATACTAAGAACAATGGTCTAAGAAGAGAGACAGGAGAAATTGGCTGTAGCTGGCAGGTAAAAAGTTTGAGATCTGTGCCTGAACAGCAAGTAAAGAACAAAGAGGGATAGGGACTTACGAATAACCAAAAGACTTGTTTAGGTTGGAATAAAAAATCTTATTTCCTCAGGAGAGTCTCTCAGCACAGTCTGACTAACAGAGACTCTCCTGGCAGGCAGGGAGAGCAGCTGCCCCAGGGAGATGCACTGGTGAAGGTGTTGCCATTCTTAGCCTAAACTGCAGAAAGCTGCAGAAAGCCAGGTCTGAGCACAGAGACATCATCACACAGGGTTCCTCTTTCAAACCCACCTCTATAGATTTTATGAATTAACGTCACTTGACATTTGAAACATATTTTTAGGAATAATACATGAGGATACAAAAGGAAATTATTAGAACAAGGGATAAAATTAAGAACTAAGAGTTGTACTCCACAGTTACTTTAAGCAGATTACTGAAACCCTGTTTCTTAATTCACTGATCTTGTACAATGAGGATAATCTTTATCCGAAGGGTTTTGTGAATGGAATTTGTGAACTGCTTTGAGGGCTTCTCTA
Source organism: Brachypodius melanocephalos (assembly GCA_013398615.1). NCBI lineage: Eukaryota > Metazoa > Chordata > Aves > Passeriformes > Pycnonotidae > Brachypodius > Brachypodius melanocephalos. The sequence goes on along the minus strand of VZSR01000520.1, from coordinate 38,920,962 downwards.
TGAAAGTCCTATAATCAGGAATTGCAAAGCTTTATTAAAATGTTTTAGTGTGTCTAAGAAGCAGGTAAAGCAAACAAAAGCTGCAAAATTATGACATAAAACATTTATGTAGACTCATTAGTATTCTGGAAGTATTCTGAAGCAGCAGTTATAATGCACGAGTGTACATAGATGTCTGTAAGACTTCATGAAGTCATAACCAACCCTAGCACTTTACCACACTAGACTTTCTGCTTTGTAAAAATATGTACTTAGAAATTTAATATGTAATTAGAAAGTTTATAAAAATACAATGCACTCAGCATTGTACACTGAGTATCTTCTGTTTAATGTCTCATTTCCAGTATTCTTCTTCTACCAGTGTCATCATACTTAGTGCTGTTGAAATTTCAATTATCTTGAAAGAAACAAAAACCTAAGTGTCTTAAAGAATTCATGGTATTTACATTATAACATTTCAATCTTACAAAACAAGGTGCTACCAGTGTAACAACTTACTATTTTATTTTCCTATTTTACAACACAGATAATTCTGCATAGATAATGCAGATTCTTTGTGTATTACACCTATCAGTTGTGTTAGCTAATGTGCTGAAAAACCAAACTGATACGTGTTTTGCACAACTCCCTCCTTTGAATCTTTATATAAACATATATTGTGACAAGTAAACCAGCTATAGTGTCTTTTTAACTGCATAGCTAACCTTTGTGTGAAGAATTACAGGGATAAAAAAAATCCATTGCCACACTAGGAGCTTTGCTTCAGAGGTTACTTGCTTTGTTTACAAGAAAAATGAAAATAGATTCCCGTGTGTTCATCTGACTTCATCTTCCAATTTCTGAACAATTATGACTTTTTTCTGCCCACCACCTCATGCAAGTACTGAGCACCACTGTGCCACTACGCCTTCTGAGACAGCCCTGTCTCCCCAGCAGCTCACCCTGTGTGCACTCTGCCATATATCATACAAGCCAGGCTCCACAGCCTTGTAACCACAGCAGTTTGCTGGTAGGCTTCAGAAAATAAGCCCTTGCAGAGGGCAGGATAGAGTCACATGGATTCAGCATCCTTAGTTATCCAGCAGTAAGTGTGAACCAGCTTCTACCTCTCTGGTTGTGGAAGAGGACAGCAGGCTTCCCTGGGTTCTCTACATTCTCTGCTTCTACAGCTCTCGCCCACGGATAAGGTGGAAAGGACCCAGGCATCCTGCTGCACACCAATGGTGCCCTTGCCACAGAAAGGCTGACAATATCCTGAGCTGCATTACACTGCCAGGTGGAGGGAGGTGACCATTCTCCTCTACTCAGCACTGGTGTGGCCCCACTTGGAGTGCCGTGTCCAGCTCTGGGCTCCTCAGTACAAGAGGGACATGGGCACACTGGAAAGAGTTCGAGGAAGGCCCACAAAGATGGTGAAAGGTTTAGAGCATCTTTGTTATGAGGAAAGGCTGAGGGACTGTTCAGGAACTGTTCAGTCTGAAGAAGAGGAGGTTTGAGGGGGATCTTATCAATCTATATAAATGCTTGAAGGATGGCACAAAGAGGAAACTGCCAGGTTCTTTTCAGTGGTGCCCAGTGACAAGATAAGAAAGAGGAAACATTTTTTACTGTGGGATGGCTGAATGCTGGTACAGGTTGTTCAGGGAAGTTAAGGATTCTCCCACCTTGGAGGTACTAAAAATCTCTCTGGACATGGTTTAAGAGGAGCCCTTCTTGAGCAGAGGGTTTGGATCAGATGAACTCCAGAGGATCTTTCCAACCCCAGCCATTCTGTGATCTCTGATCTATGATTTTAATACAGACTTTCTGGCACAGACAAGAATTTGTCAACAAGTTTTTGAAGAGCTCTAGAGACAGTGTGTGAAGTTCTAAATGCATGTTGTTGTTGAATATATTCAATAATGTAGCTAAAAACTCCTTCAAACCAATAAAACCTCAACTTAAGAATTTGTCTAAGCTGCAGATGGGAGAAGGAAGGAAAGAAACTTTACAAACAATGAATTCTCCTCATGTTAATGGAAGAAATACAGGTTTATCAAAGCTCAGCTGAGTATTTTGGTGCTCTCCTTCAATAGCCTCTTCTATGGTTATTAAACCAGATTTTAAATGAGCAAGGAATAGAAATCTCTCATAATACTCATTCTAAAATTAGAAACGAGGCTTAAGAACATGTTTCCACATCAAATACACAGCCAGAGTATTTCATTATAGCAATCACAAAACATTTGAAGAGAGAGTGATTTAGGCCAGTGTTAAGCTGGTGGAGCTGGAGTACAGAATTTAGGAAATACTTGTTCCTTTTTCCTGCTGCTAAAATTAGAAAATCTTGGCTTATTTGCAGGCCATAGACCAATTTGTGTCTTTGTTGGATGTCCAAATGCATGAAATTGTACTGATATAAAAGCAGTAAGAGTGAGAGAAGGATCCAGCTTTAAAAGGAGAGATGGATCAAAGATACACTATTGAAATCATTATCAAAACTTACAGCAAATTGAAAAAACAAGAGACAGGCAAAACAATTTTCAGTCAAAATGATCTGAAATTTCAGTAAGACAGATGTTTCTGTGAGAACAGTTGAAGTTACCTGAAGAGGAATTTTTGAAGCTGTTTCAAAATACTGGTAATTAAAATTTTTTTACCCAAATTATCTTGTTTTTTACTCCTATCCTGGGTACCTTCAATCTGCTCCACAACACTTAATTCCAATAAAGTGTTTAATTTAATTTTCTTTTAGGCTAATTCCCCCATAAGGACTGCAGCTCTATTTATCTTTTTGCTGTATTAATCAAAAATGCTTTACTACCACATCATTATCTCTGCTGAAGTGCAGTTTGGCCCTACTTTCCAGGTTTCTCCTCATTCTTCATTTCAGGTTAGAGGTGGTTTTTTTTTTTCTGTTTGGAAATATCCAGGTTACTTCTGAACCTTGTGGCACAACATGGGAGTCACATGGCTGGTGCATGGCTGGAGATCTGTCCTGGGCAATCTGAGCACTGTGTACCAGAACTTCAAGCCAAAAAAGTCATTTGCAAAACACAGTTTTCTGTTTAAATGAATTTAATTTTTTTTTCATCTCATCTTTTCCAATGAAGTCTGGAACAACTTCCCATGGAGCAGGGCTTCCTACTCTTACTCAGTTCTAATTTGGATCATGTGTGTCTGGAAAAAATAAATGAAAATAAGGTTTTGGGGTGATTTTTTGCTGTTTCAATTCTAATACATGCAGAGCTTGCACAGGAGTGTAGTGCTGGTAGGTGGGAACATGATGGAACAGCCTCTTGGTCAGCCCATGCTGACAGATAGGATGGTCTGTGTTTACTGAGCAGGACACCACAGGCAATGCTCGGTTTGTTTTGTATTCCTGGTGCTGTGTGTGTCTCAGTCTGCAGCCCCAAGTGGGTCTGTGTAATAGAAAGTCTCTCCTGGAGCACAGGAGCTGTGAGCTCATCCACCCACCTTTGCTGCAACTGCTCCCTTTGAATGAAAAGCTTTTTGAGGTTATGGGTAGTAGTGCAAGTAGCAGCTATGCCCAGGACAAGCAGGAAGAGTCTGTGCACCAGTCCTGTATTTCCTGTGGTGTCTCACCAGGAGGGGGGAATAATCTCCCACAGACCACCCCAAATCATCAAAATAGTTCATCAGTATGAACTATACTTACCATGCCAAGAACCAAGAACCAAAGCATCAAAGCTCGAGTGCTTACACATTCTATTAAGTGTTTTAATATTAGAGCAGGGAGACCGGAAAAACTGCAACCTTTGGTTCCCTGAGGTCTCCTAAAGAAGGCCACGAGGGACAAAACACTGTATTTTTTCTGTTCTTCTCTACAATATTAAACCACTTAATAGAATATGTAAGCTCTTGAGCTTTGATGCTCGGTTCTTGGCATGCCAGAGGCTTTGTTACATGTTTCTACAGTAATTGAAAGAAATATCCATCTGTAGCAATTTCATTTTTTAGCAAGCTGAACAGATTCTTGGGAGGTAGGAGCTGCAAACATATGAAACGGAATAAAATAGTTTCTCTCGAGCTCAATTCTTTCAGCTCTGCTTTTGAGGAAACAATCACAGAGGAGTGTTGTAGAGGAGCCCTGGAATCAGAGCTGACATATTTGTAATCTTGGTTCAAATAATGCTGCATGCAGCCAACCCTGGGGATGCTTACAAACCTGCCACACCACGTTAGCAGACAGGGCTGGGGTTGTGCCACCAGGCTCTGGGTGCAAGACATCAGCTCCAATTATCCAGCTCAGACTTGTTTCCTGAGCCACAACAACTGTTAACCAAACCTCATCCACCTTATGGTTCCTCATATTCCCTCATATTCCCCATTCCTCCCTTTCTTATCCTTCACTCTGGTTTGTTGTTATGATTTTGGGACAGTGATTTGTCTCCTGCCTTGCTTGCTTACATTGTTGATCACAATGGGATGCTGATTCTTGGTCCAGAAATACAGATGACACCAGATTACAACCAAAAAGCAACACTCACAGAACAGCTGTTCAAAAATCAATTAAAAAATGGAAAAACAGGATATGCTACAAGCAGAGGTGACCTGGTATCTTGGAGGAGCAGGATAAAAGGGAAATGGGACCAAGAAAGAACTTAGGAGAAGTTTGTAAAGCCAGAATTTTGTAGACATTTGGCAAGGTGCTGAACAGGGAAAATTTCTTTGAATAGCGGAGAATCAAGTTTCCACAGTGAGGTTTGTTATGGCCTTTGAGAGCTCAGAATTTTTACAGCTTCAGCAGATGGACTTCACCCAGGTAATATGTTATTTTTTGGAACCTAAGATGTGTGGTTAGCAGCACCCCCACCAACATCTTTCATTTCTGAAGCTGGCACTGTTTTGGGGATTGGCAACCGATTGCCTACGATGCATGCTCACAGCACTGTGACATCCTGACACAGAAATCTCACCACTCTGGAGTGCTCCATTAATCTAAAGGCACAAAACCTCCCAAAAGTAAGGTTCATGCACCATCTTACCTTTCTGCTGAAAAGCAGCAGGGATTTGTTTGTTATGGTTTGCCCTACACTATTCTCATCTGAAATGTGTAGTTGCAGAGAAGAATCACAGCGATATTTCTTTTATTCTGCCAGGTATTAGAGTGAGCTCAGTTGTGCATTGAACTGGGCTCTCCAGGTAGCTGAGCACCTCAGGGCAAAGAGAGGTGCTGTAAGGCCAGTCTGTGAAATACATTAGATTTTCATTTACATTATGAACATCATAAGGCTTTGACTTTATAGCAGCCTCTAGAGAGACCAAAGCCAGAGAATCTTTTCTAGGCAGGGATGATCCCAGCAATGAAATGTCAATTCAGAGCATGTTGCTCTGCACAACTCCTCATACTTTTTTTTTTATTATTATTATTATTTAATATAATGAAAAAATAGAAATGTAGAATTGGTTGGGTTGGAATGGCCCTTAAAGATCATTATGTTCCAAACCTCTTGCCTGGGGTACAAACACCTTTCACTAGACCAGGTTACTCAAAGTTCCATTCAACCTGGCCATGAACACATGCAGGGATAGAGCACTCACAAATCCTGTGGGCAATCTGTACCACTGCCTCACCACCCTCAAGAAAGTGCTGGAACATTCTATGTAGCTGACATCCAGCCTGCAGTAGTCAAAGTCACCAGAGAAATCACTGCAAACCAAGACCATGCCCACAACAATGACAGCTTCATGACAAGGGTGTTTAAACTTTCTTTCCCTATAGTCTGCACACCCACAATGACAAAACAAATAAATAAAAGAGAAAAAAATATAACCTTTAATCTGTGAAACTTAAATTTATAACGTCCCATTACTCTGACATACAGAAATCTAGTTGGAAAACTGACTAAATAGATTTATAAAACAAACCGCCTTTGCTCGCCATCTCCTTTGGGGAGCAACCCTTTTCCCAGGCTATTTCCATCCACTCCAAATCTAAAGCTCCCACTCCAGCTGATTGTGTCTTTCTCTCTCCATGAAGGTCTGGCTGCTGTCTCTCTCTGCCTTCTCAGCACTCTGTTTGCAGGGCAAGTCCCTGGCTACTTGCTGCAGCTATTCCTGTCTCTGCCTTGCCCTGCCCTCCTGTCCCCTCCAGACACAACCTCTCCACTTTCACCTGAAGGTCCTGCCTGACCCAGTGCATCAATCATGCAGCTAATCATTTCACAGGTGGCTTATAGCAAAGTGTCAGTGCTGACTAAAAAAGATTGGAGAATAGCTGTAAGTGTTCTGGCAAAAGGGAAAAAAAAAATAATGTAATCTTTGATAAAATGGTGGAGGTCAGCAAACTGCAGCTAAAAATGGAGATAGCAATGAGATAAACACCAGCTGTTTTTTAAATCCTTCCGAAGCAGTGTACGAGGTGAATTTCAGGTGTTTAAGAGAACATATGCAAAGTTCTTGGAAAACACAGTGCCATAAAGGAGTATTAGAGGAAGAAAGAATACATATGGTTGTTGCCAACCAGGATAAATTATTATTAATGTTTGCAATGGATGCCCAAAAGCAGGCACCAGAACAGTACAATGGTTTGGCCTCAAAAAGCCTCTAAACACCAAACTTTTTCACATAGCAAGATGTAAAAGGTCCAGTTTCTGTGTTTTGCATTAGTAGGGGGGAAGTGAATAGAGAAAGCTGACAGCTGCCAGATGGCACAAATAGCTCCACATTACCAAGTACATAAGTTTATGACAGAAGACTTGCAGCTTTGCAAGAGCTCAGCCTTCAAAAAGTACCCCAAAAAGTTTGCATTGTATAAATCAGAGTGACCGAACAAGATTTTCACCTTCCTCTGGAATACTCTTTATCTCTGGAATTTTTGGCCATCAGCTTCCATCCCTTGCTTCAGTGAATTCTGAATGCCACTTTACTACCCTTCAGTCCCCTCTGCCAGCTCCTGCAGTCCTCACAGCATCTCTCCAGGAGGTGTTGGAACTGCTTGGGGCTTACCTTGGTGGCTGTTTCTCCACGCATACTTTACCGACATGTGCGAATTCCTGATGTCACCTAGGGCAGACCGGGAAAGAAAAATGCTGAACTGCAGATCCTGTAACACGGGTAGGGTCACAGGAAAAGACACAGGATTTTAAAAAAAATCTTGCTATCAGTTCATGGGATTTCTAACTTCATCCATATTCCAGAGACAAATAGGAATACTTAAACAAATAGGAATATTTACAAGGTACACTGAGCTAATCTTAAGTAAAAGATGAGAGAGTCAAGGCTTAAGACTTCTGGGACCAGCTATGAGTGAAGATGCACAAATGTAACAGAGAAATGTAGCTTATCTGCATCCATCCTCCTTTCTGGGGGTTTCTGCATGTAATTCTGCTCTCCTGGCCAGCTAGAGGACAAAATTTTATTGCTGTAAGTCATATTTCTTTTCTTGTAGAACAGGACAGAAGTAAAAGGCCTTACAAGCTGGTTCGAAGTAAGATGAAATAAGATGGAACCAGAAAATTTCCCTTCATATATAAAATCAATACCTTACTCTTTAAATAAAGTCTGCAGTCTGGACACTTGTGCAAGATGCCCTTTTTGCTCTGGCTAAGTTTGTCCTGCTTGTTTTCCAGGTATCTGCACATGTGAAAAGAGGCTCAGCTCCGAGTTGGTTTTGAAGTTTCAACAACACAAACAGGGAAATCTGTTCTGTGTCATCAGTATCAGGCACTGAATTTGTATGTCTGCAGTAATTGCCAAAAGATTTCTCACCCCAGCTTTGTTGTGATTCTGATGTTCTCTAAATGTCAGTGAAATCAGATAACCGCCCCTTCGCTAAATAATGTCTGTCCTCTCCCTCTGTCCAGGGGATGAACATATTGCCAGGGACTTTTAAATAGAATGAAAGATGGGGAGTGCTGAAACAGCCACATGTACTTCAAATTCTCCTTATAAGAGTGGTTGTCATTAGCACAGATTATTTTTGTTCATTGCATATGTACGTTTTCTAAATAAAATTCCCAGTACTATTGCCCCTTTCTCAAAAAACCATCAGGCACTCAAGCCCAAAGTTATAGCAAAAGAAAATTTTTATCTCTTTAGAAGGCAAAATAAATCATTCTGTGGGAACACTGCCAATCAGAGGCTTATTGCAAATGAAAAAAAATTACACAACTATCACTTAATTTGGATCAACGACACCTGTTTCTAGGTAGATTCAGTGCAACAGTTATGTGTGCAGATGTACACAGAGATGATGCTATTATTTATAGAAAGGTTCACAGCCCATTAGAAACCATCTTGTAAAAAAGCTGACTTAAAAACCTCTGAAGATGCTTTTAGGGAGCTTCCAGATGCTTGTATAGTCTGCCAAATCTCTGGTCCACAAGAACAGGATGGAGATCTCAAAAAAAATCAGATTGTGTTTTTAATTTTCTCCTGTGATATCTCTTGCATTTAGCACTGAAGGAAAACATAATAACTAACTCAAGAGAATGAAAATCTGTCTGAGTTCAAAGGAAAGTTTCAGTTCAGTTTGTGGATGTCCAAACTGACATCCTCTCCCTACAGGTGGTAAATGCAACTGATGTCTCTCCTAATCTTTTCTATAAATAACATCAGCACAAAGGTTTGCAAGACAGAGTCCAAAGAGAATGGGGGTCGTTGATACTCTACTCTCATCTGAATAAATGCTGTTATCATTACAGACCTTCCTTTCTTGTTAGCATTGTTAAAAACTTTACCTATTAGTAAAAGAATTTTTGTGTAATTTTGTAGAGTTATTCTAGAAGAAAGAAAACACTATCTGGTTTTGATCCTATATAAGAAACTGAAATTAATGGGTGGACAAAAGACAGGCGCAGAACTGAGTTCTCATTGTGCAGTGTTCACATCCATATCCAGACATGCAGAAATATTTCTACTGTATTTTCATCCATTTACTATTCAGTATCATGACATGTTTTCATACAGATGCTGTACCTGAGCTCACCTCCTCTTTTGTTCCTTCAACGACCTTCTACAGACTTGTTAAGCAATGGAGAGTGTTTTTTCTTCAGAACTGTTCTGCTCCATCAACATTTGCTGCTTCCACACACTGAGAAATACACTTTCCTCCCAGCTTCCACAATTTAAGTCTTATCACGTAGGTAGAGGCAGTCTACTGGCAGTCAAAACAGACATGTCTTACTTTGCATTTTTCATGATACCAGTACCTGTGAACAGAAACTTCACAGATTTTCAGATTTAACTACTACTGGCTTAGTTTACTTTAAATGATAAGTTGTGGGAAAAGAGAAAAAGATAACTGAACGTGAACATGAGAAAGAACTGAGTTATTTCACTGCCCTTTTGTTGGCTGTGCCTTAGGTTCAGTAGGGCAGTTTTAAGAAGAAGATTTTCAAGGAAGCCTGATGACTCTGGTCAGGCAGTCTGTGTAACCTGCAGTACCTGGAGGAGTGGAGCAGCGCTGATGCTGTAGCAGCAGAAATAGCACAGCTCCATCAAAGCACTCCTGACCTAAAAACCCAGCTAGGGAATGAGTTCACAGCCACAGGGGCAGTGCTGAGCTGACACAGCTACCCTGCTCTCCCTGTTCATGCTTTCCTGAACATGCAGCGTAACACTCAGCCTGCACTATGTAGTGTACTTTATATTTTATTTTATTTTATTTTATTTTATTTTATTTTATTTTATTTTATTTTATTTTATTTTATTTTATTTTATTTTATTTTTTTACATATCCAGAGCTTCAATGCTACGTAGGATTTAACACATCCAGCAAGGCACCAGAACAAAGGGCCATGCTCAGAAAAGTAATGAACACATGCTGTCATAACATGACAGTTAAAGTCACCTCCCTGCCCCTGTGAAACCTTTTGTTTCTTCAGCCTCCCCAGCACATATGCTTTACCAGCTCAAACTCACTCCTGCTCTGGTAAATACATATCATCAACTACTCTTTGACTGTTTTATGCTAACAAAGTCTATGTCTCTGCTGGAAAACACAGCTCCATTTCATTTGGTTTAGTAAGCTTAAAGAG
>VZSR01000520.1:38862814-38910794 GCA_013398615.1 Brachypodius melanocephalos | reverse complement strand
TTCTTTCTTTCTTTCCTTCTTTCATTCTTTCCTTCTTTCTTTTCTTTCCTTCTTTCCTTCCCTTTTTTCTTTTTCTCTTTTTCTCTTTTTCTTTTTTCTTTTTTCTTTCTCTTTCTCTTTCTCTTTCTCTTACTTTTTCTCTTTTTTTTTTTTTAACAATCAGTTCAGTTCCACTTTATAGCATGTACAAAGGATTATATTTCACAGCTTATTTTGTGTTCTCTCATGTCAAAATGCTATCTCACAAGTGCAGATTGATTCTGCAGAGTGCACCTGTTGAAAAATCCTTGACCATTTGGACAGAATGAAAGAATTGCTGGAACCCTGCTCCAGCTGAACCTTTTGACCTGGCACACACTGGTGTGCCAAGGCAAAACAGTTTTGTCATATGGGTGATGTACAGTGCTTTGTGGAAGGACAAAACTTTCATATCCCAGCAACCATAAGACATCCTCACTGAACTTTGAGAAGAATGCAGCCAGTAAAATGAGAATGCAACCCTAAGACCCTCTGTGGCTCCTGTTTCAGTTCCAATTTCAGAATAGGAGCTTTATCTTGAAATCTTTATTCAAGACACACGCACACACATGCAAAAATTGAAGAAAACTGCAAATGTATTTTCTTACCACTTGCACTTTTCATGAGCGTGGATCTCAGGCAGGCTTTGAATAAACATTATGAATCTTTTCACTCTAACAATCTTAAAATCCCCATTTCTGACACTGGAACTAATTCAGAGTAAGGACCTGAGGTTCATCACACCTCATGCTCCTGCAGGATGACAGGACACTACAGCCAGCTGCACCCTGTAATCATCTGCAACAGGCAGCTCACAACAAACACAAGGCATTCTGAGTTCACTCAAAGTGGAAGACAAAACAAGTCCAATTAGTTTTTTATTTGCTCCAGGTTGGGCAGCCTCATGCAGTCTGCAACTAGGGTAAATGAGGCACAGAAAGCTGTTATCTGCGAGGGAATGTATTTCAGCCAGAACTCTAAGATGTTGCAAAGGTTGATCTCTGACGTGAAGGAGGTGTACTTAAAAAGCTACTTTAAAAGCTTGAAATTTATATGAAATGGTTATTTCAAATAAATCTGGTGCTTTCTCCCCTCACACTTGTTGTTTTAACTGTTGCATTAATAACTAGAAATTCATGACAGCTCAGTAACACTCATGTCAAAAGTGCATCAAGTCTGTATGAACAGCACTTGGAATAGTGCTTGGAATAGTGCTGTTATGCTTCAGCATGACTGTCAGATTATTATTTTTAAATAACAAGTAGAAAAGACAATATCTTCTCATCCTTGGAAACCGAGCTGGTTTTTTTTGCTGAGACTTAAAACAACATTAGTCTGAGCCAGAGACTAAGCCTGGGAAAAATGAATGTGGATGATATGCATCAGGCATTGCTATTTCAGCCCCAGCCCAGGCTCATAGAAAGAATTGTCAGACAAGTTTCAGTGCAGGCAGGATTTACAGTACAAATGTCAACAAGACAACATAAATAGCAGTGGATAAGACTTGCTGGATGATTGGATAGAAATACTATGGTTTGTTGTGAATGCATTCTTAGTCATTGCATTTCTTTCTTTTGTTTTTGCAGGAGGTTTGCACTTATTATACTGAATATATATTCTTAATATAAACTTAATATATGTTCTCAAAACCCAGAGTCCCTCCTTATCCCACAACTGTAATTATCCTTCCTCAAGACAAAGACAGATATGCACACAGTAATCACTACCAGAGCTTTCACAAATACCTGTGCAAGAAGCAGCTATCAACACTCTATTCATAGTTTCTATGTATGCTATGGCAAGTGCACCATCTAGTCACAGCAGCGCTCACTGCCACAGCCATGCCTGCTGAAGCACCTTGCAAACATTCAAACACACATTGTCCATATTCAAAGTGTTCCTTTTCTTTTTTTTTTTTTTAAATATACAATCAGTTGGGTTCACTGGAACTTTAGAGCAAACAAATTTCTGTTGAGAAAACATGAATATTGATTGGGCAGAAGCTTGTGGGCAGCCTTAGCTGGAACTTTTCAGTGGAAAGTCTCTCTTTGAAAAATCAGCACTGCTCATGAGAGACAGAACGTATGTAAGTGTTTAGTATGTGAATACATCTGAAGACCTATTTAAGCTGATAGTTTAATGCTCCAACATTTGTGCCACAGGCTTCAATACCATTTTGTCCCCTCTACATCAAGTTGTCCCAAAGACTGGAGAGAAGAAAGAACAGAAAAGAATAATTTTCAACTACAATTCCTTTTTTGAAAGGCTTGCATCATGGTCCTACCCAAAGAAACAACACTGGTTTTGCCCAGCTATAGGCACCATCAGGATACAAACAGACAACTCTTCAACTATTTAGGATAGTCTTTCCTGAATATGATTGAATTAAATTGCAAATGTATTTTCTTCCAGTTTGCCCTTTCCATGAGAAAGGACCTCAGACAGGCTGATTATCATGTTTGCTGAATACCATCAATCCCATTTGCTGAATACCATCAATCCTATTCCAGCCTTTTCGCTTCTTGCCTCTCTTTAAACTGTGAATGCATGCTAGACACTCATCCATACCAGGATATCCAATTCCTCATCATCTTGTAGTGATCACACATGCCCTGCTGTCTGTAAGCAATTGGGTAGAGTATAGCAAATCTAAACAGCACATCTCAGGGGGAACAGAAGAAAAGAGCAAAGCCTAAATTCCCTGCTTCTTCTAGCATTGCCACCTACTTAGATTTCCTCCACTGCCTGAAGCTAGTCCCGCCTGCTAGAACGACAAGGACTTTGAGGACTTTCATTGTTTCCAGGTTAACTGGGTGGTCTTCATTCCTCTTCTGTCTTGGGATTCTGTGGAGACCATCCCACTGTTTTACTTCACATCCTCAAAGCAAATGCTTGGACTCACCATTCCATTGTCTCTTTAAACTAGGCTATTTCTCCATTTTCTTCTCCTTTTTTTGTGTGCCTCTGCTAAGTAGAACACAAAGCCCTTTGCTAAAGTTGTTAGTGGATTATGTCTGCGTCGATTTGGGCATGATTTGGGCATTCTAAATGCTCTACCACCATTCTATTTGTTTGTTTTTACCTATGCCACTGCTCTCAAAGACAGATGAATTTGAGACACTAGTGTGCATAGTGTTAAAGAAGCTCCCTTTTCCCCAAATTCATGCTTCTGGAAATTATATCAATGGACATGATCTTCTTGGATCTATCTACTTAGGAACTGAAGGGAGCTACTAGAAAGCCATTCATGTCACAATTTTGTAACTTGGCCAACAGGGCTAACAATCTCTAACCTTTTCTCTGGAGAAGAAAGTCTTGAGGCTGGGGGACAGCCTGAATTTTTTGCACCCTTTTTCACTCATCAGAACTATTTTTTTTTTATGAAGATCATAACCGTAGGATAGAAAAAGGAAAATTTCCAGCCAAGATCAATGCAGAATCCGTGCAGTAATGAGCAAAATATCAAAAGGACTGATATTCAAAAGGGAGATGAAACCCCAAGGTAACAGCAGCAGTTTCATTGAAACTATTGGACAATTCCAGCTTTCTGAAGGGGAGAACAGGACTGGGCCTGCAGGCAGCTGTGCAGAGCAAACCTGATAAAGCTTCAGCTTCTCCCTCTTAGCTCCCTCAACCTCACACGTGCTCTATAAAGCACAAACTAAGATCTCCCCCGCTGAGCTAATCTCTTAGAATATAACAGCCCTGCAGTTGTCTAAAGAAAAACTGCCTCAGACAGGGCTCCACATCAGACTTGGTCCCTTTATGGCTCTTTCCCAACAGTAAGCCCACACGTGATCCTCATGCTTTCATCTCTGGCTTCCAGGCAATCTTTGTTCTCTCTCAGCAAGGAGGCATCACTAACTCTTTCTTGGGCTCAAAACTACAGGGACTACTCCAATACTCCCTGAAAACAGGCTGCCTTTCATATCTCCCAGCAATTCAGGCTCCCAGCCACCAGAACAGTCAGAGCTCCTTAGTCCTCCAAGTTCCATTAGTTAGGAAGAAAAACAGGCACAGGTAAGAGTAGAGACTTGAATCCCTTCAAAGCTTACATTTGCCCATGATAAAGTGCAGAACTCTTGTAATACTTCCAGTAATTTAAACACTGGAAAGTAGAATGGAATAACTCCAAGTTTATTTAGCCTTTTGAAATATTAACTATTTTTTGCTGGAACTGTTGTAGATGCACAGCAAGTTGTGATGTGCCTGCAACTGCTCTGGAAATCTGAGTGAACTGTCCTTGAATTCGGTACAAAAAGTTTTTTAAAAATTTAAGCACATATTTTCCCTTTCCCAGTCTGAACACCTTAGAAAGTCAATAAGGCAGAGACAGGCAAATAAAAATCTCACTATATAGTGTGAGAAGCATAAGAATGGATATTAGATTATTGACAAAGTTGCTGTGCGTGCCCTTTTGGGTTAAAAAATATAGTCAAGCAAAATGAGAAGTCTAGAAGCACACCTGTATACCAAAATCTTTTCATTTAGCTGAACTTATATAAAATAATTTCCTGGTTATCCTTTCATTATTCTTAATTTCCTCTCAGTGGTTGCTAATTTAAGATACTTTCATTAATGCAGTGTTCTTTATAAATCACAGAATCCTGGAATGGTTTGGATTGAAGAGGACCTTAAAGATCATTTGGTTCTACCTCCCGTGCTGTGGTCAGGGACACAAAAGTTGCCCAAAGCTCTGCCCAGCACTTGCCAACGCTGACCTTGAACACTTTAAAAGCGCACAGCATCTGAGTTTGGGCTACCAAAAGCCATGTCCAAGGTGGAAGAATGGCTGAATTCTACTTTCAGTTGAATTCCAAAGGAGAACGGTGATTCCCTTTGGGGAAACACTGCTGTCTTTCTCTGCTGATGCAGATGTTTTGCTGCTGCTCACCACGTCAGGAGCAGTGGTTACCTACAGGCGAAGGGCTGCTGGCGTGTCCCCGTTCTCTCTTTTTGCCGTTCTCCCGTAGCCATCCACCGGGAATGGGTTACAAACTTTGCGGTGTGCAGAGCCAAGGGCAGGGTTTGGGAGATTCCGAGGGTTCCGTGTTCACATGCTGCCATCAAGCGGGCAGACACAGCAGAAGGCTGCGAGCAACAGCAAGGACATCGTTCTGAAAGAGGAAAGTGTGTGGAGAGACGAGGAATAAAACAGTATTTTTGCTCCAAGCTTCATGTTATAAAAACCTTTTTGGTCTAATAAAACCTTCTCACTAAGGCTTATTCCTCTTCTATATTATAACACTTTCATATTTTAGCATCTTTGAAGTTGCACAGACTTGACTTTTGAGAGACCATGAAAATATAAGAAGGCTGCTCTGTGTCCGTAGAATTTGCCTTGATTCCCAGGGACAAGGATCACATTCCTCATTGTGTACCCAGGACTTGTCTGAGACCTCAGATATGAGCTTCAGCACAGCTTCCCCATCTCAAGGACCTACAGAGGACTGAAATGCAAGAAAAATTATCGTTTAGAGTTTTAGAGCTAATAACCAAAAATTAATTAATTCAATGGTTCTTCAAGTCCCAGATCAACAGTTCAGTTTATATTTGAAACTGAAACATTCCCCTTTACATGAAGTCTTATTCCTCCTCTTGCAAAGTTTTAAAACCACCTTCACCATCATCATTCTAAAACATACCTTCATGTCCTTCAAGAAAACTTAGAGAAACTTCAAAATATTACTTGATGTTAAAAAGGGCAAAATCCCAGTACATTTTCTGGGTTTCCCTCATTTAATGGCCACGGAGATGTAACAAAGCTCCCCTTTCTTTGTGGACCTCAAGTGCCAACTCTAACATGGGTTGAGCAACTACAAAAGTCTTCTCTCAAGACACTCTTTTCACCTAAGCCAGGCATAACTGGATATTTTCCTAGCTGTGTGACTTCCAGGAACACAGGATTTGTCCATGCCTCATTCACAAGAAATGCATAGTAAATGAGATATGTTTTGGAAAATTCACAATGTATGTATAGTACATGTGCAATGATTTCATGTTCTCTGGATGCATATGCACGTAGTTCTGCCAGGAAGGTCCCGTATTTATAAAAACAAAAAGTGATCCATATCTGTAGCAAATTGTTTTGCCCTTAAGGCTGTGATAGTAAATAAATTTGCCAAGGCAAATTTGAGAACTTGGAGAGGGAATGACATAGTTGTGGAAAGTTTTGTACTCGGCCAGTGTAAACTGCCCTGTTGTTTTCAGGGATGGTTTGTACATATTCCTGTAGCCAGGTCCTTAACACTGCTTCACTCTCAAAAGCTGAAGGTCTGTTTTAAATAGAAATACCGTGGTCCACCTGGATCTAAATATTCCTTTGAAAACAGAACTTCATGCTATCAACCTAGAAGAGCAAACTGGCTGGGCTGCTGTGGATATATCAGCAGCAGATGTTTTAGCACTTACAGATGTAATCCTCATTGGTCGAGAGCAATGCATACATTGTTGGTTTATGGACCATTATCAAGAATGGCAGGAAAAAGAAAAAAACATGTATGTATTCACCATTCAGATATCCTTCTCCAGAATTCAGTGACTATTCCTTCACAGGTTCTACTTTCCACAGCAGACAGACCTCTCCCCCATCATGGCTTTTTTCCCCCTCCCTGGAAGGAAAATAAACCAACATCCTCCCCTCAAAAACAAAAAAACAACCCCAAAACCAAAGCCCACCCAAACAAGCTCAAAACAATCAAACCAAACTGGAAAACCACCCATGACCTGTCTCTAAAAACCAGATATTTGTGGAACACCTATTTTTATTGGGTGTTTGTTTGTTTGTTTGAAGAAATGCACTGTGATGGAAGAACTGCCCACTAGATCACCATGACCAAAAGAAAAAGGTGACAGTTTATAAATATGAATTATAACTTCCTAAGTTTTGTATGCTTAAAATACAAAGATTTTTTACTTAAAGCCTTCTTCTGTCCTGGAGCAGACCAAGCTGTAAGGGATAAGGGAGCCTCTGCTCAAAGGTGGGGGGAAGGTGTACAGGCAGCTCAGGAATTTAACCACTGACTCCTAGCAGATACCTAAAGTTGTAACAGGTTTTGAATTGAAGCTGCCAGATACCCAATGGAGTTGTGTATGTTTCTGGTTATCTCCAAATTGACCCTAACATATTTCTAATAACGTTACAATGCACACTACTGAATTATATGTTTAAAACATATTGGTTTAAAAGAAGTGTGTAAACTCCCAAGACTCGTATTTCCTGAGACTCATGTTTCATGGCTTGAAATTAAACTCTGTTTACCTGTTTTTACATTCATCTGGGTTTCTAAGTCTTCTTCAAACTTCACTACAGCTGGCTGAAAATTTGCTAGGTTTGATAAATGTTCATCTTTCCAACAAGGGCTTTGAGAAGGAACATCTTCTCCATTTAACATTTTCACCCTGTTATCCAGAATTCAGCACTTTCTGCACTAGTATCTGAATATCATTTTTCCTCTTAGCACTACATTGTATTGCTATGATGTGTGCAAATATTATCAGCAATACAGCAAACTTGCTATGTATTCATGGGAATTCAGAGAGATGTTAACAACAACAAAAAAAATCCTACTATAATGCCATGTATGTGCTTTAAGGCTATTTTTTAAATTGAGCAGCTGGTTAATGGATTTGGGAATAGCAGAGCTGTGAGATAGCTGAGAAGAAGCTGCTAATCATTCCTATCTAAGGTGGCTGGGAAAATAAATTGTTACATAACTGCAGTTAAAGACACCTTTAGCCACTGCAGTTGGAAGTGATTGGTTTTGTTGTTTTGGTGGGTTTTTCCTTTTGACTGTTTTTCCTACAGGGAGCAGTCAGTGTCAGGCTGGCCATTCAGGAAAAGGAGCTGGGAGAGCCAGGAGTGTCCTGCCCCAGGGTGGGACAGACCCACGGCCTCACCAGCAGCACAGGCTCACAGAAGCTGAACACATTGCTGGAGCTGGGGCTGGTGATGGGGCCCATTGGCAGCTCCAGACACAGCAAGGGGTGAACCTGCCCCAGGGGCTGTCCAGGGCTCCTGGCAGGAGCAAAAGCGGACAGAGCCAGAGACAGGGCTGGAGCACAGGTCCAAGGAGCCCTTTCAGCAGATGGGCTAGCACCTGCAGTAGGTAGTCCAGGGACCAGCTGCAGGCAGAGGTGGAGCCCAGCATGGCTACAGCACAGCTCAGAGCAGAACCAGCAGTACTGCGCTGACCCAAAATGGTCCTGTGGACAGGAGGTGGATGAGAGCCCCAGGAGAGGCTCCTCAGAAAGGTTAGAACTTCTTAATGCTCTCAGGCACCTGACAATTTTATAGCTTTCACAACCCTTTGCCTGTTTGCCACTGATGCTTTTGATTCTTGAAAACCTCCTCCTCTCCTTGAAATGTGACAGAAAAAGCAGAAGTGAAGAATTAAAAGCAGCTGTCCTATTTCAGGTGACACGTGACATCTTTTCCTTTCTCCCCATGACACAGTCATGAAGGATACTTCTCTCAGCAGAAGTCTTTTAGCAGTATTTATAGAAAAGTCAGAGTCTGATCTTTAAATCTCTACTAGGTCTCTAAAAATAAAGACATTGAACAGCTTCTTAACATTTTAAAATAGATAAATAGAACAATTTATAGATGCAGCATTTCAAGCAAGAGACCTTTAACCTGAAATTAATATCCCAAAGACCTCTGAGATTCTATAGAATCCCACTTATAAGCATGTAAAAATAGCAACACTGACTGAATAGGTGAGATATCAGTGTGAACTTGCTCCTGCTGGCTGCAATCTCTAAAGCCTTTATCAGATATAGCAAACGAGTTCAGCATGAACACTTGTTGCAGACTTTACTGTAGAATAAGGTTTAGAAATGAATAAATAAAGCAGTATAGCCCTTAACCGCTGTTTATTTTTTAAAAAAGCATTACTGAGTAATTTGCAAGTACTGTACTTGCTAAATGAACTATGCACAAGACAAGAATGCTGCAATACAGTTCCAGTGATAAGTTATTTTTATTTTACAAAAAATAGCTGCCTTGAAGAGAAATCAAAATAACATTCCTTGCTTTTTAATCCCCCCCCTTTTTTTTTTACCTTTTATTTTGGGGAATGTAAAATCCTAAGCAAGACAGATACATTACATTTCTTCATTATCATTCAGCACAATTTACAGCAAATATACCCACAAATACTGAGGCCAAACACAGGCAATAAATTTTACATATTGCTATGAAAAGTTGCAAGATGCTGCTTGGCTTTCAAGGGCCTAGATGGCAGTGTAGTTCTTAGTGTAATTAGTCAGCTTGATCTTCTCTGGGAAGATAATATTAACTGAGAGGTTTTCCCCATTGTTAGACTTCAGAAAGAAGTTCTTTTTCTTGCGCAGGAGATGACTATATTTGGCATTAGCAAGCCACATTTCACATTTTGAGAAAAAAACAATCCCAGTTGTACCCAAGACAACAAGACACGTAAGCAAGCCTAGCACAACAAAACATATCACCTGGCTTCTACTCAGTAAGGGATCTGCATTTTGAATTGTTTCTTTCACTGTTATTTTCAGGATTTCTTGCTGTTGATGCACTGATCTATGGTGAGCTTTTGAGAGTGGCTTGTAATTCTGCATGTGATTTGTCTCCACATTCATTCCAGAGAGACTTGTGTTTTTGCTGGGATGTTTGCAGGTGATGCCAACAAACTCTGGTTTACAGATGCACTGGAACCCTCCCTGGGGCTGCTCACTGCAAGTCCCTCCATTCTCACACGGGCCACTGGCACAGAACGTGACACGGCTGCTGCAGAGCTTTCCTGTATAGCCACGGGGACAGGAGCAGCTGAAACCCACACCAACATCTGAACATGTTCCTCCATTCTCACAGGGGCTGGATTCACAGTCGTCTCTATCTATTTCACAGAAGTTGCCAGCAAAACCAGGAGGGCAGAGACAGGAAGCATGGGGTGCAAAACCATTGTCATCAATGCATGTTCCTCCATTCTGGCAGGGAGAACTGGGACAGACAACAAACACAGAGACAATATTGAAGTCCAAAGGAAGAAAATATTAGGAAACATTTCATATAATAAAAAGAGCTGGTTTTCTTTAGAAGAGCCAATTCCACTAAATGCAAATCCACTAAAGTCAGTGAAGCTGAATAAAGAATGAGTTTGTTCAATAGCTTTGTAAATACAGATTATAATATCTTCTGCTGACCCTTTGGGCAGGATTACTACACCAATATATAAATTCAATCCAAAGAGCTGTGAAAGGATTTTAAATTATTTCAAACGTTTATTTAAATCAAGCTTCTCGCTATTTTTATATGCTTGGAGCTATTTAGCTGAGCAACTACTCAAACGACAGAACAAAGACATGAGCAGCATGGCTGTTTCCTTTCTACTTGGTTACTCCTGAAATAATCCATATATTGTATTGGGAGAGCAAAAGAGTGCCATAGCAGATAGGTGTAAAATTGATTATTTTTATTTTGCCTGTCTGTTCCATGACATAAAAAAAATAAAAGCAAACAGAAACTTTCCTAGAAACTGCCATTCAGCCAAAATTTTTGATAGGTACAATTATAATAAAACATATCAATAAGAGAATTTCAGCCTGGGCAAAGACAGCTGTAATGTGAGAGCAGGACCACAGGAAACCAAGTATTTCTGCAAACTCTTTTAGTACTTCCCAACTGTCATAGCCTGTTACTATGTTTCAGGTGACATAAATTCATTGAGGGATCTTTTCTATCTTTACAATGCAACTATGCCTTACTGGGTGTAATGTCAAAAGATGTGGCCACCCGTTGAGTGGCAAAAATGTGCCAATTCAGGGGATCTATGCAAACTACATTTGGTCCTTTAGCTGTCCCTGCTGGCTGACAAGGGTCTCTGGGTCCCAGGTTTACAAATAAACCTCAAACCCCACTTTCGTGGCAGTTCATCACTGCCATCATCATGCCATCATCAAAGCTTTTAAAACTCACTTTGTAAAAAATGAAAAATATTTGGCAAAGTTCAGGACAAGCATCTTTGACACCAAAACTTTCCTGAATACTTGTGTATCCCTGAAGACACATAGCACAGTATTATCTGACAGTTGGTAAGTCCAGGCTGTTATTTAAGGCCCCCCACTTCCAGGGCAAAGTCTCAGGGGTAATGAACATCACAGCTTCAGATGCAGACATTTCACATATGGAGAAGTCAGTAGCAACTGAGAGAGTGAGAGGTGTTAATGCTCCTTCAACAAGAGTTCCTTCAACAAGTCTTCAGGAGGATTCAGTCACAAGGTAGATCTGAATACTCATAATTATCTATCTCTGAGCAAAAAGAGAACCAGGGGGTATCCATATAGAGCTAGAGAGCAAGAAGGTAATCTCCTAAAAGGAATTGGTGATTTTAGGGTAGTTTTACCAAGTCTGTATCCACCATAAAGGCATTCTGCTTGTTTATGGGACAAGAACTTCGCTGAGCTAGAAGAGAGCAGATGCTTCTGGATTTGAACAGAAACCCCAGTTCATATTCTCTCTCTAGCACTGAAAGTTCTGCCTTTCTTCAAGCAGTTCTATCAGTGGCTTTGCTGGAAGTTCTTTAGCCTGTGCCCATTGCCTCTTGATCTTTCATGGGGCACCTCTATGAGAAGTCTGGCTCTGTTCTCTTTGCTTCCCCCCATCAGGTACTAATACACATGGGCAAATTCCTCAGAGCCTGCTCTTCTCCAGGCTAAATGACCCAGCTCTCAGAAACTCTTTATAGGAGAGATGTTCCCATTCTTCAATCATGTCCATGACCCTGCACTGGACTCACTCCAGTTTGGCCATGTCATTTTTATACTGGGTAGCCCAGAACTGCATCCAGCACTCCCAATGTGTCTCACCAAGACTGAACTCAACCTACCAGCACTGCAGTTCCTAATGTCCCATTCCTTTTAAAGGATAGAGAGCAATGGTCTCCCTGTTCTGATGGAAGTGAGATTGCCTCCTTGAATTAACTATGGGCATGTTATTATATGTTGGTTAAGAAAAGAGGACAGACTGGTGGGCTAGGTGTTTTCATGCAGACAGCTTGTGTGCTAACTACTGTTCTTATTAGGCTGTGTATAAATTATCCCTCTCTAGAGGTGAGAACACAGGATGGGAGTCACTTCAGGTCTGCTTATGAAAATCATGAGAAGGCATAAATTCACCGCAATAAAATGTGCAAATTAGCACTTTTAGTACTCAAATTGTGCACAGAAAGCCACGCTGATAACCTGTTAAGTCTTTACAATACTAATAGATCAGATGTGTAAATTTTGATAATAATATCAGCAACTGTCAGAAGCATTGTGTATTTTAACACAGAGATACTTCCACTCAACAAAGAATTCTGAATAATAGAAGTGTAGATTTTAAATGCATGTCAGAAATCAATATTTACCCATTAATAATGCAGGGTCCTTTCTTGAGATGACAGTTTTTTCCTGTAAATCCCTGGGCACACAGACAAATATATCCTCCATCACCAGTCTCTATACACGTTGAATTATTGGTGCAGGGCTTTGCTGAACAAGGGTGAATATCTGTTTAAAAAACCCAACAGGGCTTGATTAATCTAATGAGAAAGAGTTAGTAAATGATATACTATACTTCAAATAAAATATAGCTTTAACAATACTTTATTTTATAAATTCTGATCTATTTCCCCCTTTTGTTAAAATGGAGCTCAGATTGTTCAACTATTGCAAGCAATTTCAGTTTATTTCTCTTTCTAGCTCCTGCTTTCAAAATGTGTTTGAATTGCTCCATTCTATAAACAAATAGTATTACAAATAAAATATTAGTATGGTACAAGAACTTCTACCCAGTCTAGCCACACTTTCACAATCTTGGCTTCTCCATGAGCAGAATTATGATAGAGCAATCAGGAAACAGGAGTCCTCCCTGCTCCCTGCTTATGAACAAATGTTTCATAAAAACAGAGATCAGCAATTTACAAAAAAAAATCTGTTAAAATTGCATCTTTTGGCTGGGCTACATTCAACCCTTACATAACTGTTCCAGAACACAGAGCTGTATGACGTCTGCATCCAAAGTCACACATTTCATTTTCTTTTCAATTGCCCTGCTGAGCCACTTCCCACTCAAATGATTACTGAATTTTTAAAATAATTAAAACTAAATAAACAAACAAGCGCATATTTTAGCAAGCTACTGCAGCAGCTGCAGAGAAGTGCTGACTGGAAGGTATCTGATGCCTCACACACATATATACACTTTCTAAGAAGATAAAAGGGGACTTAAGGGCATATATATTTTATTTCCTACAGCATAACATGAAATTTAGATGATATCATGAGGCACTGCAAAAATTTAACCACAGAAAACAACAGTCTTAGCTTTCAAATACAATCTTGCCTGGGTAAAAGGTTCTATTTCCTAATGCATTAGCCCGTTCTCGTTGCAAGACAACAACTCAGCATGCACTTTGAGGGTAAACTCCAATATTCAGAAGGACCAAAATAATCTTGAATGCTTTTTGGAGCAGAGTTGTTTGCCAGCTATTTTCACAGACTCTAAAGGCAGCTAATAAACTGTGTACTTTGTACTTGAAACTCTCTGAAATATATATACATATATATATATGAATACATATGTGAATATATACATTACAGTTAATAATTTATGTCAGGTATTTAATTTTAAAACACATCTTGAAAGGGTGTTGTACCAGGTTCTTTTAAAACATAATACATAAATAGCCTCCATTAAAATAGTTTTCTCTATTCTATTTTATCTCTCAAAAGGACAACCACCAAGTGGTGACTGAGACGAAAACGCACAAACCAGGATGTTCCATTTATTCGTAGATTGTGAGTGGCCTCAATCATGTTACCCATAATTAATAGTTGCATCAAACTAAGTTGTCATGCTGCAGTACACGAAGCACATGAAAACACTGAGTGTTTTTGTGAGGAAGATGTGCTCAGTAGTAGTTTGTCACAGGACAGTTTTCAGCCCCTGTCTCATGCATTCACAGCACAGGCATTAGAGACTCCACATGTACTCTCTGATGAATTTACCAACATGTGGCCTTGGCAAAGCAGTCCAGTGACAAGTAGGACAATTTACTCCCAGCTCACACTGTAGGTTGGCTTTTTAGCCAGATTGAGGCCAGGATTCCAGTAGGAGGTCATGGACCTGTTAACACGACTGTGTAGGCACAGCCAGGGGTGACAAGCTGACAGATCCGATTTAGCAACGTGGATCAAACACTCTGACTGGGCTGTCATGTTTTTCCTGGAAAAGAATTGACTAAATTGATTTTCCCTTTGTTATGGTCAGAGTTTGATGTGGTTCCTGTACTGTGCAGTGTATATCAGCTGCAGAGGGAAGCTCTGTGCTGTGCAGCCTGGTTACAGGTGTTCACACACCAGATTTCAAGGCTGTGTTTCCACAAGATGAGAAGATCATGATGAATCATGGCATCATGATTCAGCTGGACAGGCCCCACTGCAAATAGGTTAAGCAGAAGCGTCAACACCAAGATCCACTCACAGGTGTCTTTATTCAAGTGCCTTTCTGTCCATGTGACTGTAATAATAGTCACAAATGCTACCACTGATTCTAATTCTGCTCTATATATTTACAGTTTACCAAGCACAACCCATAACCTGCATGTCTCTAAATTACTAGGAAGGTCATTCCTGACCTGAACTGAGAACCAGGCTGCCCATATTGAAAACAGCTACACAATCAAAGGCATTAGCAAACCCGTTGGTGATCTAAAACTACTCCAGAAAGGAACCTCCATGATCGAAGCCAAGGAGGTCATGTACTAACTTTTCTACAAAACAGAAGAGGTATCATCACCAGTCCAAATCATCATTTTCCCTTCCATGCTTAGCAAGTAAATAAATGGCTAAGCCTATATCTCTATTTTAGAAATATTTCAATTGTTTGTAGTGGCCAATGCACTTCAGACCCTCCCACAATTTTCCATTCTAGGTTTTTTCTTCCTGTCTCCTAATCTGATCAAGTTTTATTTCATGATACCTGTAAATTCACTGTAGCCACCTGTAATGACTTTATACAGGCAGGAAACTGACACCAACTTTTGGCAGAGGATGATGAGATCAGGGGCTGAGCAAAAACCCATTTGAGGTTTCAGTGCTTTATTGGGCCAGGATAACAATTTCTATCAATTTTCCAGTAGCAAGAAGAGGAGGAGGAGGAGCACCCTTCTCTTGATCCCTTATGGCAAACAATGTACTTAGAGTAGCTAAAACCACTGAGATGAAAGATCATCAACATAACATTGCTGCAGATGAAAAAATAGTTATTCTTTTGGCTGAAATTTCTCTGCAGCTCTTCATGGGGATCTAAATTCAAATCAGCAAAGAAGACTCTGAGATGTCTCTGAGTGTTGACAGAAATAATAGCTTTCTGCACTTAAGCAAAGGATGCCCTTTTTGGTATTATAGGACTATCTTAATGAGTATGTGTTAAATTAATGTTTTTTCATAAAGATGTGGGTTCAATTTTCAATGCATTCTTTTTCATCCTAAGTAGGAATTGCAAGAGGGAAACATTGCAAGGCTCAGAATTGCAAAGATATGTTAATACTAAGAAATTCAGCTATGCAATTAAATCTTTTAAAAGTAGCTGTGAAGACACTACCTTTAAAATGTGGAACCTTGTATTCACTGATAAGCAACAGAACCTAGCCTCCTAAGGTGGCAGAGGAGGTTGTTCTGTGTAGCTTTAGAAAACTCTGATTGTAGATCAGAGAAGGACTCATTCCTCCTCATTAACTCTAATGAGAATCTAGGTGTCTGTCTCAGGTACAAACATATATGTGAGATGTGTCCAGAACAACATCTGGAGAGTTTAGAGTCACACCTGCACCACAAATGTCACCACTGCTACCACAGCTCCTGCAAACATACCAAGAAGCCTCCTCCAGGCTGCAAAACCTGATGAATAAATGAGTAAATGAGGACCTGGGAACTTTGCACTAAATCCCATGTCACAGCAAGGATGTGACCTACCTAAAACCTTCTGATTCTTTTAGCAGTTTTGAAACTCTGATGCAGTTCAAATTGTCATCAATCACCACTTTGGCAATGCATTGGAGAGCTCAGGCATGCTCTATAAATTATAAGCCATATACCAACAAAAGCCTGAAAGGCATGAGGAGAAAATGAGTCCCTGGACAGCTGTCCTCTCGCAGCTGCAGCTACGTGGGCAGAACAGTTCATGCTCCTGGATGCTCATGTGGTTTCCATGCCCTCAGATCACTCTGACTGAACATTTGCCTGTGTCAGCCAAAATAAACCATCTCAACAAAGGCCAATTCTTCAGCTTGCTCATACTGAGCTGGCTGATTCTGGCTGGCAAAGGGTGAGAGTGCACAGGGAGCTGTGCAGGCCTGAGGGGGAAGTGGCAGCCTGTTCAGGAGGATCTTTTTCTCAGTTGTAGTAAAGTTACTTCACTGAATCATCACTGGGTTAAGTAAAGGAAAAAATAAGCACGATGTTTTCCTTTCAAGAAGTACTAAGAAAATAGCATATACATACATATATAATGTGCTACATAAATATTTAACATTATTTAATATATACAACTCGCATTTTGATTAAAGGGCTTACATGATGAGAAGGGAGCAGTTGTTTGTTGGCCTTGTCCCTGATGATGAATGTTTAAAATAGAATGAATTTACACTTCTCTCACACATATGCCCAATTACAAAAGATACTGCATTGCTTCTGCCGAAATTATTATGGAAGTTTGAGGTTTATGTGCTGCTGCCCAGAATCTCCTCATTATCTGGAGCTAACATTCAGTACTTTAAAATTAGTTCTCCAGGAGGACTTTGCGTGTCTGGAACACCAGATGGGGCTGCTTGCCCTCACTTGCTCAAGGAGAGAAAAGGATGTGCAAACCTATGTCACAGAGGCTGCCAACCCAACCCTCCTCACAGATGCACTGCCAGGGCTTGGCACAGCTGCCGTGGAGGCACCCAGGGAAAGGAACACACTCATTGCAAAGTGCACCCTGCCAGCCAGGTTGACACCTGAAAGAGATAAAAGACAAGACAGAAACATAGTTTATTTTGAATAAACATAATTTTAAGTATGCCCTCCTTTTTGAGGCACAATAGATAAACTTTTGCACACCAAATCGTACTATTTGAACAAAAGCATTCCATCAGTGTTTCTAGGATAGTAGAAGCGGTTTATGTGAAGAAAACTGTTTCATTCAGCAAGAAAAAAAATCCAAACAAACTTATCAATCTAAATACTTCATACTGGAAAAAGTAAAATAAACAGGTATCTAAGCATCCATGCTCTATGATTCCAGTTACTGTGTCCTAATCATTACAGATTGGTATTTTCAGAGGCCAAACGATTTCAGTTTCTATCTCTCTTACCAGGACTATGAATTATTGAAGCTGACCACTCTCGCTCTAATACCCTGTCTGAGAGATCTTTTTACCTGCATTCACTAGGAAATTCACAGAATCCATTCTCTGGATGGCAGCCAGCTTTACAGTTCACACCTGGAAGAAGTGATTTATAACATTAAACCAGAGAAATCAGCACAAAACCCCCCACATCATGTCCTATACACATTACTGATGTTTTGAAAGAACCCAGACTGCAAAATGTTCCATTTCTTTTTTCTTCAAACATGTTTTTGCATCATAAAATTTTTAATTAACCTAATCTGGAACATGTTATAGAATGTTCCTATAGGGCAAGTGAAATGACATACAGAATTAATCACAAAAGAATACAAAGTTACTTTAGCACATGAAAGTGGATGTAATATCCCTATACACCATTTTTAAGGTATAATGTCAGAGCATATTCATGGATGTGGTTTCACGACATGCCGCTCCAAATGCATTGTTTCAGAACTACTTGAAACACAAAAGTACTTTTAGTCAGAAAAAAAAGAATCCATTTAAAACTACTTAGAATAAAAGCGCTGAATTAATTTCAACTCTGTATCGATTGAAAATAATCACTTTCATTAAATCATGCATAAATAACGTAAGTTAAATGAGAGGAGACCTCAGTCGCAGGTTTTGTTTGTTTGCTTAAGCATTTGCCTCGGCACTGCTCTGACAGATCCCCGCTATCCGCTGACATCCCGCGCCAATGGCAGGAGACACGCGCTCCGTCCGCTGCCATGGAAAAGCTTCCGGACGACCCCAGCACCCCTGCCTGGAGCGAGGGCTGGGGATGCCTTTGCCCATCGGGGCACTCCGAGAGGGCTCCATCATCGCCGCTGCCCGGCGGCCCCGCCAAACTCCCCGAACTTTCCCAGGTCGCCTCCCCTCCCGCGACACTTCCCGCGGCGGGCAGAGCATCCCAGCATGTCCTTACCTGGGGCTGCGGGCAGCACCAGGGGCAGCAGGCAGCAGCAGCCGAGGATGCCGGCGGCGCGCAGCCCCATGGCCCGGCCGAGGCCGCTCCGCTCCCCGCGGGGCTCGGCGGACGCGGGGCCGGGAAGGCGGCACCCCCGGCCCGCAGCGCCGCCGGGATGGGCGGACGGGGCGGGAGGAGGGAGGGACGGAGGGCGGGGAGGACTGCCCGCCTCCACCCGCGGCCGGGGAGATGCCCACGGGGCCGGGGAGCCCCGGCCAGCGCCGCCGCTCCGAGCCGCGCTGCTCCCCGCGGGTGGACACAGGAGCGGCGCACCTCCAGCACCTCCAGCACCTCCAGCAGCTCCAGCAGCTCCAGCAGCTCCACCACCTGCAGCAGCTCCACCACCTGCAGCAGTCCCGGCACCTTCAGCACCTCCAGCAGTCCCAGCAGCTCCAGCACCTCCAGCACCCTCGGCACCTCCAGAAGATCCAGTAGCTCGAGCAGCTCGGCTGCTGCCGCGGGCGAGGGGCGGAATCCTGTAGGGGCGCGGGAGAAGGGAGGTCTGGGGCGAGGGGGAGTGTTAAGCACGCCTCTGGTCTCCTTAAAACTTAAGTCTGGCTGCCCGCAAAGACCTAATATGGGGCTTGTCTTCAGAAATCTAAATAATTCTCAGTCATTCCCATCAGAGCTCCAACACTTTCGGGAAAGACTCGGCGGAGGCAGGGAAAGTGTGATACTGTTGTGTTTCTGAGGCTTGAGAATTCAAAAAAGACCCCACCAAAATGCCCCAAAGTGTACCTTTAGCAGTCACGGAACAAATCAAGAGAAAACATTACTGTTACCACGAGGCAATTTAAATTCTGCATTTTATTCTGTGACTCTACAGTTCTCTTTTATCTCTTTATTCTTCCTTTGCGCTGTCCCTTAAGGAAATAGGCCGGCTATTTCTTATTCTTTGTGTTCCTTCTAGTTCATTGTTTTCTTTTAAAGAAGTTCTGCCTGGTTTTTAGGATTCCTGAGGGACCTGTTTTCTGCCTGCTGATGCAGTGCTTTCTTCCACCAGACCTCATTTACTAATTTACCTGCTTTTATGTGAAGCAACCAGGGATCCTTATACTATGGTGATAAAACCACAATGGGCTTATTCAAGATTACTTGCTTGAAAATGCACACTGGAAAGCACTCATTAGCTTCAGATTGTCCATGTAGTGGTATTTCAAGACAGTGATATCACGTAGGTTGTAAAAGTTTGCTGTTAGCAGTGCTGCCTTTTAGTTTCAACCAAGAATGGAGGAAGTGAAGGACAGAAAGTGTAGAAAATGAGGGCTGGGTTAAAAAGAACACTCAGGGAGTGAGGTGTGAGAGGCAGACACTGCTTCTTCAAGGCCCTCCAGAAGCTTTGGCATCTGAGATAAGCTGTGCCAATGTGACACCATAGGCACGGATTGCATCCATTCCTTTTCTGCTTGTCTTGCTTTCCTTTTACTGAAACATTACTTACTGTTTTGAAAAGGTTACTCTGCCTCACAGCTTTTGCTGTAGCTCACCAGACCAGTCCTTGCTGGGGTGTTATCAATGGCACCCTAGAGACTGTGGAGTGGTAATGATGACTGCTTAATCCTTTACTCTGCCCTTCCTTAAGCCTCTGCTTCTGTAGGGCAAATATTAGCAGCTCATTGTCTTTTCACTTTGCTTTTTTTTTCTTAGTTGTTTGTTCACACTCAGGTTGTGATAGGTCCTAGTTTGCTTATTGTTCCCTTAGGTGGTAAGTTCTCTACTTGCTGATGTAGAAGCCCTGGTACTTTAGACCTTTTTTGCATTTTTGGACAAGAGATAACCTTTGTAGTTAAAAGGGTTCCAAGCGTTCTGTGATTTCTGTGATATTCCAGTATCACCACGACCAAGGAAGGCTTTAATCTTTCTCCCTTCCATCCTAGAAATTTCTCCTTGTATTCTTTTTTTCTTTTTTCTTCAGACCTTAAGAGTAAAGACTCTGTAGAAGTCATAGGTCTTATTCGTGCACTCATCAATGTCAAATTGTCTTCTCTAATTTGCATTGTAAATAGAGGCTCTGACATACGATGACACATTTCTTCTGTTTTCTGAGATAACTACCGAATACCTGCTCTATTGTTCAAAACTGATACCTTACAAAAAGTCATTAGGAAAGTCTGGTTTTCACAATGCTACGTACAATGTTATAATTGCCATTGCAAACTTCAATTTTTGTACTCTCCTTGCTTTTCAGGCTTTTAAAAATAGATACACTGTTAAGTAAAAACTACCTACTTTTTAGAACAATTCTACTTCTTACTCTCCTGTGTCTCAGGGATGCCTCTTGGATTGCTGGAAATTGGAAAAATCTCAATTTTCCCATCTCTTCTACTTTCTTCAACTGTTATCTAAACAAAGCTTGCTAATTTTATTTCTAAGAGGTCATAATCCTTTTCTTTTAGAGTAGAGTCTATCTGCTGGAACAGAATCTGCCCAAATACTAATCCAAAAATAATTTCAAAACAGAAATCCAACATTCTGTAAATCCAGGCTGATTCTCTTCTCCCCCATCCTTCCACCTAAGTAAACCAAGCTGAAAATCATTTTTACTCAGCTGGTTTACTGCCAAAAGCACTCTGATCCAAATCTCCATCATCTTCACGACACTTCTTGAAAATTACAGTAACTGTGTTCTGTGTTTCAGATCTTAGTGATTTCTACTCAGGATAACTGTTGTTTTTTGTTTTTTGGGTTTTTTTTAACTTTTTGTGTCTTTCCATTAGAAATTGGAAAGGAAAGAATCTCATGTAATCGATGTCTAGGTACTGAGATCATCTATTCTTCACCTAAAAATACTTGACTGGTGAGTACACATTGAGAAGCACTGGTCTAGAGATCTCCTGACTTTGATTATTGGGAAACAGAGAGTTTAATGGAAATCTTGGAACTTATTTTAGGAATCAGGCACATCAGATCATCCAAGAAATTGACAGCAACAATTGAATCCAGAAAAAAGTCTTTAAGGATTCTTGTCCAGAAACTAATACAATACTTCATTTGTTCCAAGAAAATTGCACACAGCTATCCTTCATTCTTAGACAGGAGTAAGAAACATGTTCAACGACTGAGATATTGGAAAAGGCAGACAGAGACTGACGATTTAACTTGACAAGAACTTCCTTTTGTATATTGAACAAAGAAACAGAATTCTTCATCCTTCTGGTCAGCAACACGTAAGCAACTTTGCAAAGTCTGAAAATGCAGAAGCAACAAGAGATCCTTGAAGTTACATCCTGGCTAGGAGTTCTTGTACTGCCAAGGTCTTGTTTGCCTACTACTCTAACACTTTTTGACTGGAGAGAAATACAATCATATTATTATTTCGCTGTTTGCAAGAATCTGAGGCTGGAGAATCTGCATCAAGTGACAAGAAACACAAAGCAATCAATTGGTATTACAGCTCATGAGAGTCCCTGAAAACTCAGGTAGCTGGAATCTGAGGCTATCAGCAGTGTCACAAAGAAACTATAAACCAAATGACACCTCACATGAGGAGGTGAATAACTTTGATTAATTTGGACTACCCTTATACACCTTGCAAAGAGTAAAGGAAAAAATATCAATTACAGGGCAGTGCCATTGGCCTGGCACTTTGTGAATTGCTATATCAGAAACTCTGTCAGTGGAGAGGTTTTTCTTTCATACCTTGAAGTGATCTCATCAGCCATAAATATACACAGGCATAAAGTCTTAGGCTCTGTTACCTGGGTTTACAAGTTTGTACTCAATGACTAGTGCTGTCCATTAGAAGAAAGCTCATCACATGCAGCTGCAGCTCTAAGGAGCTATTATTCTCTCTTTCTGTAAGGCTGTCCTATTCTTAGGTGTGCTGGGACTAGAATGGCTGAATCAGCCCACAGACTTGCTGGGTTTGAGCAGAACATCCTCTCTTTCCTTTCCCCCTAACCCTTGCCACATCCCAGAGGCACAGTGGCATTTGTCCCCCACATGCCTTGACTTGTGCCGCCTCTGACTCCTGAGTGAGATGACTCAGTGCACTGTGCTGGCAGGTGACTGACAGGAAAAACATGAAATTATTCCTGCTGTCACCATAGCCTTTTCAAAAACAGGTTTCTGTGCTCACAAATGACAACAGGTGAATGCCTGCAGGCGTCAGGGGGAGACAGGCACCTTGTCCAGTTCTGGCTGCATCAGGGCACAAAAACCAGAAAGATTTTCTTCTCAGAATAGATTTCACTGCACACAGAAGTTGCAGCTATCACCAGTGAGCTAGAGATTGCCAAAATATGTTTTTTGAGCATGGTAAATTTTCCCCATTGAAACAGCAGCCAAAATGTGTAGAGCTAAAATATACAGCAATAATTTACAGGAGTTAAAGCCAAACTCATTCCCTTGCCTAGTGCTGAAAATCCTCACAGCCTCCCTCTCTAACTATTGTTGAAGCAGTAGCTCAGTGGTATCTGTCACCCAATTACTATAGCACAGAGAATTCTGCCAGCTGTTTTGGAAAGTACATTATATAAAATCTTGGATGCTCTGAAGACTGAGGCAAAACTTCCATCACTAGAATAGCTTTCTACTCTCTGTAGCAGACTTGATAAAAAAACAGATATGATTTTCCCCTTTCTCTGTGTTAGGGATGTCAGAGATTTTGCCATCCCTGAGATCATAGTCTAGCCCTGCATTGATATTTTGAGGTAATAGACATGAATGTTCATATTTGAAATATTCAGTAAGATTCTACATTCAAAGACATCTGTCTTTACTCTGTCAGATGCATGAACTTAGCAATTAAAATACAAGGTCAAGAAAATACTACATAAAAAGCGAAGCAAGACAACAGCAAAGAACTTTATTTTTCTAGTAGTTTTTCCATCCTACTATTCACAGCACAAAAAATGAGCAACTGGAAGAGCATAGGCATAAAGTATATTTAAAAAACCCCATGTTTCTGTCACTAATGCAAACAAAAATGAAGTCTTATCCTAAGGTGTTACAAAAAAGAATACACATGTATTTAAAGAAATATAAACAAAGGCATTTTTCAAAGATCTGGAAGAGTATCACTGTCATTTCATATAGTAGTAGTTGGGTGCCTGTTCTTGAAGTTTAGAATAACATAGAGAGTTATAGAATATAGAATAATATGTTCATTAAATGACAGTGTGAGAATCATGACTAGATTTTTAGTATAAAACCAGAGAAATTATAAAAGATTGATCCATCATCATGTGTGAAACCAGGAAAGACAAAAATGCAAAAACTTGTAGTAGGCAGAAATAATGGTCAGTACTGCACTTGGAAGAAAGATTAATTTAGCCTGGGTATATAGACATTTTCATCTAACATTAAGGTGGATCAGACAGTATGACAGTTTGTCACCAGAGTAGAGGCACAATAATTAATTATGTGTCTTTAAGGGAACATTAAGTACACTTATGAAGAGAGTTATATAAAACCATCACTGCCTGAAGCAGGTGCTTGGATTAGGTTATCCAAGATATCCCTTTCAAAGCCATCCTTTATGGTCCTGTGATATCTTTTGGTCAGGCAAACATCCCCTTGCAAATTGATGCTAAAAAAAGCCTGAATCTTAGGAATTTTTAAAAGGTGTTTGGCAGCCTGACTGATGTCAATATTAATTAGGAAGTTTTTATCATAAAGTGTCCACTACACCCAACATGCTATGCCAACTGGAGATGCTGGTAATGCTCAATTGGTAAATCACATCACCTTGTTATGTTTTATTTTCCTGCAGTGTGGAAGATTTGGTGCAGAGAATACAAGTGTAGATTCTTAATTGTCAGCTAGGAAACAGAGCAACTTTTTTGGCTTTGTTAGTAGTATTGCACCTTAAAATATATTTTTAAGTACTTGCCTGAGGCTAGAAAAGTAATTTTACTTCCTACATAAAACATAACTAGATCTGAGACTACATTTCTGGACAGGGGCTAACTGTGTATACAAAGGGGAGAAAGCAAGAGAGGGAAAAACAATCTCTCTATTAAGGCACAATGTTCTTATGGTTTTCTGAAATGACAGAAAAAATTATTCTGTCGTCTGGCTGGAAGGGATATTTATAGAGAAAAATGGACAATTCACTGTGAGACAGACATATATCAAAATGAATAGCTTAGTTTTATCTTCATGGAGTTCAAAATGATAGAGAGCCATCAAGGATTAAATTTTTGAGAGAGGGGGAAATTCAACATTGAACCACTGTTCAGGTCTTTTGGAAAATCGTCCACATATGAAATCCAGAAAGAGGAAATGTTGCCATATATATCTGAGTGTGTGTAAAGTGTGCGTAAAATCTAAATTTAGTCTTTGTAAGAGTTCTCTCTCTCTATGCTACCTATATATGGAGAATGAGCAGGAAAAGAAAGACATCTAGAGGAAGTATATAACAGAAAAATAAATGCATGAAGAAATATCTTATAAAATTGTCATTTATCAAAACAGAGTAGAGGTACTCTGACAATTTACAGCTTTTACATCCTGAAAACTCCAGTGTGTTCTGATACTAACAGTTTCAACCTGAACTCTAACAGTTAGAGGATCCTGCTGCTTTTAAAGCTTTGAACTGGCCCTGATGGAGGCTTTAGGTGGCAGAAAATAAATGAAAACTAATCCACATGCCTTTCTAGACTCATTACTGCTGTCAGAACTCTAGTTGCTGTTCAGTCTTTGATTTTGTCTTGATCTCAGCTGGATTTTTTGCAAACTACAGAAGCAAGCTGTTATTTTCAGTCTTAGTGCTTTTTCTGATTTTGAGCCATTTTAAGGGAAAGATGTTGCATTTACTTCCATTACATACAAGCTGTACCAGATCCATTGCTGTTATTTATACACCCTCACATATGGGTATGTTCTGCTGATTCCATCACACGCCAAAAGCCTTTCCGTTGGTTTTGACTTGTTTTCCTTCTGACAAAGAGACCAGATCATTCCTCTACCCTGTGTTGTTTGGTTGCTTTTTGTTCAGCTTCCTCAAAAATATATGTTTATTTTCTCAAATTTTTGTGGTTGTTTTTTTTGGTTTTTTTTTTGTTTGTTTGTTTTTTTTTGGGTTTTTTTTTGTTTTTTTTGTTTTTTTTTAATACATCCACTAATTCTAGAAATCAGGTGAGCTGAACTCTGTCATATTCTCATTTTATGGAGTTTTTTTAGATCCCCCTCTCATATTATAAACACCTCTATACTGTACAATTCTTTCCTTTTCCATACAGTTTCTAATTATCTTTTCTTCTGCTACTTTTTTTTAATGTGGTGTCTTATCATTATGGCTTTCATTCCTCTCTCTAATGATATCGTTAAGCTATAAAATGGAACCTAAACGACATTCTATTTGCATTATTATGGTTACCTTGCATTTTGTCTAGGTCTATTTAATCTTTAATTTGTTACAGGATGTTATATAACCATTGCTTGAAAATGATCAGTTTTGGTGGAATTTCTACTATTCTCTATCAGTGGAATTTTTCCCTCCTGGGTGAGGGACACATGAAGAAACTGCC
Organism: Brachypodius melanocephalos; assembly: GCA_013398615.1. Taxonomy (NCBI): domain Eukaryota; kingdom Metazoa; phylum Chordata; class Aves; order Passeriformes; family Pycnonotidae; genus Brachypodius; species Brachypodius melanocephalos. Next base: position 38,884,926 of record VZSR01000520.1, on the reverse strand, counting down.
TCAAGAGCATCATTCCACTTGTAAATGTGAGGATAAGATTTTATAACAATTGGTGCCATAAAAATAATTGAGAATTAAAAAGAACCCAAACCAGAAGGAATATCTGAGGGGAATAATAAAGCAGAATATGCCACAAGCAGTCCTTTTTGCCATAGCCAGAAGCTCTTTCCCTCAGTCTAGCATCAAGGCCAAGAAAAATAGAGACTGGCAATTTGTCAACCCTTTATACACAAGTGATATCAAGAAAGTAATTTTCACAAAGATATACAATCTGTTTCCTTTGGTTTAGTTCATGTCTCAGCTCTGCACTTCCCAGGATTTTTTTTTTCTTTCTAGACTTATCTTGAAAGAATTTTCAAGTGAAGGACATGTATTTGTTAATGGTGCCACAATAATATATTTTAAACTGTTCACAGGGGTAAACACTTGCAGTCAGGAAGCCTGAAAATTTTTACATAACAAAAAGCATGACTTTTTGCCCTGTAATTCCAGCATCAGATCTAAGATAATCTGTAACTTTAGAAATGCAATTTTCAGTGAAAAAAATTCAATGAAACAAATTAATGACTTTGGTAGGTTTATCCAGTATCTAGTACATATTAACATAGAATGCTCAGTGATAGGAATTGTTTTATAAAGCATGATTTGAGATTAATGTTAGAAATTAATTAAGCGAGAATGTAATTGTTGTTGTTGTGCCTGAAACACCTCCATTCTTTAGTGGTGAAGATTAAGGTGGCCAAAGCAAGGCTGAATTAACTGTGGGTTTTTTTTTTTTTTGCCAAATCAGATCTGACTAATAGGATTTTTTTCAAATCACATAAAGGTAAATAACTTGATAAGCAAGAATGAGTTTGCTGAGATCCTGCTTTTGCACTGGTTTGTTGTTGGTTCCATTTCACAGAGAGAAAAGCTGAGGCACAGAGAAATAAAGTAACTGGTTCAAACCCACACTTGTGGCTAAGTCAGATATGCATGATTAGGTCTTCTGCATCCCTCTTTCTTATTGTTATTATTATATTTAACAATAGGAACCTTAAGAATAAGGTCCACCTTTGGAGTGAACCCCAGACTGGGAAAGAGGAAGAAAGAAATTAGGCATAAAAAGAAAAGGAGCTATTTGATACAGGCCATGTAAAAAATTGGAACTAAATGCAGAATTCCCTTGCATTCTGAATTTCCAATGATGGCTATTGGAAGGGAAATACTGGTTCTTTGTGTCAGAAGCGGGCAAACTTTCAGTTTCCTGAACTAATATGAACTATGGATTTCTGTGCTCATGTTCTTGGAACAGTGATATTTTTGTCTTCTATAATCTTTATTGCTGCTAGCATGAACTATGGTAGCTATACACTGCTCACTCTTGTAGGTCTTCTGTAAACTAATTAAGTGTTTCATCTGCATATTGCTTGTGAATTTGAATGCATGCACAATTAGGATATTTCTCTTCCAAGTGCAATAATCCTTAGGCATTTTCTTCAAATGTGTAATTTTCCCACTATTCCCTTCAAACAGAAATGTGTCATAAATCTGAATCCCATTCTCTTGCATAATGCAATAACATTGAATCACTTCATTTTCTGATTTTGTAATGTTCACCATTACTACCATATAGATTTTGGTCTAGTCTCCCTGTTATACCTTATGAAATGAAATTTGTAGAGGGTGGTAAAACAGTGGACACAACAGGGCTTTGGGAACTGGAAACAGAATAAAGAATCTGTATGATTGCTGACTTGCATTTTGCTTACTATAGGTAAAAGCCTCCAGTGACAAGGAAGAGAATAAATAGCTCTCCCTTTAACTGCAACTTTGGAAAGTTGTGTGGAGCAGTTCTGATATGAAAGACAAAACAGTGCTTTCAATTATGTTTTCATAAATGCAGAAAAGTAATGATTTTTTTTCTTATATGAGCAATGTATTATATTACTTTTTCATCTGCTTGTGTCTTTCTTATGTGTTCGTGTTTTGTTTTTATACTTACTTTGAGTATATAAATTTTTTGTTCAAGGGCTGTCTTTTTACACTGCACTTCTAAAATACCAGTCCCTGTGATGGGCTCCTAGCAATTTTGACAATACTAAGATGATGTAACACTTGTATTGCAATTAAAGATCTTGCTACTGCCATCAGGACTGCCCTGCTACATGCAGGGGACTAAAGAAGAAGATAGGGGAGGTACTTTTTATTCAGAAAAAATGTGAAAGAACATAATAATGAAAGCAGGACAACAAATTAGGACACAACCACAATAAAATAACATGACCAGGATGATCCAGGAAGGAGTTCGCTATCCCCATGGCTCTAAGGGATGGGGCTTTCTTGTTGCTTCAGCATTTGTTTGTGTCTGTTGGGGAAAGTAACAGAATGCAGAAAACCTGTGTAATGTTATATTATTATATTGCTTTTGAGGCTGAAAAGTCAAGCCCTCAACAGATGAGAAATGATGCAAGAATTAAGACCCACATGGAAACTTAATTTGGCTTTTTGTGATTATGCTTTCTAATTCCATCTGCAATCTCATCATTGCACACTATTTTTTCATGGCACATCTGCCTGATTGAGTGCTTGCTTTTTAAATAGCTTTTCAGTATTTTGTTTACTCATGTGGCTCCTGTGCCTTACCTCTTGCATTTTTCAAAACTTGTTCTAAAGAGCTGTTGAACTTTTTCTGAGACTTCTCATGCTGTTCGTATTAGCATCCAACAGATACAAAAAAAGAAACGAACATATTTTCAGAGCATAACATAAGGCAGTACTATACATCCAATTTATATCTGGAGGACAGAGAAACAAAAGAAGTAAAAAAAGCCCAGTTCCTGCTTGTTCTGTGTTGCCAATGAAACTTTTTTCAGTGCATTTAGCACATTAGACATTCAAATCACAGCTCTCAAAGACATGAAAGGCGATGGTGAAAGCACAACACCTTATCAATTCAGGCTCAAGTGAGAGACCCAGATAATGAGTAGATGTAATTGCCACACATGAATAGTTTGGCTCCAGCAACTTGCCTGGCATTGTCATCAACATCAGGGAGAGAGGCACGGTAGAACATAATTCTGCAGAAGTTTAAAGCAGAGGTCAGTCTTTTCCTCCTGCTCCCCTCTGTACAGAGCTTCTGACCTGTGGGTCTGTGGGCTGGGCTCCTTTCACAGCACAGTCATGGCTCATTTTCATGACATCCTGTTTGTTCCATTACACTGAGCCCTGATTCCTGTTGCAATTCCAGTGCATGACATTCATGTAAACCTTCCACCTTAAAAACCCTACAAGTGGGTTGAAAAAAGATTGCAGAGAGAAGTGCAAGAAGTGCACTGCCAAGATTTTGTGGGCTTCATGATACTTTAAAAGTAGCCTGCAGCTAATATTCTGACTTTTGCTGCTTTTTGTTAGTTTTTTAATCAGAAACAGGAACACAATATCCCATAATGTGGTATCAGCCTGGTGTCTTCATGGCTTGTCTGCATTTTGGCAACAATTACAGCTACTTCACAGAACTCTGCAGCTTGAAGCTAGTGAGGCGACTCCCAGTCACGGCTGATGGTCATTATTGATGAAGCAATGAGAGCCTTTGCTGAGGAGGTTTACACATTTTTGCTGAGACCATGTGAATGGTGAGACATGAATTTTTAATTCATTTCCAGGCATAGTTCTTACTGTTTCTCCTTAAGATCAATTCTTTCTGCTCCATATTTCCAGCATTTCTTCCTTAGGGCATTTTATAGCTCACTCTCTGTTACGCTTCCCTGGATTTCTCAGTGTTCCTTTAGAAACATTCCCACTTTCTCCTTTCCTAGACTTTGTGCTGTGTTTCTCCTTCAGTCCTCACACTCTACCACTGCTTTCTGGGCAGCTGAGCCTCTTTATTAACTTCTCTCACTCCCCATGGCTGTCTCCTGTACTTTCCTGTTCTCACCTAAGTTGTTCTTCATCTGCAAATCTGCACCCTACACTATTTCACTACAGGGTCCCTTCTCACAATCTGCTTGCCCATCCAGTCCCAGTTCACCAGTATCAGAGACTGTCATAAAATCCAAAACCTTTCTTGTTTCTTCTCATTTGTTCACACTCTGAAAACATCTACTCATCGGCTTTGAGCCATCTTTCTCTTCTATGGGAAAGATGAGAAGAGACTCATTGTCAGGGTGTGTGGGGATAGGGATATTGTCTTAGACTGAAAGAGTGTTAACTCAGATTAAAGATAAAGAATTATTTACTATGAAGGTAATAAGGCACTGGCACAGGTTTCCCAGAGAAGTGGATTCTGCATCCCTAGGAGTATTCAAGGTCAGCTGGATGGGGTTATGAGCAACTTAGTCTAGTGGAAGTTGTCCCTGCAGGGGTATTGGAGCTGGACAATCCTTAAGGTCTCTCCCAACCCTTTACTATTTTATGATTCAGTGATTCTGCTCATCATCTTAAACTCATCTCTCATCATCTTCAACTCATCTTCTCACCTACTGGTCTTGGGTTTCCTCTTGATCCAACTCCCATCTCCAGAGTCTGCTTATCTTTTTCAGACTATCTCAGTCTCATCATCTCCTTGGGGAACACTGCACTTCAGTCTCCGGCCTGCAACATGGGCAGAATAAAAAATACCTGTTGAGGTCTTATCTTGCAAACATTAAGAATTTTCTGTTGAGATATGCAAATGACAATTTTTTCAGAGGTTATGTCTTATTTGGAAAAGAACAGATATTCAAAAGTAAAAACAAATCATGCTCTGAAGAAAACTGCAGCATGTCTTGATAAACTGCATATCCTGCTCCTTACCATGGGGATAAGGAAAAGTGTGGGAAATTTGTTTAAATTTTTTAATAATTACCATAATTTTGGCCCATGTCCATGTCAACCTTATCCCGAATCTTGGAAACATTTAATGAATTTTGGCTTACAGCAATTATGTAAACTTCAAGAAAAGAATCTCTTCATCCAGATGTCTGGCACACACAATTCCAGCTGGAATAGCCATAAACTTGATTAAGTTCTCATCTGTCTGAAAGAAAAGCCCTATGAGAAATGTATCTTGCAGTGTGAAATATGGGTGATTCGGAAACAGTCCTGTCAGAAGCTGTGGAGAGTGGCAGGGCAGGTATATAGCACCATAGGAGTAGAAGATGAGGTTTTGGCAAAGAGTTGTTACAGAGCACAGAAATAAAGGGAATGAGAAGAACCGAGGAAGGAGAACAAGACTGGAGCAGTGAGGAAAGCACAGGACACACAGAGCTGGCAGAAAGCAGTGTCCAACAGACACAATCCTCACAGAACTCCTGTTGTGGCAGGCAGTGGTGGTCAGAGTGCCGTGACCTTCCTGGAGAAGGGTTCCTAGAAGGACATCCCAGAGGCACAGGTGCTTCTGGTGCCACTGAGTGATTTTGAGCTCTCCAGTGAAATCAGCTCTTCAGGGCGATGCTGAAGGGAGAGAGGGAGCCTTTGTGTGGAGTTCTGCGGGGGCTTTATTCAACTTATCCTTCAGAGAGATCCAGGGACAAAGAGCCACCAAGTCAGAGGGAGCAGGGGTTTGTATGGGAAAGGCAGGGGGCGGGGTAGAGCATCAGGGCCAATCATCTGAGACCTGAGGGGTGGAGCAAGGGGCAAGGACCAATGGGGTACAATAGATTAACATAGGAACGGCAAAGCACACTGGAAGGAACACTTTTGCTTGCCATAACTCCAGAAGATATCAATGAGGATTACTCTCTCTTGAGTGGGGTGTGCTTGAGTCTGTTCTTTTTCCAGGTGAGCGTGGCTAACTTATGGTTTGGCCTATGAGCTTCCAGAAACTCCATCATCCACTTGTCCTACTGCATCACAACATTGCTGAGGTACTCCATCTTGAGACGGCTTGGCCATCTCCACTTTATTGCCATTGTTTTAGTAGTGTGTTTCTTGCTGTTATATAGTAATACATGGAAGAAGAGGAGTTTGTTACAGTTTCCTGGGAGTTGCTTTTGTTCCTGAGCCCTTGTCTACCCTCTGAGGTCATGGACCTGTGTATGTGCATGTCCCTGGGCAGGCACACAGGCCCAGCACTTCCCCAAGAGGTCCCGTGCCCAAAGCAGATTGTGAAGGAAGCTCGGCTCAGTCTTGCAGAAGCTCAGAGACGCATTCCCATTCCTGCTGTGATTTCTGTCACACACCGTGGAACAATGGGAGTGAGCAGGAGTGGGATGACCCATTTGTTTGGTTGCCATGACAATGTTACCCAGTACGGAATCCTGCTCTGAGCAGCCTTGCTGCTTGGCTGCTGTGGGATGATGATACTCAAAAAATAGCGAAAGAGGGTTGGCCATTGTCATTTCGCTGCACTGCATTGACCTCTGTAAGATGAAAGGTGCAGCTCAGTGACAGAGATCTGCTCCTAGAATGCAGCATTTGTTTGAAAAGAAGGTTATGGTTTTTGTTTGTTTTTTTTTTTTCTGAAGGGGCATTAGATAAAAGAGATAGGAATTTATTAATTTTTTTGAAATTCTAATGAGGGTAATTTAATTTCTAATGCTGCAAATAAAGTACCTAAGGAAACCAATAGTGTCTTACAGATGTAGGGACAGAATGTATTCACATTGCGGCAGAAACAACGCTTTCTCTGGATTGGAAGCTGCTGAGATCTATAAGTGGATATGCATTGGAAACGTATAGATATGCCTGAGGACTGATTTAGAATGGTAGATAAAGGCTGTTCTCTATTTGACACAGATGAAATAGGCAGCTCTTGCTCTCATTACCATGAGCAACTACCTCAGCTGGTGTAGAAAGGAAAAAATACTTCACCACCAGCTTTTCTTTCACCCAGAGATAACTTTCTTTAAAGAAATAATGGTTTCTCAAATACAGATCAAGCAAGATATATGCCTTTAAGGATTTTACTGAGTCTTTGAGGCATTTCTTTACCTTATGTTGCAGCTAGCTACAAGACAAAAATGACTTTTTTTCTTTAATTTTGTACTTTGCTATAGAAGGGCTTATGATATTGTTATTATTACTGTGATTATTATTAAGGATGAGAATAATATTTTGTATTGCTGTAGAACTTATGTATTCAAAGCAAGAGTCTTGTACCAGGTTCTGTGCATGCTCGCTTATTTTTATTTAAACAACTATAGTAATCTTTTCAAAATGTATGTTAGTGAGCAAGTATATAATATATCCCTCTAGATCAGATGTAATTTATTTCTATTCTTCAGGAGATTTGGGAATATACATCCGTTCCTGTTACAGGGAGGGATGTGCTTTGCAATTCTCTATTCCCTTGACAAGAGCAGCTCTAAGCAGCAGGTGATTTCCCTGAGTAACACTGTTTATTTGCTGTTAACAAGTTTGTCTCTCCTTGGAATTTTGGTTCAAATTGGCTCAAAAACAATGTCAAAGCAAAGTGTTGCATACACATGCATGTAAGAGATGAAACAAATGAAGATTTGCATTTGGGTTTCTCCTTGGTATACATGAATATTTTTACTCACCAGTTTGACTTGCTTTTCCAGGATGAAGAGCTTTTCCCCCTTTTAATGGAATTTGTTCCGAAGGAATTTTCTCATTTGGCTAGGAAAATTAGGGCAAAAGAGAAAGTATCTGGCTGGACAGAGTGAGATTACTGGAGTTCTTCTTGAATATTTTTCCAGGTTAAACTTGTTTAATATTTTTAGTAATGATCTTGGCACAGAAATTAGAAATATGGTGAGGAAGCCCCTCATGTTGTAACTGGACAATATCAGATAGCCTTAAAAGAAAATAACACAGGAGGAAGCTAGTAGATTAATAGGGGGTGAAATGAGATGGAGTTAAATTAAATGGCATGTAAGTTTGTTCATTTGAGTACTTGGATTTTAAAAGTTAGGAGCCCATCCATGGGAAATGACTGAGGGGAAAGACCAGACCACACTGTAGTGGTGGCTCTGTTACTGATTGCTGTTGCCAGCAACACACACTTGCTGAGAAAAGCAATTCATGAATGGGCACTGCAGAATTCTTCTTAAGCTGAGGTGTCCCCACACCACAATCACTTATTTTTGCATAGGGTGACACAGAGAAGTGGTTGACGTGTGGTTCGGAGGGAAGGAAACGGTGAGACCTGGGGAGTGGCCAGTGTAATCAGAAGAAACTGCTGAACTCAACCCAGACTGAGAGCAGCTGCTGTCTATAAATGTATTACTGAGGACAGAACAAAGTTACCCGTACAGAGGATAAAGCCAGCACCAAATCAGACTGGTTTGAACTGGTTGTTAATAAAATTTGGCTGGAAATTTGAAGAATGTTTACAAAAGAGTATTGAATCGCCTTTTAGAAGGAATATCAAGGGCAATTAAAACACATACCATAAATGGGATTAAACCACTGTTTTGAAATTGTTACTGTTTGGCCTCAATACTGACCATGTGATTTGTCTTACAGATATATAACACTTTCTCCTGTTAGCCTTGTCAAGTGAAAAATGATCCATTTCTAATGCATATCCTGCAATTCAAGGAAATGTTATGTCTGTTTCCATTTTAAGACTTGCTGCTTTCTTGTTACTCTGGCAATTATCAAGTGCCTGTACTAGCAGTTTCCAAGTACTTAGAAGCAGAAAATCTCTCTCATTCTTTCTTTTTAAAGGCTGTTGTAGACAACAATTAATTAATTTGTTTATGTCTACACGTATATGATGAGTGAGGATGACTTGTTTATGTGTAAATAAATGACTGAAGGGGAACGAAATAATTTTAAATGAATGCTACATTTGGAAAATTTTCTGAGACTTGTGGTTAATTTTGTTTCCAAGAACTGCTTCTAAAATGTCATCTCATTTGAGCTCACACATCCACAAGCCTCCACATCTTCACAGTTTCCTGGGACAGCCATCATGAGAGGTCGCTGCAGGACAGAGATGAGCCATGGGGTTTCCAGTTTTTCTTGTGAAGGGTTTGACCCTTTGGGTCTTGGAATCCAGATTAGAGCTACTGTCTCCCAGGTGAATGCAGTCTGGAACTTGTGTCCTGTTAGCAATGGAATTCATCCTTCAGTATTTGCTTCCTTCATGCAGTAGGCTACCACTCTTATAGATATGAAGTACTTTTGGTGTATTCTTTCAAAGCAGTGAGACCTTTAAACTGTTACATGTTGCATGGATATCAGGAACAAACTGGACAATAGAGTTTGATTTCCTGTGTGGTTTCTTCAGATGAAAGTCCAGGCTTACACACAGACAGCTCAGTAACAGATGTCCTCTCCTGAGATTTAGGCTGGTGGGTGTAACAATCAATGACAAAAAATGTACAATATCTGAAAAAAGACAGGTACTCAAGAGCATCAAATAAATATTTACTTGCAAATTGGAAAACAAAATCTGATGATTAATTAAACATAAATTGTTTTGTCAGAGTCATTCTGGAAGCATTTTTTTAATTACGGGAAACTGCTGAAAATAAACAATTTTCTGAAACAGCTCAGAAATATTTTCTTTCCTTCTGATCTGTGCAGATGTTAGACTCCTGATGACTCCTGCTTGGGAGAAGTGGGAAATCAAATTAGACTCTTTAACAGGATGTAGAAGAACAGCTTTATGAAGAGACCTTGCATTGGCCAGTTCTCTGAGAAAGCTTTGCCTGGGCTTTGTCCTGGAGTGATGTCTCAAGCAGCAAAATGTTTCAAAACTCAAATAAACCAGATTTTAATGGAACATGGACTAAACCAGTTGCTTTAAAATAGGGGAACCTGGAAATGACTGGGTAGGAAAGAATGCAGATATTTACACCCTTTGTATGTCTAGAAACAAAGATTAAAACAGCAGCGGAGAAAAACAAAGGTTCTGCCAGAAAATTTGTGGGGTCCACTTATGAATAAGATATTAAAAACCTGTTGAGAGAACACAGAGCAATTTCAGAGGTGGTAGAAACTTTTTCTGCATCACTGTTCAAGGCAGAAGAAATGAGGGATATTCCTATCGAAAAATCATTCTTTATGGGGGATTTATCAAGTGAAGTGATTCTGAAGGGATGCTGGAAGTGACTGAAAAAATGAACAGTCAGAGATGCCCAGGACCAGGGTGTATTCACTCATGGGATCCACAGGAAATGGAGGATGAAAGAGCTGAATTGCTAATCATAATATATGCTCTTTTACTTAAATTACATCTGTATCTGAGGACTCAGGAGTGACATTAAGTCTATTTTTAAGAGAGAGAAATGAAGAGAAAATTAGTAAAAAACTATAATACAGAGTGGAATAAATGGATATGTGATACATTGGATTTAATTGGCAGGAGTCAACCTTGGTTCTTTTTGTGAAGAAGTCAGTATGGGGTTTTTTCATAAAGCAAAGCTCTTTATTGCAAATCTTTTACAGTTCTTTCTAGAATTCAATAGAAATATGGATAAGGATGATGTGATTGATAAATCCTTAGATTTTCAGAATGCTTTTGATACTCTTTCAATTTTGCTGCAACCTTGTATGTGTGATGTAGGAGACCCAGCAGGGAGCAAAATGAGCCATTGCCTTACCATGGCTGTGCCAAGGTTCTTCTGATGTTGCCAAGATGACTCCAGCCCAGGCTATCCTTGCAGGTACCTGATTGACCTGATTGCTTCTGTAGTCTCCAACAAAACAGAATATTTCTGAGTTGCAACTATCACAAAGCAATCCCTTCTGGTTCTGGGGTATTTATTACAACTGTCTGAGAGTCCCAGATTTCCTCTAAATAGTTTCTCAGTCTATGTGTGAGCTGAGGGCTCACTGCTCTGAGAAGGTCTCTCCCTCCTGTGCCACAGAAACCCCTCTTCCAATAGCAAACCTCTCCCCTGACAAGCAGGAATCTTCTGCTTTCTACAGGGGCCAACCTCACCCAGTTGGTCCCCTCATGGAACACAATTTAAAACAAGAGTAAGCAGCCACTGAGAGCTTGTCCATCACAGCTATGAGCAAATGTGAACATTTCTGCTGGCAAGAAACCTCAGTGGGAAAGCTTTGGAAACACCAAAGCCACCAAGCCACTCAAGTGGAAGCTTTCTTAGTGGGCTCAGAGTCAGGCAGGCTGCTGAGATATCAGCTCAACTTCATCCTGGCACAACAGAGGTTGTTGGAGAGAACAGGCAAAGAGACAATGTGAATTGTCCAGGGAGACAGAGAGGGACATTATGCCACACTGGTCAGTGACACATGAATGTCCTGTAGTAACCAAGATCAAATAAAACCTTGTTATTCTTTCCACTTTACATTCAAGGCCTGGCAGCTTGAGAATTTGACAGCTACAGCAGGGTGCCCTCTGTGGAGCAGATATTGTGGTGGCAAGGGATCTATCCCTCTGTGGCCCCAACAGAAATATACCTGATTTTATGTCCCATTTATGCCTTTCTGACATCTGAAAAGTAGTTGATTTCAGATGACAGGAGCTGGATTGATGATTATTACAGTCATTTCTCAGCACTGTAATTTTTGTCATCTTTACTTCAGCTATTCTCTTGCTATCCTCTGAGTATCATTGGAACACTAAGATACAGTAATTTTCATCATTCACCCCTTCTGTTCACACCGTTTTTTTTCTCTTACTTCTATGGGCTGGACAATACAAATGTTTTCACTGTTTTACATACTTTATTTTACAGTTTTACAGTTTTGTCTATAAGTTGATGATATTATTTAGATATTTACAGATATTTTAACCTGAAAAGCAAAGTCCCAATCCATTACTGTGTTTAAAATAAAAATAGCTGCATCAGGCTGGAGATTCATAGTATCTGTTAGTATAAGCAGCAGAGTAGGCATTGCCATGTGGTGACACATACCCTCCTCATCTTGCAGCAATGTGTGCCCCAGAGATGTCATGAGGGGTATAACTGTGCAGAAGAGAATATGAGGAAAGAGATCATCAACCAGAGATGCAGCTGTACAGATGTACATGTTTCTCCTGTTTTGTCTCCTGTCTGCTGTGTGAAGGTCAGAGATGTGGCTTAAGATATACAAGAGATAAAAATGGCTAAAAAACATAGATGGTGTAAGTTGGTGAAATAAAACATAACTATTTTCTCATCATTGTGCTGGAAATATTTTGACCAGAGCTAAAAATTAAGCTATATGTGTCTTTAAGTGTGTACTATGACCTTTAGATTGGATTTTGGTTGTTTGGGTTTTCTAATATACTATGTATGTAAAAAACCTTGCTACTTTCTGTTCTTTTTTCTTAAGACACAAAGAGACTGTAGGTTTTAAGCTTGTGTAAGTTATCTCCTTCAAATTTTATGATTATTAATTAGCTAATTTGTACAGCACGAGGATCAGGCTCATGTTCTTTGAAATTCAGTGATGGATAGCTCCACAGGAAAACATAAAGTATAAGCAAGAAATCCTTAACCTTCAACACTGAAGAATAAATAATCTGAAAAACCTACAGGAAAAGACTGAAGGAAATGGAGCTTGATGAACGCAAACGTGTGATTTATTAAAATATTGGAGAAAGTTCAGGAAGAATAAACAATTATGCTATTGCAGCATAGGAACACATCAAAGATATTATTGTTATCCTTCTGTTCTAACGAAAGATGCCATAAGAAATCAGAGTGAATTGTTTTCCAGTAAGCACAATTAAAAGGATAAAAGTGTAAGATTTATAAATAAAAGTATGCAAAGGATGCATTTGCTCACTCTAGTGGGAAGTGATATTTTATGAGAAAATTTCATATATATCTTACAAAATGTTTGCAGAAACATGGAACAGCCTCCCAGCCTTACTGTCCCAGAGCAGGAGGGAGGTAGCTCATGCTGATGCAGAGCCTAAGTGTGTTTTAGCCACAAACTGCACAGCAGGGCTGGGATCTGTAACGTTGGGGTTTGCCTGCTCTGTTGATAAGAACAGTTCATGTCATACATCTGAGTTTTTCAACTCTTTTACCAGCTCTACTTCTATTTCAGAGAAGGAGAGGGCATGGGTGTGTCTGGGATTTCTAGTGGAAGCCAAGGAATTTTGTAAATGAGTTTCTGGATAAGTCCCATATACATACAGTTCCTGCCCTGTGGAAAGGACATTTCTTCACCCGTTGTTGTGATAGGTTTCCTTGAAAGAACTCAGAATTGCTGATTATGAACTTAACTTACAAGCTGGATTGATATTATTCTAGAAGAGTTCTTTAAGAACAAATGATACAAAATTCAACTTTATTCCAAAAATTCAAACTGCTTTTACTAAAAAATACACCTTGGCATTCATGTCAGTGGGCTTATGATTTCATATACTGGGCACATTTCTTTGCTAATTACCAAGAAGATACTCTGGTGCAAATAAAATTTTGAATTAAAGGAGAAAATTGAGTTTGAAGTAGAAGGTTAACCCTGGTTTGTTACTGGAACAATTCATGTGGCCAAACCTAGGTTTTTCCTTTGTCTGCCTTTCAAAAGACAAGGAATCCCTTTGTATTTCCATGCACACAATGTGGTCATGTAAAGGCAAAAAGGGAATAAAGAGCATTTTGCTCCATTTGCACACCCTTGTGTGCTTGGCTATCTGCTGTGAAATATCATTTGCTTTTAGTAGGAAGCCACAGGTATTGAACTGATTGGTACAGTTTCTTTATGAGGACTCTCTGCAAGCTGGGGAACACTTTCTCTTTCACAGTGGGTCTGTCTTTTAATTTGAGTAGCTGTTGCACTGTGGCTGGAGGAAGGAATAGTGAACTTTTGATTTCAGTCAGCTTTCCCAAGGTACACACAGAGGAGCACACGGACAAAGAAAGGGAAAAGCTATAATTGCAATGCTTTGCAGGCTGGATGGCAGCAAGCTCTGCCTCAGCTCTGCTGGAGCAGAATCAAGCACAGGACAACGCCACACTTGATGCTCCTGCTGGTGACAAGAGCAAGGGACCAGCTTGGCTACACCATCTCTGCTGTGACAACCTGGTCAGGCACTTTCAGCCCTGATCCAACACATTGATTCAGTGTCATCACCCACTGCCTCAGCATCATCACCCTGGGGTGGATCTTCCAAGCCTCGAGAGAGCCACTGGATCTCTGCTGTGAGACCTGTGCAGCCAGACAGGAGAAAGAAGAAAGGAAGATCAGTGCTGCTTTGGGGATACCTCCCTGAAGATGCTGGGTGGGTAGGGGTGGATTTTCTTTACGTGACAGCATGCTTTTTTAAGAGGAAGAAGACTCTCACCTTATAACAGCAGCTCCTGGCAGGGCATTGACACTGCAATTTTGCACTGCATGCATTTCTAAATGCACTGCATGTTTATCTCATTTACTGTTCTCAGTTGCTTTGTTCCTTTCTTTCTCAGGAGGGACTAAAGACTGCCAGAGAGATGTCTTACCAAACTGACTATGGCACTTTATCTGCGTTGGAAACAGGAGACAAACAGCAAACCTCACATCCAGGGAGGTGGTTGAGGAAGGGTGAGATTCAGAAGAGTGCTGGGGTTTTCTTTGCTTCCTGTGATTTTCTTACCCCAAAAGACTGATTTAGGGCAAGTGGAGGCTTATTGGCTGGTAAGGGTAATGCATCCCTATGTTCTGTGCTGGTGTGTGGGGGACTGCAACCAGACTGTCCTCAGTGGAATAAGTGCCCCTACTGGGAATATAAAAAACATAGATTTTCTTCTGCAAAGCAACTCCAGAAATGAAGAATAAAAACATAAATGGCTTATGGCTTGCTCTTCTTCTTAAGAAAAAAAAAGGAAGGGAAAAGGAGGGACGTTTTGCAACACTGAAAGCTTGGATGATGCAGAAAATCAATTCTTTCTTCTGTCTTTTAATAAATACACAATGCTATTGAGGATATTGGCTCTCTTTCCTGAGGAAATCCAGCATGCTCTTAACAATTACTGTACTTTGCTAGGCAGACCTCAAAATTACATGGCTAAAAATGTAATATCCTTCTTTCCATACATGCAGATGGTACAAATAAGTAACCCTTTGAGATCAGACAATTTAAAGATGGCTGAAATTTTCAAATGAATTATTTTTGGGCAAAAAGATGGGGTTTTACTAAGCAGAAATATCTGCTCTCAGAAATTTCTTGTTTTTTCATTATAAATCTGAAAAGGGACCACAACTAGGGAAAATTCTTGCAAATTTTGAATTTTTTTTTGCTTTCATATTTGTAAATGTATACAGAAGATTTAAATGGTCTGTAATAACTCTTTTGCCTTTAGTTAACACTACAACACATTTACTAAAAACTTTTTTATAAAGTGGTAAGACAATTTCAGTCATTCTATAGAAATAATTTTGATTCAATATCCCAACAAATAATTTGTGTCATCCAACCATGAGAGGATATCATCATCTCACATCTGCAACAAATAACAGTTTAGGAGAGGAGAAAATTATAACTCCTTACTACAAATGGTCATTTTTAGCCTTCTTACCATATGTACGTGATCCATGTGGAATCCCTGTTGTTTTAAAAGGCAACTTGCTTGGCCTACTGCTGGGATAACACCCTTAGTTACACTTCCTGTTATAGTTTATTCAAGGGTTTATTCAATCCTATTCTCTAGAACACTCACACAAGTTGTAGCTTAAAAAAGCCAAACCCTTAAGGTAATATAAAGTAATATTACAGGCTTTCATTAAATCTCACTGAAAAGGGTTGACTCCTGTAACCCCAAGACCTTGAGCTACATTGAAAAACATATTCTGATCCTGCTACAAGCAGTGGCTTCTTCCACCACAAAGGAATGCCTCTTACTGCACACAGTGACCTGTGCAGAGGCACGTAGAGATGCACAGAGCCAGGTTTGACAAAACAGCTACCACGACGGGAAGAGCTGCTCCATGCCAAGCCACTGCAGCTCCAAAGCTGCTTGGGCTGCGTGAAAACTCATAAGGATTTTTGCTGTCTGTTGGCTGGAGGATGTCCACACACCAGAGCAGCCAAGCCAGAGAGAAAGCTGCTAGAAGACCTGCATTTTAGTCTAATCCATTCCTTTGAGACTGGCCATGAGCAGAACACTATAAGTGCCACATGTCAGGATTAATGCTGACTGAAAAACGTGTCAAAAAGTTATTAAAGGCAAATATTTCTCTTCAGTCCTTCTGGGTGTAGAAACATCACTTTTCACATGCTTAATAAAGTAGTGGGCTGGCATCAAAGAAACAAATTGCTCCATCACCATTCCTTTTCTAAAATAGAAATTATTTCAATTATTTCACTTTGAACAACCCAAATAGCAATAAAAGTAAATATAAAATAGGAATTATGAACAAGGCTTGTTGTATATTTCATTATATTATTTAGCAAGGTTTTTTTCAGTATATATTAATTTGTTGTGTAGAAGACTTTTTGAACAGACAAATCAACTCTACATCAGGACACAGAAGTCATAGTAGGACACAGAAGTCATAGGACACAGTAGCTTCATACCATGTCTTTGTGATGTTCTTAAAATAAAAAGCTTTGTAAATACCTTTGATAATTAACAAATGAAACATTAATTGCGCATATTCTTGGTGGGAGATACTGAGGATGGCAAAATTGAATTACTCTCTAATGCATAACAATTTTTTAGCTTTGCAGAAAACCAGATGTGTTGAAATTGGGTCCACACAGACTTAGCAGAGTTTCTATTATATCTGTCTGTATAAAGATTTGTGTTTAATGCAGGCATAGGGTTTTGCATGTATGCAACTTATTTCAGGATTTCCTGCTGCCCTCTCCTATGACCTGGAGCTACTTTGAGCTATGCAAGGACTAAGGGAGGAAAAGTGCCCTAGTGGGGACAACTAATGGCAGGAAGGGAGGGAATTGAAGAACCTGATGGACACGTTTCATTCCTCCTTTAGCCTATGACCTAACATTCTGTTAAGTGAAGAAAGAACATCCGTAATTCTTCAGCTGGGTTATGAATTGAGAGAAATCTGTACCATAGTTTATGCAAGGCCTGGCTGACCTTGAACATTCACACAAATCTTCCCCAGAGTCAACTCCCACAGCTTGGATAGATAAAGACCATCTGTAAGACAGATGTGACAAAATAATATTTTAGCTGTAGTTCAGGATGCTTTTACTGCTTCTATGGAAAACCACTGCCATGAGTATCTCCTTCATTGTCTCTTCTTTTAACCTGCATTGGAGAGAGGATTTGAGAGTCCAGTGTGTCCTGGGAGTCACCAAGCCTAGGCTGTGGTGGGCAAGAGGAGCGGTGGGATAGAGTGTAAAGGAAGCAATGGGGGTTTACTGGGTTTGATGCTCACTTGCTAAACTGTATTTTTAGCAGCAGATTTCCACTGTAGTAGAGATCAGAAATATATCTAGAGGAGACCTCATCTTTTCATGGCTTTAAATGCCGTATTTTTGTCACTTCAAATCTGGTCCAAAATTCCTGACAAAATTCTTAAATTTTCAGCAGTCATTGCCCTGGACACCACTTGTGGGCTAGATTTCTCTGCAGGTATAGGAAGTTCTGGCAGATATCACAGCCTGTCTTTCCTAGCGAATTCCATTTCAGCATTTTTAGCACTTGATCTATATTACATGCTGGCAAATCACAATACTTCCTGGTGTGCTACTACACTCTGTGCTACTGTGAACACTTTGCACCAGTTCTGTTTCATGCTTTTGGGCTGAATGATAACTAGGTGGATTAAATCTTCTTTTCCACTTCCTTTACCCCCTTCTCCATTACCAATCTCCTTCTCTTTCATATTCCCTCCTTCCCCATGTCTTCTTCATTTCATGTCTTCTTCTCAGTTGCTACAGCAGCTCCTCCATTTTTCAATTATCACCTGCAGGAAAGGTCAGAAAGAAGCACATAAGTGTGCCTGAAAATATGTGCAGGAAACATGTTCCTTTTCAAATAAGAGGCTCTCTGCAGGAGAATCATAGAGGTGATAGGAGGTGGGGGGTTTTTGTGGTTTTTTTTTAATTCATTTTTTTTTTTTAAGGATGTTTCTTACTTTGCACTTAGAGAAGGGCAGATTCATTTGCATGCTGGTATAAGTGATAGATTCATTTGCATGCTGGTGTAAGCAATAATAAATTAGCTGCCTAAATCCCTGGTTCCTATTCTACTGAGAAAGTGAGAGACATGCTCATTAATATTTTATGCAGCCTCTGGATAGAAACAATGCATCCAGAGTCGATGAACAGCTCCTAGATTTCAATATTCAGCTCTTTGGCTGCCTAAAAATAAACCAGGTACCTCAAGGCATGATACAAAAAAAAAAAAAAAAAAAAAAAAAAAAAAGCTATGAGAAGGGATTGCTTTGGGTTCAGATCACCATAATAGAGCCATTCTCATGACAGTAAGTAATTCCCTTTATGCCCTTGCAAATAGCCTGAGTTTTGGCCATGATGGAGTAAAATGAGGCTGCTAATATACTTAGGGTGCAAAAATCTACAGCCTGGATATTGACAGATCCTGGACTTATTTAGGACTTTTTCACCCCTTGTGCTTTTTGTCTGGTTGGTTGTTGTTTGTCTTTTTTGTTTCAGTTTGGTTAATTTCTTTTATTTGGTTGGGTTGTTTTTTTGTTTATGACTCATAATTATAAACAACATTCCATTTAATAACAGCAATTCCTAGCCCAGGCTTGATTATGTCCTCAGCAGTTTCCAGGAGTCATGATTTTCATATTACTGTCCTATGAAGAAGAGTTGCCAATGTTGCAACTCTCCTGATCACTGCAATCTCTTTCACACAGGCAAGTGCAGCTCCCACCTCCCTTCTCTCGATCTGATTCAACATTCCTCTGAGTTTCTCACATTTGTTGGTGAGAGAAGGTTTCTAGAAACACTCTTAAAATATCCAGAAGGAACTGCATTCTCCAGCCTTGGCTATTGAAGTCATTTAGCATTGTATTTTTGTCATTTTCAATCAAATGATTCTTACTTGATTATTTTTTCTGTCTCTTGGCACAAAATTTGAGCATCTGGTCTTCTTTTGAGGAGTTTCTTGAATTTGTATTTCAGTTAGATTTCTACTTTCATGTCCATCTACTCCCTTTCCTCCTGCCAACCATTCTCTCCTTCGCCTGCCTGTTTTTCTTTGCTTTTCCTTTGATGTTTTACATCTCTGAGGATTCCCTCTCTTGCGTTCCAGCTGGGATTTTCATCTTCACACAGATCCCTTGCTGAAACATGGCTCCATACTGTCCTTTACACAATCTTTCTGCAATTGAAGTATTTAGACACAGAAGCACATTTTGCACATGTTGTAAAACTATTGCTGATTCCAAAAGCAGCTTTTGCAAAACCATAAGGCCCTGCTGGCAGAAAAAGTGTCCTCTGAAGTGAGTAACATTGTTATGTAGAAAATACTTTTTTTCCATGCAACATTTTTTTTTCTGTTAAATGTGAAAGGTTTTATCTGTGAGTATGAGCAGGTGTAATAGTTTCTCCTCCAGAGCTGTAAATAGAAAGAGAAAAAAATCTGTCTTTTTAATCTATCCAAGGGAAAATCTGATTTAGCCAATTCACAGAATAAAAAAGCAGTCAAAATAATCTACTAAAATACTGACTGGTCTGAACATTTCAGGATGTAACTGATTAGACCACACTCAAAACTTTTGTTCAAACACTTGGACACATCTCTGCTATCTTTATTTTAGACTTTTTTTAGTGCAATGCCTCTGAAGGGTAGAAGTTCTGTCTCTGTGGAAGAACAATAGGTATGTTTGTTTGCTAGCAGTCTGACCTAAGCAATCCACAAAATTTCACATAAAAAAGTAAGTCTGCAATTCACAGCAAAACACTACAATCTCATATCTAAATGCCCATTAAAAAAAATGTCACAATTGTTTTCTAGGGAGAAAACAAGAGAAGCCAGCAGTTCTGATTCTAGTATGAACTTCAGAACTGCAATATCGGCTTTGCCTGAACACCATTCTGTGAAAGTGTTTGCACTATGTAAATGCATCTAAATCACCAATTCTACATAGAATTGATTACAAAATCACAATGATCAATAAATCTATAGCCTCATTTTGACTCACAAACTAATGCTGATAAAGTTACAGGCAGCATTGCAAGAGGGCATCAAGTCCATTACCCTGCAGCAAGGGAGAAACAGGAAAACCTAATCTGCTTCTCATAGATGGTTTTTCAATATTAAAAAGCTGTAACTGTGGGGAGCCCATGTTCTCTCAAGGTAAGCTATTTCGTGGTTAATTATCACCACCATTAGAGAGTTTTCCCTAATGTCTATCCCAAATCTCCTTTGATACAATTTAGCCTCATTACTATTTCTCCTGCTCATTGTAGATGCAAGTAAAGATCTATTATCTTTCTCTTTGCACCAATGTAATCCATGTAAAAGTTTTTCCATTCTAAGGTCATATTTTCTAAGCCTTTCTATATTTTTGTTACAGGCAGTGATTTGCCTGAGCATTTATACACTAAAAACAAGTTTGGATAAGACCTTCTGCAAATTTGGAAACCAAGAGATAAAATCTTTCATGCGAGGTTTAATCCAAGTTGGCTGCACAGTAAATGTTAGAAGCGCCTTGTGATTCTTCACATAAATCTTGCCTAGAACAGGAATAAAACCTTATAAATATCATGCTTGTAAACAGATTTCTTCCTGCATGAACAGCAAGCAGATCCGCAATTATGAAAAATAATACATTACAGGTAGACTGATTTCATCCTCTGTCAGTCTCCTAGTCATTAAAATTGTAATAAGCTGGTAATTAAAGCTTTACTAAAACAATTTACTGAACAATTA
The DNA here is from genome assembly GCA_013398615.1 of Brachypodius melanocephalos. Lineage (NCBI taxonomy): Eukaryota > Metazoa > Chordata > Aves > Passeriformes > Pycnonotidae > Brachypodius > Brachypodius melanocephalos. The sequence goes on along the minus strand of VZSR01000520.1, from coordinate 38,864,299 downwards.
GTACTTGGGTGTGGCCAGAAGTGTTCATGAGGAAACACTGAGCCCTCTTCCAGCCAAGAAAGGAGATGTAAGAGGCAGTGAGTGGTTGTAGCTGCAGATTTTACCCTTTGGCAGGAACCCAGGTTCAGACAGGGAAACTGAGCCTGCTGTGCTGCTGCTGCCACCATTTGCCGCTGCCCACCTCCATCCACCGAGTCCCCATTCCCTGGTGAACAGCACTGGCAACAGATAGGCTTGCCAAACTGCTGTGGAGAAATATTCCCTTCTGCCAAACAGCAAATACCGTGGATTATTGTCATGGCAAGGCAGGGCCTTTCTGGAGACAGGTTCAGACCACAGCACGAAGTGGTGATGTACACAGCTCACAAATCCTAAATAGTGCAGCTCATAGGATTGATTGCCTGGCAGTGAGAGCTGGCAAAAGGAGCAGTGTCTGAGAGTGAAGAACCTTTCCAGCCAATTACAATCACTATCTCACACAGATATAGTGACATTTCCCACCTGTCTTAAACACAAAAGATAGATCCCACTGTTTCTGTTGTTTTTAGATCATTCACACTGCAATGAGAAGTTTAATCACCTGAAAAGGATTAATCTCAGTTTCCCACAGTACTCAGAAAAAGTTTTTCCCCTCACAATTTGCCAATCAGTAATGCTCCAGAACATTACAAAATTTATTGTGGGTAAGAGCTGTGGAACATGACCAAAGAAATTCCAGTGAAACATCCAAGCAGAGACGCACAGACAACAAACCATGTAACAATGCAAGATGGCCTTGCAACATGGATGATCAGACCCGGGCTAAGCTGTGCCCAAAATTTGCATTAACCTTCAGACTGCCCATAGCAAGTGGAGCCATACCCCAACCTCAGCAGGCTAATACAGATGGAGAGAATTGCCAAAAATGCTACCAGTCCAGGCTGAAAACTTGTGTATGATTAAGTAAATGTTTAGCTGATGCTTGAGCCTTTTCTGAAGAGGATTCATGACTTTCACACCAAGCAGTGGAGCAGGGGACTTCTCTGTATCCAGAAGAAAAGGCAGAATGAAAGGCAAGGACAATGAGAGAAGCACATTTGTCGGCAGGTGAGTGCTCTAAAAGGAAACAATTCTGCTCTGTAACACCCACAATAATTAGCAAGATGAAGAGGTGAGACAGCTGGTGTGCTGAGATATATCTATGAATATTTCTTTGTCTTTGAAAGAGGAGCTGTTTTGTGTCCTCTGTTTATTCACGGACTACCCCAATTAATCCTTCCTCAGGCTTGGGCTGCTGTCCCTAGAAAAGCACAAAAAGTGTTGGGAATTCTGGTCACATGGAAACAACTCTGTTACACTGACTAGTTACAAATTCGTAATTAAACTATAAGTAGGAAGTCTATTTGTAAATGCAGTATCCACCTGGTCAAGCTGTTTTCAAACCCATCCACTTAGACTGACATCAACTTTAAAAATGTTCACAGGAATTTATAAGCAGATACAAAA
>VZSR01000520.1:38826316-38862714 GCA_013398615.1 Brachypodius melanocephalos | reverse complement strand
TTCTTGCCCTGGCCAAATGTCTAGGTAATCAAATTCTGAAAGCCCTGTAGTTTCAGTTGCATTTGAAGTACATGATACTTCCAAGAGACATATTTTTGGATTAGAAGTCACAGTTTTACAAAACTTTAACTGATCTGTTAAGTCCCACTATCAAAGAATAGCTGTCTTACTAGGTGTTCTGGCTCTACTGACACTAGCTTTCATCATCAAGGTTTGTTTACTATCTTAAAGAGATGAAAAATATCATCATGAAGTTACTCTCCAATTGGGCTTGAGTTCTAAATCACTTACACATCAGAAAAACTACTTTCCACCCATTTTTAAAGTATAACTTTCATTACTTAAATGGCACTACAGGAAAAAAAAAAAAAAAAAAAAAGTAGATTTATTCTTTCCATAATGTGCATACAAAGACTGGAGACAAGATACAGTATCACATTAACAGGGTATTGGGACTCTAAGGTGCATATGTGTAAAAAAACAGAGCTCCCAAGGTCACCTAGCATTTATTTGGCTTCAGAAGGCTATGCCTGGACTTTGAAAATGTAATTTGCATAAGTCGTGCCGCGGCGTGTCATTTGCATAATTCGCGCCGTGGTGCGTAATTGACATAATTCGCGCATTTGCATAATTCGCAGCACATAATATGCATAATTTGCGGCACGTAATTTGCAGAATTTGCTTAGCAGCGTGTAATTTGCATACTTTGCGGCATGTAATTTGCGTAATTCGCTTAGCGGCGCATAATTTGCATAATCCGTGACACATGATTTGCATAATTCCCGAATTATGCAAAATTTGCAGCACATAACATGCATAATTAGCAGCACGTAATTTGCATAATTCGCTCATTTGTATAATTTGCAGTACGTGATTTGCATAATTTGTGCTGCAATGCGTAATTTGCATAATTCGTGCATTAGCATAATTTGCAGGTCGTGCATTTGCATGATTCACGGCAGGCAATTTGCATAATCCCCACCGCAATGCATAATTTGCATAATTTGTGCTGCGGCACGTAATTTGCATAATTTGCGCATTGGTGTAATTTGCAGGGCATAATTTGCATAATTAGCACATTTGCATAATCAGCGATGCATAATTTGCATAATTCCCACGGCAACACGTAATTTGCATAATTTGCGCATTTGTAAAATTTGTGGATTTGCATCGTATGCGGCACGTAATTTGCATAATTCTCTTAGCAGTGCGTTATTTGCATAATTTGTGGCATGTAATTTGCATATTTTGCGGCGCATAATTTGCACCACGGCTTGTAATTTGCATAATTCACGCATCTGCATAATTCGTGGCATGTAATTTGCATAATCCGCGGTGCGTAATTTGCATAATGCGCTCTGCGGGGCGCAATTTGCATAATTCACGCATTTGCAAAATTTGCAGCATGTAATTTGCATAATTTGCGCCACAACGTGTAATTTGCATAATTCGCGGCACGTAATTTGCATAATTCTCGGATTTGCATAGTTCGTGGCGAGTGATTTGCACAATTCACTCTGCGGCACGTAATTTGCATAATTCGCGCATGTGCATAATTCGCAGCACAGCACATAATTTGCATAATTCACGGCACATAATTTGCATAATTCGCGGCATGTAATTTGAATAATTCACTCAGCAGGGCATAATTTGCATAATTCACGAATTTGCAAAATTTGTGGCACGTAATTTGCATAATTTGCAGCGCAGCACATAATTTGCATAATTCGCGGTTCATAATTTGCATAATTTGCGGCGTGGTGCGTAATTTGCACAATTCGCTCCGCAGCACGTAATTTGAATAATTCGCTTGGCGGCACGTGATTTGCATAATTCGCGCCGCGTAATTTGCATAATTCGCAAAAATTTGAGAAGCAAAGAGAATACAACTAAAATCACTAAATTAAAGTGTATTTAAATGTGAAGTATGGCGAAGCTAATGACATTCCCCTTTAAGCATCAGTGAAACGGGATGGTATATTTTATGGTATATTTTTTGTACTAATGATGACCTTTGGCAACTTTTAGAGAACAAGTGGCTGAAGAGGAGAGAAGAGTAAAAAATTAGCTCTTCCAAAGAAGAGGACAAGGCTAGCCTTTAAGACAGAAATCTACCCCAACCAGAAAAGTGCCAAAACAAAAGGTATGATCTGTCTGTGTACATCTGAAGAGTCATGTGATTATAAAAAGCTAAAATGGATCAGTCAAGCAGTCACATTTACTACCTGGCTGAGCAATTAGTCCAGCAGATAGAGGAAAACGAGGCATAAGATTTATTTTGCCTTCAGTAGGACTGCTGACATGATCCTGCACATATAAAATAGGAAGACATGGTTGGGTGAAATTAGTGCACAGTAGATAAACAGCTGTTTGAAAACGTATGCAGTTATCCTTAGCTTTTTGCCTAATATGGGAGGAGAACTGAAATGAGGACTTTGATGGATCTATTACCTGTTGAATTTTACTTAATCATGACTGTTATATGTATGGCATGATAGGAAATATCCTTTAAAATGCCAATACAATGCTGGTTAAAATTAGCAGAGCAGGGAGGAGGAGAATGATACAAGTTAAGATTTCAAAATTTTGTGAAAATTGATAAAGGGTTTGTAATATATAAGATGATATTCAATAAAAAGAATCAATCAGAATGATTCTTTTGTAGGAGAAACAAAATGTGCAAATACAAAATGGGCAATAACCAGCTAATGATCTGTGATGCAAAAACTGAACTGAGCCTTGAGATCTGAGCTCACAGGGGCTAGTTAATGAAGAGTTCTCTCAAAGAGGCCAATATCTTGCTGGCATGCATCACTAGAACATCCAGTGTCCAGTTACACCTCATCCAACAGATAATTCTGCCACTAAACAAGTGCAGTCTCAGCTGACACCTCCAGACTTGGTCTCCAGATCGGAGAGCAACCATAACAGAAATAAAATGACAGGAAGGTTAACACAGTGAGAACAGTGTAGGGGCATGGAAGATGGGGTACTTATAAAACAAAAAAACCCCACCAAAATCTTCAGAGGGAGACAAGGAATTTGAATATTACTAATAATTACTAATTAATCTATTAACTAATCAATGGCTTCATTGCCCTTTACATTCATTGGAGTGGGAAAAGTAGCTGGCTTATTTAGCAACACCAAGGGTAAAAGGAGAGAAGAAAGTGGGTAAGAGCAGGAGCTGTGAAACAGTGAGGAGGCTGCCCAGGGCTGGTTGTCCCTGAGCCAGGGTCTAAGGTGCTGTGACCCAATTGCAAGCTGTTGGGCATTTGGCACCCAGCCAGCATCAACTCATCACAGACCTCCACAAATACTGGTGGAGCAACACACACAATGTTCTTCTCCACAAGGGCTGGCTGACAAGAGCAGCAATTCAAGAAGCAACAGCTTAACTCCAGCCAGTCAGAAAATCTGGAAAGCTTCTGGGCACTAACACAGATACCAGCTACTGAAAAAAAACCCAAAACAAAACAAACAAAAAACAAAAAAAAACACAAACTGGGGAAAGTGTCAGCATTTGGAAAAACAAAGGGACTTGGTGCCTTGTCCTGAAAAGGGTCATTCATCTGTAACAAACCACTGATATTCAGCTCTTTTGTCATGCCAGCTGGCTCTGGGCAGAACTTCCAAGCAGATGCTGGCTTCCTCTCCAAGCCTTACAGACCCCGCAGTCTGCTGTCCATCAGGGAAGGGAACAAAGCACAGGCAGGACTGTGAGCCAGCCCTCAGCTGGTAGGCAGAGCTGGTGCCAGCCACCCTGCCCTGCAGCAGCACTGTGCTCACGAGGGCAGCCAGTGCCCATGTGGTTCCTCTGATTGAACCCAGCCCTGTCACTCAGCATCAGCTCCTGCTCCATCAGTCATCTCAATTTCAGGGATAGTTTGGCATCCCCACCCAGCCAGGCATCGTGAAACTCATTCTCCCTCTCAGAAACAATTTAGCCTCATTGTGGAAACAATTGGATTAAGTTCTCTCCAGCATTGCCATAAATCCAGAGTTCTAAACTTAAGCTGTACTCAAGAAATCCTGCCTGTGTGCATTCAATCCTCTGTGCATTGGATCTTTTCTTTATGGAAGCAGAAGCTGGAAGCTAGGCAAGAATATGAGTAAGAACAACAAAGTAGATTCAGAAACCTGTTCTCAACAGTGAATCCTACCCTATATCAATTATAAAACAATGGCTCAGTTTTGCTGTCAAAAACATTGTCAATCTGTGAATAAGAGTCTCTAAAGCAAGACCATGTAAGATTAAAAAAGCTAGAATCAGGGGAATGATTTAGGAGTTGTCAGTAACTCAGAGTCTTTAGAGATGAATATTAACATGAAAAGCTATATGAACCTGAGGAGAGGAGAAAAGAAAGACCAAAAAAGCTGACTGAAAATAGCAGCTTGACAAAAATAATTATAAGCCTATTTTGAGTAACATAATTCTTCTCCAATATTTCCTTAAAGTTTACCTGTCTGTCTAAGACTTGTCTGTAATGCCTGTAGTGATGAGGAAGGGGCAAAGCTGCAGATGTTGAACTGGTGGCATGCTATTCCATTATGACTGGTAAGACATAAATATTTTTGTGCACTCAAAAATTGTGTAAAATCCTGCCTTGAAGGTGCATCAATAAAGCAACTCAGGGAGCTGAGCATTACATTTCCTATGATCTGAAACTGCTTTTAGACCACCTCAAATCTGGAGTTACATAGGTTTCCTTTCTTGACAGTTTGCCCCAGGGAGCCAATTAAACTTTTGAGAATGAAAGCTAAGCTCAAATTCTCCCTTATGCATCACTTGCAGACTTGTTAGCCAAGCTGTTACTCCTGTATGTTTGTAATTTTTTTCCTAGCTGATGCATTAGCTGGAAAAATCCACCTGGGTCTCTAATCCCAGGTTGAGTTCGCAGAATGAAAAGAAAAATATTTTTTTCTTGTAAACAGTACAAATTGGATTTACAGTTGTCACATAACTGTGATCATGGAAATGTTTAAATATTAGTTTTGCTTTCATTATTATCTAGCTGTAAGAATCGGTTCTCTCTCGCTACATTTCTTTCAAGACCTGAGCTGGTCTTGCAGACATCAAAGCCCACAGCATTCCTTCCACCAGTGTCAGAAGCTGCTGGAGTGTGTCCCAAAACCAAAGAAGTCACTCTTGTACTCAGTCTGACATACAGTGACACCTCAATAACCTGTACTCTAAGAATTTCTTCAATCCTACATCTATCTTAACCTGATGCAAACTGTACATAAAAGGAATCCAATGCTGAGTATGTTAGAATAAATCAGATCTGGTAGAGTGCTTTTCAGTTTTATGTGGGAATTTAAAGGTTTTTCTTTAATTCTTATGGCAATTTGCCAAAAAAAGCTGTTTACTACAAGGTGGCCATTTTACAGATTGAGCTGAACAGTGCCAAAAGAATACTCCAAACAAAAAAGAAAACCCACAGAATGTTGGCAATATTAATCTTCCTCTTCCTTTCCAGAAATTTCCTTTTCTGGAATTTCATTTCTACATTCATAAATGTTTTTCTCTTGTCACTTTTATAGAAAATTTAATAAGATACCAGTTTCTCACAAAATGCTTCTATGAATTTAGGGAGGGTGAAATTCCTTCCCAAAGCATTTGAAATGGGAGAGAACACCAAGGCTACTCCATCATTCAGCAGGAGCGCTATGGAGAGCTCCCTCTGTATGAAAACCTGCTCTCCCATGGGAGGGAGTTGGCTGTCTGTGGGATGGTGCTGTCTGACTCCAGCATACACAGGCTTGAGGTCTAGAGTCTGACTCCCTTCTGGGAGAGAAAGAGAGGGTAAGAAAATGCAGGATTCGTCCTGCTGGCCTGAAGCACATGTGGAATCTATCAGGAAGCTAATGCAGCATAAATATCACACGGTCAAGGCTCATCTCTTGTTATCTCTTTGAGGCAGACAGCAGAGCCAGCAGCATGGATGGCTGCATTCATGGCAACACTCAGTTCAGATACAAACACCACTTCCTAAACTTTTTTGAGTGTTACAGATAAAGGAAATGGCTTACATTCCCCACTGTCACACAGGGCTCACCTGTCTTCAGCCAGGCTTAAGCAGCACCAGTATACAAATGGGTCTCACATTTCACTTTTGCAGTAAGGAGTTTGAATTTCAATGGGTTTATGCAGATAATAACATACAACAGGACTCAGAATGCATCCCTTTTTCTAGTGGGCAAGCTTGCTGCACTGCAACTGTAAACTATCAGAAAGCTTAAAGCCAACCTTCATCCTGTATATTAATGCACTCCAGGAAGTTCCAATGAGGAGTTGAAGATGAATTTTGACTGGTATATTTACCATGGGGGGTGGGAACAGAGGAGTTCCACTGGCTATTTGCAAGATGACTTATTTAGTTGCGGGATTTTGGTATTTCTGCCTATTTACTAAGTTGGAATCACATTATCCCACATTGCCTTATTCTGATTTTTTTCCCATCAGGTCTGAAGTCCTACACAACTCCATAGAAGGAAAAAAGATGGATAAGAAACTTATGTGATTAATAAGTAACTAAAGGCAGAAAATATAATTAATGTCAATCACAAAGAATTCATAGCATCCAGAACTTGTCAAATCTGATACATTCTTGAGAGAACAAATATAGTTGGTGAATGCAATGGTGTCACTGTAACTGAGATTTCTGTAGAGTTCATGGACAAGATAGCATACAGTACTCTGAATAAGAAAGGAGAACAGAAATTGGAGAGCCTGTGAAATGGATTTAGAAGGGGAAGACGTCTGGCATGGAAAATTAATTATGAAAGGGAGGTCATCGTCAGATCTCTGCTCCAAGTGGTCTCCAATCCTCCTTTAATTAAATCATGGAAACTGAAGATACTCTGCATCTAATTTATGTTAAGGTGTCCTGTCTTCCTCAGTGTAGTACCGTGGATTAGACAGTCTGTCACAAATTTTATACTCCTGAAACACATCACAGAAAGTAACTGATGGCACAGTGATGCTAGAACAGTGAACCTTGCCAGGTTATGCTGTGAGACCACACAACCTTTTCTCTGGTGTCCTTGCTGCACTGGCACTTCTGAGCTGTGGACACAGTTTACAGCACTGATATAGCCGAGCTGGACACCTCCAGATCCTGCTGCCCAAAATCTACTCACACTTCTGGCTCTTAATGACTCATCTTTCTCTCTGTCAGTATTCAATACCTGATCATAGGAACTGTAAATTTATTTTTTTTTTTAGGAGAAATGTCAGTGGCCGATTTCCCAGTCTGTCACTATGATGATTGTAAATTTCAAGCCCCTTTATTTCTTTTATACTGTTTTATCATCCTGTCAACTTTGTAGTCCTGGTCTCTAATTTTTACACCCACATCCACTGAGTACTTTTCCTAACGGAGTTTGCTGCTACTTTATGATTCTGAAAGGAAATCACATGTAGAAAAAACCATCTATTTAAAACTGAAAAACAGCTGTTGCAAGCTTATATATCTGCTAGGCTGTAGATGCAGGTTCTTTAAAGCCAGTAGCAGCTAGGGATCCTTTTGAGATTAATGAGATTTTTTTTCTTTATTGTGAACACAGATTAGTCCTAAAACCCCCATATAATAATTGAGTTCTGCATTATTTTCCTCACAGTCTTTCCAGAAATGAAAAAGATGACAGAATAATTTAGCCAGGCAGGTGTGAATTGTGCAAATAGAGGATTTGCCTTGAAATAACCATATTGGCAAATCAAAAAAAAAATAAAACATAACAACACCTTTCATTCCACCAAGGAAGATTTTTAGATGACAGAAGAAGAGAGGGATTTGAGTCAGCTACTTAAGAACAGAACTCATTAACCTTTTTTTTTTTAATTTTAAAAAAACCCTTTAAAAAAAGTTATTAATTCTTTTTTTAAGCACCAGAAATATTAACTTATGGCAGATTTGGGAAACAAAAATGTCTTCAGTACAAAATTTTTAGATTAATTTTATTTGGAAATTGCAGTGAAAAAAAAAACAAGCAAACAAACTTGTGCTGAATAAAACAGCAGAAAATTTCATGTAATCTCATTTTCTTACCAGAATGAAAATTAAGTGATTCATTTGCCTTGGGAAACTGCAATTAAGAATAGAAAACCAGACATTCCTCTAAATCTTGAGAAGAACCTGTAAGAAGTGTATAATCTACCAAAATAATTTGCAAGCAGTAAAATCCTGCAAATGCATTTAGCTCATTTATTTATAGCTTTTTGGGATCTGGAGGTGATGCACAGTACTAGAATTTCATATCTAAGAAGGTCTAAAAGGGATCATTCCTGCTCCACCAAATACAAATAAAATATTACTGGTGTCTAATCCACACAGAGAAGCACGGTGCCAGATCATTAGCATTTCATTTAGTGAAAGTAATGCCTAAATCTGCAGACCCTCTGGAGAAATCCATCTGTTCTCATTAATCAGGGCATCTGTTTTGGCAGCTAGCTATTAACAAGAATTCTGTAGTCTGGATGGAAAATCCAAAAGCTGTTTCTTTATGAATGTGACATGAGGTACCTTGTTTCATCTTTAGCAGATTTTTTTTTTCAGTCCTCTCTTCTTTCCTGTCCCCCTGCCCTGTCAAACCCACACCTGCAAGTGCTTCACTGAGTCGGTGCCTCATCTGTCCCCATCAGAGTGGACTCACACAGATCCCATCTGGGTGATGAGAAGATGGATGTTTGAGCATCCTTCATCAGACACATCAGCCTCTGACTGATCTGTGCCTCCACCCCCGTGCAGGCACACTCACACTGCTGCTGGCATGGGGCTGAGCTGAAATCTCTGCAGCCTTGCTGGCAGGGAGCGCTTGTAACCCTGCTGAAGAATTCCTTAAAGTCCAGCACCTATAGTGACACAGAATATTATTTTATTTTGCATTTTATTGAGAGATAGTGAGTCTAACACAGCTGGTAACAAATAACCTTTTCTTTTGGGAGGAGTGTTATTCAGAACGTCTCAATTTTAACTAGTTTTAAAGAATCAAGTAATTCATTCTGTGATCTTTACATCATGGTGTGCATGAACAAATTTCCACCTACTTGTCATCAAGTTCTGTAAGGAGAAGTAACGTTTTAGCTGGTAAGAAAAACTCCTACTTTAATTTTATTAAATTAAAAATGATGATTATCACAGGTATGTGGAAACAAAAGCAATTACACCCTCTTTCCACTTTCCCAGCAATACCAAGAGAAAAGAAAAAAAAAAATCTGTGTAATCTAGTCTCTGTCTGCTTTCATATGAAACATAAATTACTCATGGAGAAAAAAGAGGTGATGCACTAAATTGAAATATGAAACTGTTTCCCCCACCTCTAATTATTTTTGTTTGATTTGTTACCCCAGTGGAAATGGTAATATTATTATTAGAATCAACTTCAATAAGAGGTAAAGCACAGATGTAGTGACCTGCATACATGCTGGGGAATGGGGAACCTGAGTTCTAGTGCTGGTGCTGAATCTAATAACTTGGAAGGCCCCAGGCATCGTGTTCTGGCCTCAGATCAGCACTCTATCCCTCTTCAGCAAAGCATTTAAGAACAAGTGTAACTACATAAGACATTCTGGGATTTAAGCAACTGGTTAACTTCTTTGCTGCACTGCAAGGTATTTGTTGTTTGCTCTTGAACCTCTGAGTAATAAAGGAGACATAGAAGGAAATAGATCTTTAAGGTGCTGGCTGAAGTCTGTGCTAATTTTGGTAATAGGTATAAGAGAACTTGACGTAGCAAAGATAAGCATAGGACTTTGGACACAGATATAGCAATTTAAATTAAAGAGATGATCCCTGAAGAGACCTCTAAAATCTTATTTGCCTCTTCCATGGTGAGCCAGAGAGATTGTGATTATGATCTGCTAATGGCTACTAAAGAATTTGCTTTATTGGTGCTCATCTGATATTAATACAAGTGCTAAATTTATACTAAATAGAATTTAGTGTATAATTTATACTGTTTATATTAAGTTCATGAATTTTGTAAAATAGAGGAATACAGTATTTCCTGATGTAGAGAAATAAATGATTTAACTTTAGTAACTTTCATGTGATTCTTTAGAAGGAGAAAACTCATTAAAAGCCAAGTGTATCTTTGTATAACAGTCAACACAAATAGCTTGATCTTAAAAATTGATAAGCAGTAACAGCTCCTGAAGCCAGTGGAAGCTGTCATTATTCTGCATTGTGCCAGTTCAGACCCTGTATTTGTCTTTGCTTCCCTATCTATAGAGATGATAACACCTGTTCACCTATCTGGGATGACTGACATTAAAATCAACTCTCTGGGACTGAACAGTAAGATTTCAGGGTACATTAAAAGCTTGCCAGTTCAGTATATTCAGAAACATGTGAACTGTTTGCTGTTTTTAAAAAATATATCTGATTATTAACACTTTACATTTTAATGGGAACCATAACAATAGGAACTGAAATAGATTCTAAATATATTTGATTTGAAGCAAAAGAATCACAGCAACATAACTTTGCTTAACACAAGAGACTTCCATGAAAAATAGTTTTGCCCAATAAGACATTACAGAATCCTAGCTGTGAAAATAAACAGGTGCTTAAGATACTGTAAAAAGGAACATAACATCTGGAGAACTCATACTCAATTTACAGGTTAAGTATAATCTAGTCTCATTTTCCATATGTATCTAATTATGTTCACAGCATCAGTGAGAAATTCAAAGACTGAAGAGTTGATCATTCTGTGGCTATTTGACCGAGGAGAGTGCATGGGTGGGTCTCAGGACCATTCCTTGCAAAAAATGAAAGTCACAACCTGGCTGTGAAAATGCAATACTTTCACAAGCAATGTCCCTCTTAAGGACTCTAACAGAAAAAAAGGTTAGAAAGTGGGATGTGCTAATATTGCCAATGCTAATAGGATACTGTAAGACATGAAAAGTATCTTTTCCAGGTGATTCATAGAGACAAATTTGGAGATGAGGTGTGACTAGAGATTGAGGGGGGGGTGATAGGGAATTTAGCTTTGACAAAGGAGTTGTGTCTGTCCTTTTTTTTGTGCTTTACTTGCTCATTTACAGGTTATGTTGTGGATAACATAATCCTCTGGATAGGGGCTGTTCCCCCAATAGTTCAGATTAGGAAAAGAGCATGTTATAAAGAGGCTTTGTATCCTAATGAACAGAAACACTGTGAAAATGCCACTGGATTGCTTTGGAAAAGGTTAAGAAATTCCCTTGGACCCCAGTGATAGACCAACACGCAATGTACCACATGTGAACTGGCAGCAGCCACCAAGGAAGCTGCTATTGTCACTTTTCTATCTATAAAAAAAGATCTTATCAACATCCTTGATACAGTAATAGAAAAAAACCCCAAATTTCACTGATCAGTTGGCAAACAGACTGATGTAATCAGTTACAGTCTTTATCTGAAAGCCAAGGGGGGAAAAGTAATAATATAATTACAAAAATATGCAGATTATTGGAGCAGAGATATCTTTCTGCCAAACATTTGCTTGGTAGTAACTTTCAGTGATGTCTCGTTTGAGTGCTGAAACCTGGGATGGAATATTAAGAGAAAAGATTCACCATAGTTATACAGTGTTTAAGTTGAATAGGTAATAATTTCTCTTTACTGAAATTAGAAATAATGCAGCTGATTTCACTGGGCCTACATTTAATTTAATGATGTTTTAGATCAGCTTTTACCCTCTATTGTGTGCATCTAATCTTTTATTCTCTCATGGCTTTTGTTAAGAAGTGGTCACAGTACCTTCATGCAATGACTCCTTGACTAGATCTTTCAAAAAAATTGCCCGAGTCATCTTGAATTTTATTTATAATATGAAATCTATATATCACTTTTATAGAAAATGTATTGTCTTGAGAATTCATAAAGCCCAACAGGAAAACATAAGGTGTTTCCATTTGCGATACATTTGATGGTCATTCAATCTTTTCCTGCAACATTACTCCCTTAAGGGAAATGTTGGGTTTTTTTCTCCCCTACAAAACTTCATTGACCTAAACCAGCATTGGTGCCTTTCTAAATTGTTGTCACAATGCCTACAGCTGTTATAGGGCTGAGCTGCAAGGTGCAGCCTCATCATGAATTCCCTCTCTGTTCTGGCTCACTTCTCTCTGAGTTCAGAGCTGCGTATTCAAACACAAACTTTTGCATAGATGATCATTCATAAAAACACAATCCAGAGATAATAATGTGTAAGGCAATTGATTTATTCATATTCAATAGAGACTAAAGTTTATACATCAACTCTAACTTCATATAGAAGTGAACAGAATAAAAGTGACACATATATTAATAACAAATGTTTGAATTATGCACTTTGCCTAATGAAATTCATTTTCTCTGAGCAGAAGACTAGTAACATAACAAAAAAGATTCTTTTCAACCATGATTATATCAACAGAATAACAAACTTCTAACATTCTGTATTTTTATGTCAGTCCATGCAGATCAGCCACTCACTGAGATCTGAAATGTTTGTTACACGGGAACTTGTCATTTAGAACAAGGTAAAACGTAACTCAAGAGGTTTGCCTGGCACATATTTTTTGTTAAAGGCACTCCTTTTCATAATACCCTGTAAAATGCCAATTCTGTCGTGTTCAGCAGCAGTCTTCTGAAGCCATGTGCATCCTTCTGCATCTTTATATTGCCATGTTCTAGGCACGTGTTAAGGTTCAAGCACAGAGTGTCCTGCTGTCAGTGGAGCTGTCACCCCACAAAAGATGGCAAGTGAAAAAAAAAGCCTAAAGAAGCAGAGAAAAGAACTGTTTGAGGAGATGGAGACATCAATAGAAGGAGTTTATCTAAAATTAGAGCCAGATGCCTCACTAAGCCCTAAATAACACTTTATTTTATGCAGCCTTTGTTTACCAGATTTCTTCTCTGCATGAATCATAGGAATGTACCTGTGGTTCAGAATAAGTGGTACCCAAAGCCAGCAGAGCACACTCTTTATTTTCTTTCTCAGTGTAAAATTAATCCCAGTATGTTAGAGAAGTGCATTAATTTAAATGCATGAATTCAGAAGCAGTATAACTCAGAGTACACTTTTTTTTTTCCTGCCTGCCTATCTACCCTGTCTGCTCACCATCCTTAACGAGAGTCAGACCCTTCAAGTTTTAAAACTCAACAAGAATCCATCACAGTCTGGTGACATCTGTTGTATGAGGTAATTGGAATTGTCTCATGAGCTCTCCAACATTGCATCTGGAATTATAACAACAACTTCACTTCCCCTTCTTTGCGTGGAAGCCAAGCTTTGACGCACACGGCTGGAAGGTAGATTTACACTGTTTAAATAAAAATTATTCTGGTTAGGAATGTTTTGACTCACATTCCCTGCCCTGCTCCTCCTTCCCACAGAGGCCAATACTGTTGTTTTGCAACTGAAATTCTTAATGAGAAAGTGTTTGTTTCAGTGAAACTTCCAGGATGAAACTTAAACAGATCCTGAAAGCCACACAGACCTGAAACTCTCATCCCAAAAAACCCAGCTGCAACAGGATGCTATCTCAGAGCATATTAGTATGACTGATTTGTCCTCTAAGTTTCTTTAGGTGGAACATCCATTATGCCTGAGAGACTGACACTGTAATCTGATGACTCTTAACCAGAATCAATTCTTTACTAAGTATGAGGCAGAGGAAATCTTGAATTCATATCTTAGAGAGCCCTTTGGCCACCTCCAATGTACCTGTGGTTCAGAATGGTACCCAAAGCTAACAGAGCACACTCTTCCAATGAATTGGAAGATGCTGGGAGAGCCTCTCCTTTTCAGAAGCCAAAGGAAATGACAATATTACAATTATCTGATTTTATATTTGGTCATAAAAATAAAAATTAATTGAACCAGAATCTGAAGATGGAACTGAAGTGAAAAAGAGAAAAAAATAGTAGACTGCACAGTTCTGAACTAAAAAAAAAAAAAAAAAAAAAAAAAAAAAAAAAAAAAAAAAAAAAAAAAAAAAAAAAAAAAAAAAAAAAAAAAAAAAAAAAAGCTAATTACCTGATAAGAGTAATAAGCTCCCAAAGTAGGCTTGGAAAGACTCTGGAGACTGTTGGTAGAATCCCTCTGCAAAATAAAAATTTAAGTAAAAAAACAGGAATCAGAACTGCCAATTGCTGATAAATTGGTAAAAAGTGTCAACGGGATAAAAATAAAAAGAATGATAGCAATGAAATTTATAGCAATGAAACAAATATAAACTTATAGCAAACATAAGCAGTATGTAACGTGGGCAGAGTACTGTGGAAGGGAGGATCTGGGATGGGAGTGTTCTATTTAAGAGGCAAACTGAACACAATTTACTGGGGGACCACAGGAGCCCCCACTGCAAAAGAGACATTGGAACCATTTCTGACAAGGTAAATGGCCTGAGGGAAGTTGCTGTTGGGCAGCAGTGACCAGGGAGACTGAATCACACCCAATGATCACCAAAAGAGGTGACAAAAGGAGAGAATCAATGAAAAAAGAGGATTTCATAAACCCTTGACTCATCGAGGTGAGCATAAAAAGTGTTAAAGTGAAATAACACAGATTTACTTATTTGTTGGCCATTTATTTTCAGGCACTTAGGTATGATGAAAAGTATCAGTAGTGTTAAGCACTGGCAGAGCAGCAATGTCTCTGAAGGTTTAATGAACAGGTTAGATGAAAATAGTTGAAGATGCCTCAGATGTATCTTGTCCCAGCACTAACCTGAGAGCAGAGGGAACAAAACCTAAAATTCTCCTCTCTCCAGCCTTACTTTTCTACATGTCTGTGCCCTCATACTTCTCTGGTTTGTCTGCTGAGGAGCTGGCAGTTTGATGGTGAGCAGTATTATGATAGAAAGAGTTAACAAAGACAGAAGAAGAGGAAGGAAAAGCGTCAGTCATTTTTCACAGTTATGCTCACCATTTTTTCAAACAAGGATATGGTGCTATTTTTAGCAAAGTTCCTGGAAACACAACATGCTGAATATTCATTATCCACGGCAAAAGATACAAGATGGTGAGCAACATTGTTCAACTCTATCTTTTCTTTCACAAAAAATGGATGAACCTCAAAGCCACATATATCAGATACTTGAATTTGCTTGTGCAGTATTTTGCAATCAGTGGTGACCAGACAAATGATGAGTCTCTTTCCTTTCTCTCTCTCTCTCTCTCTCAAAAAAAAAAAAAAAAAAAAAAAAAAGTGTTAATCATTCAAAGTATGTTTTTGTTTGAGATCTAACAGGCCCATGACTTGCTATTTTCCTGGTGACTGGTCTGCCACCTCAGCTGCCAAACTAGGAAGACCTGGTCAAGGACTCCTCAAGGGCATTCAAGTTTCTTGTGTTTCAGGATGCAGGTGGCCCAAACTGCAGGACAATTGGGCACTGCACTTCCCTGTGAAAGGGAGCTAATTTCCCTTGAGCTGCTGGACTCTTTCATCAAGATTCTTCATCAGCTTTCTATTGCTTTCAAGGGAAATAAAAATTTCCATGAGAAGAGAAGTCACTAGAGACACAGATTTCCATATGGAAAACAATTTCTCTATCTTCATAAATGGGCTTGAGCTACAGATACTACAAAGCAGTGACAAAAAAGAAGTAATAAAGTAGTTGCTTAAGGGATCAGCACCCATACTATGTAAAGCGCGAGGAAGTAGTTCTTCAGTTAGGAGGGAGAAAAATTTGTGATCACACAATTAAATAACTTTATGTGTGTATAGGGACTAATCTGATTTTCTGAGGACATCTAGCATCTGCTAGGAAGGCAAGTTTCCCAAGTGCTCTCTTAGTTGATGATCATTTAAAATAGATTTTGAGCACATAAGAGTGATTCTGAGTTCACAGCAGCACATCTCATGACTCAGTGTGGCAAAGAGCCAGATGAAGATCAACAGCCTCACTGACATGTCTCATTCTTCTCAGTCCTATTTCAGAGCTTACAGATACCTGAAATAGATTGCTTTGCATTCAAAATAGCCTGCTGTGTATCATTGCATGCCTTGGAAAATCTGCATCATTTGCAGAATCATAACTAAAATGCAGAATGGACTCAGATCCTCTTTCTTTGTACTCATGGCATGATGGTGACATTTCAGATTAGTGAAATCTGCCAAATGGCTTTGGATATTTTATCTTTCCTGAAAGGTCTTGCTGCCATATTGTGTATAAAATCTAACCAGTGAATATTTTAAGTTTGATGGGAATTCAAGTGTAGCAAGACTCATCACTGCATTTTTAGGGAAACCCAGCCTGTGAAGACCAACATGATGTGAATGTTCTATAGTTTGCTCAATGATGAACGTGTGCTTCTTGCATACGATCTACCAAAGCTGCATCACATTGTTTTGTATGCTTCTTGCTGGTTTGTTCAAAAACAAGCAATGAGGAGCATTTTGAGGAAAACTGAGCTACCCTTCGGATTGCCTGTTTTGCATTTCACCTCACTCCTCAATGGGCTATGTCTATGCCAGGAAATTCAAGCGTCTCCAGGAACATCTAAAACATTTGTTAAACTTCTAGAACAGTCCCAGACACTGTTTGGCACATTTTGTGCCTCCAAAGCTGCTCCTGGGAATGGCTGAGGGGTTCACATACACCATAGACCTTTCCAACAGGCAGCCAGCATACAGCTGCTCCTTTTTGGAGGGATGGGTTAATTTACTAGCCCAGATGTAGGCGTTCTGTGACAGTCAGCTCAAGTACTTGGGAATGCTCATGGCACACCTGATGGATCTACAGACACATCCATAAGGAGCAAAGTTAAACAAACCATCAAAGCGTCCAAATATTCAACCGAGAAGGTGGAATGACCAGAACCAGACAAGAGCATGAGGGAACGTACTATTCAGTCAGATTTTGTCATACACACATATGCACGTATCACACAAGGCCTTAATTCCTTAAATGAGCTATCTCCACTCTTCAGGCATAGCAGTCTTAACTCTGTTTTGCTGTTAGAAATGAAAAGTTATACAACCTGTTGTTATTACAGAAGTTATTTATCTCTCAGTTTTGCAAAGGTCTTTATTCTACTATTTGTTTAAGTGTTGGTTTCTTCTAAAGTACAGAAGAATTGCCCAGATCTACTCAGCTGAAAGTAATCAAATTATATACAATGAGAGAGTCAGAAAATGCAAATAAATTTTGTGCTAGAAATAACTTATATATGGTAACAGGAGGTAAAAAAAAGAAAAAGAAAAAGAGAGGTTTTAGGTACCCCCCAAACAAGGTGAGTCAAGAATTATAATCAATATTTATTCCTAGCTCTGTTACAGATTTTCTTACACCTCATTAAGGTTATTCAACAGCCTTGGATTTTCTGTTTCCCATAT
The DNA here is from genome assembly GCA_013398615.1 of Brachypodius melanocephalos. Taxonomy (NCBI): domain Eukaryota; kingdom Metazoa; phylum Chordata; class Aves; order Passeriformes; family Pycnonotidae; genus Brachypodius; species Brachypodius melanocephalos. The sequence goes on along the minus strand of VZSR01000520.1, from coordinate 38,845,401 downwards.
AAGCACATTGATTCTGATGTCACTTAGAAGAAGCTTTGGAGCTTGAAAGCATTCACATTTTTAAATTACTTTATCTTCTTCAGATGAAAAGATCCATAAGGATGCAAAATATTATTTCAGAACCGGAAAAGTCTCTTGAGTTCACCTCAACCATATCTTGATAAAAAAAAAAGACAAGAAATTAATGACAGGAAAATGCACCTGACACCTCATGTGGCACAATAGTAATGACTATTTTATTAGCAAAAGGAGTGAATAAAAAAGTAAAGGAAAATTTTGTAACCAGTTTGCATGCATGTATTTATATTGCTGGCATGATTTCAAATGAAAATGCTGTCCTAAACTGAGTAAGAAGATATTTAATTTAGCTTAGAGTCAGGCAGAAGCAAAGGTTTGAAAACCACTGCTTTTTTTCCTTTCCCCATGGTAAATCCCAATTTGGTCTATAAATATCTATGATTCACATAAAGCAGAGATTTCTTAACATGTGCAATCCAAGAGAAAGGCAGTGGTCTGGAAAAGACACTCTGTGTGTCTTTCTGTGTGAGAAAGACTTTTGTCTTCCAAAAAGCTGCTGTCTTTTGAGCCATTATTCCTCCCAGGCCTTAGCAACTGTATACACTGTTTCAAAGTCATCTTTAAGAATTTAATGCAGCAAGGAAAGCATCTTTCCCTGTCGAAAGTTCAGATGGATAGACTGTGATGTGTAAAGCAGATTTATGTCCTTATTCTTTGTTATGTAGAAACCCATAGATCATCTCTAATGACTAGAGCTCTTGGCCTTCAATTGTTTTGCGTAGATTTGGATTATTCTGATGGCTGGCTTGTAGTCAAAAGATACATGTAGTCATAAGTTGCTAAATTCATGAAATGAGTCACCCCACACAAGGAAATAGCTGAGTGTTATGAGATAATTTGGCACAGAAATACAGATGAGTCCAATTTGTAGCAAACCTACAAATTCAGGTAACACTGCACTCTACTTGCATAGACAGGAACTGGAACACTTGACAAAACAGTTTTTTTTTAACTTGACTGTCCAAGTAATCTGACAGAATCTGGCATAACAACTTCAGCAAATATTTTGTTATGACGGTGTAACCCCACTTCCCCAGAGACCACACAGATTGTTCCAGCACCGTCTGGCCTGTGCCATGCAAGTTGGCAAACCATAGAACTGAACCCTTCTTTCTGTCCAGACAAACCATGTGCAGTTCAGGCACTTCAATTCTGATGCATTTAAGAAGAAACCTTGCCTTCTCTCATCAAAGTTGCCATGATGGTGTTTGGAGCTATGAGCTCTTTGCAATGCACTCAGAACATCTGGCATATTTCTTCAGAAAAATTAAATGCTTATTGTAGAAGTAATTAACAGAATATAATTGAAACAAAGATTGAAGTAATCAGAGAAGATCTAGTGGTATTGATGGCCAGGTAACTTAGCATTCACCTACTGCCCTGTAAGCAAGAATGGGGCCTTTCTTTTTTCTGTAGTCATCTTTGCAGCTCCATCAGCAGCTGGCAAACCTCAGGTGGTCAATATGTGCTTTTGGCTGGTTTTTTGTGGTGTGTCTCCTGACAAAGTGTATGCTGTCTACCAAAGACCCTCAGTACTGAATACATTTAGCACCTAGTAGTTATTCTCTCACTTTAAAGTTATTTTATATGACTATGCCTTTGGCAAGGGAGGAGGCGTTTCTCCTTCACTGGATCCTTCCTTGTTCTTTACATCAAACTTATAGGAAAGGATTTGCAAGGAACATTTTCAGCAGCTTCATGTGCCTCTGAGGCCAGTCACAGTGTGTAGAAGTGAGACCTGCATTGTGGAAACAGAACAGGGAGAATTTCACTCCCTAAGAAGAAATGATACATGCTTCATCTGGAAAAAAAACTGTCTGGGTTGTACAGAAATATTCAGAGCAAGCAAGAGGACTCACTCAAGAACACTTCATCATGTACAGAATTATGAAGATTATTTCTATTAGCCAGAAAATTAAATCATATTATTGAACTATGTATGAAACTTTGATGAAGAATTCGGAGGAAAGACATTAATAAGTATTTTGACTGAGAATTATTAACGGTTCACTTCATTTTTACAAGTGCGCAGGAAGCATCTGAATTATCCGAATCGTAAAGTGTACCTTTATACACAGCTCATTTATTGTAAGCAGATCTGAGGCTCTCATCTTACTCTTGATGTAGATGAGTGGCACAGCAGGTTCCTTTCCTTCTCATACTGAAAGGAGCTCCTGAGCTCAGTGTACTTCACTTTCTTTGAATGGTCACACCAGCAATTTGTGCAGGCAGCCCATTAGCATATCATAACGTCACACTGCAATGTTTATGGATGAGATACTATCATTAAAGTACGTGCTATTCTCGTGCAAAAATCAAGGAACTCTGAAGGTTTTGCCTCTAACACAGCACCAGAAAGAAGCAAAGGAGAAGTTGGTGATGAAAATCCAGATCTCATAATGTGGTAAAATGTCCAGATGGGAAGGCCGCCAACTACAGAACGCTTCCTGTAGCCTCCTTTTCCAACCTAGCACAGTTGTACCCCATTGTTTAGTTAGTATATGTCATCCTTTTAAAAAGAAAAAAAAAAGAAATCTAGTATTTGATATTGTCAATATATGAAAAACCAGCAAAGATGTCTAATTGTGTGCATTCATGAGCTGGGGTAAAGGCTCCAAAGAGAAGGGTCTGAGAAAGCCTGACCTTGTGGAGAGTGGAGCTCTGAGAAAGAGGAAAAAGCTGGGATAAAGTTTGGGATACCGCTGATTCTAGGGCGGGAAGGAGGAGAGTGTGATGGCATGAAGGAAGAGGCTTTTCAAAGGGTTGAAATGAGCCAGAGACTCCTTAGACCAGAGGAGGTGGGCACCAGGGTCAGATCAGATCTCAGTTGGAGTGGTAGGTCACAATATATTCCACCTCCCATCTTCCCCTTCCCATCCAGCATCAGTGTGTGCATCAACACCAGCCTCCTGTTCCATATTCTTCACAATTTGAAATACAGCAAGCCCACAGGTTGTTTGTGGATTTTCTTATGGTAAAAGCACAAAGAGATGCTCTCATTTAAATGACATTGTTCTACTGTTACTATTGCACTTGCCTGGTAATAGACAAGTCTAGCAAAACCATGAAAGGTATCCTCAAAAGTGTTTTCAATGAAAACAACTCCATCTGAAAAAAAAAAGGACCATCAAAGTTTGAAATTAGACACAAATTGCAACACTGGAATCAAGCCTGCTCTCTTTCTTTCTTTCTTTTTGTTTTTCAATCTTACAAAAATAGGGACCAACTGAAAAGTTGCATCTGGAACTGATTTCTCTCCATTATTTTTTCTAAGTGTTCAGATTTAGCTTGGACCCAGCTGATGAATTATGCATATTCTAAATAACAGAATTACAATGAAGCTGCCTGACTGGGATGGTAGAGAATGGGGGCAGGGAAGCAAAGGTTAAAATTAATAGCTGAGGATAAGGATATATAATTAAAAAATCATCTAACAAATATGCATAAATAAAATAACTGGAGGGGAGAAAAAAAAAAACCTATGGAAGTCACAAAATATGGAAAAAGAAAAAAGATCATATGATTTACAGCTCCCTTAGGAATCCTGAATATTAATTGAATCACAACAGTAATAAACTGTAAGTTTTAAAATACTTGTTTCTTGACTCTCTGCCAACATAAATTTAGTGACATGAACCCACCATCTTGGAGAGATCTCTAGAGATGAAAAGACTATAGATGTGCATAAAGTGGCCTAGATTAATACGATGACACTTCAAAAGCACAAGTTGGAATATTCCCCATTTCATCTTGAGTTGTGAATAATTCATCACTTTAAAACATGGGGGTTTTAAAACTTAGATGCAGACTTAGATGCATAATTATTGAATTTCCTTTGATCCACATTGTTTGTTTAATCAGTTACCTAACATTAGGAAGTATGCCTTGTAATAATTGTAGTTTGAGTTTTCTTATATAATAGAAAAGGAACGGGGGAACAAAAAGACTTGAAAACAATACTAAAGCATCCAAAGCCATTTTTACAAATCTTTTTAGCAGTTCTGTGTGTAAAATCTTTGGGTTTTCTACATTAGGGATAAGTGGAAGTTAGGTCTTCATGATTTGCTTCAATGTGGCATTCTAACTGACTAAATCTTTGATTACAGCTGCCTAACTTGGATGACAAATTTATCTAGAACTATAGAAGCTACACACACCTTTGAAAAAATACAGGTATTGTGTTTTCTTGGAGTTCCATTATCTATTTTGGTACAGCATAAATGAATAGTTTGGCTTATTGTAACTATGTTAATTATACTAAACATGTACACTTGTCTCTATAAAGAAAATATTTTAAGATATTATTTAAACCAATGAAACTTGGTAAATGATCTTTCTTTTTTTGTTACTATTCTGCACTGTTCCTGTCAAGTCTATAATAGAAGATGGGTTCTAGCCCAGATAAACTATTTATAGTCAAAGTGTCTTTAGTATGCTTAATTACAAACCAGGATTTGTTAATTTTCCCAAACAGAGCAGTTTCACAACTTAGACAAACATGGCTCACTCTCTTTAGGTGTGAGGCACGATTAGGAATTGAAGACATCTCCTACTGCTGAGAGCAAAACAAAGCTACCACTGAAATCTTTCCAGTGCTCAAGAGGAGGACCCAACAGGGAGCAGAATTCAGAGCTGTGCTTTCCCAGCTGTCTGCAGGCCTTAGGAAAGATGGTTTAATCCTACATCCTCCTGTATCTCATCCAGCTAATGCACAAGAGATCGTAGCCCAGGAGTTCCAATTATTTGCCTGCATACATGATAAGGCCTGGCAAGGAGCAAAGTCTAAATAAGTCAAACTGGCCTTATAGCATATTAAGCATACCTTAAGTGAAGACTGTATTCTTTTTGGGCCATAATATTTTTCCGATCAGCTTTTAGAAGTTGTCTATTTGAAATCAGCTCAAAAAGATGGATTTACAGACTTTTGAGTCAAGAACTGCTCAGCTTCTACCTTTGCTCAGTCGGAGGTCTAAGTTGTTTAAGAGACCATTAACTTATGAGGATGTTCTTGACAAACAGTGTTGTTGACAGTGGATGAAAGACATGAAACTATCCTGAAGAATGCATCTGCAGTGATCTCAGCTTCTGAAAGACATTTCCATTTCCTTTCAAATGTGCAATGTATTATCACCACAAACCCATAAAACCTCATGGTTCACACTCAGCTACTTTAATGGAGTAACCTCTTATTCTTTAGAAATGTTAGGAACGTATGTGAAATCCTGCCTCTCATGAAACCCATCAGTTTTGACAATACTTGTAAGAGAACTGAGGTTTCATCTGATGCTCCAATGCAGAAGACTTTGAAATCAGTGCAAATGTTGCATTGACTCGATATCAGTTTGGTGGTGGATCTATGATAATACAAAACTTCTTGCAGTAGCAATATGTGATCCCCAACAGAAAGAATGAGCCCAGAACCCATTTTCAATACAGAATAAGAACAGTCAACTTTCCCAATCTTTGAATGGACAATGGGTAGTAGCAGTGTGCAGTGGAACACCCTTCCATACCCTCCAACATGGAAACCAGCAGCTGTGTCTACTCTTTACAGCAGCCTGCCAGGATTTTCCTTCCACTGCCATGTTTTACAGCTCTTTGAACCAAACTAAGCCACTGGCATCCACAGCATCCTGTAGAAATGGGAGTTGTGTGGAAAAAAAATGAATCTTTGTTTTCAACTTGATATTTGAGTGGTTTATTTTCTATTCCTTGTTACTGTGTTCTGAAAAACACCGAATGGTATTCCCTATCCACCTCCTATATGACATTCTCTACATCATATCTGCCTTCTGTCATATTTTTCAGGGAAAGGGTTCTAATCTATTTAGTCTCTCCCTACACAGAAGCTCCCCATCACCCTTGCTGTCATTCTTTATTGCTTTTCATTTCCTCTGAAACCCAAAAGGGAGCAACTATGAAGTTTCACATATTGTTCAAGATGCAGGTGCAATGTGAATTTGAATGGTGACACAACCATGTTTCCTGCCGACTTCCTCATTCTTTTCCTAATTCATTCTACCACCTGACTTTGCTTTTTTGATCACAATTGAGTACTCTGGTTTTCTGAGCACGAGCTGAAATCACTCCCAGACTCCTTCCTGTAATAGTGAACACTAATTTAGAGATATTTGCTGTGAATGTGTATTTAGGATTGTTTTTCCCCAAAACCTCAAATGGCTTTAATCAACACTGAATTTCCTCTGTTATTTTATTGCCCAGTTACCAGTGTAAGACTTCTCTTTCACAGCTGGATCCCCATCTGACTATGCTGAATATTTTTCTCTCATCATCAGGTTTTGCCACCTCACTTTTTATCTTTTTTTTCCCAGGACACCAACAGACATGCAGAACAGCACAGGATCCCTGTGTGGTGTCTTTGATACCTTCCCTCCACTAATGTTCTATCCATTAAATAACTACTAATACAGGAAAGGATTTTCTCCTTAATCCCATGATAAATTTTGGGTTCTAAAAGAGTATTCAATAAGAAACATCAGTCAAATATGGACATAAAATTTGAGTATGTAAATATAAATCAACTGAATCTTAGTAACATTCTTCACCAAACTAATAATTTGCAACATGCTGCTTCTTTTACAATTGACATAATAGCTGTTCCTCTATATGCCCAACAATGCATCCTTAAGTTTTCACATTTTTTCTGGGGTGGCATATTTGAAGGGCTTTTTTGTTGTTGTTATTAGGGTTTGAATTTTTTTTTTCTTGGTTGGCTGGGGGGTGGGTTTTGGCTTTTTTGGCTTTTTATTTGTTTGGATTTGGTTTGTTTGTTGTTGTTTTCCCCAAACACTAATTGGCCTGGTATGAATAGAAAATTTACAACTTTAGATGCCATGTGATTTTTTTTAAGTGGTTTCACTTTTGCTCCTTGCTATTCCTTTGCATTGACACCACTTAAAAGACTGTGTTATATAACACAGTAAGTAACTCTGCAGCTTCACCTCTGAACTCTGCTGGTATTTCATGGCAAACACCACATGATTTTAATAATCCTGTTCTATTTATATTTTCATATAGTTTTTAGTTTCTATGTATTATTTTCTGTCTAATGAAGACTCACTATCATCTTGTTTCAGAAACTGCTTTTTAAACAAAAGACAACTAATTTTATTTTCAACTTCCAGGACATTTGAAGAGTTGGGGACCATCTCTTACCTTTTTGCGTTCCTACAGACATTTGTCTTCTACTTACAGAAGGTCTCAGAGCAGTTGCATGTGGTGCAGGACGTCCGTAGCAGGTGAGGAAGGACCCAACAGGGTCAGAAATCCTTCCTGTCCTTCAACAGGATTATCCCAGGAAAGTGATCAATAGAACAAAATGATTTAATCCAGCAGTCAGCAACAGATATCTCGAGCACAGCTGTGGAGATCCTCTATGTTAGACAAAAAAGTAAAACACCCAGAGAAGGGAATTTCAAAGATTCTTCGTAGATTAAAAAAACGTAAACAAACAAAAGCAGCACTGTGCAAGGTGACCAAATACTGGCATTTTTCTTAGGAAGGGCTGGACATCTGACTGGAGCAGATTCAAAAATCTTTTTCCTTTGAAAGAAAGCCTTAGGCAGGGAATCAGGGACAGACCAGCCATTGGCAATCAGAAATTGCCAATTCACAGAGCCACAAAATAACGTAGCTGGAAGGGGTGTCTGACAGCTCTCTGGTCCAGCATTTGCTCAAAGCAGAACCACAAACAAGGTTGGACCAGGCTGCTCATGGGTGCATCAAGGTGCATTTGAATCTCTCCAAGGATCTCTCCCGTTCCAGATCTGGGCCACCTGACATGGGACTTTTTCCCCACTAATATCAAATAGAATTCTCTTCTTGCCTAAAGCCTCTGGTGAGCTGCAGAGGTTTCAGCGTGGAAGGGGCAGGGATCAGCTGGGAAAAGATGGGTACACATTTGCCTGCCTGTGTCTTCTCTCTGGCTGTGGAGGCACCACTGCTCCTCGTTCTTCTAGTGCAGGTCCTGATAACTTGGAGTTTCAGAAAGGAAAAGCTCAACAACTTCAGCTCTGGCTGAGCAGGCACCTCCACTTGCAGCATTCCAGCCAGCAGCACAGCTCATCCATGGCTGGGCACCCTCTAACTGAGGCCACCATTCACTGTTAAATATCCTCACACTTCCCATCCCATCCCCCAGGAATTTTGGCATCAAACCTCCTCCAGAGGTAAGGCTTAAATTCCTGACTATTAAAGATGACATTATCTGTACAGATGAAAACTGGATAAACCTCGACTGGTTAGTAAAAAAGCTGTTGAGACCTTCAGGCAAAATTCCTGTTCCTGGCATCCAATTCTGTTATGTAAAATTAAAGGAAAGGAAATTTAAAATAATACAGGAATGCGTCCTCAGGCCATCTGCTTGTGATCTCCCTCCTTTTGCAGCCAGTCACTCCCAAACCCTGCCTCCCCTGCTGGAGTCCAGATATTCATTTCCCAGTACCCACAGGCTCCAGCAGCCTGGAGTCATAAGGGAATCCTGTCAGAGATAATTTTTGCTGACCCAATTCATTTTCTAAGGTAAGGAAGGAATTACATATACCCGAGCAACTTTATTGTTTACTACAAAGCCAGCATTATCTTTCAGTTTGCAGAACTGTAGTGATAAAGAAAAAAATCTCTTTTTAAGTGTCCTAGAGGCTTTAAAAAAACCCAAAGAAATTATGTGCAGATTTTCTGTTTACCAAATTTACTAAGCATTTAAAGAACCATCACACCAAAGACTGCTTTCAGATACATAGCAATAAGAGAAAGGAGTTAAGAAAGTATAAAAATATCCAGACTATACACATGGCAATTAAACTGAAATTGAAAATATTGTGTTTGGAGTCAGTCCCTGGACAACACAGACTGCACAGACTGAACAGTCTGCATGATCTCAAGGCTTCACTCTAAGTATTATTTTGTCAGTTAAGAGGAAAAAAAACTTGACAAAGTACTTGAGAACACTATGCAGGCTCTGATGCATCTGGGAAAAAATGTTCAAGTAGGGTGGTATAGAAATTCAAATCATGTTGAGAAAATACCTTTGTGCTGGATAAAAAAATCTTTATCAGTAAGAGACTTTCTACTCTGAAAATCAGGCTTTCAGGACCAAAGATCCCATGGAGAACAGTCAAAACTGTGCTTTGAAGAGGTGTTTGTTATTTACTAGTTTTAGTAAGAATCAGCTCAAGAAGTAACCTGACTACAACTGAACAAGACCTAGAAAAATAGTTGGAGAAAATTCTTGATGCTTCTTGAGTCAACCTTCAGCCATCTCTAGTCAGTTTTTTTTAGGTTATTATTTCTGTCCAGCTTTGAACATGCTGTTCCATATCCAAAAGCTTGCTCTCCACTAATGCACGAGATATATTTTGTTACCAAGCATCTATGCAAAACATCTTAAAATAATGAGGAGATTTAATGCACTGTAACTCATATTAAGATAGAGAGACATTCACAGCAGTTCTTACAGGAAATAACTCCTAAAAGAAGGCAAAAATATAAATTACAAAGCAAGGATATCAGAAAATAATCTCAGTAGTACAGCAGCCAAAGACTGATAAACAAGAACAGCCATCGCAGTGTGATATACAAGATGTTCATTACTCATGACTCTGAGCAATAGCAGTTCACTTTGCATATTTATTAATTCTTGTATTACAATGCTGGCAATAAAGTGTAGTCTTTGTCATTAAATGCTAGATATAAAAAAGCAAGCAGAATAAATTAGTTTAGGCTCTGTACATGACTAGAAACTGTGTAACACCAATAAATTAGTGCTTGAGGGACATTAATTTATTTTCATGCACAATTCTGTTGTGTTCATGTCACAGTAATTCTTCATTTGGACAGGTGATTAGCTGGAGCTGAGGGAAATGTATAACCCCAAATGTCATGAAGAGTAGGGTGTACACTGGTGGCCAGAAAAGGTGTAAGTGAAGGTTTGTATAATCCCCATGTCCCCTAAAACCAAATTATAGCCCAGGACATAGATGTTGGGATGATGTACCAATGGGGGTCTTTGAAATCTAGGGACACCCTTCTAGAATTCCCCTCTGGCCCCATCTCCTAATGGAAAGCCACTGGTAATTCTTCCTCCAAGCATTTAAGCACAGAGACAGATCAGACTTCTGAAATACAGAAATACAGACTTCTAAAGGAGCAACACTGGCAGCTGGTGCACATAATCACCAAAAAGCACAACTGTTTAACTCAGCCCTTGGATAAATGTTGTGTCCCCCTCTCCATGCCCATGACTGACTTTCTTCAGAAATTTGTAGCTCTCCTTCTTTGCCAAGTGCCCCTTTGGTGGATGGATTTTCTGCACCTTCAGTTTTCACTTGTTAGTGTAATACAATTATTGAATCATTTAGGCTAGAAAATACCTCTAAGAGCATCAAGTCCAACTGCTAACCCAGCACTGCCAAGTCCACCACTAAACCATGTGCCTGAGTGCCATATCTGCATGTCTTTTAAATGCCTCTAAGGATGGTCACTCAGTCCCTTACCTCCGTGGGCAGCCTCTTCCAATGCTTGACAATAATTTCAGTGAAATTGTTTTCCTAAGATCCAATATAAATCTGCCCTAGCACAACTTGAGTAAATCCTTCCAACCTGACAAGCCAGTCATATGTTTCCTACAGAGGAGACAGTGAATTACATTGATAGGAGACATTATGAGGAGATCCATTAAAAAATGGACATATGGTGACCAGGCAGCGTCACAGATTGAAATCCAAATCTATACAGACACTCCACACATGCAGATTCATACATTTTCAGAATATATTTTTGACCATAAGTAATATGCAAGATCTCATTAGTTGATGGATGAAGTTTCATCAGGTGACCTTGATAGATCCCTCACAAATCGAGTACCAAAACAAAACAGAAACATACAAAGAAACAAAAACCCCAAACAGATCAAAAACGACCTTTCCAAAAAAACTCCAAAACCATTAAATCAAACCTCACTATATCAATGAATGATGCCATGTTGCCTTTGCAGGAAGGCAAAGGTGTCAAAGAACCAGCCGTGTCAAAGATTTTGTCATTCCACAAACACATTGCTGTGGTTCAGTCAATATGGTAATCAGCCCATGCATTCTTATCACACTAACCATTTTCAGGCCAAGAGTAGATGTTTATAACCCTTCCTCTTTGCCACAGGTTGAAATGTCTGTAATTAACCAGTCAGTAATTAAAGTTCTAATGGGAGAAAGCCAAAGGTCAAAGCAGAATATCATATTGGGTGAACCACAGTAGTTTAATATGGTCAAGTGAGACACATTCCTTCTAGAATCATATTGACACACTCTGCCAAGGTATTCCTTGCCATCCCTGGCCCCTTGCACCTTGATACATGAACAAATCTAGTCGGTATTTGGAGTAAATTCACACTATGACCTTGTTGTGTCATGCTGAACATCCATACCCATGGGTGGAGACAAGAACAGTGGCACTTACAGGAGCAGAAGCGAGAGACTAGACCTCAGCTTATGATCAAAGTGGATGCCAGGGAGGAAACTGAGCAGACCATTGGGCTAAAAGCTGGGAATGCCGCTGAGCCGTGTTCTGACACAATGTGTCTGTCTTGGAGAAGCTGCTGAAGCGCTTTTCTTCCACTTTCATTTTCTTGTTGCATTCCTCAGTCACCTGAGGCTTCATAGCAGACAGCTGTGCCATGGAGACAGCTGGAGACAGCCCATGAAATGCCACAGTTTTTTCACAAAGAGCCCAGAGTTCAGCCCATGCGGAGCTCTGCCCTCCCTTCCCTGTGAGATGAGGTCAAGACAGACTGACCTGGGCCAGTTTTAATTCTGATGGATTCAGGATAAACATTTCATGTTATGCTACAGGAGGACAGAAAATCTTTTGAAATTGTGAAGATGAATGCTTCCCCTCTTCCACAAGTGTTAAAGGATCCTACTCTACATACAAGTTATCTTCAATCCTGTGACCCATCAAGTTGTTTTGGGGTATGGTGCTGTAATGTAAATGTAAATATATACATACATCCATTTCAGTTTAATCCACTAATTTAGATCCCCACAAAAGGCACTTCAGGGACAGCAGCTTGTCCTTGAATGTGCAGCACTTCACCACAGCTCCACTTCAGTCTGGAATGGGACTGAAAGGCCTCACTGGTGGCCCAGCAAGACCAATGAGCACACACAGCACCAGGAACATTTTGCTTTCAGCAGCTGCTTTATCCAAGACCCCAAGCAATCACTAAACTCTATTTCCCAGTGATTTAAACTCTCAGCCTAAATACTCTGCAACCAAACTACAGTACACAGAGAAGATCAGGAGAAACACAACTGCTGCTGCCACTACTCTAAACCTGGGAAAAAACCCAGACACCATAAACCAATGCTTTGCGAGTTTTTGTAGGGTTGGTTTTTTGTTTTTGTTGTTTTTTTGTTTTTTTTTTAATTTGGGTATTTCTTCTGAATCCATTACCACTTTGCTTTTTCTCCACACTTTGTGTCCCCAACACAAAAAAAAAAAAAAATCTTCACCTCCTTTCTGACTATTGTCAGCTGAAGAACTCCTAAACACAGCTGGCTGTGGGTGGCAGCAGGAGGCTGAATTGGCAGAAAATTTCTGGCTCAATATTGTTATCAACAAAGGCAACTCTCTGAGCCTACTGATGACTGCTTTTTTCATACTTTCAGGGCAAATTTCCTTGTCCCCTTTGTAACCAAAAAAACAGTGTAATTGAGCAATAGCTAAATGAGCTACAGATTGCGTTTGCTTCCTACCTATGTGACTGCAAAGGGCTCAAGCCTGATAAAACCAGTCATATGAACAAAAAGCAAGGCTAATAAAGTCTGAGTAAATTCTTACTCTAATTAGAGAGTTAGAGATAGCATGTCTACAAAAATGGATTAAGAAAACAACATTCTTTGATATTTTCTGATCTATGTGGGGTTTTTGTGTTGTGATAAGAGGGAGGATTTGCCAAAGTAAAAACACTTTTTAAATGAAACTTTTTATTTCTGTCCTATGCACAGAAGACCTCATTAAAAAAAAAGAGTAAAAGCAACCAACCAAGCAACAAAAGTCAATCAACAGTTCCAAAAAGTGCCGTCAACAGCCCTTCATCCCTTCCACTTGCTATCAGGACCAATAATATTTTGGGAAGGGTTTTTTTAGATCATTTGGGCCACTGGGCTGCAAATATTTGTGACAGAATAGTCTCCTTAGCAAGGACTGCCTGGGGCAGCCCATGCCCAGCAGAGGTGGGTCCCACCTGCCCCCCCTGGGTGCAGAGTGCCCCAGGATCTGACCCACAGCACAGCCCCCAAGGAGCAGCTTCTGCGTGGAAGCACAACAAGGAGAAGACATTGTGGGCTTCACTCACTGCAGTGAATAAAGAACAGTGGGATGTTGCTTTTCCTGCCCACCAGGCACCCCATTCCAGAGGCACCCCATACCTGCCCTTCAGTGGGTCTGGACCGAAAAGGACCCAGAGATCCTCAAAGAGGTGGTGCTATGGACACAAAGGGCAGAAGGAATTTTGTCATCCGTTGCAAGAAAATGGATTGGAACTTTCTTGCTGGGAGTAAACCCAACATCTTTCTATTACAAGAGTAGTCCTACGAGCTTTTACCTCCTACTCCACAGTGCTGGGAAGAATAAAATTATCACAGTGGATAAATGCTATCTACATTGTGTCATATAGGGCAAAAAACCCAAACCACATTATTTGAAGTAGGAAACATGCATAGACAGAATACTTGCTGAGTCCAGATGCCTCGACACAGATAAAAATCCCAACCTTTTGAGACATCATTGCCAGTAAACAGCGTATTTGGTTAACCCTCATGGTAACTTATCCAGCTTCTGGAATTCAGCATGGAACAGGATGAACTTGACCCATTTCTGGATCTGGACTTGCAAGTGTTTTGAGAAACTGGAGGTTTATCTGCATTAAGATTTTCTAATCTGCAAAAAAAAAAAATTCTAATACTCTTCTATTAAAGATTTTATTTTCCCTTAATTTGTATTTCATTAGCATAAGGTGAAAGTGTTTCCATGGAAACACCAGAGATATATAATTTCCAAATAATGAATTTTCCACAAAGAACTCACAAAATTATTTTCAGATTACAATGCAAAATATTCCAAAATCAGTTCACTTATTAATATTACAGAGAGGACATGTGTAAAGACTTTGAGCATCAAATAGTGGCTCTAAAACTTTAAATATAAATTAGGTAGTTTAATATTCCAATTACAGAAAATAAAAACACAGCAAAGTACCAGAAACTTAAGTCAAAATTACACTAAATATAATTTCACTGTGTCAGTGATCAAATATGTTAGTATCAGTACAATGGGTCATATATAACTCATATATATTCAAATCTCTCTATACAGTTATTTTCTACTTTGACTATAAAATATTTTAGGTCTATATAAGCACATTATTAAGATTATAAGATGCATTAAAATGAAATAATTTTTTTCTGCTTATTCATCATCTATTCCAGTAAGGTGCTAACATATACTAACTTGAGTAGGATGATTACTAAGAATTAATTTTCCCAGCTGGGCTTTGAAACAAATAGGAAAAACATCACCTTCAGCAGGGAAAATTTTAAAAAGGCAGAGATTCCTGTGGATTGCACTCTCAAAGGAAGTGAAAAGCAAGATAAACAGGAAAAAAAGGACAAAGAGGTGCTAAAGAAGATGGTTTTTTCCCAGGCTGGGTAGTAAAGAAATCTCAAAGAACTTTTGGACTTGAGAGGAAGGGTGCTTGGAGCTGGGGAGGAGGTAGGGATTTTGAGTTTTTTTCACGTGCCATTTCATTGTGCTATTTAGGTATAAAAGGTGCTCGAACTCCTGTTATTGTGTTCTGACATTGTTTCTTTGTATATGTTACTTTTCTAAGCATGAATATTTCTTCAATGATTTGGATAGTTGATGCTGCACTTGATACCAAAACCCCCTCAAGCCCCATATTTATTTATATGGTTAAGTGGATCATTAGGAACAGCTCACAGCACAGATCAGGCCACTCAACTCAAATGCTGGGGCCAGTCAGTGCGAGGTGGAGTTGTGGGTATATTCCAGAAACAGTAAAGGGGAGAAGAGAAAAAAGGGGCAAGCTGAATGAAATGTCAGGCAGATCCCCCCAAAAAAAGCACTCCCAAAACCTGTATCTCCTACCAGATGCCTACATAAAATTTTGAGATTAATTGCTCTTCCCTTTCTCAAAAAATTCTGTTTAAACATTATGGGGCATTTTCCATGCACCAGATTCTCTTCCATGATTTTTGTACATTAACATGAATATTAATTAAAAGAAAAAAATAGAAGAATTTACTCCAATTGAGTCGTCTAGGTGAAAACAGAGTTGAAAAATAAATTAAAAAATATTAATAATAAAAAGTTGACTGAATGCACAAGGTGAGGTAGAGTGTCCCAGTGAGGGGGAAAGACCACTTTCAAGACGAGGATGACAGGTGTTTTATGAAAGTTTATCCAAAGATACTTTGACTGTGTATTCAAAAAGCATGCCCAAGGAGCTAGAAACAAAGGCCACGGGCTGCCACACCCCTGAAGGATGTGAGCAGTTACAATTTACTGCTAGCAGGAGCTTGATTTGGGCATGAATAAAAATCAGGGTGCTGCTTGCATATGCTAAAAGGCTTCTTGGCACAGCTGCTTTGAGAAACACAGCAGTTGTGCTTGTTAGAAAAGGAGACGAAGTGTGTCCAACGCACAGCTGCTGGGTCTGAAAACCCACCAGGCACCCTGCTCCCTGTCAGGTTCTCCGTGTGTGCAGCATTTCTGAGTATCCCACCCTCACACATCACCTGCCCTGCCAAAAAGAGAGCAAACAGCTGCAACATCTGAGAAAATTCTTCCCTGGAGATAGCAGGTTCAGTATTTGGGCTCAGGCTCTTTCTGTCATATTCTCTCCTTAGAAAAGAAAAAAAAAAAAAATGGAAAGAAAAAAAAATGAAAAAAAAAAGAAAAATGGAAAACATATGTGGGAAAGCTTTGTTTTCTTAAGCACTGAAAAAAAAAATCTTTATTTCGAGTACAATGACTCTTTCATGAACTGCATTCCTCATAGGCTTCCTTGGCTTAATGGCCTGATTTGTGCTTCATCCTGCCTCCTAAAAAACACTGTGATAGTTGAACTGTCTAGGTTAAAGCTATATACATCCAGAAAGTCAATTTTGAGAAGAAAATAATTCAAAGAGTGTAAGTAAATCCACCAGAATTTATTCTACAAAACAGCAGACTCTCAGCCATATAGTTAACAAATTATTAATAAAGTATGTGATCCTAAAATACGAGAGGTACCATCTGCCATAGCTCTATTTTTTAAAATAAAGCCTGAATTCTTACAGATAAAACTGAATAACACCTTTTATTAAGGTTTTCTAATGTGACAAGGTGACAGGCCAGGTCAATAGGTGACAGTATGTGTTCTGCCACCATGCTTTACACATTAATCTCCAGTTTTGTGGGGAATGAGGTCAGTAGCCAGCTCAGGCTCCATAAAAAGGAACGATGATCTGTGCTGATGTCAGGTGCATGTGGCACTCCTGTGCCACTTTGTCAGAGCTGTGGTCCTGGTGAAAGCTGACAGACTTCATCCTTTCAGCCCTGGTAGCGGGGGCATTTCAGCTTGGATCCAGGGCAGCATTGTCTCTCACCCTTGTCAGGATGAGAGGATGAAACCAGCTGCCCAGAGACAACAAACTTTGGCGTCCACAGAGTCAGCCAGCTCCCCTAATATCTCATAAAACCATGGCTTTACAACAAAGCTTCTACCCCAGATCACTGTGTCCTACTTTAGCCCTTGTGGAGCAGTGGAAGACCATCATGGCTCTGTTACAGCAGGACCTTTGGTGTAGAAACATTTTTTTCACTGATGTTGTTTCTAGGACAGAAAAGCTGCCATTCCAAAATACTTAAATGCAATTATGATTTTTATTGTAGTTTGGCAGACAGCAGATTTTACCTTTGAACGTGTAAGTTTTAATTATATACTGAAGCTTGTTGAATCAATGTGTCATACAATGAAATGGCTAAGCACTGAATATTAATAACCTGTCCTTCAAGTCTTTATTAGATTGTTTTCACAAAATGTAAAAAGTTTTATGAGCCATTTCTTTTTTTGAGTGGAGGGAGTGTTTTCAGTTTGGTTTTTGTTTTTTGGTTTTGTTTTTTTTTTTTTGCAAGGCAATTGTCTAGTACTGTAATTATGATTAAGTATATGCAGCTGGAATGTTTACTGCATGTTTGCACCTGTATGTTGAGTAATAAGACCCAAGAGATTTGATAAACCTACAAAAATCACAGAGAAAGACAAAGGATGATGGTGGATTGGAGAATTGCCTGCAGGCTTTCTTCTTTAGGGGGTCCAGCACCACGTGGGCATCCAGTTGCATAGTAATGGCCTAAATATCAGCATTCTTTATTTATGCCAGTCTGCGTTCATGCCTCTCATATTATTTAAACATGAAGTAAAAAAAAAAAAATGTTTTTCTTGTTAACAGGAAGTCTTCCAAAGGCGGTTACTGAAAATGCATATTATTATCCTGAGGCACCACAACATCCATATTAAAATCTCAAGAGTGCTCTTGGGAGGGCTGTTTTTATGATTATATAAGATGGTTTTGAATATCTTCACAAGATAATAAACAGTGTCAGCTTCTCCCTCTGCTTTCATTACTAAGTCTTCAAAAATTAGTTCATCTCCTCTTGATATGGTTTTGAATAAAACCTGACTATTTCCTGAATGATAGGTCAGCCTGGCAAGATGACATATATATACAGTCAGATAATTGCATTATTTTAAAGTGCAGTTCTTATGAAAATGTATGAAATGTATTAGACACAGTCCTGTGTCAATTATAAAGACAATCAGAGTGGAAAAAAAATTAAAGAAAACTCACAACAAACTGCCCAACAGCACATTTTGCCTTTAGAGCAGCCTTTAGTAAGCCACTTCACTATACTAGTTAGTAACCAGATGGAGGAGCCAAGAGTCTGTTCTTACAACTGGCACACAAAAACCCCAACATTCCTATAGCCATGGAAATATTAAAAATAAAAATAGAGAGAAAAAAAAGGGATAAAAGTCCTATGTAATCTGAATGTATTGTCCTTTCTGTGCTTTGATATTCAAATCTGAATTAATATTCTGGTCAGATCTTAAGACTCTAAGTCACTCTGGAGCAAGGCACTGAGCAAATTCCTGATAAAATTCTTAAAAGTGATTATTGAGAATAGCTATTTTTGACAGCTATTCCCAAGAAACTTATGTTTTGCAGTGAGGATGACCAAAATCTCAGCTCAATTCAAAAGGCTAAATGCATAAAGATACGTGCTAAAATCAATACTATGCAAGCATTCGGCAGCTGAAATCAGACACTCAAAACCAAAAAGCTGGCCTGAGAAATGCATTTTGGCTGTTCAAATACATCCTTTATGACATAGCCTTAATCTTACAGAAAAATTACTTTGCAATCACCAGTCTCGTTTAGTCAATAGGAGGGGCATTATTTAATTAACAAGCTTTGAGTTTGTACAACTTCCATAGTACAAAATGTGCCATAAATAAGCCCCAAGGCCACACAATTCAAACTGTTCCTGACAGAGTAATTTTTTTTTTTAACTCACAGGTGTTTAAGCACTCCTCACTGTTGGAAGTTCCCCCATTTTAGGGGCTCTCCTGCATTATTGCATTATTATTATACATTATTGCAGCTCTCCTGGCACTCTCAGAAGCACCTTTCCTGGCCACACACAGGGGTTCTGTGGGTATTCCCTGAAGCACTCTGACTTGGGGGTTTTCCCCACCCCAAATGCCACAGGAAGCCTCCAGACCCTTCACAACCCAACCTCTACATCCAGCTGGGGCTCCTGCACGCTGAAATCCTGATAGGAGGCAACACTTTTTATTGCAAAGCAGCATCTCCTTACCACATGCATGTCCACGACCCTGCATCTCAGCCACTTTCTTTTACATG
>VZSR01000520.1:38792716-38826216 GCA_013398615.1 Brachypodius melanocephalos | reverse complement strand
AACCAGCAGATCAGTGTACTCACAGACCTAGGGCAGGAACTGAAATCAGCCAAAAAGCAAGACTAGGATTGTTTCCTGGTGGCAATAAGACACCTCTTGTCAGAGCAGGCATTATCTCTGTGCTATATTGTGACTCCAGTAGCCCTTCACCTGGCTCTCAACACACAGGTCAACTCACTTGAAAGGTTTGGCCACTACTTCTTTATGATTCAGAAAATCTTCATTTAGCAGCTATGCAGCTTTCTCTGTGTGCAATGGGTGACCCTTCCTGGGGTTGGGTTGTGTCATTGCTTCTTGTGCTCAGCAACAAGCAGAAAATTCCCTGCCACAGGATGAAAAGCTCCCTGCAGTGCTGGTCAGTGTGGGCTGGCTTTTAGAGTTACACCTTACTGAAAGCCCCTGTAGTGAGGAAAATATGATTGTGATGCTCAACAGGAAACTATTTTACACCTGATAACAGTTTAAATTATTTCTGCTGTTGTCATGCATTTGACCAATTGTAACAAACCGACAGCTGTTGTCCTTCTCTGCCAGGTAGAGATGAGGACCCTGCTTTGTTAATAGAAGATATTTCCTTTAGGAAACACCATGTAAGCCTTACATTGATGATGAGTGCCTAAAATCAGGCAGAGGTGCAGGTTCCTTCAAGCTGAACCTCTTTTTTTGTGGGAGCAAAACATGCAAGACTTTTACTCCCAATGAGTAACATCTAACAAAGACATAAGACACTGGAAACTTCATCTTACCATTAGACATGACCAATAACTGGGACACTGCACAAAACTATTCCCATCCCTGTCATCAGGGAAGTACAATAGGAAAGGAGGGAGTTTCTGAGGCTGTTTAAGATAACTTTTGCTGGGTGAATTTGCAGAGCATCATTACAGCTGATTACTGAATCCTGACAACTGGGGCTCATTGGCAATTCCCCCTCCCACTTTGTTCCCAAGATTTTTCTCAGAAAACATGAGGTTTTTTCTGCAATCCATAGGAAAGCAATACATAGAGAAGATCTTCTCTTTCAAACTGTCGATTTTTTTTATTGTTATTTTCCATTCCTTAGTGGTCAAATCAGCTTTTTCACTTAGAATGAAATTTGCTTCCACTATTTGCTATCTTAAATATATAGGTGTATTCGTATAAATACATACATATGCACATTTGCTTTACACTACGTTGTTCTCTCTACACTAAGAAGTCCAGAAAAAGCAAGCAGACAGGGAATATATTAAAAAAAAAAGTGATTTGAAGTAGTACTAAAATTTGGCTGAAATTGTGTTTAGGTATGAGGCATATCTTTTGCCTGGGAGGAAAAATTACCCCAGATATATCACTCTAACTGAAGCTACACAAAAAAATATGCATAATATTTGCACAACAGAGCTGGGAATTCCTTATAGGGAGAACTATACACAAGTATGGACAGATGGGAAGAAGGCACCCTGCACCTATCTGTTCATCTATCCATCTGCCTGTGTTGGCCTCCTTCAGTGCCCAGAGACCTCTCTTTGAAGGATTGAGTTTAAGCTGACCCTTTCCCCTCTCTCTCAGACCTGTTCTCCCAGTACCACCAGTTAACAAAAGATCCCAATGCCTTCATCCCTTCCTTTTCCTTCCTGCTCTCAGAAGCCTTGTCTTGTCTCAAGGCCACCAGCTGCATTATGCCCTAATATTTAACCAAGCTTAAAAAACAATTGCATTTAGGTAATAAGAGTGAAGAAACAAAAGTACAGAAAATAATTATGGATCAGGTCAATAGAGAAACACGAGTTTTGGATTAGGCTCCCGTAATTATTTCTGACCTTGCACATCTGCAAAAGAAAAACAAGCTGTGATCAATTCTACTTGGTGTGGATAAAGCATTTTGAACTTATTTGGAACAGATGTGTCATTATTACTTTAATTATTGTGGCTGGGTAGAGCACCTATTTCCAAATTGCTTTCAGGCTAATAGCCTTTGTTCCAGTTAAGTCTATTAGCATTATGATTTCCTCACCCTGGGAACTTTTCTGCTATTTTTAAAGGTGTTTTTTTTCCCCAGATTCAGACTGAAATCAATTACAGATGTTGCCCCAGTGTATGTTCTTTAAATGGAATGTGCCACACTACAGTTTGTTACCTTGATTTCAATGGGGCTGTTCTAAGTGCTTGCAGTAGTGAAAAATTGCAATTTTTTCAGGAGGATTATATCCATGCTGTTAGAGTGGGAACAGAGAGAACCCCCTTGTGCTGCCCACAGATGATTGCAAAGCCAATGCACACAATTAATGTACAGAAGACTGACATTAGCTTTAGCATAACAGGATGCCCCTGAAATCACTTGAATCAGGCTAGAGATGGAGTACTTTGACCTAGATTTGAATACTCCAAAAACCAGAGGCAGAATTCAGATTTCATGGCTTTGTTGGGTTTTCTGTTAAAACAAAAATTCAAATCTTACCCTGATCATTGGTCCTGTGTCTTTTGCTTGTCTAATACAATGTCTGTGGACAAAGTCTTTGTAAAAAATAGAAAGTATTTTGCTCAAAAATGAAAGGTATCAAAAAAAAAAAAAAAAAAGAAAAGAAAGAAAGAAAGAAAGAACAATTTACTTGACTGTACAAAGAATAATATCACAAAAATGCCATTACAGTGCCTTGACTGAAATCACTCTCAGCTTATGCAATTATAAATGAGCAGGTGATTTTGTGAAAACGGCACACAGAGAATGCATAGACAAATGCATCTCAACTTTAAATCTGTGATGCTTCCACTGGCAATTGGGGACCGGGTAAGCAA
Organism: Brachypodius melanocephalos; assembly: GCA_013398615.1. Lineage (NCBI taxonomy): Eukaryota > Metazoa > Chordata > Aves > Passeriformes > Pycnonotidae > Brachypodius > Brachypodius melanocephalos. The sequence continues at coordinate 38,823,438 of VZSR01000520.1, read as the reverse complement.
CCACCACATGAGTTGTCTTTAAGGAGGTCTGCTGCTAGTTTTTTTGATCTGATGCCTCTGAAAATAATTAGCAAGCCCTCATAAATGATGTGTATAAGCGCTGACAAACCCTGAAGTATACAGTAAGTCTCCTAAAGAAAAACCCCATAATGAATGATGATCACCTACAATATGAATTATAGATTCTTTGCAAGTTATCCTGATTCATGATTATGCAGTGCTTCGGGGTCTGCTGCTACATTTACATTTTTACCATGAGCCTTTTTGGTTTGTATAATCTTGAAATATAGATTAAAACTTCACAGCCAGATGATTAATTAAGTCTAAAAAACCCTTGTGTGCCTAATCTCCACATACAGAAAATGAATGCAAAGTTTGCCCCAGATGAATATCCAGCTCTGAATTTCACTCAGACCCTAAGACTTTAGGACTTTTATTTACACAAAAAGTAGACTTCCTGGAACATCAGTTCTGTGATTTAATTTTTCTCGGTGAGAGAACAAATGCAATTGTATTTTGATATGAAGTCAATATGTTTCACAAGCTCTTCAGATGTAAATTTTTATTTGAAAAAAACCCCTGATTAATTGTGGATCACTTACTGGAAAACTGAGTGAAGGACAGGAAATTTAGACACAAGAATTAACCAATCTCTATCCAAAAGTTCCTCATAGGATATCAAAGAAATCATAATATAATAGAATGGCTTGGGTTGGAAGGGACCTTAAAGACCCTCCAGTTCCAACTCTACTACCATGGGCAGGGACTTCCACTAGACCAAATTGCTCAAAGTCCCATCCAGCCTGGCCTGGAACACTTCCAGGGATGGAGCATCCACAGCTTCTCTGGGCAACCTGTTCCAGTGCCTTACCACCCTCACAGTAAAGAATTTCTTCTTTATATCTTATACTCTTTTTCAGTTTAAAGCCATTCTCCCTTCTCCTGTCCCTACATGCCCTTGTAAAAAGTTTCTGCATCTTTCCTGTAGGTGCCCCTCAGGTACTGGAAGGCTGCAATTAGGCCACCCCAAAGCCTTTTCTCCTCCAGCCCAACAATCCCAATTCTTTTAGACTTTTCTGATAGGAGAGGTGCTCCATCCCTCTAATCATCTTGGTGGCCTCCTCTGGCCTCACTCCAACAGCTCCATGTCCTTCCTGTGCTGGATCCCATGTTCAGTACCTGGGATGCCCAACTGCAAAAACTGATACCAACAGCCATACTGCCAACAAGAACAAGGGGGTTTAACTCTTTTGGAGAACTGAATAATGTGGCTGAATAATGAAGCAGTGATATGTGTTTTCCAGCACCTTGTTTGTGCAGAGAAAATCTCTCTTCTGATAAATTATTCAAAGCATAACTGCTAACCTATTTAAGTTTGAAAATATGTGTACTGTAATCAGGACTCATGTTTCTCAGCTGTCTGAACAGCTTCACTTCAAATCTGGCATTCTCCTAAGTCCCTGCACAAAACTGTACAGAAAAATAACAATGTCCAGTGAACCATTCTGAGCAAATCTTTCAGAGTTCTGGGGCAGTGTGTCAAAGAAATCTAGAGGTTTCCTAAATATAGAAAAACCTATTTAAGTATAACTTGCAGAAAGTGTCTGAAAATATTTCCAACATGTGCAAATCTTTTCATTGTAATTTTGGCCGTGACAGCTGCCCCATTCATGTCAAAGGGTTAATGAAATTTCTTCAATAATTTATCAAGGTTAAAGATTTTCTCTAAACAAACACTACTTATGTGGAACTAATTAAATACTCACTCTGCCTTTCAATGTGGAAGATTAAATAAGCTGTGACATTTTGCAATTATAATTTATGGTGCATTTCCCAGCATCTTCACATTAGTTTCATTTTTTTGGAGACTCAAACATTACTATAGAAATTATGTGATCAGCAATAGTATGTAAAGTACCCTTTTCCCTCTGTCATTAAACTTAGAAGCAAATGGACCGCTCCAGTGTTTGGGCCAGAAGCACAGTATTAGTGAGTAGTGTTAAAGCACAATAATATACTTAGTTCAGGAAATCCCTAAACCACCTTATTTATTATGTATATTAGAGAAATGCAATCTAAAATTGGCACATATGACTCATTGGAAATTTACCTTTTGGAGAGGAGCTTTTAGGTTTTGGTTTTGACACCCAGAGAGGAGATTTAGGTTGGACATGAGGAAGAGAGGGGATTCCAGCCAGAGTAAGGGTCATTTCAATATTATGGGGTTGGAATACCACTGGAGCATCTGTCCTTATGACATCATGTGGTGGAACCTCTGTCCTTTACACTGAGAGTCTCAAAAGTGGCCACTAGCTGCACGACTCTGTTCATGGATATTTAACATACATATCTACAGGAAAGCTGAATAGTCGTCACTGCTTCTGGAAACTGGGAACTGTTCTTTTAGCATATCAATGGTTTCATTTTCTGGAAATCCATGTTGTGAATACACAAATAAACAGCAATTCTTGATTTCACACTCAGTAAAAATAGTTATGGCTGAGAAAAATATAGTATGTGCTCAGATACTACAACAATGGTCATGACTTGGAAAAGAAAAAAATAAATCCATGAAAAGTGAATTGTGGTGCTAAAATGTTTGAACACCATGCAGTAAAGGAGCAGAAGCTGCTCTCTGAATGGGGCCAGCACAGCCCCTCCACCCAGGTGATCCATCTTCCTGGGGCAGGGGTAGGGGGTCAGTGAACAGATGCACCTGGCTATCAAAAAGAGTCTATTCCTGCACTGAACAGCAGAGAAATAATTGAAATATTGAGCAGTTTCTCCCAAACTGAGCAATGTCAATCCTGCTGGCTGCTTCCAGCCTACACCTCTGCCTCTGGAGTGCGGTGTAGGCGGAGAAGGTGCCAAAAGAAAGAAGCTCAAAGAAACTTTTGTGCTGAAGTTCCTAACAAGAGCATACACACGTTTTCTATCTTCAGCAAAGTCATTTCAAGTTCATCTTTTCAGTTCAGTCCCTGGCCTTTAAAAGCCAGGCCCCCGGATGCCATCACCTAGGGCTGCACTGACAGAGGCGTGACAGAAGGGTTTGAACCTTTGGCTCCTCTGGGGAGATTACAGTAATTTCACCTAATGGAATAATGGATAGCAATCTTAGGTTGTCATTCTCAGTCTGAATCAGTGCTGGAGAGGAGCGGACACTTTACTGTTTTTTTCACAGATATTTGTGACAGCAGAGCAATGATGATTCCCAGTTCATTTCCATGCACTTGATTGAAGCGTGCTCGCTTAGAAGACTCAATTTTCCCTGCTGATTCCCCTTTCTCCCCTCTCTTCTCAAATTATCTTTTTTTGCAGACTTGTGGCTTAGCTATTTCATGGTCCTCACTTCAAACTCCTCAACTCCCAGTCCTGATCTTTGCTCAGTAAACTGCAGTTCAAATCAGCTACAGATTACATCTGAACTGCACTTTTTAAAAGTCCTAAAATCAAGCCAAATTTGGATACAATTTCAGAGGAAAAAGTATAAAACAAACACCTACCTAACTTAATGCAATTTGCAGACAAGAAGTAAATTTTTTTTACTCTACAGAGTACAAACTTGGTGTTTTTCTTAACCTTACAATTATTTCAGCTTAATTTTTTTCTAAGCCACTTAAACTACCCAAAAGTATTTAAACATCATTCAGAATTATCAATCCTAACAGCTGAATGGCAGCAAAGCTTGAGGCAAGTGAAAAATGTTCTTACTACAGAGAATAATTAGCACTGCTTCTTGAAATTTGCCACTGATTTCTGTGTTAAAAGCAAAGAAAAAAAAAGGACAAAAATACTTATGTTGAAAGTTCTGGAGCTTTCTAGCTTTCTAAGCAAACATTCTTAAAATTTGCCAGGATCAATTTACATTCATCCATGGAGACCCAAGTCCTAGAACAGTCCTGGAAATAAAAGGGATTTTGGACAGTTTACAAAAAATATTAAAATTACGTTGATCAGACCAAGGGTTCTTGTGTCATTTTTATCAAAAGGTAGTAATCATAAGATGTGATTCACTGATTGTTATATAAAGATATTCTAAGTTACCTCTCCAAGTTTATAGCTATGAATTATAAGATTCAGAAAAATGCACTGCATGCCCTCCTTGTAAATCTACCTGTTTGTTTGATTTTGATTAAACTTATCTTATTTCTCTCTTTCTCTATTTTTTTCTCATTTTTCTTTTTTCCCCCTTGTTATCACACAATGTCTGTTTAGGTCATACACTTTCCTGGACAGAAAGCATATGACATTGCTTTCTGTCACACCTGTACAAGTTTCAGGTGAGTGCGCTCGTGTTCTACTGTAAATCTGCACATTCAGTTAACAGAGGCTATAATTAGATAAATAATAATAGAATGACATATTGCAGATCCCTTGCTCACAGTGCTGAGCAATTACCCATGTGAGCTGTGCCATGAAATCCATCACCAACTGCATGAATCCTGTGAAAAACTGAGCAGTGAGGACTTCAATCTGGTCCATTATCATTATGCAACGTAGCACATTTGTGTAAATTGTTCTCATTCTGACGTCTCTTTAGAACAAATGTCTCTTTGAATGCACTCTGCTGCAGTAATGGATCAACTGCCAAGCTGTGAAAGCCCAGCAGGAGACAGTACACCAGCCAATATGAGGGGATGTACACAGTATCTAATTAATTCTAATGTTTTTCTATGTTTAATCATCCAGGTCATCAACATCCAAATATTTAAGTGTAAGCTTCAGCCTTTCCAAGGGATCTGCAAACACATGACAAATAGCAGACACTGTTCTAATCTTCTTGAATTAGAGATGATTTATCTACGAGTGACTTACATCCATTTCCACACTGCATTCCCATGTTCCTGGGAGAGAAGCTGCCATGCTGGATGGAATCACATAGGCTGATTTAGGACATAAAGATGAACAACATCCTAGACTACCCACATAAAAATTGTCACTTAGTCATACAGAGAGATACGAACAAGGTCTCTCTCCTACCCTACTTGAGCCTCTTCTTACTCTTTCTGTATCTACATTGGCATCTCTTTCTCTGATGCTCCAAGATATCCCTGACCAGGCAGCCAGCTCTTGTCCTCATCCTTGTCCATCTTTGCTGCGTTTTTTTTCCAATCAAATGTGCCTGACAGATCACTGTCTTTAAAAGTTTGAAAATGACAATAATGTATTTTAAAAGCAATTTATTTTCAAGCAGAAAATATCAGTGATAATTAATCCACTAAGATGAATAAACTAAAATACGGGGTACTGTTTATGTCCCTGCTATTAAAAGAAAACAAACAAACAAACAAACAAACCAGAAAAAAAAAGGATGTGGATAGGCTGGAGAGGGTCTAGAGAAGATGCACAAAGATGATCAAAGGACTGGGAAGCTGCCATATGAGGAAAGGCTGAGAGAACAAGGTTTGATCACCCTTGAGAAAAGAATGCTTAGGGGACACCTTATCACAATGTTCCAATATTTAAAGAGGGGCTAAAAACAATATTGAAACTCCCTTTCTACCAGGAGTCACATGGATGAGGCTGAGGTGTAATAAGTAAAAGCTGCTTCTGGGGAGGATTCTGATTGGGCATAGGGGGAAATTTTTGCACTAAGAGAAAAATCAGCCATTGGATTAATTCCCAGGTAAGTGATGGATTCTGCAGTGTTGGACACTTCTGAGATTCAGCTGGACAGGGTGCTGGGCCGTCCTGTCCAGACCATTACTTTGCCAAGAAGGGATGGACCAGATGATCTCTGTGGTCCCTTCCAATCCTGTAATCTATCATTCCATGAATAAATTTGCATTTAAAAGAATACTTTTCATGTTAGAAACTGGTCATCAGTCATTTTATTTTATTTTATTTTTCATAATTGTTTGCTTGAAAACAAGTATTTTGACTGTCACAGGTTTTTTGGAAAGAAGAAGTGACTTAGACTCTGGAGGGATTTTTTTCAAGGAGAGTTAATCTGCTGGATGGCTTTCTGGGCTGGGATCCATCATTGCCCACACAGTGCAGACCAAGAGCATGTCATCATTTTGGACTTTCAATTTTTCCTACAGCTAACAGGGATTTCTGAATGTGCTTTACACTTTTTCATAGTGGAAACTATTTTCACAGAAATGACACTGTTGTGCCACCAATACAGTGCAGGTGCCCATGTGTGATTGAACAGGAGATGTGAACTGATGATTTGGGAAATGAGAGTACAGGAGAAAAAGCACACTTCCCCAGACCCCAACCCTTACTATCAGGTATTTCACAAAATTCAGGAGGAAAGGAAGAACAAGGAAAATTAAAGGAAAACGACAAAATTTATAATTTAGGATTTCAAAATGAAAAAGAAAAAAAGAAGTTACCTATCCCAAAGCACTTAATTCCTGCTCGCAAGCTTGCTCCCAAAACATCTAACAGATAATTACATTGATTTGACAGTAAGCTAATAGGGATTTGACATTGGCCTAGTACAAAAAAGGGCAGTACCTGCTTCTCCTATTGCCTTCTGTTGGCTTGGAGTCCTCTTGCAGCTGGGAGAAGAATTAAATGACTCTGCTTATGCAGTGCCAGCCGAGTCCCTATGACAATTTGTTGTTGCATTGACATAACACAGTCATCAAATGTCTGGTGAGATTTGGAAAACAGATGGAAGACTAAGTGACACAGAATAAAGATGAACTCTAAATGTGTCTTTACCTCCAGCAGAGGGGAAAATACTCCATGGATTCCCCATGAAATATCAGTGTCAGGGAGAGACAGCTCCAGGTTAGAAACTCCTAAGATTGCCAAGTGCCTGGAACACATCTAGAAGAAAGAGAGTGAATAATCATCTTGTAGAAGAAAAATAAATATAAGAAAGATCAACTATATTTTCAACAGTAATTTATAAAATGGGTACCCTGGAAGACCAACAAAGGTAAACTCAGCAGATTGTCAAAAGGCAATCAAATATCAGAATATACACACACATTCATCTAACAGACTGGTGATAAAATCTCCCTCTTTGCTGTTAGACAACCCAGAATTTGTTAAATGAGCTCCTTTCTCATTTCATTTCCTGAAGAATGTAGGCTTAAGAAGTGCTATCTCAATTGTCAAAAGTTCTCTACTTGCAGAAAGGCCCGTGTAGACAAAGCAATTGTCCCTACCTAGCCAGCTTTAGACTGGTGAAAGGTTTTGCACCAACACCTCTTGTCTTTCAGCTAAAGCAAAAGAATTTCAGAGAATGCATTGTCCAAACAGGCATTTGAACTGCTCAGGGACTTTGATCAGGATTTACAACCACGGAATCTAGTTCATGATCTCCATCTCCATTCAGATGTTGGTGTGATATGTGTTTAAGGAAGCAAAATTAGATTATGCTCTGAAAATGGAGATGGAACCACTTCTCACCAGAGCCCAGACAGGGAAACACCAATTGTGCATGGGCATTTAGAGCTGCGTGGAAGAAATGCCAGTTTCTTTACTTCTGCTTTTTTTAAAGTCACCTACAACTGCCATTTGTTGAATAAAAGAAAAAGTACAACAGGGTATAGCAATTTATTTTAAAAGCCATATTTTTCAGAATATTGTGAATTTTATTTGAAAAGCCTTGTTGTTTTTGTTTGGGGTTCTTTGTTATAATGTGCATATATTATTAAATGCTTTTATATTTAGCAAAAAAGTTTACTTGCATTTTTAAATGTCATGGTCATTCCTTTCATCTTTTTTCATATCAGATATATGAGAAGTGACTACACAACAAATCCCTTTGCCCTCAGAACAATAGCATAAAGAATCCTATTAGCTAGCTTAAAAAAAAAGTTGGATAAATGAACAATGTAGTTGGGTTTACAGGCATGGGCTATGTGACTGGAAATCTGTTTAATACTCTTTATCAGCCAGAACACATATTTGCAGGGTACACTGCACATGCACAGCCAGTGCACTCTGAACAGGTAATTAATGATCTGCAACACAGAGGCTTGCAATGCAGAAGAAAAGGAGGCAGAGGTGACTGGTGCTCTATGACAGTGATTGGCAACAAAACAAAGAACTAAGATTTGGGGTGAAACACGTCCTGTTCTTGAGCTTTCTCAGGCAGGCATACAGAAGGTAGTGAAAGGAGGACAAAAACACAATCCCTATTTCCATTCAGCTCTACATAAAAGATGGCAATCACACCAGCAGAGAACACTTGCAGCTGATTCAGCTCATTCATCAGCCCTTGTTTGGGCTTGCACCCAACTCTAACTGAAGTCAAGGGGAGTATTTCCTCTGCCTTCTGTGCTGAAATGGATTGAGTCTCTCAAAACCCTCTGGGAAAGCAGAGAACTCTGCTGTAGCCAAAGTGGAAAGTGTTCTTTTCTCAAGCAGCAGAAGCACTAAAGCAACGGCATGTCAGACATCTCAAAGGTGGGCTGGCAAAAATGGTATTCCATTCCCCCAGAACAGTGCACCTGGAAAGAAGCCACAGTAAAATGGAAAGGGCTTATCGTTCCCGAACATGCAGCTCTGTCTATTAAACTTCATATAAAATGAAGCAGTTCTCTCCTGCTCTCTTCTCTACCTGCATGAGAACAGTGAGGCAGAGCTCTCTGGTGGCTCTCAAGAGCAGGAACTGATGGGGTGCTTTTTTTAAAAGGAAAAAAAAAACCAAAAAAACCCTATCAAAACCCCAAAACCCCAGAGTTTATTTAAGGCAATTATTTGCAAAGCTCGATTTCTTCGTATAAATCTAAGAAGAAGCAGATTCTATTGCACAGTATTCCTTTCACACAACTCTGAATATTATTTTGAGATTTCCCGGCGCACAGTGAAAGTTCCTTGCTTGCACCACGAAACCAGTTTCACTCCTCAGTTCAGCTTCTCTCTGACTTTACACAGGCCATAGTTTTTCTCAGCTGCTTTACTTGCTACTGAAATGCCTGAGGGGGTCTTTTCACACCAACCCCAGCACATGTGGCAGCAACAAAAAAAAACAGGTGAGACTTCCCTAGATTTGAAGATCTCTCACTTTTTTTCGCAACAAAGTTAAGAGCCTCCATTTGGAATTACTTCTTCTTGCTGGCAAAACCCCCTACTTTTTCTGAAACAAGGGTTCTATTTTTTTCCTCTCTTTGCAGCAGTACCAGAGCACTCACAGGCCATTTGTGAACATTGTGTTCAAGGGCTTTCATGCGCACCAGTGTATCAGCCAGGTGCAATCAGCATTCCCACGCAGATGTGCAGAAAATACCCTCTCCATTAACCTTTTAAACGTGACAGTCATTTGCGCAAATTGAAATCCATCATTTTAGATTGCGGTGGGATCTTTTGTAACTGAGACAAAAGACTGGCTCTACTTATGTCTGACAATGTGCCCTTTAATTCCCCTCTGGACACCAGGTATATCTACAGCTACCTTGACCTGATTAATTCCTCTAATTTTCTGTAGTTTACACCAATCTGGTGCTGCTGTTTTTCTTAGCTCACACTTAGGTGATCTCCAATCTCATATATGACTCAGGAGTTTTGCTCCATGGCCCTTCCCTCCTCATTCCTGCCAACAGGGGAGATGGCATTGAAGGGGTGAGTTTGTCATGCTGTTAACTCTTGGCACCATCACAGTGCAAACATCATTGTGGATAAACTGACAAGAATTTTTTTCTATTTTCTACCCCATTTCTGATGTGAAGATGTCCAGAGAAGAGAGACAGGTTTTCCTATATAATGTATTTTCTCTGAAAAAAAAATATATGGTTTACATGATTCAATTTAGTAAAATAATTTTACTGATTGGCAGGGAAGATAACCTCAAGTTTGTCACTCCTGTCTTAGGAGGTCAAGACAATAATGCTGCAGAATCTTAGTAACTGAATTAGAAATTATACAGAACTGACTGATCTTTGATAAGAACCAAAATAACATTCTTTTGAGTGAAAGTGGCCAATGACAAGAATATTCTTTGCTTGACTTGAAATTGTAGTTACGGGTGTACTGACAAAAGTCACAGACATTCAATATGTCTGTGTAAGAGGCTGAAAAAATTGTGACTTGCAACTGCATGTCAGTCCTGAAGTCTACGCAGATGGAGGGCTTGGAGAACAGCATGACATTCCCCAAGTGGCGCTGCTCGGCTCAGAAAAGGAATTAGGAAGGACAGAAAAGATAGGAAGAATAAACACAAGCTCTCCAGAAACAGAGCATACTATGGAAATCTTGACCACACCAGAACTTTTAAGAACAAGCCATAATTGAGCCACTAAAATGAGTCACAGCCCTACTTAGCACTTCTGCTGTGAAGGGACATGGAGTCCCTTTTCCCGTGCTGGATCCTCCTGATGAGCTCTGGCAGAACAGAATGACCCAGAGGGAAAGTAAAAAGCTGCTCTCAAAGCAGGAGAAGACATCTGACAAGTTGGAGCCCTGCCTTCCAGTGGATACAATGCACTACTGAGTTTCTGCAATGCACTGCTGAGTTTCTGTAAAGTCTGGCTGGGTCTTGCATGTCAGGTCAGGTGGCAGAGTGTCTTCTGCAGAGACCCAAATACACAGTGAAACTTTTAAAGATGAATTTCTTTTTATAAGTAGCCCTCATTGCTAGTTCACAATCTTTACCCAAACAAATGTGATTTCTTTTTCAGAAGAAAGACAATTTTACCTTGAGCACATGACCAGGGATGGGGAGAATTTCTAATGACCCACATGTGAATTCCCTTTCCCCAAATGAAGTTGACCCATAAGAATTGGTAATACTAACCTAGTGGTGAAGTCTTGACTCTTGTACAACAACTGCTCTTCCTAAACCTCTGTCATGCTTGGGTTAAGAAGGCCAAAAAATCTCACAATCTCACTGGAGTACACAGTAATGGAATCCTCTAAAGGCTGAAAAGAAGCCTGAAGTTCTGCATCTGAATTTCATCTCATTCACATTAAGGATTAGGGCTAATGCTTTGTGGTTTGGAGGGAATGGAAAGCCTGAGGGTGGTGATAGCTTTGGACAGCAATGGCTTAGTTCTTCAGAAAAAATAAAAAATTCCCTTCCCTGAAGGAATTGTTACATTGATAGGCTATGAAATGGGCAGTGATTAACTTTCTGAATCTTGTTTGATGATACTTGAGTAGTGTTATTTTGGGATAGTAATGTGCAAAAATCCTTTAACAAAGATGTTGCTGATCAGCTGAAATTCACCAATTGTATTTTTGACACTATTTTACTTGGGATGTGTTGTTCAGAATAACATTATTTAAACCTCTATCAGGATATTGAGCCATACAGTGATACAGTTAACAATTGATAGGAATTTTCTGTAGAATATGAATACTGTTATAATAATGCTGTTGTGCTGAGCACATCACAAGCTGTCACAAGTACTACAAAAAAATCCACATTCAGAAGCATTATGAAGAGCTACACTGATTTTTCCTGAGGGGTATGTGCAAGGAATTACATGAGAAACACCCAAAGAGTGATGAAAGACAAGTTGTCAAGGGAACATCAAGGAGCGTGGTCATTAGAAAAGGCTTGTGGTGACAGTGGTGGGGCAGATGAGGGACATTCTCCTATTTGAAATCTCTTCCATTTAGGAGAAAGGTATACATAAACTGAATTGAATTGAGGATGACTGCCAAACCACAGATGGATTCACTGTAACTGCAAGAAGTTTAATTTCTTTATAATGGATAAATAATCCTGGTTCCTAGTGATGTGAAGGTAGATTCATGTGACCTTTAGTTGCATCACACAGTCTTTTTGTATAAATAACCAAAACTATCCCAACCAACCTCGACAATTCAGCATTACTTATTAGATTAATGGGTAAGGTCTCAAGAAATGCACATGGGGACAGAAACTCAGGTTGTTCTCATAACCTCACTATTGGCAAGGGTGAGTGTCCTTCACAGGCAGGATCTGCCTCCCAGCATCCAGGTGTGAATCTGAAAAGAATTGGACTTAGAAAATAGTCTCAACTAAATGGATGTTTAAGATCAACTTTTAAAGATGTTCCTGAAGCATTCTATTAATTGTGGATAGACTAACATGGTCCTAGATGGTTTCCTGAATCCAGCTGAGGTGGCTGATGCCTATTTTGTGTCTTATGAATTGACTTGATCCCAGGGGTTCTGTATTTCAGTTTTCCCTGAAAGCTCCTCATCTCCAAACACATTCCAAAGGAAAATTCAAAATTTGATTCTTGCACTTCAACCCTTGTTCTTTCTCTGATGGAATTAATACACTGGATATCAAAAATTTAACTGCCACTCCATTTGGCCCTTTCAATCTCTGCTCCTGTTCCCGATTCATGATTTAGCCCTGTGTGGGGAGCAAAATTCTTGTTTCAATGAGGTCCTAAAGATTTATGAAATCTGTTTTGAAATGGAAACTCCACCATTCCAAAATTTTCCAAAAAATATATGAATGAAAGCATTTTCTTTTGAGCTGATCAAAAATGCTTCACTGAAGTTGCCTTATTAAAAAAAAAAAAAATATTAACATTGCAGAATCACATACAGCAACAGTACTAAGCAAGGTAAAATGAAAAATAAACATTTTAACATTTTTCTTACACTCTTAAAATATCTTTTTTGGTCTTACCTAAACTACATCAAGAGACTGCATTTTTTCCCCAAAATAATACCTTATCAAGTACGCTAGACTAAGCAGATCTAGGTAGAAACATTTCCTAGCTTGCTCTGATTCTGGGAATTATCACAGCAACATATGACGGGATTAAAAATAAGGATAATAAACACTTTCAGATCTGCAACAATAGAACAAATGCCAGAACGGTCTTTCATTTAATCTAATAATATCAATTGCACCACATTTGTATTTTAAGTCAGACAGCAGGAGCTATTTGAAAGATGTTCTCTCAGCAGCTGTGCTCCTGGCTGTGGGTGACCCTTCCCTCCGAGCATCCCCGGGCTCTGGAGCAGCAGGGATGGGGATGGGGATGGGGATGGGGATGGGGATGGGGATGGGGATGGGGATGGGGATGGGGATGGGGATGGGGATGGGGATGGGGATGGGGATGGCTCCGAGCGCTGCTCTCGCCAGGTGAGGGCAGTCACATTCCTCAGTGGAAACCCAGCAGCTGTCACCTTGGGAGAAAACCAGATTGGCCGCCCACACACGCAGCCACAGGGATCCTGTTTGGCCTGAGCTCTGTGTATAGCAGAGGGGAAAAAATCAGAAGCAAGGAAAGGGAAGAGCCTGTTTCACGAGGCGTCGTTTATTTGTGGGCTTTGTCTCACGCAGCCTCTTCTGTTTGAGCATCGGCTGCTGTCATTCTGGCGGAAGCGGGGGCACCGGGATAATATACATATCTATGTGCAAAACCAACGTGGAAATGCAGTCGTCTTTGTCCCGATGCGGTGAAAGACTGTAACATCTGCATATCAATAGCCACAAATTTGATTCAGTTCTCAGTAGCGTCATTCCAGAGAAACTCGAGACAGGAAAAGGGGGAGTTTTCATGTCTCTTTTTGCTATGGCGCTGATTTTGGGTTTTTCATATTCTCAGTCAAGGAGCCAAATTCAGCAGAACAGATGAGGATGGGACAGAGCACACCCACTCGGGTCAGAAAACCTCCCCGTGCTCTGAATGAAGGATAAGAAACTCACCTTTGCCTCTGCTGAAGGAGAAAACAGATTGACTCGTACCCCTATGGGAATTTAAAGGCCGTTGCTGCAGTCTATTAGGCAGGTTGGCTTCTCCAGAGACAGTGCTGAGCCTGTCTGGATCCCGGGGGAATGGGAGGAATGAGATCAATGAATGCAATTGCTGCCTGCTGCAAACTCTGTGTGCTGGCCCTTGAAATCTCCTCAGCTCCATGACCCCTTTAATTGCTTGGGCTCCTGAAGAACACGGGCATTAATGAATATCCCTGTCCTCAACTTCACCAGAATGACTTTGACATCAATTTTGAAAGAAAGCCAGTATTTAAGAGTTATACATCCTGTGTTTTTATGAGCATCAGCCATTGGTAACTGTCACAGACATGGCCTGGAAAAGAACCAGATGCTCAAGGAAGGGGAGCTCTTTATTCCTTCTTCTTTCCTCAGCAAATCCACAAGCATACCAGGAAACTAGAAACAAAGGTATTGTGGGCTTGCATGATACAGTAAAACATCTGCTTCCAGGCTGTCAACAAAATGCTCACTAAGAATGCACAGGAAAAAAAAAAACAAAAAACAAAAAACAAGTGCCACAGGTGCTGCAATGCTGAGATGCATGAGAAATATTTTAATGGACGGGAAATAGATCAACAGACCTGTGAGCTTTTGTCGTCACCCTTACACTTCCCTTGCAGGAATATTTTAAAAAAATATATTGAGAGAAATATTGAGCTTTTACAAAATTATCATGCCCATTTACTTAGTCAGATGTTCAAAGGATTTGCCATCCTCCACCCTCCCCAAGTCTTATTAATATTTCCTTCAGTGCTCAAATGACAGGAAATTATCTGATGCAAACCCAATGTATGCATGAGAAATTCATCCTGTGATAGAGGTGACATTAGTGTTAGAAATTTATTATACCATTAATAACTATTAATCATTGGAAATAACTATGTTTCACTCAGCAGGGTAAGTTTAAAATTCAATACACCTTCCACAGGATAGTGATAACTCACATGGATAAGAAAACAACAAAAGGATTGGAAGAGGGAGCTCCCAGCCAAATCAATAACATAATCCTTTCACATCTTTGCATTTCAGTCTAAAGTAAAGAACTACATAAATCCCTTTGAAAGCTGAACCAAACAAATGGCTCATGAGCAACTTTTTAAACAGGGAAAAAAGTAGTTCAGAGGAATTGTTTTAACTCAGTTGCTTTTCAGAATTCTTTGTTTCTCACTGGGACAAGTGAAAAGGCATCTCCTCTTTCTGTGTGCATGTCTTTATTTGTCACAATATTTCATAGTACAGTCATATGTAGTTCTTGTTTGTGTAGTTTTGGGTGTTTTTAAAGTCTTAAAATAATCAGATTCCTATGAAATATCTGTTTTTTACTGAGACTGTATTCATAAAAACATCTCTCAGCCATAGGCAGGATATACCTCTATCAAAGATAAGCAAACATTACCCTCAGTATACGTCATTTCCACCTCCTTTAAACAGGATTGTGTGATGAAATTTTAACTTCAGATAAATCAGATTTTTTTAACTTCCTTTTTATTTGATGGGAAACACATCACAGGTGTGTTACTCGACTTTCAAAGTTCTGCATCAAATGGCAGGTGCACTATACAAATCTTATTGAGTGTAGAACCTAAAAATACTTATTTTAGGAATTTTTTTTCTTTCTTACTGAACACAGGAATTCTGGTAAAGTTTTGCTATATTTGAACTTTAAAAAAAAAAAGGATCTGGAGATTTAACTATTGTACTCCCAGTTCCACAAGCTCTACATTGTTATGAAAGCTGTTACATATTTCACTTTTTTAGATCTTCTAAATTGTCTGCTATTTCTGTAAGAGTACAGGGGGAAGCAGCTCACTGGTGTTCATTTCCAGGTGGATCATAGAAGCAAAACAATAGATACACATCCCTGGTTAGCTTGCACAAAACCTTGTTTTGTCTGGCTGATCTGAAGGTAGAATGTCTGACTGGAATACTTGTCTTCATATGAGACAGCACTCTACAGTCTGTGTTGCAGCAGATAGATGTGTTTACAGGAAGAGCCAAGCATCTTCTCTGGAGAGCAAACCCTGAGCTCCAGCTGCCAGAAATGCTGGAGTTCAGGGAGGAATTTGAGGGAGATGAGTCCTGATATTGGTTTGTGTCTCCTGGTGCCACAGCACACCATCTTGCAATCACCTTTACAGCAACCAAATGTAACAGAAAGATGACTTAGTGAGGTGAGGTGTTTGTGAACAAAGCTCTTCTGAGCAGTAAAACTCCTGGGACCTTGCAAGTGTCCCTAATGATGAAGAATAAGGGAAAATCTGTTTTTATAGTTCATTTTTAATAGAATAACTTTATAGAGGCTTTTCCATTACATGTTGAAATGTCTCTAATACACACTGTTGAACTTCTAATTGAAATCATTTGTACACATTAGAAACACTGCCATTGTAGCAGCTGTCTTGAAAGATCTTCTATAAAATAGTGGAGGGTATGAGTAACCCTCTCTTTTCCCACAGAGGCTGTCTCAATTTCTACAATCCCAATTCCTGCAATTTCATTTGTAATTGTACATCAGGAGGTACTGTGACTTGGAGGCATGCCTTACCGCCCAATTCTCATTTTCCTTTCTTGCACCTCAAGAATTAGCAGTAAGCCAGGACTGTTTGGCTGCTAGGTGCATTATACTGACTTGGAAGGAGGAAAGAGGAAAGGATATAAAAGTAATCTTGATGCTGTTTCAGAGGTCTGAAATCCATCAATGCTTTGCTTGCTTCTCCAGGAAGGAAAGGCAGTCACTAGTGGTGTCCTCCAGGGATCAGTGTTGGGCCAAGTCCTGTTTAATATCTTTATTGATGATCCGGATGTGAGGATCCAGTCTACCATTAGCAAGTTTACAGATGATACCAAGTTGAGGTGGAATGTTGATCTGCTGGAGGGCAGGAGGGCTCTGCAGAGGGATCTGGACAGACTGGATCAGTGGGGCAAAGCCAAAGGTGTGAGGTTAAACAAAGCCAAGTTCTGGGTCCTGCCCTTGGGTCACAACAACCCCTGCAAGTGCTACAGGCTGGGGACAGAGTGGCTGGAAAACTGCCCTAGAGAGAAGGATCTGGGACACTGGATCAACACGAGCCATTGTCAGCCCAGGCGGCCAAGAAGGCCAAAGGCACCTTGGCCTGTGTCAGCAATGATGTGGCCAGCAGGACCAGGGCAATGATCATCCTCCTGTACTCAGCTCTGGTGAGGCCACACTTCAAGTGCTGTGTCCAGTTTTGGGCTCCTCAATTCAGGAAGACCATTGAGGGGCTGGAGCATGTCCAGAGAAGGGCAATGGAGCTGGTGAAGGGCCTGGAGCACAAGTCCTGTGAGGAGTGACTGAGGGAGCTGGGGATGTTTAGCCTGGAGAAGAGGAGGTGCATGGGAGACCTTTTTGCTCTCTACCACTCTCAAATGGGATGTAGTCAGGTGAGGGTTGCTCTCTTCTCCCAGGGAACCAGAAATAGGACAAGAGGCCACAGTCTTAAGCTGCTCCAGGGGAGGTTTATGTTGGACATTAGGAAAAAAGTTTTTCACAGAAAGAATGATTGGGCATTGGAATGGGCTGCCCAGGGAGGTGTTGGCATCGCCATCCTGGGAGGTGTTTAAGAAAAGACTGGATGTGGCACTTAGTGCCATGGTCTGGTTGGCAAGGTAATGTTTGGTGATAGGTTGGACTCGAGGATCTCAAAGTTCTTCTGTGCTTCTGTGATTAGTACACACTTCATGATTGGCCAGCCTTTAGTCATTGTCTTGTCTTCTGAGCACTGGATGTGAGCAGAAATTCAGTAATTTCACTGAATGCAGCCCCCTTCCCTCAGGCTGAAAAGCTCTTTTTTCCATGTTCTTACTCTGCACTTCAGGGAGATTGTGCAGTTTCACTGCCAGCAGCCAAAGTCCTACCACACAGCTGAGAAGCTTTCAGCACCTTGTTACTCATTCCAGAAAAAACAGGCTGGATTTGCTGATGGTTTCATCATGTCATGGTAAATATTTCACTACTGCTTTTCCTCTCCCTTTCTGAGTGATCACCTTCTGGTCTCATTTGACTAGACCAGAGTGGCAGCTTTTGCAGAGGCTGCTGCAATATAACCTCTTTGCTACATGGGTTGTAAGGAAATGCATCTCTTTTTGCCCAACACATCTTAATATCTCCATAGAAACCATATTGGGCCCCCATCTTCTGTGAGCTCCTGCAAGGAAAATCTTCTCTCTCACTCCCTGGCAGGGTTTTCTTCAGATGTCTCCAGGTATCTAAAGTTCAATTAAACAGGGAGGAAAATGGAAACACTTGGTGAAGAGAACTGGGAGCTGTGGTTTCCAAACAGGACTGGAAGGCATTTGGCAGTCCTTACCAGGCCATAACTATACATTTTTTACTGCAAGTTTACACTTCAGTTGCCTCTATGGTTAAGCTACAAAAAGTCATTACTTCCATCAAAAGACTCATTGCTGGGTACAAACCAGTGCAATTCTTCTTACTGTGGAATTAAGAAGGTGTGCAAAAGAGTCCCGCTCAGCATCTGGAAGAAGAAAGTATTAACGTTTTCTCTCAGTAAGATTTGAGCAGCTCATGCTCCAATTGTTTATATAATTCTTGCTCTTTCTACCTTCATCTCTATACTTAGCCTCTACAGCTCCAAATTATGGCTTCACTGCAGTATTGCATTTCATGGTGACAGAAGGAATTCCATCCTTGATGCTAACTAAAAAGCAGGAGCACTCTTTGATGTGACCTGCACACAGAGCAGAGAATTTCTGGAAATAGCATTTTCCACATCCTGAGTGGTTTGTCATCACTGCAAACCCACAGAACCAGGATCTAGACTTTAGCAGAGATGTAAATGGTTTTCAGTCACATTGTATTTCTTGTGCCCTGTATAATACACTGATGGCATCTCATACATCACTAGAGAATAGCACAGGAAAATAGAGTAAATAACACACAGGTAAACTTCTTTCCTTTCTGTTTTGACCTTAAAGGTTGAAATTCAAATGAGAACAGGAGAGCAGCTCCCAAAGAGCTGTTTCAACACAAAAACATGGAGAAGTGACATGTACTTCTCATGCTCATGCCTTAGGACAGACATTAAGCTGGAAAGTAGAAACTGTGAATCTTCCCCAAGGACACATTTTCCAGTGACCTTTCAAAAGCAACATGCTGTTTTTCGGAAATGTTCTTCATCATGGTTTGACCCAGCAGGTAGCTAAACACTTCCCTCTTCCCCATGCTTATATCATCATTTTGTTCACTTGAGTACTTTCACGCCGAACTCAACACGGTGTCCAAGCTGAGGAAAGCTGCAGAATAGCAAAGACTGCTCTTATAAATCTGCACTGGGCTTTTGTTTGCCCCCAAAGGAGCCTTCGAGGGAGGTCCCTGTGCATTACTTAGCACTTAGTTTTTTTTTCTAAGAGCATGCCCATATTACTAGTGGCAAGATATATTCCCCTGTATAGTTTCCTATCAAAAGTTTAACTCTGTCAGAAATCTGCTGGCTTGCAAAACTCCACAATAACAACTTCAACAAAAGCTGGCAGTTCTGACAGCCAGCCTGTCTGCCTCAGTTCTCCCACACACCTGTATACATCTATATAGACACACAGAGCAGGAGAGAGAGAAAATATGTCTTAAAGTTCTTGCCCATATCTCTCTGACACTGGACAAATAGCTTTTTCTTCACAGACTTTTATGTATTACCTCCTTCTCAGCAAGCTTATAGAGCAATTCTGGAGAAAAATGAAATATTGAAGGGCTAATCCTTTACTTAAAAAGCCACCACATATGAATAGTGGGTTCTGACAATTTATTACCGATTCTGGGAAGGTTGGGAAAATAAATGTTTTATATCTCTTTGCAAGAGACAGATGAAAGGAGGAAAATACTAATCAGCTCTGGACAGCAACAACTTTTCAGTTTATGAAAGAAAATGTTTAAAATATCAGGAATTCTGATATTTTCTTCCTTAAAGCCCACTGCTGATACTTTTCTAGAAGAATTTTTATTTATTATTTCTGTTTCACATCCACAGTGGAGCATTAAGGTCTTAGATTAGCTGTGACATTAAAAGTTCAGCACAATTACAGGTTTGTAGTTTCAGGTTAAGAGACAATCTTCTGAAGGTATATAACACCCCATGTTTTTTTCTGCTTACCCAGGCTGTGAAAAGCTTTTGGGCCTTGAGCTATTCCTTAGGCTGTTTTCCAGATCAGATAGCTAAGTGGTAGCACCTTTTCTCTCTTTATATTTCTACTACTTTATCAGATATTTCTCCTCATTATAACAACTGTTTTTCCCTCTCCCCTCTCCTTTTTCAAAGCAAAACTGTTACTCATGGACAGAGAAACAAATAACAAAATACTTTGTTTTGCATCTGGAGGACGATATTCTAGCTGATCCCATGAAAAGGCATAAAAGACCCCCAAAGGAGTAAATTGCACTGCTGAAAGACAGTATGATGAAGTGCCTCTGCTGTATCTAAGACCAGACCTGTAGCCATGCCCTTCACATCAGAACCAGACTAAGAGAAATAACTAGCTGGTAGGGAGTATTTGTAGAAATTATTGCTGAGTGCCTGCTCTGTAAAGCTGTTCCACAGTTCCTTGCCACAGATGAGCCTCTGAAGAATGGTTGAGAAAAGCCATCATTTCAGTGTCAATCAATTGGCATTCTTGCACAGCTCTGAGTGTCTCAGAGCTTTCAAGGCATGGCAGAATGTCCCCTCACAGCAGCTACAGGGCAGGTCTGAACACAAATAACATATTGCTTCCCATACAAACTCCTTCGTTGTTGTTCTAAGGAGTGCTGGGTAGAGGACCATGCATTTTATGACACCACAAATGGCATTTTGCAAACATTTGGTTATCAGTTAAGGTTGTGTCATCACTTCCATTTTCTCTCTGCCTGCCTGCTGAAATGCACATGTAAAAGACAATGGTTTCTTAAAATCTATTATTCCTCTACAAACAAGTTTTAATTTTGAGATGACTGTTGGCTTTCGTGCCATCATTGGTATGCACAGTTTGAACACAACCCCCTGCCATTATTCTGCCTTGTGGTGCCTCTTTACAGCTAAGAGAGATAGAACATCCTTGCTCTATTTTTATGCTGCTTCCTTGTTTTGAGCCTCCTCCAGCATTCAAGTCCCATTCAAACCTGCTCAGATCTCAATGTCTCTCTTTGGCAGTCAAACTGGTTTTCATAGAAAAGGCAAGCAGGTGTGTATGGCTCCACAGATACTGCTTTTCTGCATCTGCTCTCCCTGTGTTATCCCAGAAACAAAGTGATCTGGATTTAAAGCACAAGAAAACATGCCAGAGTTCTGTTGAGAAGAACCTATGCACTGGGTTCTGTACCCTTCAGGAGAGAAACTCTGAGCAGATTGGCATAAAGAAGCCAGTGAAGTCAGAGAGAAGACTGTTAACCTCTTCCTCAAACCCCAGGGGCCTTACAAAAAATAGGGTAGGCTTTTGGACTTTAGGCTGTGGGTATTCAGCTAGTTTCAAGGCTGGAAAATTTAGTCAGCCTTCACAGGTAGACTATTTTGGGCAATGTTCTTTTCACCCTCCTCTTAGCAGCCTGACAACCTCATTGGTAGGTTGTATTTTAAGTAGAAATCAGTGGGTGTTTGTGAAAGTAAAGGAGCAAGAGGGTACACTGGTCCTCAATAAAGGTGGTGCAAACCAGAACCAGATCTGCTGTTGAAAATTATGACCCCCTTCCCTCCCTGAGGCCAGAGAAGGCTTTTTCCTCACCAACTCTGCTAGAGACACATTTATGAAGCTTGAAAATGGAGTTGATTGTCCCTCACATGCAGGTGGTTACATTAGGCAGACTGACCCATACTGGATGGGTTACACCTCAGACAGTCCTTAAATGTCCCAACAAACAAAACTGTGATTGAATTAAGCTACACCTCTGCATCCAGGGCCACATCCGTCCTTGTCACAATGGCCCTTCCAGAGCTGGCAGGTGCTGCAGTGTGGGGACTCCACAGCTGCTTTGGTTTCTTCCTTTCCTCTTGCATTTCTAAAGGCTGTGAGAGTCTGACAGGAGGGTTTGCAGAAGACACCAACTTAATTAAACAGAAGTTGTCCCTGTAGAGCAATGATAGATTATTTAATTCTCTCTAGACAGCACAGGACATTGATCTCGTCTCAGCTGAAGTTTGCAGATCATGAGTATTTGTGAATCTGATACAGGATACTGCAAAAAGTCAAGTTACACCAAAATTAAATTCTCCCAGTAACTGAAGTGTGTTGGACTGATAATCCCAAAGTAAGGGGATGAACGCTATCAGCATCCTCTTTCTATTCACATATTCATTACATTTCCAGTGAAAATTTTTTATTATTGTGATAAAGCCCAAAGAAGGAGTTGCATTTATAAGATTTTCAGTGTTTCTTTGCTGAGTCCATCACAAATTGCTTGCCCAGTGTGCTCAATGCTTTTCTATTCTCAGAACCAGTATTTGGGCCCAGCCTATTCACAACTAAATACAACTAGCAGGTTTTTATTCCAAAATAAATTTTCAGTCCACACTTGCATTTTCGTGTGGCTCACCAACAGTCAAACTCAGGGGCCCAAACTGTGATTGAAAAATGAATACAGAAAGTGTCATGGAAACTGCCAAATCTCCAGTGAGTACTGACAGAAAAACAGCCTTTTTGATTAAAACAAAGTATGGTGAAAGCTGGTTTTGTCATAAAAGTTTTTGAATTAAATAAAAATAAAATTCACAGCAAGGGCCCTTTAATTCATCCACCCAATGATGTATGCCATGAAACAGAGATACCAAACAAAGGCGAAAAACCAGAACAAACTTCCAAATACATTAAAAAAAAAAAGGAAAAGAAAAGTACCTATTTCATTGAAAACTAGGAGAAGCATCAGATAATCCAGGTAGAAAGGCTGGCATGTACAGTTTCTGGAGATAAAGGTATGATTTATTAATTTTTACAAATATTAATTTCATGGGACCCAGTTGGTTTCCTTGCTGTTAAAATAATGATAATAGTTTTATTGGAAAGCACTTACTAAAAAATCTGATAAGGATTTAACAAGATCAGGGGTTTTTTTCTGCACAAGCCTAGGTGTAGTATATATCATTTGTGCCATCATCTTGCTCAGAATAGATAGCAGAGGTTACATTTCTGAAGACACTGGTGGATTCGCCTCACTGGCATTTCCAGAGGCAGTAAAGCATCAAAAGACACTGGAAAGGGAATTCAGGTATTCAGAGGACCTCACAGACCTGAGATATTAATTATATTTTCTTCTTCAACACCATGTGTCATCGCAAATGTTTATCTTGCAGAAATCAACTTTTGTTTTCATTATTTCCTCTTTATCTCTGTTTGCAGATATAAACCTGTGTCTCTTCTGTTTGGAAAGGAGAGTGCCAAAATACAAATTTTGAGTTCATCCCCTTGAGCAATTTGGGGGTGAACTCAGCTTCCTGGTTTTACCTATTTGCTTTAATTTCTTGAAAACTAGAGTATGAAAAAAACTTCTGTGCCAGCACATCAGGGATAAAATCTCAATACGAGCTGGCAAGAACAGCAGGAAACTATCATAAATATCTAAGCACTTTTCTGTTCAATCCTGTGCATTTATAGCTAAGCTAAGGAGAACAGATACAAAATAAGATGGGGAAAGAGGAAATGGAGAGGATGATATCTGTAATCTATATTAAAATTTCTCTGAATTGTTTCGAGTTACTCATAAACCTGCTCCATAGAAACTTGAGTACACATAAATGATTACTGATTCTAATCAGAAAACAGGGCAAGCTACTCCTTAAACCCATCCTTATATATCTGTAAAGAAATGAAGTTGTGTTAGCCAGGATGTCAATTATGGAAGCAGACACAGGAGGCAGGCACTCTGCCACCAAACAGTAAAATATTATGCAGCTCTGTAGAACAGTCTATCATCTCTTAACTCAAGTGCAATTTCAGTTCACAAGATAACTCCTGATGACTTAATCACTGGACCGATGCTGAAGGATGCATTGGAGGCAACGTTAATAACTCATAGATGTCGATTGAGGTAAGTAGGTTAATCTCACACACAAACAGACACAAACACGGTTCATCAAGGCTCAAGAAAGTTAATGAAAGTTAGTGGGAGGTATGTTAAAGTTAATTGGGATTTTTTTAATGAAAAATTTTATTAGAGACTGTTAAAAAGCCACAAATCAGTGGATGAATGAAGGCAGCAACTACTGTGGATGGAAAATGACAGGAGAGGAAACAGGAGAAATAGATATCAGAGTAAATTAGAATTTCTGAAATATAGAAAACTGATGAGAAAATCTAAGGATACCAGGGAAAAATCAACATCTGGAAGGATAAGAATGCTATGAATGTTTATGGAAATATAGCTTCCAAATTTTCATGTAAATTTCTAAGATGCATTATTTGGTAGCATTAGAACACACACATTACTTGATAGACATGATAAAATTATAAATTATACTGAAAAGGCAACAATATTTGAAAATATTTATAATCTATACTTGGGGAAAAAGCAGGTGATAAATACAACCAGAGAGAATACTTTTTAGTTCATAAGCAGATAAAGGGGCTGTTATATACTACATAAGTGTTTAACCTTCTTTTATTAAAGCAAGTAGTTGTGGAAAATTTGCACCCAAGAGTGCTGCAAAGTCTCCATGGTAAGTCCTAGACACACTCAGTCCTACTGTAGAAAATAAATTGTGGAATAAGTAGGAAATACAATAGACAAGAAGAATCTTAATACTTGTGAGTGCTTGGTAAGGATAAGGCTCATTAGTATCATGTCAGGCAGGCGTGAAATAATGGAAAATTCATCTACCTAATAAAGGACAAGGATATAATTAATGCAAATCAACATAGGTTTTAACAGAACCTCAACATCATCTTTTAATGGAAAATAGTAATTTTTCATTTTTTGGAAGAAATTTTGATGTACATAATCAACTACAAACTACTCCAGACTCTCAAGCTGCTTTTCTAAATTACTGCACTCTCTGGACAGAAGAAAGCTCTTCTCTGTATTGCTGAAGTGAACAAAGGCCATGGAAGTGGCCACCTGGAAAATGCAGCTCTCAAAGAAGAATGAAATGGAACTACTTTCAACGAGGTCCATCACAATACAGCTTCTGAGTTTAGCAAACCTACATAAAAGAAATATTTGCAAAACAAACAGTTGCAAGAAGAGCACATTATGGGCAACTTTAACAATATTTACGTTAAAGTAAAGAACCCCAAATATTTCCTCCATATAAAACATTCTTTGCCCAACAAGGAAAAGCCAAAGTGAAAGCTATCTACCTGTGTTATAAGGGAAATCAATGCAGTATGGTGTACTGATGTCTTGTGTCCCTAAACCTGAGTATTAGCAGTCTGTTTCCTGTTCCTCCCAATTGCAATCCATCCTCACAAGGTAAGCCTTCCTCTTGCAGCTGCTCTTAGTGCTTCTTTGCAAAAATTTGAAGACTTTCCAAAGAATATGTCCCTTCTTTTGAGTGAAAAATGATTTATACTGCAAATGCCAATTCAAGAGTATTAGGGAGTAAATTTCTTTTGCCTTCTTTTCAGTACTCAAAACAACTGGCATCTTATAAACTAGAAAATAGGCACTGAAATGTATAAAGGTCAGCAACAGAAGGATTGTCTGGGGACAAGGGGGCAAGGCAAAATAAAAGCCTCTTTACCAAAATGCTGTAAATTTGAATCTCTGGTTTTACTGGACACAACACAAGAACTCCCCTTTTCTGCCTGAACAATACTGAGCATGACTTCTGCTTCTGCATCTTTTTATGTCATAATTTTCAAATCAGAGTCTGAAAGAACTAAGCTTCACATCTGAAATGCTTTTTGCACATTGTCCATGGCCAACTCATAACTACAAATCCTCCCATTGCAAATAAACAATAAGGGCAGGTTTGAGCAAGTGCCCAAGAGCCACTGAATACACAGCCAGTAACACACACAAGCATTTGAGAGCCACATTGAGATCTGAAGCTTGAATTCAATTATGCACTATTATTTTGACACTAAGACATCAGTAAAAAAAGTCAGCGCTGTTATTTGCCCTGGGACTTTGTTACAGAAACATTTCTGCCAAAGAGTCCTTCTTTATTTAGACTTTACCTCTCTTACTCCCAGGTGGGAGTGCTGGGCAGATTTATCTCCCCCTGATTGACTTCTTGCCCCTATTACTAGTCAAAGCACCCCATTAAGTATGGGATTACTACCATGAGTAATCTGCTTGAAATAAAAGAGGCTTGATGGGTCTGAGCATTCCACAGAATGCTGTAATCACATACTTTCTTTGCAAGTGTTCTCAGGAGCACAAAAATTACTGCTTTTATTAGGGACCAGCAAATATGTTTGGATAAAACCAGAGTGCCTACATACTATCACTCTAAGACAAACCAAATAAACACAAGACTTTATACTAATTATATACATATAAAATCAATGCATTATTTCTTCTGAACAAGAATTTTACATATCTGCAGTTCTTGACTGGGAATAAACAGCATTTAGAAACTAGCCCCAAATCAGACAGCACTGGAAAACTCCAAACTTAAGCTCAGATAATTTATAAGCATTTTAAATCCAGTGAGATTTTTGATGTCTAAACAAATGGAAACAAATCTCTATGTGCTTTGATGTGAATATTTCATCTGAAAGGATCCCACACGTTTGCCAAGTAAAGCTGTCTTCCTTGTTCCCTTTAACATTAATTCTTAGATAAATAAGGACATGCTGCCATGTTGAAGAAGAAACACAGAACCTGTGCAAACATGTTACACATGTAAATGATGAGGAAGAGCTCATGAGAATGCACATATTAAATGAAGTCAATGAGAACTGGAATAAGGAGTATAAGATTAAGCATTTTATCTAGATGCAGAATGACCAGAAGAACTCCATCAATATGAACCCAAGCTATACTCTTTAGACTAAATGTTAGATGCCTAAAAATGCCAGCCTGAGCTGGCAAGTCTGAATGATTACCTGACTAATCACAAACAGGAACAGTCATGCATCCACAGCACTGCCTTGTGGGGAGCCTATTTCATGTACAGTGCTGGAAGTTTCACAGGAAAATACTGCTTTTGCAACAAATTGAAATGTAATTGGAATGTGGTAGATCTCTGTCAGGCAGCCACAATAAACAATTGCATAGCATAGGTAGATTTGCTGTACAGTTATTGGATGAATTGAAAAGTGAACTGCTCATTAACTTAATTTTTTTTTTTTGTAGCTGTAATAAGCATAGTTACATCAGGCCTTCTCTTTCTCACTCTGTGTTACAACATACTCAGTCTCTTCTGTGGGGCTTCACCACCTTTTTCACCCCTGTAGAAAATAACACTTTCTCTTTCATTATGGATGGAAGCAGCTTCCCAGGCACCAGTGCACTCTTTCATGTAAAAGTCACATCCTGGAAGCTTCAGTCAATATCGGCCTTTTCAAGAGTACCCAAACCTGCTGCTGTCAAACATGTGGGATGCTCACAGTCAGCTCTTCTGTCCTTATCACCCACTTCTTCCAGTCCAGTGACCTTTCCAGCACAGTAAAAGCTGCCAACTTACTGCAGACATATTAAAAGTATGCAAATGCCAAGTGCCATTAAATGTGCCCATTGTCTCTCAAAATACAAGTCATTGCTTTCTCTCCGTGAAAAGAAATCTCTGAGATCATTGTGCAAATAAAGACAACTCGAGGTTATATTGATTTACATTCCTTACATTCAAACAAGCCTCAGGAATATGTTTAAAGGCTGTATGATTTCTTTAGAAGGTTTGCAGAAGGTATTTGAAGTGAGCACATGCTTTGTAGATCACATGTATATCTTAGTCATTTCAAATACTGAGGCAAGGGCTTCCTAAGGGAGCTAGCTGTCCCAGTCACTGCAGCTTCTGAGGACAGCTGGACACCTACTCCCCTTGAGGTCTCAGAGAATCACAGAGTCCTAACAAAGAGACAATCAAAGTCTTTTAATGAGAATTTAGAGCTTATTGCCTTCTTACCTGTTCAGCTGACATGAAAAGGTTTTAGAAAGGAACAATGTCAACATTTCATGCAGCTGAAACTTGATCTCAGCTGTATCAGTGCTGGATAGCCTTTGAACAAGAGGAGAGGTGGAATTAGGCAAGTGATTAATGCCCACTGGTTTGATAGACAATCTGGCATAACATATTTTGCTAGCAGGTCAGTCAAGAAGTAAGATTAGTTTTAGCTCAGAGCTCTCTGTCTCTCTCTATGTGATAAGGTTTATGAATTAATTAGGGCAACTGAATAAATTGAGAAATAGATATTTCTACTGTACATTTTAATAGAAGTTTACTACTATCACCAGCTGATTCTGATGTTAAAGTTTCCTTCTTTACTGCATACTTCCAAATTCAGAATTTTTCAGAGACTGAATGACGAGCAACCAAGAACGAACACAGTGATGAACTTAAAAATGAAATAAATAGAAAACACTTTCTCCTACACAAAAATGTAAGACTATTGTGACTAGCTGTTCTGAACCCCACAATTATTGCATAAAACCCAACTTTTATGGCATTTAAAGAGTATATTCCTGTCAATATTAGACAGCAACAAAGATGAAAAAAACTTTGGTAAACAGCAATGCCTTAATAGGCATAGAAATTTTACTTTCACTTACACATCAGGCCAACTTATTTACAGCTACCAAATTTGGCCTCATAAATACAGTCAAAACTCAGTCCCATGTCTATGCAGACTACACTTCTTTTGATAACCTAACTCCACAGATCTCCAACCAGAACATTCTGAGTGAAGAAAACTGTGTGAATGGCCACAGACATAAATGAGAAAATATTTTTTCCCTACCTCCTTCACTTTAGGCAGCATTAATGGAGTCTAAAGGGGAATGTGACTGTTTTCATGGGACTCAGGTTCTCCACAAGGACACATGCAAAGAATGAAGTTGTAAACCAAATTCATGCTCTCATAACTTTTCAATCAGCATTTTCATGGGTACTTATTATGGCTGGACTCAATGATCTTAAGGATCTTTTTCAATGTAAGTGTTTCTATGTTTCTGATTATTTGCTATGAATGCAATTCTTCCATGGACAATTAAGCTTAATTTAGCATCCCAGCACACAAAGGGGGAAAAAAGGGAAAAAAATGCATAAAAAATGCAACTTTGTATTCCTGCTAGGCAGGAAGTAGTTGGGCAGCTAAAAACACAGGTACTTCTTTCATAGAGTTTTCAAAATTCATGTGAATTCAGTGAGAAACAGAACAGAAAATTTGGCTAGAAATCACAGAGAAGCAGCACATTGTTTAAGTTTATACAGATCTTCTTCATGTATTCTAAAAAGGGTGAGATTCTTTTCTGTGACAGAGAAAAAAAGACAGACTAAAGTTGAACTCTCTAGTAAATTTACCTCCGGAATTATTCCTGCATCTATTAGAAATCAAGGTTTAGATATTCGCTTTTAACCAGTGCTGCATATTTAATTCTTGGTTAACCTTTGTAAAGAGTTATGCAAATGCAGAAATATCTACTCATCTTGCCTGTTCTACCACATCTTGTAATTTCTTTTCTAAGATATCTTTTCTTCTCTGGGTTTCATAAGAGACTACAGCTGTGCACACAGATCTACAAATAATAGCAACAATAACAACAATAATAATAAACTTGAGAAGTCTTCTTTTCCTGTTCATTACATTTCAGAATTAAGCCTCAGAAAGTTGTATTTCCTGCCAATGGGAATGTTAATAGCTCCGTTTTTTTCCTGATGATAAAAATTAAGTCATACTTTTATTATAGCTGCATATTTTAATGTAATTGTCACTTTTGGGTTTTGTGCAATAATTAAAGATAAGACAACAATGCTGTGTCAACATCCAATAGCATCTTTACTCAGTTAAGTATAATTGTAGCAAATTTAGACAAATGTTGTAGTAAAATAATCTATGGTGTTAGGTTTTGTAGTTGAATATACAGAAATACCTTCCTGTAATTGTTTCAGAATGCATTTCCCCACATAAGCTTTACACAAACCAAAATTATAAAGTTGTATCCACCTGTTGATCTATTAAAAAGATTGTATCTGTAAATCCTAATCATAACATCCATAAGAAATACTGAATGTTATTAATATTTGAGTGATACCAGTCCCTTGAAAAAACCCAGAGGACAAAAGGCAGCACAGGGGAGCTTTAATTTTATGCTGGTGAACACTGTGGGTTTTTCTTATTAAAATTTAAATTCATTCTCCTTTTTATAGCAAAAAAGATTGTTTAAACATTGTACTTTGAAAA
Organism: Brachypodius melanocephalos; assembly: GCA_013398615.1. NCBI lineage: Eukaryota > Metazoa > Chordata > Aves > Passeriformes > Pycnonotidae > Brachypodius > Brachypodius melanocephalos. The sequence continues at coordinate 38,793,524 of VZSR01000520.1, read as the reverse complement.
AATATTAGAAATGCTCCCGCCGAAAGGACATTTAGCAATGAAAATGCAAAGCTGATATCTAAAATAAGTTGCTCATTCCCCACAGGGCTTCATGGCAATAGAAGAAAATCAAGGGTCTTCAATACGGTTGGAGTTAATCTTGAGCCCAAATACTTTCTTGTATTAAGGGTTTTTCTGAACCTTTCTATGACAATTTCTCATACTGCTACCATCTGCCATAATCTGGTATTTAACAGAAGGATTAACATCTGGCTGAGAATTGTCTTTTCTTTACCCCCTGAATTCTATTCAGATTTGTCAGACATATTAAAAAAAATTGCTTCTTAAGGAGGAAAAGCCATAAGGGCATCACGAAAACAGTTTGCAGATAAATTCTTTCCAGAATTTTTTACTTGAAAGTACACCACTTTCAGAGTTCTGTTGCAAATTTCATAGCTGAATATTCAACACATAATATATAAATTTTCATTCACATTTTAAAGTGAATTAGTTTTGGCAGAATTCAAATTCTTTCCGAATTTACTTCTCTAAATATATTCAGTGATGGAAATATTTGGTAAAACAATTATTGTTGCAGAATATTTTGCAGACAAAAAGCTTATTCGAAATATTGCATTGGAAAGTTAAATTCGGAAAGTAATTGTCCTTTCTTTGGGAACAACAAAAAAACCCCATCTTTTTCACTGAAAACCACAGCAATGAAGGCTTACAAAATTTCCCCAGTCTAGCTGCCATCAAAGTGTTGTTTTTGAAGAGGAAGCCAGTAACTGTCGTAGTCGAGACGGCCACTGCACCCAGAGTGCTTCAG